>OX438632.1:1255000-2505000 GCA_949316285.1 Eupithecia subumbrata
CTACGATCGAGTCTGCCCCTGAAAGTTTGGTCCTTACTTTTCATAGCAAACCGTGTATACCAGACGAAAACGTTCAAAAATGCACCGAAAATTACGCAATTTAACAAAAATGAGGTTAGGTTTCATTATTAATCATCAGCCTATGTTAGTCCAGATAGGCCTCTCCTAATGAGCGCCATAGTTCCCCACAGTGTGAAATAAACCCCAATTTTGTCTTATCTCAGTATTATCACGAAAACCAGTAGTTTTTATCATTTTAAGCACTAGAGTAAAACTCTGGCATCGATAAAACAATGTAAGTAGTTTTTTATTAAAAATTTTCAAAGTTTTTTTTAGTTATTTCCACATCATGATATAATACAAAAAAAATTAAAGAAAAAAAACTGGGCTACTTATTCAAGTTTTATCTGTATACAATGATATATAACAATAAAAGATGCTGGATGCGGCAAGCTGAAGACAGGGCGTGCTCTGTCTTCTTGCAGTCTTACCGCAGGTCGCCATCCCATCTGGCCAGAGGGCATCATACACTACGTTTAGTCATTGCTTGATCATTATTATGTGCCACGTTACAGCCAGTAACTGTAGGACACAGTGTAGATATGTATAGGTATGTAATGTAATGCATGTAAATGGTATGTAATATGTGGAATTCTGGAGCAAAACAGTAACAAAGTAATGAACGAAATATTAAAACAATATCAATGGATCCGAATGCAGTTGTTGATGTCGGTTAATTTTGTTTTGGTATTTTTTTGCGTTACTTTTAAAACAAGCCAGTTCAAGATGTTTCTTTTTTAGTAATTTTTTTTTGTTTATTGACACGAATAAGTATTTGGAACATAGTTGTTCTGCTAGATGACACTGTGTGAATTGTCCAGCATTATTTATTTATTTATTTTATGGCAGTCGTGGCGAAATACACCGATTGCTATGATTTGTAGCAGACGTAGCAGTGCGTCCAAAAAGCGATTCGTCCAAATCGCGTTTCGTCCAATAAGCGGTTCGTCAATCATCCATATGAAATTTGTTATTGACTGAAACTATGTGAACTAGCGGAAACTTTTAACTTAAATTCGACAAAGAATACTCATTTATTTGCCGGAGGAGCACAATAACACTTGGTTGCGTCAATTTACATTTTTATAATAAATATTATATCTCTATGTTACTACTAAGACAACACAAGAACAAAATTAAAAATTTTAAACCCCCCCCCCCCCCCCCGACAGATTTTCATGAAACATGGCTAAGAACACTCGCGATAAAATTATCTATGACACAAAAAAACTAAACGAAAATCGGTAGCCTACCACAGACAGATACACAGACACGTTAAACTTATAACACCCCTCTCTTTTTGTGTCGAGAGTTAATTAATCAACGCAACAAAAAGCAAAGAAATTAATACCTATATCTGCAGTGAATGGGCTTCGTTAAAATCAGGACCGAGAAATGCCCAGCGTGCGCATGGACACGAGAATATGGGTAAATTCAAATGCCTGATAAGATAAAGCAACATTTACTCGTTCTTTCTGAAAAGCTGATCATGATCACTGCAATGTCAAAACTTCAAACTTTCAGAAAATGTCAATGTCACGTCAATGTTTCAATAGATATTCTGTATCGGCAAAAAACCTACCAACTGAAAACAAAAAGCTATACGGAACCCTAAAAATTTGCATTTAATTGTATCCATTCGAGAAGAAAGCGTTCTTTCGACTGGAAAATATGAAGACGTGATAATTACAGTTGCACAGATGTAAATAATGACTTTTGTTCGGCTGTCTTTCGAATCGCATGTCCCGCGGCGGGAATCGAACCCGCTGCCTGCGGCTGGATGGCAACTACGCAATTACGTAGTGACACGGGCGGTGGTGGTCGCGGCGTAAGAATAGAACCTCTCTAACACAGACCTTTGAGACTCGTAAGTGTAAGCTTGCTTTGGACAGTTCGCTGAGTGGTGCCGGCTTAGAACAACCCCCCAGCCCCCAACTCTTCCCGCGGGTGTCGTAATCGTAAGAGTCGACTAAGGGATATCCACCGGGGGCGGGCAGCAGCGCCTCCTGCAGAACAATTCTACCACCGAACTGCAATCCCTAACCCGCATGCCCAGCGTGGAGATTATGGGCATTACCCCCATATGCTCTTAGTGGAGATTTTCAAATCTATCTAAAGGCCTCTTCTATCCATAACTGAGGTACCTACCTAGGTGTCATGATGGGTATTGGGTACAGTAAAACGGGGTGAATAGAGACTCCAGGGTGAATAGAAATGGACGAAATATCTACTGGAGCAAGACATACCTAACCTGGCTGGAAGCAGTGGAAGTATTCTTAGTCCATGACTGTTCACCTTCTATGGCAGTCGATCTGACCTCTGCAAGAGGATTTTTGCTCCAGTATTTCGTCTTTTTGTATTCACCCTGGAGTCTCTATTCAATTCACCCCGTTTTACTGTACCGAATTAGAGACCCACATAAGTAGGTAAGGTACCTATGAAAAGAATGGTCGTTGACACTGAACAAAATTGCTCTGACGTTTTTGTAAGGCACTCCGAATCAAAGATATAGGTACAGTTTCGGAATGTTGGTAGTAAGTATCATTAGGACCTGGAAAGAGTTATTTAGATAACCGAATTCCCCATACCTACCTTCTAGGTACCTACCTAAATGTAAGTTTTTTTGATCACCAGATAATGCCACAGACAGAATGCATCAAATGCATTTAGGTAGGTACTAAGGTAGGTAGGTAGGTAGTTTTATTCTCCCTCGAGATATCTAAGGTACAATCAAGGTTCCCTTTGGTACTGCAGAATATCATAAATTAATAATAAATAATATTGCTGGACAAATTAAGATCATAAGCCACACCAGTTCTAGGTAGTTACCTACTCGAAAAGTTATAGTAGGTTTATGTACGTACGTACACCTACCGGGACAGTGTGAGCAAAAACTAGCCAAATTCCCCATGGTAGGTAGGTTTAACGGAAAACTGCATAGGTTTCTACTAAATTCGATAAGTTCTCGTGAAAGTTCAATAAACTAAGCACTCGAGCTTTCGTATACCTACCATACTCTGTGTCGAAGCAATAGATAGGTACCTAGGTAGATAGTATCTAGATATCGAAGAACGTGGAGGTAAATTACAGAGACAGTCAACTACCTACTTTTATCTAGGTAGTAATAACAGATACTAGGGCTTTAATAACTCAATAAGGATGCCTAGAAAGTTTTTTTTCCGCGAATACCTCGGCTTGGCCGTCAAAGTACTGTTACTACAACTATTTTTGTACTTACCGAGTAACTAGCTGTCTAAAAGTTGGCTGATGACACCTTACACACAGGGTTCATCCACGTTTTACCACAAAACTGTTTAAAATCACGACTTTGTGTTCTTTTACAAAGTTTTGTAATCGAAAATAGAAGAATATAATACGCGCTTTCTTCACGGCGCTTCGCGGCTGACTGACCGAATGAAATTGAAAACCAACGAACGAACGAACGGACGGAATGACATGGCGGCGAATGAATGAAGGAACCGGGTCCTTGCCCAATGGCTAGTCAAGGAGACAGTTTGAAAAAACTTACAGCATTTAGCTGATTGGTTGAGCGATTTGGAGATCGATTTGTTTACATTAGCTATGACGACCTCCGTGGCGCAGCGGGCGAAGGTCCGCCTGCGACGCAGGAGGTTGCGGGTTCGATTCCCGCCTCGGAACAAATTTGTGCACGATCTGCAGAAATTTGTTCCGTAGGTCTGGGCGTTTTCTATGTATAATAAAAAATATGTATCTATGTAGTGTATTGTATTATGTATATATCAGTTATCTAGTAACCATAACACAAGCTCTGCTTAGTTTGGGGCTAGATAATGCTGTGTGAATTGTCCAGCATTATTTATTTCATTTATTTATAGATAGATAACTATAAAACACAGCTAGGTAGTAAAATACTACCGTCATTTCAAGGGTACACAATTTTAATAGGTAGATAGGACTCGGTTCTAGAATCCTAGACATTTTTTTGTAAACAAAGTTACAAAACCAAAGGAATATTGTTAGAAAATATTTTACGACATTAGTACCTACCTAGGTATCATTAATGCAAATTGCACAACCTCAAACGAATAATTAGGTAGGTAAGTACCAAGTACCTACTTATCAATTTGGTTTGACATTTTTAATTTATCATTTAATACGCACCCTTTCTACCAAGTATCTCGAAATGTAGTATCTCGGAATGAAGGAATTAAACAGTTTTCGGTTTGTAAGTTTATGTTTCTATTATACCTAGTGATTATCTTGTTGCTTTCTGTTATTGATCAGTTCTTGCTAAGTTTTGATTCACAAATGACTTTGTTGACATAAAATATATTGGATTCTTGAACTAAGTATAGGTAGGTAAGGTACGCGTACCCGGTGCCCTTAGTTAGATAATATGGAATAATCTGATGCCTTAATCTGCAAGTTTGTTGATAGGAATGTCATTAATAACAAGCATTTTGTTTGTCATTTATTTGAAGTTATTGGGACGATCCAGAGACTACCGCTAGCGGACTGGTTTCAGCCACACGCAGCTCTAGGACTACTTTCAACAAACTCAGTAAACCCGATTAACTCAACATTAGGTAAGTAGGTAATGTTCCTGAGGAATCTAAAATTGCTTATATAACATTTAAAGTCACTATCTCTCTAAAAATACTCTTGTAGATCATAAAAACCTTTTGACAAAAGCCATTTACTTAGGTTATTTTTAAACATAGGACCCTCGAGAAGTTTGAGTTTTAGGCGCAAGCTGTTGTAAATTTTAACTGCAGAGGGGCCACAGAGGGGTTGTAGTGTGTCGTCGAAGCGTCTATTCCACAACCCCACATAACCATACAGACCCGTCGAGGTACAAATTCTTCGAGGAACTGATCTTTCGAGGTAACGACCCATCGACGACGATACGAACGTAACGTACCGTTTCGTGGTAGAGACGTTGAATATTGAGCTATCGTCGTTCGAACTAGAGTACGAAACCCCTGTACGAGTTACTTACTTGCAGTAAGTATTTGTTTGCAGATTTTTCTCCTCGAAATATAAAAAGTAAAAGTACAAGTACCTACTTGTAAGTATTGTATGGTTGAGCTCGATCGAGCTGGATTTAGTTAACCTTTGGGAAATCGGGCCTTATTAGTATACGGAGATTAGACAAATGCGGATAGGATAATTATTAGATGACCTAGTATATTGTTGAATTTATCTGTTAAAATTGTTTGCCGTAAGAATAACGACCAAGTGGCCCGGTGGTCCTAGTACCGGTGGTCTCGTGTTGGATTTAAACTTATCTATAGATCTAAAGTTTTTGTTTTATAGTGCGTAAGCCTCACACTCTGGATAATTTCTAAGAAATCAAATAATATCCCAAAAAATTTCGACTTTGACGGGACTTGAACCCGCATCCTTCCGTCAGTACCAGAATGTGCTAACCAACTATACCACGAGATCAAGTAATAGTAGGTAAGGTACTTGACCTCGTGGTGTAGTTGGTATATAAGTATCACTATTGGATTGCTGTCAGCTATGAAAATAAACGTCCTCTCAGGATCCGGTAGGAACGCAAACAAGGAAACGAAAAGAAAACAATGAGTAGGTTAGGTACTTAAGTTTTCTTATTGCAAAACTTATCCTTAGCTCTCCAACAAAAATCGTATCTTAAGTAAGTACCTAATAGTTTTCTTATTGCAAAATTCATCTTAGGCCTTTAACAAAAATCATATCTTTAGATTTGCTCAAATTCAATCGTGCTTAAGTATTCAGGGTTTTTCAAGGGTACCTACCTAAGTCGTGTTTGCAAACAGTATTTATGTTTATTTTTAATAATGCCTACTTAGGTTCACAGTTCACTTCACATCACACTAATATATTATAAATGCGAAAGTTTGGTTGTAGTTGTGGATGGATGTTTGTGGTAACAAGAGGTATCTTATCTTCACACCAAAACTACTAAACGGATCGGGCTGAAATTCTGCATGCATACAGGTGGTTTTAGGCCTGGAATAAAACATAGGCTACTGATCCTATAAATCAGTTCCCATGGGATAGATAGAAATAACCCTTAAACAAAACAAACAAACAAAAATAAACGTTTCCATAGAAAACAACGCCTGCGAAGCCGCGGCCGCGCGGACAGAAACTAGTAGGTAATTAATAATCCCACTGTATAACAAAAAGGAAAGCTATTCTAAGCGGTAGTTTTAATTGACGTCATTTGAATTCTGCTCTATTCAAAATTTCAAACTTTATGAAGTGACATTTTGGTACTTATAGGTAGGTAAGTAGTACAAGGAGGCAACTAAAAGGTTAACCTGCCTGTCTCAAATTTAGATCAAATTAATAATCTCGAATTATTTATTATTCAAGTAAAACTGAGAAGGTGGGCTGTGGACCGGATTGGGTACCTAGAAATATTTGTCCATAACTTAAATCAGTCAAAATGGCCACTTACATAACTTGAATGCCCAGTTACATAATAAAATGCAAGGCAAACCGCTCTCCAAGCCCTCTGCAGATAAATAAGTACATAAAGTACAAGCATACTATGAAATTATAATAACGTGTAGGTCATAAGTTAGTGAATATGATATAATAATTTATGAGGGAACTTTTTTTTCGCATTTTAATATTATTGATGATGAAATTTGGTCGTAACAATACTATTTCGCGGGTAACCAAATTTTTCTAGTTGGCTCTTGGACTATGCATGCTCATGGCATAAAAACTAAAAAAATCAAAACACCTAGGATAGCGGAAACGGGGGATTTACCGTTCTTAAAAAAGTACATGCAGCTCAACTAACTAGGTAGGTACCTACCTACAGTTCAGATAAGGTATAAACCTAGCCCTTTTGTACCTGGTAAAAATTACAGACGAGATGAATAACTAGTACAGACGAGATGAATAACTACTAGTTATTCATCTCGTCTGTAATTTTTACCAGGTACAAAAGGGTTACATACCTACCTAAGGGCTGCTATGTAGTGTATTGTATTAAGTATATCAGTTATCTAGTACCCAACCCATCATAAAACAAGCTCTGCTTAGCTTGTGGCTAGATACAATGAGATTTACCTATGGGTGTTTAGTTAAGTTTCCCGTTTCTCGAAGTCGCCGAAAGGTATTAGAAAATGTGCTATGGTGTGGCACATGCACATGTCTATTGGGATGCAACTCTCTGTACAGTCTCTGTGCTGCACGTGTATTTCCATCGCATCGACCGTACGTACGCATAAATAATATCAGCGTATTCTTCAATGCTGAATTCCGCCATTGTGACAAAAACAACGATAACAAAACAACACAACAAACAGTTTATCAAAACATAACAACCAACCAAAATAAGAACGAAATTTAACGATTACAAATATTGATTCAAATTCGAAATTCTGATTTCGATTTCGAATTTTCGAATTAGTCGGATACCTAGGTATGATAAAAAAGGTTTTTTTTAATTAATTTAGCTTTCCTACCTTTGTATTAGAAATAGGATAGTGATATTTGAACCAAAATTGTTTTATTCTTAGCGTTTTTACTCCATTTTCCATATATGTGCTAATTTTTGACAAGTTTATAGACTTTTCGGCTACATGTGGTATACCGTTGTAATAAGCGATGTTTAGAGAAATTTTTAAAAGCATTTGAACTTCTCGATCGCTATTAATTTTTTTTTTAAAACGATGCAAAGTTGTCCTTCTTGATTATTTTTTTTACTTTTTTAACTTTGAGAGCTTATAACTAATTATTTACACGTTCTTTCAAATAAATAATGCCTTCAAAAGATGAAGGATACATCTGAGACCAAAAGCAAGTAAAAAACTCACTAGAAAACACGTTCCAAAAAAAAGTTCTAGGGGTAGAGAGAGAGGTACAATTTCGGAAAATCTTAAAAAAATACAAAAAAGAGGATAAAAAAAAATTGAAAACAGTTAGGGTCTTTTCCTTCAAATTGTTTTTCACAAGGTCCACCTACACACCCACCGAGTTTGTCTAACCCTCCACCAAACACCCTGTAAGTATATATATAACTTCATTGGTGTTCTCTCTATTTGTATTGTACTACGCTCCTCCGTCAGTCAGCAGGAATAAGAACTTACCTAGTACTAGGTATGCAGACTGCAGAGGTATCTTATCTATAGTAAAGTACCTAAGTAGTTACCTAGATAGGTGCTTAATCTGAGCAATATTCTTGAGATACCTACCTACCTAACCTAGATTCCTTGATGAATTTAAATTGCTTATCTAGGTAGGTAGTGTAGGTAGGTACCTTTAATCGTAGTAGAACCTACCCAGTGCTGACTTATACCTACCTACCTACTTACGTTGTGCAAAAGGTACTCAGGAAACTAACTACATACATTTCACCTCTCCTTTATGCTATCTTTATAAATTTTATATTCCATCATGTAACTTCAGCGTACCACCTCTATGCAGATGATCTCCAAATTTGTGCCATATTCTTGACTGGAGCAAAAATTTCGTTCGTAACGTCAACCCGTCAAAAACAGAAATTATTACTGTAGGGAGCTCTCGAATGATACCTAGCTCGTATAAAAAGGGGTACCTGTATGTACCTAGTCTAATAACCGCAATATAATATACTTTTTATCCCATATATCAGTTATGCATATACATAAATAATATTTGACAATCTCCGTGGCGCGTGGGCGAAGGTCCGCCTGCGACGCAGGAGGTTGCGGGTTCGATCCCCGCCTCGGAAAAAATTTGTGTACGATCTGCAAAAATTTGTTCCGTTGGTCTGGGTGTTTTCTATGTATGATAATAATATCTATCTATGTAATATAGTGTAATAAGTATATCAGTTATCTAGTACCCATAACACAAGCTCTGCTTAGCTTGGGGCTAGATAATGCTCTGTGTGAATTGTCCAGCATTATTTATTTATTTATTTATTTAATTAGCATTAATTGTTTCAGACCAAGCCATTTTACAGCAGCACCATGAATTTATAATTATTATTACCTAGGTATTTTGTTTACATGATTAACGATGCCCATTTACAGCTATTTATCAATTTACTTATTTTTGTATGTACCTATATTCCTAAGTTCCTTGTTTATTTTCTGTCTTGTCCGTTTTATGGCTTTGAATTTTATTATAACTTAAGCATCACATATTGTAACCCATTTATATTTAAACTGACATTCCAAGTGTGCCTTGTGCTCATACGGCGATTAAATGAGTATGAGTTCATTAGGGATAGAAATCACCTTAAACGTTTCCATAGAAACAACGCGTGCGAAGCCGCAGGCATAAACTAGTTGTAAATACTAGTTCTCATTTTCTTTGTGAATAAAGTATTTTAATATTTATGTCGGGAAGTAGTTTCTACCTACTTTTGTATGTGTTTGATTGGTACCTATTTTATAGTGTGGGTAATAAATAACAATAACTAATAAGTATAGGTAGTATTTTGTTAATTAAAATTGTAAAACTAAGTACTTACCATACCAGTCTTAATTTTTATTTGCGTTTTATCTTAACAACGTAAATTACCAATTTTATGATGAAACTAAAAACTGAAGACCATTCTCAATTTTTTATTGCAAATCAATCACAACTCGCACAAAATGTTAATTTTCATATGTTTTATTTACAGTAAGTTGAAACAATATGTGTTTTTAAATGCATAAGTATAAATAATCTCTAAACATACTAATATTTGTCCCAAGGCGAGAATCAAACCCGTAAGCTCCTGCGCCGCAAGCGGACTTTCTCCCGCTACACCTCTAGAGATCGATAATACAAACATTGTAAATTATAATGAAGGAGTTTGAAGATTTTGGCCCTTCCATCGGTCACCATTTTTTTCAAATTCACGGGCAAATTATTATTCACAAGCGACCCGCCCCGGCTTCGCACGGGTGCAAATGCTGATACTAAATATACTACAGAATCGGCCCCCCGGCATCCATACGTTATCCATACGTCCATTACATAACTGTCATTTGCGTTTGGTTATCCCAAGTCGATTATTTTTTGTTATACCACGTTTTATAGTGACTGACTCAAGTCACACGGGAACGCTGTCGAACGGGCTAAACAGTATCCTATGTCCGTCTCCTGGCTCCAAGCTACCTACCCACCAATTTTCAGCCATATCGGTACAGCCGTTCTTGAGTTATAAATAGTGTAACTAACACGACTTTCTTTTATATATATAAATATATTTGGATAGAATACACTAAAACAATTAAAAAATGTCTGATAAAATCATGTCTAATATGTAATTATAAGATGAAAATAACTATATTTTTTTCATTTAGTGAATTTCTCAGAAACCTGACCATTTATGTTATGTAACATTTTTGATTTGTTTTTAGTGTCCTCTATCCAAATATAACTTTTACTGTTCGAGACAATTTAGACAAAAAAAACTAAACGTTAGGGCTACCCTTCATACAAAATCTACACTACAAACCCCTTTTTGTTTAGTTGTAGCTACTTCGCATTGTTTCGACCTTGAGCAAGTAAGTGAAGCATATTTGGACAACGGCATCGTAAACAGCATGAAAAACATATCAAACTTTAGAGAAAACAGACCAAATACAGAAATATTCTTTGTAAACTATCTGAACATTTCGAACCAAGACAATGATGCTGAAGTCAAGCCAGTTTCAAAATTTAATGACTCTCTTGACATTTTTGTCAAGAAAACCCCGTATAGACCTGTCACTGAAGATCCAGGACTTTTAAGAAACCAGTTTGAGAATGAAGATATTAAAAAATCATTTAAGTCTGATTTGTTAGACATCAAAACTCAGTTGTCTCAGGGGATTGCGAATTTAAATAATATAGACAACTTAGGAATTTATAATTCGACGAAAATTCAAGCTTTAATGGACAATGCTACAAAAATATATATAGAACACTTTAATGATTACTTTAACAAAGCAAGCGAAACACAACCAAAAAATTATTTAGATAGAGAATTTGTCATACTAGACTTGATTGAAACGACTAACCATTTACTACTTGTAACGGCCAAAAAACTCATGCGAACAATACATGAAGCATCGCCAACATTATACAACCATCTGACGAAATTAGAAAATATCATTTTGGAAGAAAACAAAAATGCATTCAAATACGTTTGCAAAATAAAACAAGTTTGTAGATATTACCGTGGTTTTGTTGATAAAATAGCTGACTTAATAAACGAAATACTTATTCTGAGTGATGCACCATATAGCAGAGTCATCAATGACATAATCAAAGCCATAGAAGGAAAACATTGGTTTGTACGAAAAATAATGACGGTTGAAACGCGCAATGCTCTACAATCAAAACTAGCACCTAAGAAGAAAGACCCGGAATATATCAGAGAACTGCTTACAACAATACAAAGATTGATCACACAACGATACAAGTTATTCAAAAAAGACTTGCCAGAGACGAAAGTCCAAACCACAGCGGTCAGAATATTACTAGATCTAATAGATAAAGTGTTTCATACCGAAGATGAAGATTTTTTTACTTTGGAACTTGATACAACAATCTCAAGTATAAAGGAGTGGGCAGAAGGTAGCTCAAGTATACACCCCCTTAAGATAATAAACCGTATCGTTGAAATGCTGAACTACCACTGGAGTTCAAATACTAAAGAGGATGTTAAAGTACTGACTGAACTGATAGTTTTCGGGACAACAAGGAACGAATATGTATATGAAGAGTTATTTGCAAAAGGAGCGTTTAATAGGCTCAGTGATGAAAATGAAATACATTCTGATAGCGAGTGAAATAAACTCAATATATTTTTCTAAATATGGTTTTAATCGGTCAAAGTCTATCCAAGGAAGCTTTTTTAAGGTTTCGAGATCGAAGATAGGTTTCGAAACCCTTATGGTCTCGCTTTGTTTTTGTTTTTTCTTTTTTTACTCCTTATTAACTCAGCAATAAACAGCAGCTATCAACTTGAAATTTAAAATAATAATACATTTCGTGCGCCTGTACAGATAAAAGAAAAAATAAAAATGAAAATGAATATTTTACAAATTGTGATGCCGAAATTTTAAAAGATACCTACAGGGTCATGTGGGGAGTCAAATGAAAGATATCAGTTTGTACATTTCAAAATAGTTTTTAAATTTTTGTAGGTGTCATACTTTTTAAAATATTTCGAAATAAGTCGAAAAAAATAACCATCCCCCCCCCTATCTCCGAAGATTGCAGAGCGATCCATATAAAATGTATGGAGCGTTTATAGATATATGTAGATCTATATTTTACAGGAAAAATTAAGAGAAGTTTGTAAAAAGAACACTTTTTGAAAAATGATCAAAAAGGGGGGAATAATTTTCAAAAGGGGGGCTACCCCATCGAGTGGGGTATCAAATGAGAGGTATCGGCTTGGACATTTCAAAACAGTTTTTGAAATTTCTGTAGGTTTCATACTTTTTGAAATATTTTGAAAAAAGTCGAAAAATTTACCATTACCCACTTTAACCGAAGGCACTTGAACCGCAGCAGTGGACAAATGTTTGCCATTATGACACACAAGCGAGATAGCCCCAACAGCATCTTACGAACTGTCGCTGGCAGAACTACATCGCCAATATGGCAGCACTGTGCAAAAAGTCATATAATTTTTATTGAATTAATTTAACTTTAAATAAATTACAACTAGTATTTACAATTGAAACAATTGAGCTAACTGCAGACAATCTACATGTAGCTCAACTGATCCATATCAATACCAGTCGTCTCGTCACAAGACGCTGGCTGCATTGCCCCGCTGTATGGCAATGCATCAGCACTCTCACAGAGCGCGACAGCTGCTGAGTGTCTGGCGCACCGCATCAGCATTGACGCTGCGCCAGATACTCACCAGCTCCCGAGTCACGCGTCGTTTCGACCAGACAGAAAACCCGAAGAGCCTCGGTGCATGCATACATGGTATTAATTGGTATTGTTCTTAGGTGATTGTAGGTGCAGGTAGTTCGTCCCCGAAATTAAACGCGCATCCTATCGCAGTATCTGGTGGAACCTCGCTCAATACGCCACAGAGGTCGTCAACAACGGTGGGCTTTCATCGTTCCAGTAGCTCGATCTTGATTTTAATGCAACTGAATCCCTGTGGATTATGGTAGGCGTGCACTACAATACTCCGGGATTAGGGCGTGCCCTGCGAGTTAACTATCATTAATCCACGCAGATTGGGTGCGCACGCGCCTTTGGAATTTGCAAACGTCAGGGCTGTCAACCAACAAATAAATATTGTTGGACAATTCACACTGTTGTTGAATTGAATTGTTGGATGACCTCTGTGTCGCGTCGGGCGAAGGTCCGCCTGCGACGCAGGAGAATTTGTGTACGATCTGCAGAAATTTGTTCCGTTGGTCTGGGTGTTTTCTATGTACATATAATAAAAAAATATCTATCTATGTAGTGTATTGTATTAAGTATATCAGTTATCTAGTACCCATAACACAAGCTCTGCTTAGCTTGGGGCTAGATAATGAATTGTCCAGCATTATTTATTTATTTAGGTATTTACTTCTGTCACGGTCACGGTTTGTCTTTGGACGGCGAATGATATACATTTCAGTTAGGTACACCAACAAATATTATGCTTATGGCAGTTACACCATTTTGCAGTCAAGATTTCTTAAAATATTGCAGTTACTGCATAATTACAAAGGAAATCTGAAAACTAAGAAAAACTGTATATTCAACTTTACGTGGATTGTCGGTTACGCCAATTTGAACCTGCAATGCAACCGAGGATATGAGTTTTCGTTTCCTGCCATACATTTAGCGCCTTGCAGCGCCCCTAGCGGAAACTGAGAGGACTTTTCCTTAGTTCGACGGCGAATTCGAAGTTTTGATTAAAACTTGATTAAAGTTTTAAAATTTGCATTTTGTCAGTAGGATATTGACACATTTGACAACTCAGTTATCGTTCTCTACTACTGTGTGTTCTTCTAACGCAAATATGGTTCGTAGTTAACCCGCTTTCAATTATTAGACTTAGAATATAAGAGTAACTAAAACTACGATATGTTCATGGTAAAATAAACAAAGCTACTAGTCTAATAGTAAATTTTAGGTAAAAATTACAATTAGAGCTGCTCTTGCTAAAAATAAATAATGCTGGACAATTCAAACAGCATTATCTAGCCCCAAGCTAAGCAGAGCTTGTGTTATGGATACTAGATAACTGATATACTTAAAAAACATTACATAGAAAGACATTTTTATTACCTATATTATTATTATTATACATAGAAAATATCCCGAACGCCCGGAACAAATACCTATCTGCAGATCGTACAAACATTTGTCCCTAGGTAGGTATCGAACCCGCAACCTCCAGCGTCGCAGGCGGTTCTTAGCCCGCCGCGCCACAGAGCTCGTCATCGTCTTCATGTTGATTGAAATTCAGGAAAGTGGCAACCCTACGAGCACCTTAAGGGCGTTACTAACAATTCAGCTAGCTGTCCGAGTTACTGTGAATGATTTACCGTGAGTCCGAGGCTTTAGGCGCGTTGCGGATATTAATCATTACTCGCTTTTATCAAGGCGGGTAAGTGTTGGTTCACAATTGATCAGCTACTATCAAACATCTGGGCTACTATGTATTATCAGCATCACTCACTGCTGGGCTTAGAAGCCCATGATACATTATCAGCTCGTATACACCCACAGCTGGACATTAGCTTCCCTCAATGGACGCCCCGTGCTAGCACACAGTTGCACGCTCTATTCCCTGACTCTCATAAACCGATAGGCAGCAGACCCGTCCGGGGAGAGGTCAGGCGCAGGACCAACAGCTAGTATAAAATAGGTCATCACATCGTATTAGTCGACTGCTGGACATATGCCTCCCCTAATGAGCTCCGTAGCGCCCTGTCTTCAGTTTGCCGCATTCAGCATCTGCCTGCAGTCTTTCCCAGGTCGTCATCCCACCTGGCCCCCACCTAGGGCTTCCTACAAAAAATTTGCCGAGTCACAGCCTCCACATAAGAACACGTTTAACACATTCACTGCCCAGCTTCTACATGGAGCTCCAGATGAGCGAGTGCGTCGAGGATCGTGAAAGTGTTAACCCGGCGGTTGTCGGTTCTTCACGAGATATGACCAGCCCACTACCACTTCAGCTTGCTAATCTTGAGTGATAAAGTAGGTTAATATTTAAAAGCTGGCGCGGTTGTCTTTTCTTTTTCCTACAAGTCTATGCTGACGTCACAAATCCAGGCAAGTATAAGAAAACCAAAAGTGGATCGCGCCATTTAAAAAACTATCTTATAAGTAGAGATAAACCATTCTAAAATTGCACGCCGAGTGTAGGTACCTATGACGTTTTGTGGACGGGGCGTGCATTCATTACGGATGTAAGCGGGTTAACTACGAACCTTATTTGTGTTGGAAGAACACCAACGTTTCATCCCTGACATACGTAATGAATTCGTCAAACTACGATAGTTTTAATAGTAAAAGGGGCGTGCATTTTTAGAATGGTTTATCTCTACTCAAGTTAATAAATCCTACGCTGCAGGTCATTTCACAACATTCAGCAATAAGTATTATTATCTACGTAAATCGTTGTCGTAATGAAGATTATTAGCAGACAGTTTCTGCTAGGTTTCCTAATCCCACTCATTTCGGTAGCGATTTCGGAGTACGGTTTGCAAACAAATAAAGCCATATTTGATTTTCTGCGAAAATATTCTGTAGTGTAAGAAAGACAACGGGTGCTTTTGGTGGACATAAGATGCGGATTTTGGACAGTTTTCAACGGAACTGATTCCTATTGATATTTTCTGGCCGAAATTTCAATGAAATTAGCCTATTCATATTTAAAAAATTCTTTTACCATTATAGTGCTACAATATCCCCAAGTAACTTAAACATTTCAGTGTTTAAAAAATTAATGTCCGCCCGTGCGAAGCCGAGACGGGCCGCTAGTTAAATATAATTTAATTTAATTAACAAAGAAAATTACAGTCAAGTAAAAGAAACAAATTAGAGCTAGTATTTACAATTGAAATAATTAGGTAAGTTAACTATAGGCTGTTGCAAACAATCTACAGGTAGCTCGTGTTTATTTCATGATTCGTTTTTAGATATATTTTAAATAGTGTATTAGAGACACAATTTTGTTAATTATTAGGAGATACCTTGGGTCCTATAATACAGCTTAAGCTAGTTCGGGATCCTGTGGATTTAATATTATATCGTAAACGTTATTGTGTAAGAAATAAACTATTTGATTTCATAAGATTTAGATAATATTGATAACATCCAGGGTTTATCCAAATTTTCCATTTCTTTCTCTTCTTTTTTGTTTTTGTCATCAGTACCGGAAAGTATCCGTGCTCCGAATAGTAGTGCGAAGCCTGACAAGCGAGCCCGAGGTCTCGTGACGTGTAAGTAGACGGCTACCTTAGCCACTAATAACCAGGTATTATCAACAAAGTATGACTAAATAAAGTTTATTAACTTAGGTCTACACGATCGGAAAATAGCGAGCAGCGTAACCCTGCAGCCCTGCCGAAACCCGAACTCAGCAGCTTTCTTCTGTGTATTTTTAGCACCTCATCTGTGATCACCAATCTGGCGAAGAAGCGTGGTGATTAAGGCAGAACCCCCCTTGATTGGGGGGGGGGGGGGGAATGATCAGCTGTGGATGAATGTGTGCTGAGAAAGAGCCCCTAGGTACTGTGTACCTACTTAGGTACCTATCACCTTGCAACTCGCACATTGTGATCTCTTCTGCTTGCTATTTATAAAACAAAAGGCGTTCTATACTCGCCTCTGTGAAAAACAAGAATTACAAAATAATGCAGTGTGGTTGACATGAAATTGTTCTCAGGTGTATTCTTCCGGTCTGGCTTGAGTAATGTTAGATATGACGTAGGTACAGCAAGTCAATTATATTCCTGAGTGTACTACTTGTTACTTGCGAAAATTGTATGAGTCATACAGACTCACGAATAGGTACATCTGAATAGACCAGCTGTGGGCAGCAGGAGCGGACTTTTTAAGCGATTTTGAAAATGGGAGGAGGTTCCATCTACCTATCTGTTCAGTCAGACGTAGTTTTATAACATGTTAATTAAAAAAAAAAAATGTGGTTTCGTCGATATCTCCGTCAATGACGGACTGATTTTGAAAAGTCGCTATTGTCACAGATATGTAGTAATATCTCCTACATCTGTGGCTATGGAGAATGATCTCGATTTTATTCGCGGGGATGGTTTTTGTCTAACAAACCAAAAAAGCAGTATAAATTAAAGGATTCGAAGTCGTTTTTAGTTTTTTCAAAACGATCAAATTATATTTTAACTGGAAATCTGGCAGAGCTGGGGTAAACGTGTTCTTGAGTGGAGACCACGACTCGGTAAACGTAGTGTAGGACGCCCTCCGGCCAGGTGGGATGACGATCTGCGAAAGACTGCAGGCAGATGCTGGATGCGGCAAGCTAAAGACAGGGCGCTATGGCGCTCATTTGGGGAGGCCTATGTCCAACAGTGGACTAATATAGGCTGATGATGATGATGATGATGATGATGATGATGGGGTGGATGGATTGAATAAAAAAACATTCTCCCGAATTTGCGTTCGCTTTCCACTGAATACGCACGCAATTGCAATTGAGAAGAAATTACTCTCCAAGACTATTGACTGGACCAATAAAATTATTTCTGACGATTGAAATGAAAAGACAAAGGAAGAAAGACGTAAATCTGTAACATTGTTTCAAGAACGTATCTGTACTTTTTATTGTTTTCAGAAGAAGACAAGACACGATGACAAGTTCGAATTTTATGAGAGACAATTAAAAGTGTTATATTTTGTGACTGAAATACAAATACCTAGGTAGGTACCTAGGTAGATTTATTTCTTTGTTTTCTCTTTGAGAGGAAAAAATGTGTTGAAATGTAAGTAAACCATAGAATTGGTAGGTAGTGTAGATATGTTTGATCCGGTGCGATTGTCTTTTGAGTTGTTACATGTATAGTATCCTATTTATATTATAAAGCCGAAAGTTTGTGAAATCTGAATTTTTGTTACCTAGGATCTTCAAAACTACTGAACAGATCAAGATGATCAATTTGGCGCCTAAGTCAGGCTTTGCTCTAAACGTACATAGGTACTCATTACGGATGTAAGCGGGTTAACAACAAACCTTATTTGTGTTGTATATCCTTAATGAATTTGTCAAACTACGATAGTTTTTATAGTAAAAAATGTAGGTACGTTTAGAGCAAAGCCTAACTTAGATAATAGGCTACTTATTAAAGCTAGTGTTTATATATCTTTTAGTAGTAGGTAATGGTCAAGCCTCAGATGGGGCATGCTTTCCCAGAAGGAACTTATTCACTCTGGATTTGAAGACTTCAAGACTTTAACGGGAAAATAGACGCTGGAAGCTCAGTCCACTCCTTGGCCGTGCTTATTATGAAAGAAGAGCAGATTTTTTTAGTTTCGGTAATGTGGTACGTCGTCCAGGTACGGATAGTATGTTTTAGTGCGTCTGTTGGTCGTATATGTCAGGGTGGTCCATTCTTAGAGGGTCAAACATGAACCAAACAAAGTCTTTGGGGTTCCTATCTGCACTGTTTGACCCGCAAGCATGTCCCGCGATGTTTTTGGTCTTAAAAGTTAAATAGGTGCATTTTATCAACAATTTTCGACCATGTTGAAATTAAACTAGTACTGGTATTCATTAAATTTCACTAAGCTCTATCAAATTTCTCTTTACGGTACCAACGGCAATGCCTCAATGTCTCACGGTCATGGCCCATCGCCTCGCTCGGTCCGTCAAACCTGTCTCATCCGGTCTCCTAGACCACGTCATGAGACGTCTCGTGGACCGGTAAGATATGCTCTTGACATTGGCGTGGGCACACTGGGCATAGATTAGGTAAAGGGAAGATGGTAACAGAACGGGGCTACCACTTTCAGAAACAATGGTGCACAAGTCGATCTATTCCTTGGTGTAGCTGCAGTGAGCTCTTGCTGCGTGCCGCAATGGAGATCTCATCAATGGGGAACCAGAAGATCTCAATTATAAAAAACTACATTGAAACCTTTATATATTTTTTATTTTATTTTTTATTATTGACTAGCTCCTGCCCGCGGCTTCGAACGCTTATTCTCGGTTTAATAAAATAGCATATTATCTAAGTTAGGCTTTGCTTTAAACGTAAGCCAAATTTCATCTTGATCTGTTCAGTTGTTTTGGAGATCTTAGGTCACAAAATTTCAGTTTTCACAAACTTTTGGGTTTATAATATTAGTAGGATTTAAAGACGAGCTGCTGAGAGCTGATAAATAGGTATGTCTATATCTCAGTGCTTTTAAAGTTTTTCACTACACTAGTTTGTCTCTTGTAGTGGTGCGTTCGTAACCAGTGGTTGAGTCTGTTTTTGAAGCTGTTCACAGAGGGAGCTGTTACGAGGTTCTTGCTAAAATTATGGAGACGTCCTATCTATCTCCTATTACTAGTGTTCTCTTTTCACTTACTAAATAGTAAAAAAAAATAAGTAAAGAGAAAATCAATAAACATTATATTTTTTATTTGATAATAATTAATTCATTGTTTAAATTTATTGTCTATGAGTTTATTTTGTAAACCTAAAGATATACCTGAGGGTAATTGATATCTCATAATCCGATACGGATTATAGGTACCGATTTGTTAGGTGTTTTAGGAATATATAGGATTGTAGGGTTTCATCATTATCATTATATCAGCCAAAAGACGTCCACTGCTGACAAAAGTCTCCTCAAAAATCAAAATAAAAACTCTTTATTTCCATACATATATGTACACCTAGAAAAGGTCAAATTATAAAACTAAACACTGACACGGATATAGTGATATTTTTGATTTCTGTCTAAAAAAAGTCCTAAAAATGTCCAAAAAAAATTGTTGCGACAACATAGTTTATTTTGATAATGAGCTTAAAGTCAATTAGTATTTAATATTATACAGGGATTTAGTCCTCTGAACGAGCTGATACATCAGAGGACAATAATACTTGGTAGATTTAGTATTTAAGATGGCCACATTATTCGGATTGTAGGCACGAAACGTTACCTACACATAAACCACTCTATCTGATCGCGGTCGCTTATACGTAACTATTCTTTATTTCTCCCATAGAGAATCGTCACCAAATCCAGTTTGCAAGCAAATAGAGCACGACAAAGTACTGGGTTTATACAGGGTGCCATGAAAAGGGTGTACTAAACCGAATAAGGTGATTCTGGACATCGAGGGGGCAACGATTGTTCTACGATTTTTTTGAATTTCGGACATTTAACTTTTTTTTTAGAAGTTTTTTCTTTATATTTGTTTACTTTTGAGTGTATTCTTTACCTTCCATTATTATTATCATTTCAAGGAATTTACATAATTTGTTTTTAATAATTTCATGAGAAAACACTAGTTTTGCTACAAAAATAAGCAAAAAACCTTCGTGAAATATTTTTATATTAAAAAATGCAAGAGTACGTGTAAAACAACACGAACAGGAAAAAAAAACTAAATTTTTGGCAAAAATAAAATCGATATTCAAAAAATCATTAAAAACAAGTTGATCGCCTCGGGTTTCAGAATCACCCCCTTTCGGCTTAGTACACCTTTTCCGTGGCACCTTGTATACATAAAATTAACAACTTCGCTCACTAAACCGAGCTAAAGTGACAGTTATGCCCGTTACACCACCGTTTAACGATGGATTAGCTACGAACGTTAGCTTAACGCTCCAATGAAGTGTTGTGACAGTGCGAGATCTTATCGAATCATACCTTACCTTTACCTTTTGTTTAAATAAATTAATAAATAATAAATAAATAATGCTGGACAATCCACACAGCACCATCTAGCCCCAAATTAAGCTACTCAAAGCTTGTGTTATGGGTACAAGATAACTGATATACTTAATACAATACACTACATACATAGATATATATATATTTTATGATACATAGAAAACACCCAGACCAACGGAACAAATTTCTGCAGATCTTACACAAAGTTCCGAGGCGGGAATCGAACCCGCAACCTCCTGCGTCGCAGGCGGACCTTCGCCCGCTGCGCCACGGAGGTCGTCGAAATTACCATTGTAGATTTTGGTACCTTATTAAAGACTAGCTTCACCCGTTGTCCTATTACCCGTTTTCCCGTAGGAATGACACACTTTCCCTCGGTAAAAAGTTAGCCTATGTTCATCAGGAATAATGTGGGCTTCTAATGGTAAAAGAATTTTTCAAATCGGTCCAGTAGTTTCCGAGCCTATTTAATACAAACAAACAAACCATCTTTCCTCTTTATATTATTAGTATAGATATTGATGCATATATTATATACATTTTTCTCATATTATATCCGGATAAGGCATTATGGATTGTATAACAGATTATTGAATTTTTCTCTTTTTTGTCGAGTGATAGGTAATGTCCTCAAGTTTGGTAAAGTTTTGGGGGGAAGATTTTACAAACATGCATATGCTTAGAAGAAGAAGGCTTAGAATGATAGTTGACACAAACGTTCTAAAAAATTGCAACTAATGGTCGCAATTTTCATTTTGAGTCCTTAGTACAATACTTCAAATGACGCGGAAACCAGCTCTCACATAAAAAAATTTAAAAAATGTGTTTTGCGGTGAAAGGGTGTCTAGACACCAGTGGAAAGAAAAATAATAGTGCAAATATCTCATTCCACTGGAAAGTACTAATATTACATTTTGTAATTTTGCCTAAAACAGTAATCAAAACTATTAAATAATTTAAAAATTTCGTCCACCATTTTCGTGAAAATGTTGCTATGTACTGGGGAAAAAATACCCCGGTTTTGTCACTTAGTAAGTATCTAAAATAGTAGGAGAACCGTGGACTTCACTCAAGTTAGGATTTAGGAATCAAACTACGCGGAATATCACATTTTTAGAATTTTCAGTCACTCGACTATATTCTGAGTAGATTCAAATTGTAAACTCAAAATACTATTTTACAAAGAAAATCACAATCATAGAATGGAAACAAATTAAAACTACTATTTACAATTGAAACAATTGAGCTAACTGCAGACTGTTGCAAAGAATCTAGAGGCAGCTCAACTTATCGATATCAATACCAGGCGGAAGTAAAACACATACCTACCACACTCTTCTTAAATTTGGGATGCTGTACAAAAGATGCATTTTATTTGCTTATTTAAACAAAGGTACGAAGTATTTCTCATTACAATAACCGACGTTGGGCAAGCGAGGTATGCAAATATTAACTCGAACGATATCATTGTAACGGGGTTGACGGTCTGTCACTCATACATACATTTCAAGGAATCGTGCCATTTACAATAACACTAGTTATTAGCTATGGCTTCACTTGTTTATTCTGAGGAATGTTGTATTTACGACCCTCTTCAAACAAATAAGGTTTATTGTAGTTTTTCAGTACGGATCAATGGAATAATTATTTTAAAATAAAACAAACTGTCATCCATACTAATCACACTAATAAAATAAATGTGATAGTTTGGATGGATGTATAAATGGATGGATGTTTGTTACCTCATCACGCCAAAACTACTGAACGGAACGAGCTGAAATTTTGCACACAGGTAATTGTAATCCTGGAATCAAACATACTTTTTATCCTATAAATCAGTTCCCATAGGATAGAAATCACCATTAAACTTTTGTAGAAACAACGGGTGCGAAGCCGCGGCCATAAACTAGTAATACATATAAATTCAAAAGTAACTCGTCGAGACATATGCTACTTGAAAAGCGCGGGCGAAGCCGCTGGCATCGGCTAGTTTATTATAATATATATATGCTTGTACACAATGAAGGTTATTATTGTGTGTCAGTTTATTTTCCTATCATTGCAAAACAAACAAACGTTTCAGTAAACTTTTAATTTTAGTGTTAGGTATTTTATCTTAATGAAAATAGATCGAATGGAAAATAACCTGTAAATAAAATTACAATCAAATAGGTAATAGAAACAAATTAGAACAAGTATTTACAATTGAGACAATTCGGCTAACTGTAGACTGTTGCAAACAATCTACAGGTAGCTCAACTGATCCATATCAATACCAGTCGGAAGTGTCCCCAGGACGCTGGATGCATTGCCCCGCTGTATGGCAATGATGCGCAACCTGTAAATAGGTTTACTATAGGTTAAATATGGGTTTTTTACGGTTTCATTTTCTTCAGATTCCAGGGTCAGTTGGAAGAGGCTTCCGTCGACTTGGACCACTGGGTACTGGGACCGCGGTCCCAGATACCGGATCGATTTAATCGTGCGTGGGCGGAACCACTAATTTCAACTCAGTATTTAGGTACTCTACCTTCCGATTCTGACAAAGAGAAAGATCTGACAGAGAGATGTCTGATGTATCTTTATAAAACTGTTATCTACAACAATGAGCCAAAACTCTGAAACCCTCACTATTTGCGCACAAAAACTGCGCGGCAGTAAAAATAGCTTAATAAATCACGTATATCAAACAAATCTCACCTGTCTTCTCTTAAGCAAACCTGAGATAAGATAAGAGGAGGCTGCGGTAGTTAGTCGCCTTCGCGCTATGGACAACTTCGGTTACCGCGAGATGGGCTGGCCCGCCGCTCTGCAGACCCCCACGCAGACGCCCACGCGCAGTCGTCTCTCCAGCAGCCTCCGGTCAAGGATCAGAGAACCCGAGGAATTCCCTCTCAACAGCTACAAAGTCAGGAACATCGATCTTCTTGAGTCGCACCGCGAGCCAGGAAAAGCTAAGGAATATCTCTTCGTAGGCCCATCCCCACCCGCTGAAGATGCTCCGAATATGTACCACAGTTTCGATATCCTCGCACCGGACCCTGAAGCCAGACTGACCGAGGAAGGAATCAGGAGAAGCATTTGTGAAAAAGCTCTTAATTTAGGAGCTGGTAGGTTCTTCGACGATTTGGAGTGCGGTTTGATCACAGCTGATAACATCGAAGCTCACATCTGCTCTGCACCTGAAGTGGTCGTGAATTTGACTTTAATCTGGGCTGCGTTTTTGGCTCGAGATGAGTTGATGCCAGGTATCTTGGACGCGGGAGCTGATATACACTACTCAGAGCCAGCCGGGCTGACAGCACTGCATATGGCGGCTTTTAGCGGAGCTGGAAGGGCTGCAGTTTATTTACTATCTCGCGCTGCAGACGTCGATTTCACTCCGAAATACTTTGCCCCTCTGCATTGCGCTGCGTTTGGTAACTCTTTGGAAGTGGCTGAAGTGTTGATAGCTCACGGGGCGTCACTACACGCCGTCGTGCAACGGGCAGGCTGCGAAGACAATCTTGTCCACTGTGCAGTGAGAACTGATGCTGTCGAATGCATGGAACTTTTCATCGACCGGGGAGTCGATCCGTCATACTGTACTTCAGGCGGGCTCAATGCGTTGCATTTAGCAGCGGAACTAGGATCCCAAAGATGCCTCCTATATTTGTTGAAAGAGACAAAGATAATAGTGAATGGCTTCACCAAACAAAGAGATAAGGAGTGCACGGCGCTTCACCTCGCAGCCGCTAGAGGTTACTCGGAGTGTGCGGAGCTGTTGCTAGCGGACGGAGCTAAGTCAAACGCGAAAAACTATAGAGGGTTCACACCTCTTCATCTCGCTGCTAGATGCTCAAGCTTAGAAACAGTTGAAGTTCTACTGCGGGATGGAAACGCGGATCCAAATGCGGAAGACTACGACAAAAGAACACCACTACATGCTGCGATCTCTCAGTCGGAACGCTCTTGCGACATTATCGACACACTCGTGAACTGGGGAGCACAGGTGAATAAAAAAGATGAATATGGATACTCGCCGCTTCATCTTGCCGCAATGGACGGCCTTACTCCTTGCGTAGAAACGCTCATATTCTTAGGAGCGGATGTGACTTCAAAGTCGAAGAAAGGGCATACAGCCCTAAGTGTGATCGCGCGAAAGACGCCAAAGTCGCTCGCCATTTTGCGACATAACTTTGACAGTGGCATATCGCTCAGCCGCTCTGCCGAGGCTAACGAGGAAGTGCAAATAGAGTTTGATTTTGGCAAACTATTGAAATTTTCGTATCCAAGAGAGATAACATACTTGAACAGTTTGATCGATGAAGGTCAGAAAGATATCTTGCTGCATCCACTATGCTCTGCGTTTCTGTTTATGAAGTGGCGAAAAATAAGGAAGTTCTATTTAGCCAGGCTCATCTTCTCATTTTTGTTCGTGACATTTTTATCGATATACGTTCTAACAGGCGTGGTGAAGGCTTGCAGGGGACAGCATTCCACGAAGTACGGGGTTCCGAATGAGCTTTGTCAATCACAATCACTTTTGGGAGTCTTGCTAAAACATAACCCTATCGAATTCGAACGTTGGGTGCTGATTGCTATCACGGTATTTGAGATCACTCGGAAACTGACCGGTATAACTGGGTACTCTAGTATCTACCAATACTTCACGACTTTCGAAAACTTGATGGAATGGTTCGTTCTGCTCTCTGTTTTCTCCCTCTACAACATCCATAATGATTACAGCTGGCAGAATCACGTCGGAGGGTACGCTGTACTAGGAGCTTGGACCAACTTAATGCTGATGATGGGTCAGCTACCGATGTTCGGAGACTACGTTGCTATGTACCAGAAAGTCCTCACGGAGTTTCTGAAGCTGCTACTTGCCTACATGTGTCTTCTTCTCGGCTTCACTATTTGCTTCTGTGTCGTGTTTCCGAATGAAGAGATGTTCTCAAACCCATTGATGGGATTCATCACAACGTTGTCGATGATGGTCGGAGAGTTGAATCTGAACATTCTTATCAACGATCCGTTGCAAGACGACCCGCCGTTGGTGTTTGAATTGTCATCTCAGATAATCTACATTCTATTCCTCATGTTTGTAACAATCATCTTGATGAACTTGCTGGTCGGTATTGCCGTCCACGACATCCAAGGATTGAGGAAAACTGCTGGACTGTCAAAGCTGGTCAGACAAACAAAACTGATCTTATTCGTTGAAATGGGCATGTTCAGTGCTTTGCTCCCAAAATGCCTTCACAAGTACGTGTATAGAACTGCCTTGGTGTCTCCTGAAGCTGGTAAAGTAATATTGAGCGTGAAACCATTGAACCCTCGGGAGAACCGACTGCCTACAGACCTTATGATGGCAGCGTACGAACTTGCTCAGCTAAACAAAGTCAAATCAGGCCGCTCCGTAAAAGAAATCCTGTACAAAAACAGATACAATTCCAAACTCAAGAACGAAGGTCCGACGACAACAGATCATAATTTCAACTTGGAGATCAAGGGAATGCAGGAGAAAATTGACCAGACGACTTTCAACCTAAAGAAGATAGACCAAGAGATGAGGCACTTGAACACTTTGCTGTTGGAGCAGCAGAAGTTGCTGACCAATTTCTTCAAGGTGGTGGAGGTTCTTCCTCACTCCGCAGGACGAGCTTCCCATATGCCAACCCCCACGCCAACCTTCAGTCCCGAATCTCCGGTATTCTTTTCTAGTAGCGTCTCTGAGTGTACTACGAGATATGATTAGGCCCCTAAACATGTTCAAAATATAGATTTTGTAGATTTTTATGGGCACATATCTTTTTAGTTGGCAGTAGTTTCTAAAATTTGCTCTGTCGTATTGTTATTGTATTTCCAAGCACTTTTCCAAGTATTTGTCCTTTAGATTGTGCATTTTGGATATTGGCTCAGTGATAAAAGTTTTTGTAGTCAGGGTATGTAGTGGTAAGCATATTATTTTTATTAAAGAGAGAAATGCTGATGTTATTATGAATTTAAAATTATACTCGTATGTATGATGATTGTTATATTTTTTACAAAATTAATATAATTTAACAACAAGTGCCTTTTATTTAACCTGAGTAGGCCTAGGCAGGTACTTATTCAGGCACAAAGCTAGACATTTTCCTGACTTTTCCCAAGCTAAGGAATCTAAAGTTAATTCATCCGTCCGTATCATTAGTCATAAATGGTCTTTCCATGTTTTGAACCTGGTTAGAAAAAAACTACTTAGCAAGTATAAAACGAACGCAGCAAACAATTTTTACCAGCCTCGGTGCCTCTGATTTTCTAACGGATACTTAGAGGAGATGAGGTTAACACGTATTATAAATTTATAATAAATAATAAATAATATAATAATAAATCGTTCATTTCAGATAAATTAGAACATATAAGATCATAAGAGCCCTGTCACATCTCGGAGAAACGCAACGTTATTCTGCGGTCCATAGTCAATATTAGTACCATAAAATATAAAAACTGTATTGCATACAGAGGTTGGATTACGCTCAATTTCGCAAAAAAATGGTGTTCCCTACGAACCCACACTAATTAAATGTACCCAGTAACAGTTCACAGCACTACGCAGAACATAGACAACAACTATGACATGCATGAGGTTAAAAAAGAAAAAGAAAATTAAACTGATTGTTTCAATAACGCGGTATACCATGATAGTTGTAGAAAGAAGGCTTCGAAGGCGTTTATGAGCCAGACGCAGCTATGAAGATTCAAAATAAGATAGCAAAGTTGACTTTGACCGAATCTCACGTGTAGATAACACATACTTGTGTCGTGCTCACGTATGCGCCTGCGCAAACACCACAATCTGCCGAATACACCGTTTCAATTCAAGCAAGTATCAAACACAGATCCGGGTATCAACATTATCACTAATTACACAGATGTTATGCACAAAAAGTAGGTTTAATTTTCTAATAATCTCAGTTTTTTTGGCTGAATCTTTTGCATCATCCGAAATTAATAGTCCATTTCTGAGGCCTTAGTATCGGTTGTGCATAATTTACAAAAACTATAAAAGTTTACGTGTCATTCGCCTGGCAGCGCGCCCCTACCGGAAAGAATTCTGAAATCAATAACTTAATTCTTTACGCTTACAAAAGAATATCTTAGACAAGTCAAATAAGACGCTAGAGGGAGGCACGTTCACGTTTAGCATTTGACAAAGGTGTGTTGATAAGGTATCTATTATAATGTATTGCTGTCTGAAAAATATGTACCTATTGAATTGCACTGAATATCGCCTTATAATTAACTCTCTGCATTGGCTTGCACTCTTTCGCTAGAGAGATTTCAATACCGGTCTTCCCTAGGAAAGTCTAGGACTCCCATGAAGATGATGATGAAATTAAGACAATAACGGGACTCACTTTGCCTGCAGCCCTGATACAGAATGAAGACGAGTAGTGTGGAAGCGGCTCATCAGCGTCTCCGTGAGAGCTTTCCAGGACGAGCTCGACCTTCAGCAATGAAGAATATGACAGAGAAGAAGAGAAGATGATGACCTCCTAGCCGAAATTCGGCTACGGTGGCCAGTCTCATCGGAGATTTTACTATTCAAACTATTGCAAACTTTTGTAAACAAGGGTGCACTCTCTATTCCTTCACTCTCATAATACGATGGGTTGGTAGTCCGACACGACGACCGGAGAGAGATCAGGCTCAGGAGAACTCCTTAGCGTGGTCTCTGAGGCACGATAGGATCCCATAATTGCAAAGGCAACTTACAAAGTGACTTTCAATTTCTATTTTGTGCTTGCACCCAAAATAGAAGTCATTCGTTCGTAAGGTACAAATTAGACCGTCTGCAGAAAATTAATCAATGGAATTCAATATTCCGTCGACACGTGGAATTCCAGAGAGTTGACTGAGATCTATTTCAGAGGACCTGCCATCGAAAATAACAGACTAATTACCCTGCTAGGGCTGCCTCTATTTGAATACGATAAAGTTTTTTTAAGTATAAACATTTTGGACACCTTTCGAGCAACGAAGTATAGAGTAGCTACATAGATCATCATCATCAGCCCTTCGCGACCCACTGCTGGGCATAGGCCTCTCTGTGTTTATACCATTCGCCTCGGTCCTGCGCTAGTCTGCGCTAGCTCACGGTCTTTCGGATGTCGTCGACCCATCGCGCCGGCGGACGTCCCCTGCACAGCCGTCTCTCAGCCATCACTCGGTCAGTGCTTTGGTCCTCCTGCCGTCACTCCGTCTGGCAAAATGTTCGGTTGTTTCATTGCAAGACGCTAAATGTATGGAAGGAAACGAAAACTTTTAAAGTTTTCGTAATCTATACAAAACTGTGGGTACTCGGAAAAGAAAATGAAGTTTCTTTTTCGTCATCGTTCAAAACAAAAAAGATTAGCGTTTGCACGAAAACGAATCAAAAACTTCGATTGAGTACGGGCCCAGGTCTCAGGTCACATTATCAAAAATCATCAATACCAAAATGCTTGAATTGGCTGATTGGTTAGTGGCTTTCATCGCATCCGTTTGTCGACCTAGCTTATTGTATGCTACCAAATTCCATCGAAATCGAGCGACCAAGTGATATTCTATCCTGACGATGGACTGATAAAGCTGCTTATCATTTTTAACACGTCTACTGCGATTTAATTTGCATGCCCGCCTGCCAAGATACACCAAGCTATACTGTAAAATGTAAAACCGATGGGAAGTTGAAAGAAAGAAAATTATTTATAAGACACTACACACAAAAAAACTTTTGTGCTGAAATACAAGACTACTTAGTCTAGATAACACGTAGACAGAAAAAAACACATTTGAACATTAATTGAGTACAATAACACAAGTAAGCAATGGGTTGGCAAAGATTTAAATCGTCAGATAGATCTCCTTGGTGATCGCCCCGCCCCGTGTTGTTGACAAGCGAACCAGTGTACCTATGGTGTGTTTTTGTCTGTGTTTTTTAACAAAACACTAAGTTTAACTACACATACTGTGCGTGCAGACAGAGAACCAAAGTTATCGACATAGCTCTAAGAAAGAGCCAGCTGAAGTGGAAGTGGGCCGGCCATTATCTCACGAAGAACCGACAACCGATGGGGGAAACGTGTTCTTGAGTGGAGACTACGACTCGGCAAATGCTATGGCGCTCATTAGGGGAGGCTTATGTCCAGCTGTGGACTAACATAGGCTGATTATGATGATGATGAATGCGCGTGCGTCGGAATTTTCTTAACGCACGCATTGAAAGACAATGCCACAGTTTTTAGTGCCTGGACGTATCTAACGATTGAAATCTTTGTGGGTTGGTACTAAGTAGCCCAGTCAGCAAGTAGAATTAAGGAGGTACCATGTTCAGCGTTGGACGTTTATGAGGTGACCCTAGCGGTGCATTTCTCATACACTCGTCAATCGCACATTCCTGTTCTGCTATTCGGGTGCACTAATAACCAGGTAGCCCGCCTAATGCGTCTCGAGTCATGCAAATATGCGTTTGATGTATGAACCTGGATCTAGGAATAAGATATGGCGGTGGTATGCCTTCATACAAATAGCCAGTGCACATTCAATCGAATGAATGCACAGAATAACTATACAGTGTAGCTGTTTGAGGCCGAAGACAGACAGAGTAGGGTGGAAGCGTTTCATCAGCGTCTCCCTGAAAGAGACGGGCTCGACCTTCAGCGATGACGAATATTACAGAGAAGAAGAGGTACCTAGCTTTTTGAGATGGGAGTGGATTCTCATGGTTTCGGATTTGGTAATCCCCTCCCATCACAAAAAATCACCCTGTGAACACCATTAGGTACACACGAATGGCCAAATATTTGTCTTTGGAGTTGCCGTTCCCATAGTAACGTTTAAAACAAATGACTGAATTGGAAATATCTAACAGTAGTAACAATCGATATATGACATTAATGAATTTATGACCTTAAAATGTACCTAATTATTCAATTTTATGTTATTAATGATGTATTTTGGAGATTACACTGTAGATGTACCTTTACATTATGTAATTTATATTTTGTGACCTGTAACATAATTGTTATAAATAAATGAACTATGAACTATGTAGTGTCAATGCAGATGTCACCAAACTTAACTAATTTAACAGCACTGGAAATAGTTAATGCCGTTGTTGTTTTTATTTCGAGCGTTATGACATTTTTACGCGACATTTTTAGTCTTGGCAAATTAGTCGCTATTACTTCGCCAGGTATGGCATTTTGTGAAGGTGATCCCAATCTTCACGTGTTTGCACGAGCGAGGAAGACCAGCGTTCCACGTCACAACTCTACTAACTTGTAAAATTATCTGAATAAATAAATTCAATTGTTATATTATTATTATAACTCTCTCTCTAACTCCAAACGGTACAAAATAATAATATTAATAATAGTAATAATAATGCTGGACAATTCACACAGCATTATCTAGCCCCAAGCTAAGCAGAGCTTGTGTTATGAGTACTAGATAACTGATATACTTAATACAATACACTACATAGATAGATATTTTTATTATACATAGAAAACATCCAGACCAACGGAACTAATTTCTGCAGATCGTACCAAGACTCTGGTTCTTATCGGGTTTACAATAGATCCATAGGGGGCCATTCATTTATTACTTAAGACGATTTTCGCTAGTTTTTGACCCCCTATTATAAGAAAAATAAGAATAGGCCGACACTCTCCCCCCTTGTTTAATATTTATTAGGTAGGTACGTAAGAATTTAATTAAAGGAAAAAATGATTACACGTTTGGTTTGTTACAATGTTTATTTTTCAAAGTAACCATTTTAGAAATGTTTTTTGCCTTACCTACTTACAAAGGTACTAATAATTTTAATTTTTTTGTAGACTAGTAATAAACTTTGGTTTTTTGTGATCTTACGTAAGAACTATCGAGATTCCCTCTTACCCGCTTGTAAGAAAAAATAAGACATGGTCGACCCGTCCCCCCTAAATCGTCTTACGTAATAAATGAACGAGGTACTGGTAGGTAGATAAGATAAAGTCTAATCAAGAATAATGACAATTTAATTACTTATCCTTAATCAAATTGACCAAAACATAAATGTAATTACCAACACAAAATTGGGGCTTTCCTTTCCTATTTTCAGGATCAACGTGGTAGATACGATACGTGGGTAGACGATTGATTTGATTTTTATTATAAATGAATCATGATCATTCGGTTATAGACAAAGAGGAATAGACGTGGAAAAATAATAAAGAAACCTAATAAAATCCCAAAAAAATCGATATTAATTGATTTCTTAGAAATTACCCCGTGTGCGAGGACTTACGTACTAATATTATCAAAAAATAATAAAGAAATGAAACTATTGAAATGAAACCTGCCACATTGCATATATTTTCACATTAGCAGCCCGGGTTAGGAAGTTGGCGGTATACACCTCGGAGAGGCATGGGGGTATAGGATTTCTGTGCCCACAACTGGCTACACAAAATTAATTGCATTTATACTATCTACTTATGATAAACTTTACCTACCTACTTATTATTATAAAGAAATTATATCGAATCATCCTAAAATAAAATGTTTCATTACTAACTCCGATAAGAACTGGAGATTCCAAATTAATAATTTCTAATCATGATCATAATCCGCCGAAAGGATTAAAAAACTTCCCATATAACATACCTACGTTCAGTTTTCCCAGTAGCTATCAGATAATTATGTTATTATCAAAGATTAATGGTTTCATTAATGAAGGATTTGCTTGAGTAATTATATAAGGTAACTGGTAGGTAGTATCATTCACAATTTAAAGAAAATGGCAGCCTACTTTGCTCTAGCGCTAGTCCTACTGACAGGTAAGTGTCGACTAGGTATTTAAGATGTGTACCTAAGTGAAGTCTACACACCAATATCGGCGACACAGCCCGGCGGCAGCGGTGTTGGCATTGTGTACGTTTCAGTGTTTCAACATCATCACATCATAGATAGAAAGATAGAAAATTCTTTATTGCACACTTATCGATAGAGACAATACAACAAAACAGCTTAAAATCTAAATGACAAGTGGCGGTCTTATCGCTCAAGAGCGATCTCTACCATGATCATCATCATCCTATATAAGTCCACTGGTGGTCCTAGGTCTCCCCTAATGAGCGCCATAGCGCCCTGTCTTCAGCTTGCCGCATCCAGCATCTGCCTGCAGTCTTTCGCAGGTCGTCATCCCACCTGGCTTGAGGGCGTCCTGCACTGCGTTTGCCTAGTCGCAGTCTCCACTCAAGAACACGTTTACCCCAGCGGTTTTCGGTTTTTCGCGAGATATGGCCGGCCCACTGCCACTTCAGTTTGCTGAGTCTTTGGGCTATGTTGATAACTTTGGTTCTCTCAGGTTCGGTCAGATGTATTTGGTACTATCCTTTGTTTCATTAAATGAATATTTTAAATTTCCTATTTATAAATATTGTAAACCGAACAAAAAAATTTACGTTATGCCAAATCTCGTAATACTTTCACCGTAAGAAGTGATGAGATCACGAGAAAAGCCAAGTCAGCCATTTCCTTCAACGATAGATTTGGCAAATTATCAATAGGTTATCTTTAACTCGAAGTTTATCCTTGACTACTAGGTGTAAGTAGATAATTTGCCAACTTACCGACTGACAATTTGCCATTTCGTCATCACTGATGGATGACGAAATGATTTGTTCCACATTCGCCTGATTCGCCTTTCGAGTTTTACCTCACATGTAAAATTTCACATTTGCCCTACATTATATTCCTTGTCTGCCTCGAAATTAGATTATGGATATTTTAATAATTTTATCATGTTCGCCCCATTTTGAGTTCTTGTTTCGCCTCGCATGTTATAGCGAGCGATACTTCTTCTAGCTCTTGTCAGTGTAACAATATCCTCCACTTTTCTGTCCCCATAGAAATATCGGCGCAAGGTAAGGTTTCGGTACCAGGTATACCGAGCATAACAGCAGGTGCCAGGTATACCGGACCGAATGTGCTGATGTCGTACTGTAACTTTACCTAGTAATCAGAAAAGGCATTTATACTCACACCGAACGTGTTTGCAGTGTTTTGTCAACCTGTGCTTCAGTGTATGAAAGTTGTAAGTTGCCAATAGTGTTGTTCTGATAACTTGTCGCCGACTTTGGTGTATGGACTCCATGACGAGTTGTGAGCCTCTGACTGAGCCTCCGGCAACAAAGCTCTGGGCAATATCAGTGGGGTTGTGACTTTAGTGTATGACTCTCTACACACAAAAGTCGCCACCCCTATACAATAATAATTATAATAATAATGCTGGACAATCCACACAGCACCATCTAGCCCCAAAGTAAGCTACTCAAAGCTTGTGTTATAGTGTTACAGTACTAGATAACTGATATATTTAATACAATATACTACATAGATAGATTTTTTATTTAATAATACATAGAAAACACCCAGACCAACGAAACAAATTTCTGCAGATCGTACACAAATTTGTTCCAAGGCGGGACTCGAACCCGCAACCGCTTGCGTCGCAGGAGGACTCTCGCCCGCTGCGTCACTGAGGTCGTCTAAATACACATTACAATTAACAATACACATTACAATTACAATAAAGGAGCAATACCTTAATTACAGCCGCCGTAAGCAACGCGAGCGGCAGTCGCATCGTCGGCGGAGAACCTGCCTCCATCGAGAAATACCCGAGCATCGTTCAGGTGGAGTTCAGAGATATCATATTCGGCTCCTGGAGCCAGTCCTGTGCAGCCAACATCGTCACGCAATACCACTTGGTGTCAGCTGCTCATTGCTTCGATGGCCTGTGAGTACACCTCAAAGGTTCTTAGTACATATAAGCCCGCAACTAGAGATAACTCCTCCAAAAAGGGAGTTTTTGTCATAACCACCGTGCTTGATAAGCGGATTTGTGGTAGAATGTGACCCAGACTGGTGCGCAGTACTGTAGCGAGAGGCACAGGCACTGGCAGGCCTATTAGATACCTATCAGCCGCGGGTGACTCAGGCTGTAATGATGATAATGTGACTGGACTTTGCCTCTACTTAATAAACATAAGCACTAGTTTATAATTTGGGTACGTATCAGAACGCCTGAGTAGGAAAACGACCGTTCAGTACAATTGACTAACATGCGAAAATGACCTTGTAGCAAAACGTCTGGAAATGAAAATACAAGTCTGCGTGTCTCAAACAAGTACAGTCAGTCTAAAATTACAAAAAATATTGAATTTCAAGCTTTATTATAAAATTAAAATAAAATCAACTTAAAACAATCTCCACAGATACAAAAAATATCGTCACTTTACGAAAAAAAAATTAACTAAAACCTGTCTCCGAAAATAATACGCTTTAAATCAATAAATAAAAAAATAATGCTGGATAATTCACACAGCATTATCCAGCCCCAAGCTAAGCAGAGCTTGTGTTATGGGTACTAGATAACTGAAATACTTAATACACTACATAGATAGATATTTTTTATTAAACATAGAAAACATCCTGAACGCCCTGGACAAATGTCTGCAGATCGTACAAATATTTGTCCCGAGGCAGGAATCTAACCCGCAACCTGCTGCGTCGCTGGCAGACCTTCGCCCGCTGCGCCACAGAGGTCGTCTTGTAAATAGAGAATGTGATAAGGTTTTCAAAATTTGAATGTTAAACAATGCATTTATGATTTCAGTTTTTACCGGAATGAATATCGTCGTATCCGCGCTGGCAGCAGCGACCGCAACATCGGCGGAATTGTCATCAACGTTGCCAGCAGAGTCAACCATCCTCAATATGGCTGGGAGGCCGAGGATGCTGACATCGCTGTTGTCAGACTTGAGTCACCTCTGACCTTTGGCTCTACCATTCAAAGAGTTGCTGTTGTGCCGCAGGGTTTCCAGCTGCCTGATGGTCTTCCAGTCGTTCATGCTGGTTGGGGCAGGATTGTGGTAAGTTGTACTTGTTGGGATCATGTAGTGTATAGAAAGACAGAAACATAAATGGATAGAAAACACTTTATTATACCACACAAATACAGGAAACAATACAGAGAAAATGCTTAGAAAAAAAAAGAAGTATAAAGGGCGGCCTTATCGCTGAGAGCGATCTCTTCCAGGCAACCTTGGGATGGACTGGAAATGAAAGAACTAAATAGACGGTGGCATTGAATAAATATATAGATACCTACTTAAAGAAAAGGAAACATATTTACACTACATACCTACCATAGGTACTTGGAATAAAAAAAACATCGCAGAAAAAAATAAGACAAAAATATTTAGTTAAAAATAAACTTGCTTGCGACGCAGCAGGTTGCGGGTTCGATTCCCGCCTCGTACAAATTTGTGTACGATCTGCAGAAATTTGCTCCGTTGGTCTGGGTGTTTTCTATGTATGATAAAAAATATCTACATATGTAGTGTATTGTATTATGTATATCAGTTATCTAGTACCCATAACACAAGCTCTGCTTAGCTTGGGGCTAGATAATGCTGTGTGAATTGTCCAGCATTATTTATTTATTTTATTTTTCTATGTATAATAAAAAATATCTATCTATGTAGTGAGTGTATTGTATTAAATATATCAGTTACCTAGTACCCATAACACAAGCTCTGCTTAGCTTGGGGCTAGATAATGCTGTGTGAATTGTCCAGCATTATTTATTTATTTATTTATCTCTGTTCAGGGTGTTCTGGATGTAATCTATATATAATAAAAAAATATCTATCTATGTAGTGTTTTGTATTAAGTATATCAGTTATCTAGTACCCATAACACAAGCTCTGCTTAGCTTGGGGCTAGATAATGCTGTGTGAATTGTCCAGTATTATTATTATTGTCAACCCAAATTCTTTTCTTGCAGTCTGGAGGTGCATCATCACCAGGTCTACTTGACGTGACGATCTATACCATCAACCATGAGCTCTGCAAGCAGAGATACTTAGAAAAGACTCCGAGACCTGCCACCGTCACTGAGAACATGATCTGCGCTGGTGTCCTGGATGTCGGCGGCAAGGATGCTTGTCAGGTAAACTATTCTATAAAGGCTGTGTTTCATATCTTCACTCACCATTTTTGACGATGCACTACCCCATCGTCAACAGAAATCACCATCGCAGTAATACTGTATGTAATATAGTACCTACAGTACAAAACACCTTAATACAGTTATCTTTGACAACCTCCGAGGCACAGCGGGCGAAGGTCCAACTGCGACGCAGGAGGTTGCGGGTTCGATTCCCGCCTTGAAACAAATTTGTGTACGATCTGCAGAAATTTGTTCCGTTGGTCTGGGTGTTTTCTATGTATAATAAAAAATATCTAGCGTATTGTATTAAGTATATCAGTTGTCTAGTACCCATAACACAATCTCTGCTTAGCTTGGAGCTAGATAATGCTTTGTGAATTGTCCAGCATTATTTATTTATTTATTTTATCTAGCATCCACAATTCACCCGCCCATGGAAAAACCTTCATCCGCTACTGCCCCAAGAAACAAAAGTCTAGGCGATTTTGTTAACCTTGGCTTTGTGGTTTATCCCATGAGAGACAAAGGGAGACAATGGTTCTGGGGTTCTGGTTCTGCTAGCTGTCTTATCTCACCGGAGATTACCTCCATATCGGCGGAAGATCAGCACTGCGTTTGTTCGGTTTACCAGCACATGCAGTATTCATGCTGAGCCGTTTCCTGATTCATAATTACAATCAGTTTATTACAATTAGTTTTAATTGACTACTTGTGTATTTGATTGTAGTTTTATGTAGGCAAATTTATTTTCTTTCTTTTTCTTTCTTTCTATATCATTTGCCCTAATCTCGACTCTTACTCATTGCTATGTTCTATTTAGTTATTTATTTATTTATTTATTAAAGAAGATAGAAGTTTACAGTTTAGAACCAAATCACTCACTATCCTATGCTATTGACTATATATACATGTTATAACTTAAATATATTAAAAGACTTTTTACTAATACACATAATTTGTCGTGGAACATATCGACATGCTGGAACTCATGCACGAACTCATTCAGAAGTTGGAGTGCCCGAATCGTTGGTAGTTGACTGTACAATGTAGATTCTATCATGAGCGTGAGGGTTTTGCTAAGGTTCTCTTCTTCGCAGGGTGATTCTGGTGGTCCTCTTTACTACGACCAAATCCTGGTCGGAGTCGTTTCGTGGGGTGAAGGCTGCGCCGACCCGCACTTCCCCGGCGTCAGCACCAAAGTCTCCTCCTACACTGATTGGATCGTAGCTACAGCAGTCTAAGTTCTGCAATAAATTGATTCCATAACTATTCATTTGTTTCATTTGTACCTTCCTAGTTAATGCTAGCAACTGTTTAGTAGTTACAGCTCTTCCTTCTGAAATAAATAAGGCACTTCCGGACGAGTAGGTGCCTAGGTACAACCATGATTTTTTCAATCCGTACTGCTGCGTTTTTGTTTGAGGTGTATAGCGGACGGTAAAATTCAGGAGTAACAGTACTTACAATGAATGCCTTTATCACAGATATTTTAATACTATACTAGTACCTTTAATATGGAATCTACCCAAACTAAGGCCGTGCAAGTTGACAAAAGAATGTCGGCCTACCTAATAATTTGATAAAATAATTATTCGTACACTGAATCGCATCAGCCCGCCGCCCCGCCGCCAGCCGGGCTGCGTCGCTGACTTCGGTGTGTAGACTCCGACTGTACTACAGAATACCGGTAGTCGAAATACCGGAGAACGGTATATCGAAAGTACACGAAACCGCAGATCGAAATACCGAAAGGTCATGAGGCCGCATCATGGAATACCGAAAGCACACCAAACCGAAAAACTTTAGACCGGACGAACACAATCTCGAATGCACGCTATACCGAAAGATCACGAAATCGAAAGTACGCAATGTCGAAATTTTCTTCAGGGTTGTACGTTAATTTTGTCATACTGGATGTATTTTAAATTTCAAGTAAACAGCTACGGTAGTTGCTACATTAAAGGAGTGAAAAAGGGACAGACAAGCGAGACCATAAGGGTTTCGAAACCGATCTCCGATCTCAAAACCCTAAAAACATTGGAGACAAGACCATTAGGAAACAAGATCCGTCAAGTGCGAGTATAACTCGCGCGCCGAGGGTTTCGAACGTTTGTCGAAAATACATACATGTACTAAAGGTACCGGTTAGAGACATCGCTATTTGATGAATTGCGGTGTATCCTGCCTAAATTTAATCTTGAAGACTTCTGCCTCCCCTGATAAGCGCCTTATTGGCTCTTTTTATCACATAAATTCTTAGAGATATTAAATATGCACAGAAGGAACCTGCTACCCTGCCTCTGATAGGTCCCTTAGGTCCCTCCCGTAGGGAACTTAGGTCCAAATTCATCGCCGCAATTGCAAGCGACCAACCAAAAATAAACTCAGATTAGCGCTATAAAACCAGTTCAGTGCATAGCGCAAGTTGATCCGGCTCAAGCTGAACTTAGTTTAATATTAGGAAAAAACAATATTTAGTAACAATTCCGCGCAAAACCTCTTCCGACAAGATCCAACAAAATGTGATTCGCGTGTAAAGCCCGCCCTCCCACAAATTGCTCCCACTTTGCGAAGCTGCGGGTATTATTATCCCTAGGCTACTTTTTATCCAGGTTTTTGGTAATCGACAGTGTGAAATATCCATGAGGTGATTCTGTTGTTTACCTTCTCTAATTGCAATTGAGAGCAATTTGTGGAAGGGCGGGCGGTACATACAACCTTTAAGCACTCACTATTTTAGCTCGTTAGCGTTAAAACAATAAAACAAACATGTTTATCAAATAACTATTTATAATTACTCAAAACTTAAACGGCAGTGGCAACGATCCAATCGGAGTAGGAGGCGACTCTGGTGCTGACTCCCGGGTAGTGCGCGTCAGCACAGCCTGCGCCCCATGACACGACGCCAACCAGGAACTCTTGAAAGTAAAGAGGGCCACCAGAGTCACCCTGGAATTAGGAAATAAAACCTTTTAACCGCAAACAATTAAATCAATAAACATAAATAATGCTGGACAATACACACAGCAATATCTAAACCGAAACTAAGCAGAGTGCAGAGTGTTATGATGGTGCGAAATACATAAGTGATATTATAATATATTTTTAACTATTGCTATAGCTTTTTTTTCTGTAATTTAGTCATTCGTTTGTTAATCATCGTGGTTATAAAGCACTCTTTTTGGTTTTTTTGACGTTGTGTGGTTAGCAAGCAGAAAATGCCATTGACATTGGATCCACCATTTCTATACTTTTAAAATTGTGTGCTTTTTAAAATAAGGTTTTGATAAAATAATAAAATTATTATTTATTAAATCGGTGAACGAATGCCGAACCAAAACCAGGGGGCCTATTTGGAAAAGCAAAAGCGAAGTTTCGTTTTCGTTGTGGTGCAAAACCAACTATTATGTCGCTTTATGCCCCAACAAATTTAAAGCAAAATTTTGTCATCGTTTTTACATGTGATTTTCTTCTTTTCTTCTTTAGTTACCTGACAAGCATCTTTTCCGCCGACATCCAGGATACCAGCACAGATCATGTGCTCAGTGACGATGGCAGAGGACGACCACCCGGCGTACCGCTCCGTACAGAGGTCGTTGTCGATGGTATAGATCGTCACGTCACGCAGAACCGGCGATGTTGAGCCCCCAGACTGGAACGAAGGAAAGCATATTGAAAATTTTTAGTCTCTCGTGACAGAGGTAACACAAATAATTTGGCGTGTTTTAAAAAACTATTAGACGACTTGTAGTTAAAATTAGTGTCTAATTTAGTTTGTTGATGGTCAATTGTACCACAGTCGGCATCGTGCTTTAAGATGTATCGAAGTTTGTAATAGTAGGCAAAGTAGGTACTCATAAAATACGAAAATCTATAAAAAGTCGTCGATAAGCGATTAATTGCATAGAAATTTCTTAAAGTCGGCACTCCGCTATTACTTGTATTGAATACTGCAAAAGTCGGCAAAGTACGAAAGTCGGCACTAACCTCCGAAATCGATAAAACGACGGATGAAAGAAAGCCTACTTTGAAACACGAATTACGAAGTTTCAGTGGACGGGTTCCACGTGACGACCAACCTTACTGCTGAACGTGCAAACATGCGTTGCTTCGGACGCGTCACTAAATGACGCCTTTGCTTTCTGATCTCTAAATTATCATGTGATGATGTTTTATATACGTTTTACGGCGCACATCATCAATAGGCTAGTTGACTGTTTTTGAAGTAGGTCATTATTAATTATTGTCCGATAAGCGCCTTATTGGCTTTTCTCGTGGGGTGTAATACCCATAATCCTCACGCTGTGCATGTGGGTTGAGAATCGCAGTTCGGTGGTGGAATTGTGCTGCCCGCCCCCGGTGGATATCCCTAAGTCGCCTCTTACGATACCCGCGGGAAGAGTTGGGGTGGTGCAAATTCAAAGCCGGCACCACACAGCTATGCCTTAGCCATCTCTAAATTACTCTTTCTTACCACAGTGGTGCCCCAGCCAGCATGAACGACCGGAAGGTTGTAAGGCAGTTCGTAGCCTTGCGGCACAATCATAACGGGTTGCATGACTTTGTTGAAGCTGAGGGCTGACACCAGCCTAACGACGGTGATGTCTGCTTCGTAACCCAATAAGCCGTAGTAGGGGTGGTTGATGCTCCTCTCGACGTTGATGACAATGCCGCCGATGTTGCGGTCAGTGGTGCCAGCGCGGATGCGACGGTTCGCGTCGGAAAAGAGCCTTGAATTTAAAAAGATAGCAAACTTTGTGTTATGGGTACTATAAATAAATAATGCTGGACAATTCACACAACATCATCTAGCCATCTATGATATCTATGATATCTATGACAGTAATGATTTTTCAAAAAAAGGACACCTTGTATTTTACCAATGAATTTTGTTGCTGATCAGGATCAATCTTTGCAAAGAAATGTAATACTAAAAATAAAAGGAAAAAGCAAATTTTTACAAATTTCTTTCAATACTTATCTCGATTTCCTTCAAAAGTAAAATATTTAAAGAAAAAACTAAACATTCAGTTATTGTTTTCTTATACTTAAATCGAGAGGATGACTTTTCACGACTTTTCTTTAATTCGCTTGGTTTCGGACTTGGCCATCACCGCCCTGCTCAAAAAACTAACCTGTATAACAGAGTATATACCTCGTTACATGCATTTTTCATTATACATAGAAAACAACCCCGACCAGGAACAAATATCTACAGATCGTACCTACTATAGCACTTGCCCCGTGGCGGGAATCGTACCCGAAACCTTCTGACACCGAGTGACGTCACGACCGTCAGCTGGTGCACAGCTGGTCCCACTGTCTTATTTTGTTTGCAAACGAAAAAAGTTAAATGACCCGGTTAACGGCTAAATAATTAAAAGTTTACTGTGTTCTCCATGTGCAGTATCGTTATCTGCAGTGATTAGTGCAAATTAAAAGACTTTAGAAGCAAAATCTAAATCGCACTAACTAAGTGAACCCGGTCTACCCTCATTGATCCGGATGGAAGAAAAAAATACAAGGGATTGGAGTTATTTGTTGTTTCGCGGTGGACTGCATACCTAAGTACGTGAGTACTCACACTCTGCAATGAGATAAAGTGAACAACACTAGGGTTAGTGACTACACAACAAAATAAACTCTGAAACTTTTACCTTAAATACAGCCAGTGCCATCTAGTGTCGAGTAGCAGTACTACTAAACGTACATAGCATTGGTTGCGCAGTTTTTGGTTCGGGTTGATCGGTGCGCATCATGAGCTCTAAATTAAATTGTATCAGCTGCGGGAAATTCACGTCGCGTACAACAGATGGCGCTGTGTGTCCGAAATGCGACTCAGTTACACACCGCACGTGTGCTGGTATTGCTCAGCGAGCCAAAGTCCAGCCTTCTTGGCGTTGTGCTGCTTGTCAAGCCAATGCGCCGAAGGGAAGGGACCCCTCCACCCCCGTCCGGAGTAGCCAGGACACCTCTTTCGCCCAAGAGCTCCCAGAGACTAGTGTTGAGCCTGTGACTTTGGATAACACAGCCCATCATATCACCGCTGAACTTTCGGATGCGGAGATGCAGCTGAATCTGAGGCCACTAAAAGAAGAATTTACCGCCGATGTCATGAAAATGCATGAAGCTTATATGACTGAGCTTAAATCTTTCAGAGGAGAATTCCGCAGCCACTGCTCTGAAATGCAGGAACTCAAAGCTGAGCTCTCTACTTTACGGGCTACTGTCGAGGCGTGCAACGAGAGAGCGGCCGAGGTAGAGAGGAGGATGGCGCACTTGGAGCTGGCGCAGGTTCAAAAGGAAGACTCAACTCTGCAAGAGTTTGAACGAACAATAGCTGAACTGAAAGCGGAACTAAGTGAGCGTGAGCAGGAGGCCTTCCTCAATGATGTTGAGGTATCTGGTATTCCCGAGGAGAAGGGCGAGAATCCCTCTCATCTTGTGAGCGTCTTAGGTGCTGCCATGGAGATGACTCTTGACGAGTGCGACATAGTGTCGGCAGAGAGAGTCGGCGCAGTCGCACGGCCCCAGTCCGGCGAGGCATCGTCGCAGGCCATCGTCAAGACGCGCAGGATCGTGGTACGCTTCGCGCGTCGCTCTATCCACGACGACTATCTACGTGCTGCGCGAGTGCGGCGCGGGCTTACCTCCTCCGACGTCGGTGTACGCTCGGCGCCGCCCGTACGCGTCTATGTCAACGAGCGACTTTCACGAGGAAACCGTCACCTTTTCGCCAAGGCCAGAGAAGCCTGCCGCCGTCACCAGTGGAAGTACTGCTGGACAAAGGCGGGCCGTATACACGTACGCAAGGAACATGGCTCGGTAGTTATGCGCATCCGCAACGAAAAGGATTTGGAGCGGGTTTTTGGCACCCTTTCCGTTTAACTACTTTTACACATAAGCTCATAAAATTATTTAGTTTTTTCAGGTTTTATGTTGCATGTTACTTATACTTAATATTAATGAATTCTTGTGTTCGCAACCAAAATGTTAACTTTTACATAGCTTTATGTGTACCTGTGCCCAGCAGGGTATTTAAATTAAGTAATGTCTTAGAATGTATTAGGAAAAACACTTGTAATCCGTTTAGCCGGCCTTTATATTTTTGTAATTTAAAACTTAAAAATTCGTGTTTGTTATATTATTTTAAATCGAAACATTTCATAAATTTATTGCACATACTCGTATTATACATAATATATTATACATGTACGACAGTCAAGTTGAATGAATTATCACATCAGAATTACCTAAGTTGTAAACCGATATTGGCCATACTCTGCACCTTGTCTTAAGGTATATACTTTATATTACTGCAGTTATTTCATTTGTTTTAAAAATGAACTATTTCATTTGAATTGTAGTCTAGAGCATTGCTATTGTTATGAAATTTGTACCATCACCGCTTCAATATTCACCAATAATAAGAACAAATCTTCCCAAGATGTACACTATTTACAGTGTACCAAACTTATATCAAATTTTAATTATGGTTAATTTTTTAAGGGTAGGTTTGTTTAACGCGGGATATCTTGGTACGAACCATGACGATTTTTTAGTAAAAATGGATAGACATTCTGTAGATATTATGGTATATGGCAGCATCCAGTGGATCCTAAGCATCAATCAGTAGAGCAAATGTGGCTTACCTTATCTGTCAACGGCAAAAAAATTGCTATTGGTACTGCCTACCGCCCACCATGGATGGATCTAGATTTATTTTTTGATGCTTTGACCGACTCTATAAACTCTACGCCGAACTGTAATAATGTTGTTTTATTGGGCGATTTCAATATAAATATTATTGATGTACATGACGGAAAAGTAAGGAAGTTTAACATATTTACAACCAGTCTTAGTCTCAATCAACTAGTTTCTTCCCCGACACATTACACAGATAATAGCCAAACCCTCATTGACGTAGTTTGCACTGATTTAAAGTCAAGAAACATCGTTGTCGAGCCAGTAGGAAGAATAAATGGTCATTCGTTTATTGCTTGCGAACTAAACGTAAAAAAGGAAAAAATCTGTCCTCATATTCTGAAGTACCGCCCAATGAAGGATATATTACTAGATATGTTTAATCAGGACTTATGCTGTATAAATTGGGAACACATTTTATCACTTAGTGATACTAATGAAATGGTCAGTACCTTTAGTGATTGCATTACCCTTTTATTTGATTTGCATGCGCCTATAAAAACAGTCATTATAAAAAAGCGTTCACCCCCATGGATAACTGATACCATCAAGATAATGATGCGAAAACGGGATGCTGCTCTCTCAGATTATCGTAAACACAATACCATTAGCAAAAAGGAATACTACCTTAGTCTTAAATCATTAGTTAATAAATCACTGTTTTTCGAAAAATCCGCATATTTTAAATATAATATAAATAACAAGATAAGTGATCCTAAGCAATTATGGAAAAATTTAAAATCTAACTTACTTCCGTTTAAGAATCAAAACGAGTTGCCTCCTCACTTTACCGATCCCGACAAAATCAATACTAACTTTTTGAATGTTCCCGGCAGTAGTGAAATAAACATGTCTTTGCTGACATATTATTTATTTTATCGATTCAGTGACTCTACTTTTACATTGAATGCCATAGGGCCCGAAGAGGTCGCTAAAATTATTAAAAAACTAAAGACTAATGCAGAAGGCCATGATGGTATTACTTTGAACATGCTTCTCTCTACCTTGCCAGAATCTTTAGAAGTCTTAACGCGTATCGTTAACGGGTCAATCGAATCGTCTACATTCCCAGACGCTAGACGGTTGGAAAATAGCGGTTGTTCGACCTCTCCCTAAAACCAACAATCCACAAGAGGTCAAAGATCTTAGGCCGATAAGCATTTTACCATGCATCTCTAAAATTGTAGAGAAAGCAGTCTGCCAACAATTGACCGTATATCTTGAGAGCAATAACATTCTACCCGATGTGCAGTCAGGTTTCCGTAAGCACAAGAGCACAGCCACTGCATTATTAGACGTCACGGACAATCTGTTATGTGCTCAGGATAAAGGTCTATGTACGTTGTTGGTATTACTAGATTTTTCTAGAGCATTCGACTCTATAAATGTAGAGCTACTTATGTCTAAACTGTGCTATTACGGGTTTGATAAATCATCACAAAACTGGTTCAATAGTTATCTGAGTAACCGGTTCCAGTATGTAGAACTCAAAAATAGCGACGGATCTTCAACAGTTTCACAGATAAAACCTGTTTACAGAGGCGTACCACAGGGTTCCATTCTAGGACCTATTCTATTTACCCTGTACTGTGCAGATATCACAAATTGTTTGAAATACTGCCAATATCACATATATGCAGACGATGTGCAAATATATATATCTTTCAAACCTGATGAAATGGACATCGCAATAAGTAATTTGACAGAAGATTTAAATAATATTATTACATAGTCAAAAAACAATAGTCTTATTCTAAACCCTTTAAAAACTAAATACCTAATCTTTGGCTCGAAACATAAATTAATGAAAATACCAAAAAACATAAATATTTTACTTATGGGTGAACCTATCGATCGTGTTTATGAGGCACGAAACCTTGGCCTCCTAGTTGATTCTGATCTTAGATTCGAAAACCATGTTACAGATTCAGTTAAAAACTGTTTCTACCGTTTAAAAGTTCTATATAAAATTAGACCTTATTTGAGCGAAGAACTCCGAATCCAGCTTGTAGAATCTTTAGTTTTGTCGAAATTTAACTATGCTGATACAGTTTTTGGTCCACGTCTATTGAAGCGTACTCAGAATCTCATCCAAAGAGTACAAAATGCTTGCGCCCGATTTTGTTTTACAATACCACCCCGTGGGCATGTTACTCCATTCTTGAGCCAACACTATATCCTCAGAATGAAGTCACGCAGAAAACTCCACTTAGCTACTCTACTATTTGGAGTGATTAAGTTCGGCGTGCCCTCTTATCTCTATAACAAACTGATTTGGTTTAAGAAAGAAGGAACGAGAAGACGGTGTTGTCCTACTCTAGCAACGCCGCAAAGCTCGTCCGCAGCTTTTAGGGGTAGTTTTCGTTATGCAGCAACAAAATACTGGAATAATATCCCTCCTCCCATTAGAGACGTGAAAAACATTAATACGTTCAAATTAAAATTAAAAAGGTTCCTTCTAAAAGCTCAGAAAGAGGATGAGAATCTAAAGGATAATGATAGGTCTGTCATATAAACTAAGGTAACACAGACCCGACCGGACGACGGTGGCAGCCCGAACAATAGTTTGGTTTGAACGGTAGTTTGTTTGTTTGTTTTTTATTTATTTATACTTTTTATTGACTAAATGATGTGTCACTTTTATTTATTGATTGCTTGCTGTTAATGTGAAAATATGTAATTTTGCTTTTGTATTGTTTTCTTCTTTTTCTTTCATTTTCCTGTTTACATTTATTTTATTGTATTTTTTGTCGTCTTAAACACACCATTCCAGACGGTCGTAATGTAACTCCCATGGCCCTCACTGAAAACCAGCGCTGGTGGACACACCAGTGTTCATCCAGCATAACGCTGAGTGGAGGCCATATTTGCCTCAAACCCTGCTGCGCACAGATTACATTTTTTTTTTCCTATATTATTATAGTATTATTTTGTTAGCATAATATGTTCTCGTTCTGTGTAGTAGTTTTTAAGGTGAATAAAAATATTTTCTTTCATTCTTTCTTTCTTTCTTCTGTGTCAAGGACAGACCTTTGCCTGCAGCGCCACTTAGACACTTCAAATGGTTGCCAAGCTGCGACTGCGTGTTACTCGGTGAGTGAATGAATGAGATGAGTATGAACTGTCTTATAAAATAATACATATATTACCTAGGTACATGTTTGCAGAAGTTTTCAGTTGAGTAATATTTTGTTTTGCTTCTTTAACCGAATGCAATTATAGGTATGCCCAAAACGAATGTGAGTACCAATACAAACCAACGCTGGTTTAATGGTGCAATATTGGCTAAAATATGTATGGTTTATAAATAAATATTCTATTTTATCTCAGGATGAAATGATGCCATCGATCGAAGATCGATCGATTGGTGTGGTAACATCATTGGACTCAAAAACTACTGAACGGATCTGGCTGAAATTTGGCACAGAGATAGATTATAGTCTGGAATAGCACATAGGCTATATTTATCCCAGAGTTCCTACGGGAACGGGAACTACGTGGGTGAAATCGCGAGGCACTGCTACGCATAAACTACTAAACGGATCTGCATAAAATTTGGCACAAAGACAGATTATAGTCTGGAATAGCACATAGGCTATAGGTATTTTATCCTGGAATTCCCACGGGAACGGGAAATATGCGGGTGAAACCGCGAGGCGCTGCTAGTTTTCATGATAAAACGAATTGGTCCTCTGTACCTAGTGTACACATAGAATATTGTCTAGGATTGTACAAGACAAAGATCGCCTAGCCTAAAGGTCATTGACAGTTCTACTTACCAGCCATCGAAGCAGTGAGCAGCTGACAACACGTAGTACGAATTGATGATGTTGGCTGCGCAGGATTGGCTCCAGGTGGCGGTCCACAAGGATCGGAAGTCTACTTGGACGATGCTGGGGTACTGGTCGATGGTGGTAGGCTCACCGCCGACGATGCGATTGCCGTTCGCATTGCTAACGACGATGGCTGTAACATTTTGAAGATTTAATTTCATAGAAAACTTCTTATAGAGTCCACAGGTGATCGGAATGCTGGCTTCTATTTCGGTCAACGAATTAGCATTGCCATTCAACGTGGCAATGCTGCCAGCATTCTGGGCACTCTGCCTTCTGGTGACGGCTTAGATTTTTAAGAAATAGACATAAGTGTTTATATTAGTTGTAATTGTTTTATTCTGTTACTGTTATTTTCTATAAATAAATGGCAGAAGCCTTTATTCACAAAGAAAATTATAATATAATTAGTATTTACAATTGAAACAATTGAGCTAACTGCAGACTGTTGCAAACAATCTACAGGTAGCTCAACTGATCCATATCAATATCAGTCTAAATAAATAAAACTATATTTCATAGATAATGTAACATGTTTCAAGGTTTGAAGATTGTATAGTAGTCTACAAACTTCTGTACCTCGCTGCAGGTCAATTCATATGTGTTCGTGAGTGTATTACTCATACTATTTTCACCGCTGATTCGCTGCATTTTGATAACGCATTTAAAAAAGAAAATTAATCTATGAGCTGCGCAAGTAGTATGAGGGGTACACTTACGAATACGTCTGAATACACAGAGTGAGTAATAATAAATATAATAAATAATGCTGGACAATTCACACAGCATTATCTAGCCCCAAGCTAAGCAGAGCTTGTGTTATGGGTACTAGATAACTGATATACTTAATACAATACACTACATAGATAGAATTTTTTTATTATACATAGAAAACACCCAGACCAACGGAACAAATTTCTGCAGATCGTACACAAATTTGTTCCGAGGTTGGAATCGAATCCGCAACCTCCAGGCGGACCTTCGCCCGCTGCGCCACGGAGGTCGTCGAGTCGAGTAATATTTACCATGGAGACCATTTGGAGTTTTTCACTCATTTTCAATATTTCGGCACAGTGCGTCATGGTCACGCACGGAATCACTGAAGTTACAGCAAATGATTTCTTATTGGCAGATATTCCGATCTACCCTAATTTTTTGTGTGTTTAAAACACGTTATCCGTTATTATAACAAACATGAGGGCTTCTATCATTTTGCGTAAAAAGTTTCGAGAACCATAACGTATTTGAGGTAAACTTGTAAGTCTCATAGATCGCAAAGACAAAAAACAGATGAGACTCGAGTCGACTCGAATGAGGCGTGCAAAAGAGGAGGTTCACCCACGCCCAGCATTGGGGCAAAATGAGCTGAGATGACGATGATGTCAACACGAAAAAATTCACTAACCTGCCAGTATAGCAAGGGCCCAGTACGCTGCCATTTTTACTAATTATTAACAATGCTGCCTATCAGTTACGTTTTATATAATTTAAGTAAATCCCCAATAAAGATACAATTAATCACTGATTATATCATAATCCTATGATAACTGAACGCATAGCAAACATTAGTAAGTTAATTCAATATCGCCTATCGTTGGGAAATTAAGCACTTATCGCTTATTAAATTATAATAAATTATAGGTATTATTTTCCGAAAAGATTCCTGAGTTTTACCTACTTTTCAAATTTCAAAGTGCTTTATATCCTGTACCTTAACCTTACAAAACTTTTGGACACGTCACAAAAAATCAAATTACATAATGTAAAACTAGGAAATGAAATGATCATTTAGATTTTTTGTTCACTTCAATCTTCTATGGTAAAGCAAAGAAGCGAACAAGAATCCTTTAAATACCCTGGTATAATGTAATACCCCCAAACCACGGTGAAAATATTCTCAAATAACAAATCATTTCGGTACTACGTTTGTATGGGAAATTCATCCGTCGCCGGCGCCGGCTGATGCGTGTATATCTGAGTCTTTGTCAATGCACTTTAAATATTTGTCCAGTCTGTTTTTGAAGGAGTTCACTGAGGGGGCACTGATCACTGATTCCGGTAACCGGTTCCAAGTTTTCATTATGCGATTCGGCAGTATGTGTTCTCTGGGTTTGCTGGTACTTGGCTCGCGTTGCAGCTTCAGCCAGCGTCCTCTCAGTTTTGTGTTTTTGTTCATAGTATACAGCATAGAGTAACTTTGTAATGTCTTTGTTGGTATACTATATCTGTTGGTGAGGATTTTGAAGGTCTCTAAAAGGTCTCCGCGCTCTCTACGTTTCTATGCGTTTCTGAAGGGTGGTTAGCCCTAGTTCTCCTCTAGTTAGTTTGTTGGTGGTTATCCTCTAGGTAATCTAATATTTTGTAGTACTTTAGCCTTTTTACAAAGGATATGTTTGACAATTTGTTTGAATTTATTTATTGATAATTTTTGCAACTCACTTGGTTTCGTTTCAGAATCGTATACGTTGCCCTTTAAAATATACATTAATCTTATGTAGCCTAGACATAAACCACATTAAAATAACAATAAAAATTGTTGGATTCCACGACCTCTTTTTCTCTTCTCTATCTTTCATCCTGTAAAGAGAATATATTTCTATTATTAAGTAGTAGGTTGGTTTAAAATTATCTTTGGTAAATTGTTTAAAATGAACGTAGCTTTATACTCAATGTTTTTAATTCATATAAATTTATACTAAAATATTTTTTATGTAAAGTATTAAAAAAAATGTTGAGAAGTATAATTACATAATATGATATGTTACATCAAGTTAAAATGAAATTGAAATTATATTAAATACCTAATTGAAATTTTACTAACTAAAATTCAATAATGTGAGTGTTAGATTTTTGTAACCAAATCAAATCAAAAACTAATTAACAAACATGTTCACTTTGCTTTATAGCCCCAAAAAACAAACAAAAGTAAAAACAATGGATTGAATAATAACAAAATATGTAAAAGTAACGAACCTCTGAAATGAAAATGGAAATGGTAAAGGAACACTATTTGTCCTGCTGTCACTGAATAAAATAAGCACTTGTTTCCATAATAAATTATGTAAGTATGTAATATGTATATATATATTATATAGTATTTAATTTATATTAATATTTATAGGAATAGGTATAGGTATGTATGTATTTTTGTAATTGTAGTGAAGTATTTATTTTATTATTTATTTTTGAGTAGGAACCAAAGTTCTTACTACCTAGTAACAGATGCACACAGATCTGACCCCATGTACATATCCGATGATCCTATCCATACCAGGTTGTCTGGCAGAGATCGCTCTTGAGCGATAAGACCGCCAATTGTCACTTAGGTTATAATTATTTCTTCTTAAATTGTTTCTTAGTTTTAAGTGTGCAATAAAAGTATTTTCTATCTATCTATCTACCTCTTATCAAAAAACAGTCGAAAAGATTTAGCGGGTAACCCGAAAATCTTGCAACGGACGTGTTTCTTCTCTGAGCGCTTGGAGCTGACGGCTGTGGCGTGCAGGAGGGGTTGTGTGACTTGCGCTACGATATTATTAGCACGCCAGACAGCTGCTATGTGTGGTTGGCGGGTTATTAAGGGGTACGGCACGGAATTATCAACCGCGTGGTAATATCGAACTCTCCCCTACCTACCTATCTATCTGATATATAGTCACACCAAATTAAAAGACATTACCTATTTCATATTTAACTAACTAACCATATTTACCTAGTTAAAGATAATTTTTAGTTATTATTTATTTAAGATCCCAAAGTTTAGTTAATGTAGGGGTTCCAAAGACCGATAGTGTACACGATAAGGGATACATCGGCTCGACACAGCCGAGGCATTCATCAGCTCGACCTCCTCCGCAGTCGGCATCCGTTCGCCTGTCAACCCGGATTCCCGCCTTCTCGGCTATGTCCGTCTGACAACTGACAGTGACACAACACCTCGACCTACGAGACGATGTATGTAGACCATGGTTTTACCTGGACATACACTACATCCCTCCCTTGAGGATAAATTTAAAGTCACACAACATGGTGTGTTGAACACATCAAATATTATTTATTTTACACTACAAAAATGTATGGCTATAGTTGAGTAACTTTTATGAACCACATTACACTAGTAAGGTATAAAGTGTAGCACAATAATTTAAGACCAATGTGAGACACAATTTCATTTTAACACTGAATTATTTGATTTTGGTAAATAGTGCTTGCTTGTCACTTAACTCCAATTCCACCCGAAATTAGTCTAATTGGTTCATTACAGATTTCTTCTCGGTATTCTTTAGCCTGTTTCTGGTGGGTCCTGGGAAGCCGCTTCTTCATCTGGATACTATTTTCAGCTGTACGACATTCCTTTTCAGTACTTGATCTGTAAGATGTTTTCGCACTGTGACATGCCAATAGACCCAACATTTATTGCCTTTATCAATTACTTCAACATAAAACTTGTCACCTTCCACTTAGCTTGATTCAGCGACTTCTCTTCTTCTGTCTCTACACTCTTACCCTCTCTCTTCTGTTTTTTGCTTCCATCGGATATTTATCACGGATTGTATTTTTAACCCCCGACGGAAAAAGACAAGGGTGTTATAAGTTTAACGTGTCTGTCTGTGTATCTGTGGTATCGTAGCTCTCAAACGGATGAACCGATTTCCTTTTAGTTTTTTTTTTCATAAGTTATATAATTTTATCGAGTGTGAGATGTTTTAAGAAAATCTGTCGGGGTTTTTTTTTTATTTAAAATTTTTCTTGTTATTATAGATGTGATAAACGCGAATATGGACACCTAAACTTTTTTGTGCCATTATTTGTCGTGGTCTGAAATAAACGCATTAAATTTAATATTTCTATACAATATCTAATAGTCAGTATCATACTCGGGTATCTTATCGCCTTTGACAATGAATAATTCTCAATAATAGCAGTAATTCAAAATAGCATGTGGTCTTGTTTGCTCCACAATTTCATGGAGGTAAATAGGAAATATCCTTTTTAAAACTTAGATCAGAATTCTTGCCAAAGAAGTATGTTGGAATGCTCCAGTGAAGTTGTAGTAGCTTTAAGTGGTGTGCACTTTTGTTTGTGGAGTTGAAGATCCTTCAAATACTCGCAAACTTCTTTTCTTTAATTATTGGCAGGTACCAATGAAAATACCCCTGATGTTCCATATAAGTACCCTTCAATTATATCTCAGTCAAAGAGGACTTGATTTTCGTTTTCAATTTCTTGGCGTATATTTATGAGAGCTATTCTTTGCCATGGTTGGTTATCCTGGTTAAACATTGTCACTTAGAGGAACTTCTTTATGATGTTCTTCACAACTGCGTAGCCCTTTAGTAGCTTATGCACCAGGCACCTAGGTTATAAAATCTTCACAGTCTCTTCATTGCCGCATAAAGATGTACGAATAGTGGTGCTTCCATCTCTCTTATTTGCAGCATACGCAAGTTTTGTTGTCCTCTGACCCTTATAGAGACACTGGACTATGTTTTAAGTTTTGACGGAGCATTTGAAGTAATATCTCATTATTAAGCAGAAAAGCTTAATAATGAGATATTATCAGTGATCGTTCAGTTTTCTCCGAGATCAGTTGTGTCACACGCAACCGCGCGTACCATCAGTGCAAAGTGCTAACGCATCACAACAAACGTCGCGCGCGGCACGCCCGATCGCCATGACCTTGCTAGATCATCACGTTTAGGCATGTTGACCGACGACATCATATTTTATTGTTAAGGCGAAGCTAATTGCATGTCGTAACAATGAATACACCGCAAAAAATTTCTATCTCGATCAAAACGGAAACAGAACGACTCTTGGCCGAAGAACATAACAAAGTTGTACAACGATACCAAGAAGAAAAACAAGAGAGATTGAAACTTGAGAGCCTTGTTGGAGACCTCAAGAACCAAATTAGTATTCTACAGCAGCAACTGAAATGCGTTGCAGATACCACCGTCAATCCATCAAAAGCACCATGCATGGAGACCTCTAACGCGCGTATTGAATACAGCACGGACGAGGAAGAGCTAGCCAAAGAAACCAATTGGGTGAGAGTTAGGTCTAAGAAGAAACGAAAACTGAACTCGTCGCCGGAGCTTTCACCAGAGACCAACATACCAACAAAAGAAAAGGAAAAGAAAATTCCCCCACCACCACCGATCATAGTAGATGGTGTGGAGAACTACCAGAACTTTTATGACTTCCTGTCCACGGATCATTCAGCTGAAACCTTCAACCTAAAAATGTTGAATGGTAAAAGCGTTAAGGTGAACGCCTGTAATGGTGACACATATCGTTCAATAACCAAGGCCTTGCAGGATAATAACTGCCTTTGGCATTCGTACGAAAACAAACAGGAAAGACCCATACGGGTAGTAGTCAAGAAATTGCCTTCTACCTGTAAAACAGAAAGAATAATTGAAGACTTAAAAAATAAGGGCTTCATGATTGAATCGGTAGTGAATAAATTAAGCTGGAAAACAAAAGAGCCACTCAACATGTTCATGCTCTCTTTCAATAATAATGAGAACACAAAGAAGATCTATGAAATTAAATACATTCTGGGATGTGTGGTTGAGATACAGCCTCTCCGAACCTCCAAACTGATCCCACAGTGTAAAAGATGTCAAGGGTACGGACATACACAAAAGTACTGCGCCAAGGTGCCAAGGTGTGTAAAATGCACCGGTAAACACCTTACCAAGGACTGCACAAAGCTCATTGCAGAGAAACCGAAATGTTTGCACTGTGGGGAGCCCCATCCTGCTAGCTACAGAGGCTGTATGGTCGCCAAAGAAATGCAGAAGTTGCGAGACAAAGTAATGAAGAAACCATCTTCTACGAGACAACAGCAAGCCTCGAGATGCAGAGAGCCGCCCTTGCAGCCTAATGCTACAAGTCGCGCGTCACATGCGCTGCCACCGCCATCCTTAAACAAAAAGATATCTTTTGCACAAGCAACTGCTGGAAAACCAGCACTAAATATCCAACGCGCCGAGCAAAACATCGGCCAGAATGACAAACTTGACGAAATTTTAAAGTTAATGAGTGGTTTTGACGAGCGTCTTAAGAAAATAGAGAATAGCACCAAAACTGCTATCAATAAGCACTCAAAATGATTGGAAACCTTAGAATAATGGCTTGGAACTGTAATGGACTATCAAAACATCAAAATGAACTACAAGTTGTCCTAGATATTGAAAATATAGACGTGTGTCTCGTATCCGAAACACACTTCACAATTCAATCTCAAATCCAATTTAAAGGTTACAAAATCTATCATGCACTCCACCCAGCTAATAAAGGAAGAGGCGGCAGTGCAGTCATCGTAAAGCAAAACATCAAACACCACGAGAAAAATAAATATGAAGAGCCAGATATTCAATCTGTGGCAATTTGTATCGACACAAAAAGATACAAGCTTACGGTAGCAGCAATATACTGCCCTCCGAGATACACGATCAAAAAAGAAACGTATGTTACCTTTTTTCAAACCCTAGGCGATAAATTTATTCTAGGGGGTGACTTTAACGCCAAAAACACATACTGGGGCTCCAGACTAACCAACACAAAGGGAAGAGAGTTAATGAGCGCTGTGAGAGAAGATAAATGTGATATCATTTCAACAGGCTCGCCCACTTATTGGCCAACTGATCCACAAAAAATTCCTGACCTCATAGATTTTTTTGTGTACAAAAGCATAACTTCAAACTATCTACGTGCGACGCAGTGTTTTGACATGAACTCCGATCACTCTGCAATCCATCTAGAATTGAGCGAAAGTGTTTTAAATACTGAAAAAAAACCAACATTAGTAAATAAAAATACAGACTGGGAGAAATTCAAAATTGATCTGGACTCTAAAATAGAGCTGAAAGTCCCACTGAAAACTCCGGAGCAACTCGACGATGATCTAGAAAAGTATGTAAAGCTCATACAACAAACGGCTTGGGAAAATACACCTACCATTAAAACTAGACGAACTAAGAATGTCTATCCCATAGAAATTAAACAACTTATAGAGGAAAAGCGTAAACAGAAAAACCGTTGGCACCAGACGAGATCTCCGCAAGACAAAAATATACTTAATTTCCTTACCAAGAAACTGAAACGGCAAATCCAAAAACACAACAGTGACACAACAAACACTTACCTACAAAGCCTTACCAATGACCGTAGCTCAGATTACTCACTCTGGAAAGCTACTAAGAACATGAAACGACCTATTAACCAGATTCCACCAATAAAAAAAGGACCCGGAGAATGGGCCGTAAGCAACGAGCAAAAAGCCGTAGTGTTTGCAGAACACCTACAGAAAATCTTTAGCCCACACGAAGATCGAGAAAATTGTAACATTGACGAAGCCTTAATTTGCAATGAACATCTAGACATTAAGCTCGTTTCACCTAGAGAGGTCTGGAGTAAAATAAAACTAAAGATAAATGCAAAGAAAGTTCCTGGGTTTGATTTAATCACAGGAGCAGTTCTGCACAACCTACCAAAAAAAGCCTTGGTTAAACTAACTAATCTTATCAACGCTGCGTTCAGACTAAAATACGTACCAGATCTTTGGAAAATTGCGGAAGTAATAATGATAGCAAAACCAGGAAAACCACCACAGGAAGCAACATCCTACAGGCCAATTTCTCTGTTGCCTATAATGTCGAAGCTATTCGAAAAGCTATTTCTAAAAAGGCTTAAGCCATTACTAGAAACTAAAAATCTTATCCCAGAACATCAATTTGGATTCAGAGAACGACATTCCACGGTGGATCAAGTCCACAGAATTACCACGTTAATCGAAAAAACACTAGAAAACAAAGAAGTCTGCTCTACAATCTTCCTAGATGTCGCACAAGCCTTTGATAAAGTATGGCATGAAGGCCTAGTACTTAAGTTAAAAAGAATTCTACCCATAGAATACGTAGAAATAATCAAATCATATTTAGCAAATAGAGCCTTTAGAATAAGACAAGATGAATTCTTCTCTGAAATAAAGGAAATAAAAGCAGGGGTGCCAAAAGGAAGTGTATTGGGTCCGGTCCTTTACCTCTTATACACTTATGACCTCCCAGAACCTGAAAACAGCACCATCGCAACATTTGCTGATGACACTGCTATAATAGCCACAGGAAGAACTCAAGCTGAAGCTGCCGAAAAAGTCCAAGTGGCAGTGAATAAAATACACAACTGGACAAAAACCTGGCGAATCAAACTAAATGAATCTAAATCTATTCATATCAACTTCACAAATAAAAGAGAAGACTATCATCCCGTATTCATCAACGGAGTCGTAATACCATATGCTAACACAGCGAAATATTTGGGCATGACCCTTGACGCCAAGCTACGCTGGAAAGCTCACGTCAAAAAGAAAAAAGAAGAGCTAGAGATTCGCTACAAAAAGATGTACTGGCTAATTGGAAGAAATTCTACTCTAGCAGTACAACATAAAGTTTTATTATATAAACAAGTCCTTATGCCAATTTGGACCTATGGCATACAGCTCTGGGGTTGTACCAAAAAGACAAATGTAGCCATTATACAAAGATTCCAGAATAAAGTACTCAGGGCAATCGTTAACGCTCCCTGGTATGTAAGAAATGGCGATCTTCATCGGGACCTGAAGATTGAATACGTCGATAGAATAATACAAAAATACGCAGAGGCACATGAACTGAGGCTTCATCATCATGTGAACGTCGAGGCTATCCAGCTCCTCGACAACACGGACATAGTGAGAAGGCTCAAAAGAACTAAACCTTTTGAGTTAGTGTAGTTTTAGTTATAGTGAAAGTGCATAAGTGCTAATTTTAAAGAACACATGAACCAAGTGTCTTCCCCTTAAATAGAGACAATAAGAAAAGTGCCAATGGACACGTTCTTAGTGTAATGTAATGTATGTATAAAATTAAGTTAAAACAAAATTACCCATTAGTCAAATCTATGGCTAGATTGTAATGTTATTCTAGTGTATTTAGAAATGTATGCTAGACTACAATAAAAAAAAAAAAAAAAAAAGCAGAAAAGCACTTCATACTTTGTAAGAAATACGTAATAAGGTGTTCGTATATTATATATACGTAATTTGAGCTATCAGCAATTATCCCCGATTTAATGAAGGAATACATTTTAACTATAAAACATTTTAAATAAAAAGGGGAGGACATGTCCACCAATTTATATTTTAAGAGGGTGTTACTTTGATTTACAATTTCAATTTAATGGAGGCTATGCCAACCAATTTCAACTAAACGATTATATTCATTTGAACTACAAAACCAATTTAATTGAACGGGGACTATGTCTACCAATTTTAATTAATGAGAGTATTCCTTTGAACTACTGCGCTGCTTCCAATTTTAATGGAAGGCATGTCAACCAATACCAATTTAATGGTGGCATTCATTTGAACTACCAGACAATTTCCAATTTAATGGCGGTCTTGTCAACCCAGTGGCATTCATTTGAACTACCAGACAATTTCCAATTTAATGGCGGTCTTGTCAACCCACACCGACCTATACTCGAACAAATAATCAATTTCCACACATGACGCAAGCTTACCTCAGAACCCGAAATAATGTTTTGCTTTATACTACTAGTTAATTGACGAACCAGTGCACGGAAGAAATCGTCAATCAACCAGGCACATCAATAATGAATGATACAATTTATAATAAGCTCGATAATTGTCAGAAACTTAGTACGCGTAGTCTATCAAAGATAGTTACGAACATTTCTACACCAAATAAAATGAAATATTCTATCTAATTAGATTGCACATGATTGATATGATAGCTCTTGATTTTGTCACATTACTACCACTTAATTTTTACCAAAAAGTTGCAATCCACGAAGTGTCAAAGATGAAATACGATTATTCGGGTTAGGTTACATCTGGTCCGAATCTCAAACTGATTAGCTGACGAGATGTCCCCTTCACTTTTGTGTTGGGGTACATCTGGTCCGAATCTAAATTCTCTTGATTTTTCGTCCTACTATAGGTACCTACCATGCTCCCTCTAGACTGTTTGCAACAGTAATTAATAACATTTTTTTTTATTAAAATATTCAGTATCAGGTTCAGTTATCAAATTACTTTTGGGATAGTCATTACTTCTACTTAGCTTGCAGCCCCGTGCCTCGGAAAGTACGTGAAGCCATCGGTCACGCGCCTGACCTCTCCCCGGCCGCATCGGTCCGCCGTCCTACCGGATTAGGAGAGTGAGGGAACAGGGAGCGCACCCGTGTTCGCGCACAAACCCGAGCACCACAACATGTGCCACGCATCCGGCCAGTCTCCGATGAGACCGGCTGCCCCGTGGTCGCAATTCGGCTAGGAGGAAATCATCTTGCTGGTATTATTATTTATTCTCGTGTTATGTAGGTATGTGGGCTTCTAATATTGATGATACCAGCTCTTTTATAAGTATTTTAATAATAGGTACAAATTAAAGTGATTTTTAACTGTTTGTTATTATAACCCAACAATCCTACCTCATTTGTACTTTTTTAACAGCATGGGCTGTTTGTTATTATGAGAAAACAAATCAGTTTATTTCTTGTTTCCATAACGATATAATAATGTAGGTAATTGTTTTTCAAAGATAAAAAAAGGATAAATCACTTTTAACGGCCCAAATAGTAATAATATAAACCTTTATTTAACCATAACCGTACTTTGTAACATCACCATAAACGAAGGTTTTAGATACGTGACAGTAACCACCATCTTTTTAATAAGTATTTAATGCAATATTATCCAAAAATCTCTTGTTGACTTTCGGATTTCGTTGTCCGCAAAAGGCGCATCGACAATAAAGTCTGTGTTATAAATGATAAGATTCTTATATTTATAATTTGATGGAACCGAGTAGGTACATTTAGCTCCTATGGCACATTGTGTTTGTAGGTATCTGTATTTATCCACTATCCTAAGTACTTTTCTTAATTACAAGACACTATAATCACAGAAGGTTTGTCTAGAGCTGGTGCTTACAGCACATTGCCACATATTATTTGGCAAGAAGTTATAAATAAATGTGTCATTTATCATAAACCAAATAAAATAAATGGGAATGAGTTCTATTCATATTCCTAATGCAACAGTGTTTCATAAAGAAAGTCAACTTTATACTGAACATAAAATAAGTACAATACTGGTATAAATTAACTCGGGACAATATTAGATTTTGGTAGGTATAGGTCAATGAGAATGTACCTGCTTACACATATTTTAACCACCTGGATACCTTAATTGGTACCTATATAACATGACAGACTGCTGTTGCCATTCCAATCCTTGCGTTTCTTGGTCCATGCTTGGTCATTTGATTACATAGAAAAACAAAAAGTAGGAAGCAAGTGTGAAAGTTTGTGATACTGTAGGCGTTTCCTTATGTTTATCTGTATTTTACTTTGATAAGATAGCAAGGAACTTCTACGAGAGCATTTTGCATTGTAACTTTCAATCTCGTTGGTGTCCCTCCCTTCCTTCAAGTACTAATAAAATATCTTACCTTTTATCCCGTCGCCACTTGTAGGGATTCCATAGACCGATAGTGTACACGATAAGGGATACATCGGCTCGACACAGCCGAGGCATTCATCAGCTCATGATCATCAGCTCGACCTCCTCCGCAGTCGGCATCCGTTCGCCTGTCAACCCGGATTCCCGCCTTCTCGGCTATGTCCGTCTGACAGTGACAGCTGATTGGCAACACCTCGACCTACGAGACGATGTATGTAGACCATGGTTTTACCTGGACATACACTACAGTTAATTTTAAATATTGTAAAACCTAAATCAATGTGTTCTTATGTATCTCATTAATTAAGAGTAAACCCTGTGTTTGTATGAGAAATAAAGTTCTTTAAACCTGAGTCATAGGTAGGTAGGATAGGAGAGATACTAAGTATATGTTAAAATAAACGTTTTCGAGAAAGCTCTCAAATAATTTACTCATTTTATGTGGCGATCGACAAATTGCATAGTTTAGGAAGCTATGACCTGTGCTATGACCATGGTTTGCCCCCACATATCGTTTATTTATATATACTTACTTCTAAATATTTATTTTTATTGACTTTCTTTGACTGTTCTGATGTGGTTTTGTCAAACACGCCTACCACAGCCACAACCCTAAATTCTATAATTTTCTGCTCCTTTCGCTAAAAAAATATATCCGATATACCTATATGTTCAGTAACTAGCAGGTAGAATTGATCGCTATTTTTATGATAAAATAAATTAAAAGTTTTTTGTACAAAATCAATTTATTTTTAACTCAACACTTAAACAGCATTAGTTACGGTATAATTTATCCAATCGGAGTAGGAGCCAACGTTGGTGCTGACGCCAGGGAAGTGTGAGTCGGCGCAGCCGCGACCCCAGGACACCACAGCGATCAGGATGTTACCGTAGTAAAGAGGACCACCAGAATCACCCTGAAAGAGGAAAGTTCACCTTTTAAAACAACATGCAAACAATAAAATAAATAAAACAATGCTGGACAATCCAAACAGAATTTTTTCGGTATTGTGTGCTTTCGGTATTTCGATCTGCAGTTTTGTGTACTTTCGATATACCGTTCTCCGGTATTTCGACTTTCCGTATTCCGCAGTACAGTCATCTAGCCCCATCCAAACGAAGCAGTTTGTGTACATTATTCTCAAGTCCGTAACCTCTCGGAGCCGCGATATAAATAAAACTTCTAAGTCAACGCACTCAAAAGTTACAGCCGTTTATGTCCGAATATTTTGAAATTTCCAAGGGAATCACATGCACACAAAACCTATAGGGTACTTCTCGTAGACCTAGAATCGTGAAATTTGGTGAGCAGCAAGGTCTTATAGCACAAGTAAAGGGAAAAATCCGAAAACCATAAATTTGTAATTTATTCACAAAAAAAATTACTTTTAATGCTCGCCATGGACCAAAACCTATAGGGTACTCCATAGACCTAGAATTATGAAATTTTTATATATTTATAATAGCACAAATAAAGGGAAAAATCCGAAAACAGTAAATTTGTAGTTTATTAAAAAAAAATACTTTTGATTCTCGCCATGGACCAAAACTTATAGGGTACTTCCCGTTGACGTAGGATCATAAAATTTGGCAAGCACGGTCTTATCACAAATAAAGGAAAAAATCCTAAAACCGTAAATTTGTTATTGATTCACAAAAAAAAACTTTTGATTCTTGCTGTCGACCAAAACCTACAGGGTACTCGCACTTGCCGTTTTATTTTCTTTTAGGTCTAATAAGAAAATCTAACACAGGAGGGCAGCGACGATATCGAACACCTTCACCTTCGCGAGCACCAATCCTGCCAAAGGTGGTAATTATGAAAAGAACCCCTTGTAACCACAAGGGGGTTCCCTGGGGGAGTTCAATTCAGCCGTGGACGAATGAGCTGTAGAAGTACCTGACAAGCATCCTTGCCGCCGACATCCAGGATGCCAGCACAGATCATGTTCCTAGTGACGATGGCAGAGGACGACCACGTTTCGTATCGCTGTCTGCAGAGGTCGTTGTTGATGGTATAAATCGTCACGTCACGCAGAACTGGCGACACTGAACCTCCAGACTGGAAAAAAAGGATTTCGGGATATTTGTTATCAGTTTAATTTACTTTACATGATTCTCAGAAAATGTACATTATGTATGTACATTATGTAGGTCATAACAGCTTGAAGCATTGTTCTACTGTTCCTGTTATGACCTTCAGATGTAGGTAAACATTTATTGATATACTAGTGACCCGCCCCGGCTCCGCACGGGTGCAATGATGATACTAAATATACTACAGAATTGACTCCCGCTGCTATGTCCCTGCATTTTAAATCTGTAATATCTTCGAAAACATTCATATAAATTATATGCTGCAAATGGCTATATTGATCTACAATATTAAATGCACAATGTATTTAAGGTACTTAATTGTATAAGGAAGTTGAATTCATGTTAAAAATGCTGTACTATTTATGCATGATGCTCCGTCCATGCATTTATTTTCTTTGCCGGAATAATATAATTGACCGAGCAAACGCAGTGAGCGAAGCGTCTCAGCATCAAGTCTAGCAAAATTGGCGTTTCTGTCAGTATGTCCGTACTACTCTACAGGTTGTTTTTACAGCTGATCGCTACGAAACTTAGTGTACCTACAGATTCTACGATTTTATTGATTTTTTTTGTCCTCGGGGTTTTTTTTATTAAAGGCGTACTTACTTCCTCCAAAAAAACAAAAAGGGGACTTTGAAATATCTCCGCTTTAAGACCTCTGATTTTGATGATTATATTTTATTTGAAATGTATTTATTTTATATTGTTGAATAATGTGAAGCATCGTGAGTGATGCTTCACAAGCGAGTCCAAAGTGGTTCCACAGACGTAGAAAAACCTAAGCGGTGTCCGTCACTCGCGCTCAGTTTTGAGCTAGGTATAGGTACCTACAAGCATCTTAGCAAGCAGAGAGTTAGGAACATTATTTCTACTATTGTAAGACTCAAAGTTGATTGGTGAATACGAGTAAGTTAGGTATCTGTTACGAATTAACATTTCCTGTGCCCTAAAGGCAAGTTCTTATGATATACCTACCTACAAATAGGAATTATAAAAAACTACCTAAATATCCCGTTTTATATGAATAACTTTAGTTATACGTAAATTAATTGTTGAAAAAAAGTTACCTATTGCTCGCGAAGTCTACTGTTCGTAAAACTAATTTTATAGACTCTGCTTCAATTTAGGATATTTACAGAAAATATCGGGACTAACGAGAACTGAGATATTTATCGACAGATTACGTGTGTATGAAAAATATTATTATCAAACTGTACTTTTTCTTACCGCAGTGGTGCCCCAACCAGCATGAACAACGGGAAGGTGGTCAGGCATAATGAAATCTTGCGCCAAAATAGCAATTGATTGAATGACAGGGTTAAAGGTCAGTGCGAATGCCAGCCTAAGGACAGAGATGTCTCCATCGTAACCATTAGACCCGTAACTGGGGTGGTTGACCCTGCTAACGAGGTTGACGACTATGCCGCCGTGGTTGCGGTCGGTGGTGCCGGCGCGGATGCGACGGCTGTTGATATCGAAGCTCCTGGAACAAAAACAATGTATCGTTTTAAAAATCAATAGAAGTACCTAGTTGTCAGTAGGTAATTTTATTTTACGACTTCGGCGGGACTTGAACCGGATACGGAAGGATGCGGGTTCCAAGTCCCGCTGAAGTCGTAAATTTTTGCGATGTTATTTAATTTCTTAGAAATTTGCCAGAGTGTGAGGCTTACGCACTATAAAAACAACAACTTTAGATTTTGAGCAACGCGACACCTCTCGTCAAACGAACTAAATGTAACTTTAGTCTTTGAACAGGATTGGATAAACTTCAATGTTTCCCCTGTAGGCGGAGCTAGCGGCGCTACAGTCCGTAGAAAGTCGCAAAGATTTTCGACTCCAGCGTCACTTGACCTCGTGGTGTAGTTGGTTAGCACATTCCGGTACTTACGGAAGGATGCGGGTTCAAGTCCCGCCGAAGTCGTAAATTTTTGCGATGTTATTTAATTTCGTTGTGAACTAGTTATACTAAGCAATTACCCACGTAACTATGGTAGGTAGTTTAGTTGCACAATTCACACTAGCGTAAACAAATATTTACCTAGGTACGAGGAATTTTCTGATTTTCGGGCATACCTAGGTACCACCTACCTACCTACGCTAACGTACGTAACCTACCTATGGGATTTTTCTTTTGACTAATGTGTAATAGACTCACCGTCTGGTCTACTTACCAGCCATCGAAGCAATGAGCAGCTGACACCAGGTAGCTCGGTGAGACGATGTTGGCTGCACAGGACTGGCTCCAGGCGCCGGACCAGCTCGACAGGAATTCCACTTGGACGATGCTGGGGTACTTCTCGATGGTGGTAGGCTCACCACCGACGATGCGAGAGCCGCTCGCATTGCTGGCGATGGCTGTAACATTTTGAAACGACTTCTTATGTTTGATGCAGGATTTAGAATTACCAATATGCAAAATTACAGCCCGATTCGTTCAGGAGTTTTGGTGTGAAGAAGTAACAAACATATGGATGTTAGTTTGGAGTCGAAAGTTTGGATTTTTACTTTTACTTTTACTTTATAGTATGATTAGTGTGACTCAATGAGGTGACGTGACGTCGTCGTTTCGTTCAGTAGTTCTCCAGCTCCATCATCTGGAGCATCCATCATCCCTGGTCATCATCATCTAGAACCAAAATGCTTGGGAAGACAAATTATTGAGAATTATTGATTCACAATTATTATTGAGATTATCCTGCTAATGTAATAAAGCCGAAGGTTTGTGAAATGAAAATTTGTGTTACCTATGATCTCCAAAACGGAACAGGTTGTGATGAAATTTGGCGTACATTTAGAACATAGGCTACTAATTATACCAAAAAACACGTGCGAAGCCGCGGGCAGAAACTAGTTAAATATATACCTATCGTGTGGAGAAACAGGGGCATGTCTTCTTTATTGTTCCTTTAACAGTCTACGATCCAATTTTTATAACTCGCTGGTCGGCTTGTGACAAAACACATAATTCTAGAGAAATCATGACTCATACACGTCATGCATGAATCATACATTTCTCCGACCCCTCTCTGAGTATAATGTTCCTTGCCTCTCTGCGCGTAACCACAATGCAGCAATGTGGGTTCACTATAGCCCATAACAAGATGGCGGACGTTTCAGTGTGTACCTACAGGCTAATAGGCTAGATAAGTAGGTATTAGGACGACCTCCGTGGCGCAGCGGGCGAAGGTCCGCCTGCGACGCAGGAGGTTGCGGATTCGATTCCCGCCTCGGAACAAATTTGTGTACGATCTGCAGAAATTTGTTCCGTTGGTCTGGGTGTTTTCTATGTATACCTAATAAAAAAATTCTATTTATGTATGTAGTATATTGTATAAAGTACTATATCAGTTATCTAGTATCCATAACACAAGCTCTGCTTAGCTTGGGGCTAGATAATGCTGTGTGAATTGTCCAGCATTATTATAGCATTATTATTATTATTATTTGCATCTTCAGACACACCCATACAGACTACAGCAATTATATAGTACCTACACTAATACAAATAAACAATAATAAAATACTTACAGTTGACAAATAAAACAAAATGCTAGTTCTAGTTAAATGCTTATTTAATGTTTTCTCTACTATCTCTATCGAAGGGATCTTAATCTGGCGGGCCTAATCATGTATTAATATTAATTTATTAGTTGTATTGTAAGTTGTGTTACAAGATAACTGAGTTTTATTTGTTGACAGAATTGTCCTAGTAGCACGGTAGCCTCGCATCACTAACAAATCCTGTTAATATCCTGCTCATAATTATGTAGATATCGTGTTTAGTGTATTCATAGATCACTGAATATAGATATATTTTAGAATACCAATGAATCTGCAAAAAATCTTTTAAGAATCCAACTGCACCCATCGATGAGTGCAGTTGCCTTGCCGTCGTCGTCGGCAACGTGGCGTCCGTGTATATGACCTCTTAGAGAACATGGTTTTTAAAAAACAATCGTAGAGTACCTTCCGCATCTCAGTTTCAGTTTATTTCTTCTCAAAGAAGTTAATTTGTGTCGGAATATTATATTACCAATGATATATTAGTACTAATCAAAATATAGATTACAAAATCAAATCTTGTGTAGGTATAGAAAATTCATGAGATGTCACACCATAAAAAGTTATAAAATATACACGATGCGATAATAATATGCCTGTAAACTGTTTGCAACAGTCTGCAGTTAGCTCAATTGTTTCCATTAGAAATATCTAATAGTTCTAACTTGTTTGTATTAACCCCTCCAATATGCGTGAATTCGTACTGTACGTCTAATGATTTTTCAAAATTTTTGCCAAGGGAGCTGTTGATGTAATTTACATCTTTGGAATCGTTATAAAAAAGATGATATAATTTTCTTTGATGATACATTACCTAACACGCAGTAATAAATTTAAATTAAAACACAAATACCATTTACTATACACACTTAGGTTATGAGACAGAGGGAATAGAGAGTGCTCCTGTGTTTGCGCATACTTGTGCGTGCACTATAATAATTTCCTGCGCTTCTGGCTATGAGACCGGCCGGTGGTGGAAATTCGGTTAGGAAGACATCATTATCACATTTTTGTAAAAATAAAAATAACATGAACACCAAAAATAAATTATATACTTAACAACCAAACAAAATTGAAATCGAAATTTTTACGGTCTAGGTCAGATGTGTTTGATTTTTGTCATTTTAATAATATTTGATAGAGTACGTAGCTAGTAAGAACTGCTTAATTTTTTCAAACAGTAATAGCAGCTTATTTATTAAGTTTTACGGCCTGCAATCAGACCAATTACTAAAAAAAAATATAAGTATATATTACTAGCTTCTGTTATAATAAGTAGCCTATTATCTAAATTGACTTTGCTCAAAAGGCTCTGTCTAGTATTTTTGGAGATCCTAGGTAACAAAAATTCAGATTTCACAAACTTTCGGCTTTATAATATTACCTAGTAGGAAAAAAAATTGTACATTATTATAAAACTCTTGCAAAGCGAAATGCTTTTGTGTTCCGTTCAGACCAGCTAGCAAATAGTCGGACAAGCCGGAAGACTGTGGACGAGCATCGCACATGACCGATTATGGTGGTATGCAAAAAAGAAGAGAACCAGACCGTTGCTGGGTATAGTGTAGTGTAGAGGACCTTTATACCCAGCAGTGGCCCGTTCAGAGATAACAATGATGACAAAATGAAAAATTTCTCACTAACCTGCCAGTAAAGCCAGAACCCAGTACGCTGCCATTTTGCACAATTATGAATAATATTACCTACCTTTTACAGTTTATATAATTCAACTAAATCCCCAATAAAGATACAGTTAATCGCGGATTAATACAGTATCACCTCTGATACCATATCAATAGCTACTGCTAAAACTTAACATATGAACCTGTGTACTTTAAACGATTTGGAAGGTTTTATTTAATCCTTCGCCTTCGCCTTATCGTTGGAATGGATATATAGCAAAATTGCTGATAGGTGTCTGTTTATCCATCTATAGGTATAATTTTAATTTACCTTTCCTGTTGTCCCTTGCTTGGCAAGAGGAGCGGACTAAAAATAAAATAACCTATGTATGAGCTTCTTTTCGCTCTTTCCTATTTAATAATTAGCTAGGTTATAATAATTCTGAACCATCCACGCAGCATTGTCTAGCCCCAAAGTAGTTAAAGCTGGTGCTATGGGTGGCCTACACATTATATGTTGTTTTTTATTATTATTTAAAAAACACCCAGGACATATGTTTGCAAATCGTACAAACATTGAACACAGATGAAAACTTTGCAGTAAGTATTTGGAAAATTGTTTTTATCTGTGATTCTGTATCAGTATTTGGGGATCAACATGGATTACATACAAACTGCGCGAATGGATTACTATATAAATGGTTCCTGGTAGGTAATTATATCCATTATATTAATAGAAAATGGCAGCGTACTGGGCTCTATCAGTTTTAGTGGCAGGTTAGTGTGTTTTTTACGTTTCATTCATCAAAAATTTTACAGGCCCTGCTTACTAACGAATTTTAATCTATAATATAAAAATGAGTCGCTGAATGTGTTGGTAAGCGCAAAACTCGAGAACGGTTGGACCGATTCCGCTAATTCTTTTTTTGTTGTGTTTGTTATTGTCAGGAGAAGGTTTTTATGAAAAAAAATATAACAAAGTCGGATACATACATTTCCACGGGGGCGAAGCCGCGGGGCGCAGCTAGTTATTAATAAATATTACTAAGCTTAGCTAATAAAAATATGAACCTTTCCGTTTCTTCGGTTTATTTGTTTTTCTTTTGTATAATTGCTGATAAAAAAAATAAAACTAAATAATATTGTTACACAAAGTGATTGCCATTAGATTATTAAAGGATTTGCATGCCCTTAAGATGAACGAGTTCTGCCTATAGTTCGTCCTCACCATTGGCTCATACAAGAGATTAGGCTTGCGAAGTGAGCCTATGTTCGTGCGCAAACCTATCAGCTCTAACAGCTCTGGACAGTCCACCGTTCCGTTCGCTATGTTCATGAGATAGCATACCTAAGTCTGCAATGTTACTTCGTTCAATAAGGGGTAGGAAGTGGAATTTACGACAGCGTTCAGTATAATCTAACAGAGAATTTTTTTATACCAGAAAATATAATTAATTAGGTAATACTAACTTATAATATATGTATGTATATACTTACTTACAAATATATACTAGTTGAATTCTTACTACCCGTTGTACTATTACCCATTTTCCCGTAGGAATGAAGCATTTTCCCGCCTATGTTCATCAGGAATAATTTGGACTTCTAATGGTAAAAAAATTTTTCAAATCGGGTAGTTTCGGAGCCTATTCAATACAAACAAACAAACAATCAAATCTTTCCTCTTTATAATATTAGTATAGACAATGAGGGTTAGGTGCTTATATAATTATACTTCATTGCATATTTATACTGTCCGTCGGTTTTTTTTTCATACGTAATTTGATGTGAGATTTGATCATAAATTCAACGTACGAACAACCCCGCCTGGGAAAAAGGTAAAAATACCTCTCATTAAAATGATCAAATTAATGGTACGCATGCTGTGTTGAACTGAATAATGGGAAAAAAGTAACCAATGTTTTATTCCAGGCCTACCTAGATCTAACTAAATGCAAAAAAAAATTGCCCAATCCGGTCAGTAGTTTTGGCGTGAGGAAGTAACAAACGTTCATGCTAACATACAAACTTTCGCTTTTATAATATTAGTGTGATGCAATGTGATTAGGTAGTAGTACCATAATACAAAGATTGAGGTATAATATATATTCGTTCATATTGAGTGATCCATGCCTACATAAATGATTATCTATATCAGCGAGATTACTGAAGATCCCAAGGCTACTGTGTAACCAAGACTTATCTGTTATGAATTATATTACGTGAATTTAAAAGCCATATAACAGTTGGATTAATTGTAACTTATTCCGGCTGTTTTATGGCTTAATTATCGTTATCTAAATGTTGGATAACGATAATTTGTAAAAAAGGATCAATATCAATATATTAATTTAAATTAAATGTTATTTCAGCGGTAAGCACAGGATAGTTTTAGTACGGGTTCTCCTATCTCATGGCACAGGGCCCTTATTCCACTATATTAATTGCTTCTCTAATGGTATCGTCTCAAAATGACACGTTTTGGCGTTTTATCATTGATGAAAGAAATTACAGATAAAGGAACGCGTGTCAAAAGTGACAAGGTTGTAACCAATCTATCAATCTCTCCGTGCAAATAGCACCGTACGCACTTTCTAGAGTTTCTGTCATCTATCTATGGACGATTCTGCGACCATACCATAGACAGAATTCGGCCTTGGTATCACGTATCTAGTATCTACATAATCTATGAACAACTCTTCTGAAAGTGCTTCTAAAAGGTTGTTTTGATAATTATACAACGGTATGTACAAAAGATTATTTCAATCGTATTCTAGAAATTAAAAAAATAATAAACTATCATGGTTAAACACAACACTATTGGAAAATAGCTACTTGTGTAGCTTTGAGTTTTTCAATATTTCGGCACACTGCACGCGCCATGATCTCGAACACAGGCAAGAACCAATCACGGAATATCCGACAGATTTTACGTCGGATATTCCGTGATACACAAAGATTATTATCCAACTGACAGAGTTATTTTTAAATAACAGATATACCAATCTACCCTCATCTTTTGTCTTTATCTACGAAAATTACCACTGCTACCGGTTTCATACCAACTCAATCACGACTACACCATAGAGTATAATGTTCCTTGGACTACACACTGACGGTATTTGCACGAGGCCCGGTTGGTAAAACACACAGTAAAACACTTCTTCTTTTACACAACCTTACAACATTACACATATTACAGGTTCCGGATATTTGGAATCCTTCTTCGCGGTTGAAGTGTTTGGTACCTTATCTCAATGGCCTCTCGTACCATCCTTCGTACATGGTAGTTAATGGTTTAATCGGTATTTATCGCGTACCTTTTGTTTTTATATCCCCTACGTTTCTACCGCGTTACAGCGATCGTGGTCACGGGGCGACGCGATAAATACCCGATTAAACCATTAACTATGTTTACAAATCGCGAAAGTTTAAAAAGTTTCGTACATGATGCCGCTCTGTTGAGATTCATAATGATTGTGTTGTGTTGTGCCGGCCAAGAAGAACGGTGGCTCTTCCCGCGGGTATCCTAAGAGGCGACTTAGGGATATCTACCGGGGGCGGGCAGCAGCACCCCCTGCAGAAAAATTCTACCATCGAACTGCGATCCCCAACCCGCATGCTCAGCGTGGGGATTATACCCATTACCCCCCATGAGATAAAAGCCAATAAGACGCTTATCTGCTGGCCTGCGTCCAGCAGTGGACCAATACAGGCTGTTGAGGTTCAAGTGTTGTGTTACTTGATCTAGTGTGAATGAGACTCGAGAAGATGCTCAACTATGGGCAGACTTCACGATAGGAGTGTAGTATTTTGTTTTGCTTGGAGGCTGATCCTTTTAGTCCTAAGAACACTAAGTTTGACAAGAACAAGGCGTTAGTCAAATATTAAAAAAAAAACTTACTGGACAATCCACGCAACATCACCCACTCCAAGCTAAGCGTAGATTGTGTGATAGGCACTAGATAATATAGATTTTTTATATAACATAGATAGAAGATTTTTATTCTAAATAAAAAAAACTCAGATCACCCGGAACAATAAATAGCTGCAAATTGTAGGTACATTTTTCGAATTGAACCCGCAACGAGTTCGTCTGATTTGCCAGTTAGTAAGTTAGTTGGCCTGAGGACGGGCGACGACGACGAGGCAGGCCAAGGAGACGCTGGCGAGACGATTTCGACGCATTCCGAGAAGATGGGACCTGGCCAGCGAACGCGATTCCTGAAAGGGTTTGGAGGAGACTTTTGCCCAGCAGTGGGACAAAATAGGTTAGATAAAAAAAGTTATCGGGGCTATAAATATTTCTTCTTCTATTGTATTGCAGTCGCCGTTAGCAATGCGAGTGGCTCTCGCATCGTAGGCGGTGAAATCTCTTCCATCGAGAAGCACCCCAGCATAGTGCAAGTGGAGTTCCGGTCCGGCTTCTTCTGGAGTCAGTCCTGTGCAGCCAGCATTATCACGCGTGATTGGGTTTTATCAGCTGCTCACTGCTTTGAGGGCATGTAAGTAGACCTGCATGCACCATTATCTGGCTTTATTTGTAATTATTTATTCTACTGTAGGTCCACATGTTACACCTTGATGTCATTTAGTTCTATACAATTTATATTTGTATAATTTATATTCAAATTCATTACAGACACACATTACAGACATTTTTTTCCCGAGTCAATTTGCTCTACAATGTGGTTACTGATTGCTGCCACAGCATCCTCAGTAGACAATCCTTGCCTAAAGCCAAATTGTGAGTCGGATAAAATGTTAAACTTAGCAAGGTAATTAAGCAGCCGCTTGTTTATTAGTTTTTCAATTATTTTGGAGATAGATGGTAATATGGAAATCGGCCTATAGTTATTTATATCTTCCTTTTGTCCATTCTTATATACTGGCGTTATACTTGACTTCTTTAAGGCATTAGGGAAAATTCCGTTTTTAAAACACAAGTTAGTGAGGTGACATAGTATGGGAATTAATATATGTTTGGATAATTTTATAAATTTTGAGGTAATGTTATCAATACCTGGTGCACTTTCTGTTTTAAGGTCTATGATTATGTTATAGATTTCATGTGGGTCAGTCTCCAACAATACAAAAGATGAGTTCTGGTTGGATCGTAGAGCCAAAGAACAGGTATTGTCTCTTCCATTTCGCACTAAAATTTGTTCAGCAAGAGATTTGCCGATGTTTGAATAAAATGAATTTGCATAATTAACAGACTCTATCGGTGTAGCTTTCAAATTAAGTATTTCTTTATTTGTTGTCCTTACTGGTTTATAGTTAGTTATGTTGTTAATAGTTTTCCATAGGGTTTTACTTGTTTTAGATGATTTACTAAGTTGGTCTTTATGGTAATTTCGCTTTAATTTTTTGATTAAATTATTACAATAGTTCCTATATCTTCGATATGTTATTTTTAATATATCGTCATGGGGATTAGTTCGTAATTTTTTCTGTAAATTATTCCTATTCTTTATACAACGCAAGACACCCTGCGTTATCCATGGTTTTATCGTCTGTTTACTTCGGGGAACACGTCGTGTTGTAGTATTATTATAGAGACATTCTTGTAACATTAAAATTAGTTTCTCACAGAGAGTATTCGGGTCATTTTCATCGAGCAATAATGCAAAATTTTGTTTGGATAAATCTTCCAGTGCGTTATCATAGTTAATTATCGTTGAATATCTGACTTTGTTCACTATATTTATCTTTGAAAGACATACGAGTACCATTAAGTGATCTGTGATAGAAGTTTGTAGTACGGCGACCACGGCAGTATTTAACATTTTGTTTATTTTTATTAATGCGTGATCTAGGCAGCTATCAATTCTCGTAGGCAGGTTATGTCCAGGTAGGAGGCCATGCATGGACAGCATATTCAAGTAATTTAACCGATTGTTCCTGTCTTGGTTGCTCTCAGTACATCGTGGTAATGTGTTAATATTTATGTCGCCTACCAGTAATATTTTTCCGTAGCAATTTATTGTTTGTAAATGTGCATTTAATGATTTTATAAATTGTTCAGCATTTGGATTTGAGGGCGATCTGTAAATACAGAGAATAATTGTGTTGTGGAGAGTTAGTTGTAGACAGGAAGCATGTGATATTTTAATTTCTTGTACTTTACAGTCTGTATGAATATTTTTAATGTATGTAGCCACCCCATCGTTCTGGTTTAATTGAGAGTGAGTAGAAAAGGAATTATAATTTTTTAAAAAGGGAATAGGTTTTTCCTGTACAAGCCAACATTCTGATAACATAATAATATCTGGCTCAAATTTCATTAGGGATAAGTTACATTGCAGGTCGTCCATATTTTTGTATATACTTCTGATATTTTGTGAGATAATAGTTATATCATTTGGTTTGGGACATAAAAAATTACAGAGTTCTGAAGGTGTGCATGTAAACGATTGCCCTATTTCAACATCATCTAATTCATTTACTTCGAGGTTTTTATGCATCATAGAGCTCTGTGTAATAAAATTTCATGCATTCCCAGTGTAAATATGATAGAGTTTTTACTTTCTGTGCAGATTTGAGAGTAACAGTCAAGTTATATATATTATTTTGTTCTAGTCTAATAGCAAGGTGACTGTATAATATTTCTGTGTAGTGTGGCGATGTTAATTTATTTTGTGTGTGAATTTTTCTTATAGGTACAATGTTTCCCGGTAAAATTAAAAATATTTGTACTGAAATACATCTTAAACTTAAATTACGATCCAATTTTACTTTTCCAAGTTTACATAATATGTTATTTAATTTACGAGATAGTCATGCGGTCTGAAATAGACTTTGCACCTGGTCTTCTGTTTTAATTTGTATGATAGGAGTATTTTCGGATTGTCTTACATACACTCTGCCATAGGAAGTCCAGCAAAATTTACATCCCTTTGTTTTGGCGAGGTCCCTGGCAAGAAAGAAGAGACGCGAGGCCTTCACTGTTAGGTGTTCAGAAACAAATACTGATGTCTCCTCGTCTTTGGTAAATCCCAGATTCTTAGCTCTTAGTTTATCTTTATTCTTTATGTTGAAGAACTTGGCTTTTTTTAGAACTTCAGTTTTTATATTAGTTGAGATGAACTCAACGATGATAGGAGTTTTTTTCCCTCCTTTTTTGTCTTCGCGAACTCTATAGATATCTCTCACATCGGCTTTATTTATCTTGCAGTCAATGGAGTTCCCTAGTTGAACTACCATGTTTACTAGGTTTTCTTTGTCCTCACTAGTATGTTTTGGGACATTCTTTATTTCTAGAGAAGTTTTTCGACTGCTCCTTTGAAGGTCTTCTATCCTATCCTCCAGTAACGTAATTCGCTCACGATCTTGCACTCGCTGTTGTACTAGCAGCTCATAGTTTTTGCCCTGCTTGAAACTTTGTTCCAGGCTCATTTCGTAACTATTAGAGAGTGAAGATACTTTTTGTTCCATGTCTGAATTGTATTTTTTTATTGCAATAATTTCATTCTTGAGTTCGCTCATGTCGGACAGTATTGCTGAAAGTTTGATATCCTGTTGCTCTTGGAACATAGTGAAGAGGTTCGTAATATGCTCAGTAATGTCGTGTTTGAACGCTGTTAACTTGAAAGTCAAAGTAGCATCTAGGTCTGCTTCAGGACTGCGTCGCCTTGGAGGTCGGCGGGATACTTTGCCAGAATCTGATTCATGATGTGTATCAGAGCGGCTTGGAGCAGATTGAATATTTCCTTCTTTATCGGGCTTAGGTGGCATATTAATAATTTATCAATGTGAGGGTTTCGGAAACAGTACCTATTCCAGCTATCGAGCAATATTTAATGTAAGTTTGCTAGCAGCAATAATCCAGGCGTTAATCAGTACTGCGTTAGACTTCCTTAATTTCGAGCCAGCCGACAATTCTTCCCTGGTGTAGTGCTCCAATACACGGACTGCAGTGCGGAAGGTGCCGAGTTCAAATCCCAGCAGAGGCTTATTTTGCGATGAAAAACAATTTGTACAACAAAGAATTGTAACTCACGACAGCGAGACGCGACGATCGGGGTCTTCAGGGGACAAGGGGCAGAGCACCTTGCAAGCAGCCGAAGTCCGAGGGTCAGCTTAACCATTTAATTTAAATTGTGTTAAAAATTTGTGCTACACGTCCAGTGTGTACAACGGCCGCGAGACCAGATGGCAGAGCTTTCTAAAATCCTTGAGAATGTAGTTCAAAAGCAACTTTATCTGTTCCTTAATAGTAATAACCTTTTAAGTCCGAAGATCTGATGATCTGTGGGTGCTCTGACTAAAATATCCGATGACATACGCTTGGCAATTCCAATAGGCAGGTTACTGAAGAAATGTGTTATTGGATTTTAGTGTCTCTTCCCTAGCAGTCGCTTGGTTTCGTTCTTATCTCTCAGGTCGCTTGTAGCGTGTGCGCCTTGATGATTCATACTCGGATTGGTGTAACATTTCTGCGGGTGTACCACAAGGCGCTGGCCTTTCACCTCGAGAACTTTGCGTTACTTCGGCTAGCGGCTAGTACAACACTGGAACAAAGGGCGGAAGTAATACTGAATACACCAGTATTAATTTAATAAAGTTAACTCATTGACAATACTTAATGTATTCTTTATGTTAAAACGCTTTCCCAGTCACACAGTCGCCGTAGCCAAATTCAGCTGGGACACCATCATAGTATTCCTCCTCATCTTAATTGGTATATCTACCAGGAAGAGCAAGCTGCCAAATTGTCTCATTAATTACACCTATGTTCACTGCTGAACGTACTTCCCCCATGCACGAGGGGTTTTGTCGCTATCACCACTCTTGGCAGGTGGATTGGTGACCACAGGGTGGATTGGTGACCACAGGGCAGACGTTAGAAATAAACAGAAAGAAGCTGCTGCCCTTGATCTAATGGGTTCCCTTCCCTTATTCGACATTTACCTACCACATCCGAGGAGTGGAAGAGTCGATTCTTTCGCCGCGCCGACCGCCACGGCGGCGAATGTAAGCCAGATACAGATACAGATTTTATTTATATTACCAATATTACATGACGTCATCAAATTAGATATAAAAATAATATTATCGCTATGATTAGGGCCAATTATAAAATTAATTTGTGTCATATAGAACCAATTCAATACGCCACTTTCTTAATTTCCTCTTAAAAATAGATATGGAAGCTGCATTTCGGATCCAGTCAGGCAGCTGATTATATACTAAAGGATCCATAATATCCGAAGAAGGGCAGAAGCGTTTATTCACAAAGAAAATTACAATAAAATAATAGAAATAAATTAGAACTAGTATTTACAATTGAAACAATAGCAGGTAGCTCAACTGATCCATATCAATACCAGTCGGAAGCGTCTCCAAGACGGTGGCTGCGTTGCCCCGCTGTATGTCAATGCTGATGCGCTGTGCCAGATACATATATGTATATACCCATAATATATACCGACCTCTCAGATTTTTTAGCTTGTGTGTAAGTGTGGCCAGGTGATTGTAGTATTTGTTACTACGCAGGGCGCGGTTGGCGTTTCGGCTCCGTAGCCGGTACGTAGACAGTATGGACCTGTTCCAGCCCCGTGGCTGGAACAGGTCCATACTGTTGTGGGTGAACAGAGCCACCTGGTAGACAAGTTCACCGGTGAGAGTGAGGATGTTGTACTCTTTGAACAGCTTCCTGCATAAGACGTTGCTAGGGACACCTGCCATCGCTCGCAAAGCTCGCTTTTGCATTACCATACGAAGCCATTCTTTATGTTATATTTTTTATTCCAGCTTCTACTCAAACGGGAACCGCCGCATCCGTGCTGGCAGCAGCAACCGCAACAGCGGCGGCGTTATCGTCAATGTCAACCGCAGGGTCAATCACCCTAACTATGGCTGGAGGAGCATGGATGCTGACATCACCGTCGTTAGGCTTGCGTCACCCCTGACCCTTGGAAGCCCTCAGATACAAGCTATTCCTATTGTGGTGCATGGCTTCGTCCTGCCTGACAATTTACCGGTTATGCATGCTGGTTGGGGCACCACTTCGGTAAGTTAAGAAGCGAAATAGAATAAGAAACGATACGGTATAGTAATTCCCGTCGGTGGGTTTGTAAGGATTGAATAATAACAATTTATTATTCACCATTTATGGATACACATGATAAGAATCGGCCTTTCCAACTCAGACCGTGGATGTCGTTAGATTCGATTAAAGCAACCTACCAGAGGAAAGGCAGAAAAATTTCAACAGCGATCAACAAATTTAACAATGCGCCTGCCGAGCGTGGTGATCCTGGCAAAATGCCCTCTTGTTTGAGTGAGGCACGTTCAGCAGTGGACGAATATGTGCTGATGAAGCAGGAGAATTTACCGGCTCACCAATGCCCACGAATTACTTCAGCATCACTGCACAAAACTCGAGTCTAATCCACAGATCAACACTACCTTCCTTCTCGACTCGCATGACAGTGCGAGTGACGGTATGGCGCGAGTATGTTAAGTAGTACGCCATAGCAGTATGCACAATAACAACACCAGAAAAAGTCAAATTCGTAAAATTAAAATAGTGTTATTTTTCGTCACTTCAATATGTAGACTAAAGTAAAGAAGCGACGAAGAAACCGCCTGTAATTTGCAATTTTTCAATATGGAGCAAAACCCGTACCAAGCTTTTTTACCCTCTAGCAGGAGAACATGATAATCTGATTGTATTTAGCCTTTTTGCACGGAAAGGTTTTGACAACTTATGTTACTTAAACTAACTTAATCATAAACATCTTTTAAATTGCTCGCTTACTTATCTTTCAGTCTGGTGGTTCAACTTCATCTGTGCTGCGTGACGTGACCATCTTCACCATCAACAATGAGCTCTGCAGGCAGAGATACGCAGGCAGGCCTGTCCCTGCCACCGTCACTGAGAACATGATCTGTGCTGGTGTTCTGGATGTCGGCGGCAAGGATGCTTGTCAGGTAAACGATTCATCTGAGCTCATAAAGTGGTTAGATATACTATTAGTAGTTTATGTATGCACGTGTATTACATCATATATATAACTAGTAGTTAACCCCCAAACAATAACGTCGTGAGGGGTTTTCTGAATGGCCCCCCATTTATTAATCCAGTTATCAGTTATTAATCCATGTGGTAGAGCTCATTCTCCTGATTTTTCCCACAACAGGGGTCTGTCTTGCGAGGTGCGTGAGTTATGACAGTTTGAAATTCCCTTGGAGCCAAGTTGTAGAACTCCTTCTGCTGATCACGTAGACACCCCACACGATGGGTCTTTCTCCTTTGGATTCGGAGATATTGCGCGAGGGGTTTAGTTTCTGGCTTATCATACTCATATTTTTTTGCAAGGGGAGGCTATGGTGTCCTAAATCCGGAAAAAGTATGAAGGGAAGTATTTTCACAAAACACAATCAAGTCTTTTTTTGGTAATCTAAATATTTACCGATTCAAAAATTTTATATCGCCGTTTGTGATGAGGAGCCATAACACAATTAATGACCTTCTCAGAAAATCGTGGAAAAGTTAAACCGTCGAAAATTGGTTGAAGTTTGTTTTTTTTTCCTTATTCTGGAACGGTCAAAGATGTTAGCAAAATTGTTATGAAATTCGAATTTCAAAAAAACAAAACATGAGAGCTTACGGATACTTCAGTGCATATTTGGTGTATTCATTTAAGAAGACTTCCGATGTCATAGGATGGTCAAAGATTCGATAAATTATTTAAAAACAAATCACGCTACATAAAAAAATAAAAACCATCTTGATATGTACTCAAGTATACCTTTCATATGAGACCAAACTTGATTTAATTGATTTCTTTTATCTCCGTTTGGACGCCCTTGTCTCAAAAACCCCTCGATGGATTTGGCTTCACTAAATTACCAGTATATTTCACATATTCACAATACATATATGTATATACATATCACTTATCTATAGACCTATCAAATTTCACGCAAATCGGATCAACGGTTGGACAGTTATGTTCAAAGTGACCATTTTACCATAGGTACAGCCAAATCACCTGCTGCCACCGACAACTTCGTTTCTTCGCTCACTCCGTTCAATAATTCATCATAGCGCCTGCAGCGGCGTATTTCGTCTTTAATGTTACTTAATATTATAAAGAGGAAAGATTTGATTGTTTGTTTGTATTGAATATGCTCCGAAACTACTGGACCGATTTGAAAAACTCTTTTACCATAAGAAGCCCACATTATTCCTGATGAACAAGGCTACTTTTTACCGCGGGAAAATGCTTCATTCCTACGGGAAAACGGATAATAGGACAACGGGTAGTAAAAATGCAGAAAGTTAATAATATAAGAGATTTATTACTAGCAATCAACATATTACCAAAAGTTCCATTATATCATACTTTATTATAACACGGGTTCACAAAAAAAGGTCTATGATTTCTGGAAAACTACTTTTCTGATAGTTTAATTCCTTATAAAACGAAGAAAATATTATAAATAATAAACAAATAATTTTATTGCCGCATCACTGTGGTGTGGCTAAAAGAATTCGGATAACACCAGTATCTATTTATCTCGGTACAAATCACTAAGCTCCGCTCTCATAGACTCCTTCACTCCACTAGAAGATGCTGCACATCTTCCAGGTCGCCTCAGGTGTGCTGCAGATGTGGCGTCCAGTTTGTGATTTTCATTAATATTTATTGTGGCGACCGGCCTGGCGAAGGTCCGCCTGCGGGTTCGATTCCCGCCTCAGGACAAATGTTTCTACGATCTATAGGATCTATAGGTTCCAGGTGTTCTGTGTATTTATCTATGTATAATATTGTATTAGGTATGTATATCAGATTACTAGTTTTCATAACACAAGAACTGCTTAGCTTGGGACTATATGATTCTGTGTGAATTGTCCAGCATTATTTATTTATATTCATTTAAGTACCTACTTCCTTTTATAAGTTTATTATTGTACGGCCATAATTAATGGATAAACTCTTGTTCCATCTAGCTTTTAAGATCTTTTTTGAACACATTTTCTACAATAAATTTCATTTCCTTCCAGGGTGATTCAGGTGGTCCTCTGTACTACGCCGACATCCTGGTCGGCATCGTGTCCTGGGGCGCAGGCTGCGCAGACGCACACTTCCCTGGCGTTAGTACCAGTGTCGCCTCCTACACCAATTGGGTCGTATCCACAGCTATTTAGTAATAAATTGTTTTTTTGGATTGTATTTATTTGTATTATTGGTAGCTGTGTGGTGCCGGCTTAAAATTTGAAAGAATGAAGAAGGACGAAAATCAATTTATTTGCTCACACAAAAATAATAATAAAAAAATCCTTAAAATATAAAAAGAGTATTATTCTAGTGTGAACCTCAGCTTCATGTTGCTCAACATAAATTTGAGCAACGCTGGTTTTCTGGCAAGACCTTTGGTGCGCGCGTGTCCACACGGCTCACAGACCAAACACAGAAAAGAAAATATGACAATGTATGAAAGAAATAAATAATATAATTTGCACCACCGCTTCCACTTGCCGCGGGTGTCGTAAGAGGCGACTAAGGGATATACACAGGGGTGAGCAGCAGCGCCCCCTGCAGAACAATTCTACCACCGAACTTCGATCCCCAACCCGCATGCCCAGCGAGGGGATTATGAGCATTACCCCCATGTGATAAAAGTCAATAAGGCGCTTATCAGGGGGAGGCCTGCGTCCAGCAGTGGACCAATACAGGCTGTTGAGGTTGAGGTTTTATTGGTCATGGCGGTCGCGCTTGTCGCGCTGGTGTGCGCTTGTCGCACACCTGGAATGCACCGTTGCAGCACAGCACAAAAATTTACATTCAAATATGGGCTTTGACTCTTTACATTTAGATGAGTTTTTTATTGACGGCATCAGATGACAGACAGCTCGCGGAAAACTCGCTTAATGATTGTGAGAAGCTATTTTGTCATTTTAAAATGTGTCTAAACTTAACGAGTTAAGGATCTTGTTATAAAATATATTTTTTATTATAGGAAATAAAATATCATAAAACTAAAGTTTTTGTTTTTATAGTGCGTAAGCCTCACACTCTGGCTAATTTATAAGAAATTAAATAATATCGCAAAAATTTTCGACTTCGGTGGGACTTGAACCCGGAAGGGTGCGGGTCTTTTTTTAGATAGCTGAAACTTCGCATGAACACTTCTTATATTACGTATCATAGATTAATAATGCAGCAATACGAAAAATAAAAAAAAATTATTTTCTCTCCACCCTATAAAACAGGGTGTAACAAAAAGTAAGGACCAAACTTTAAAATGCAATAAAGTAGGTAAACAGAAAGTAAGGGTGGAAAGTAAGGCATGATGATGCTGGCTTTTTTTTTACATAAAATACCGATTCCTGTAGTGTTAGGTAGGTAGGTATAGCTCTGTTTACCAAACTAACATTGATCATTATGGCTCATATAAAACAATCAAACATTGTACTGGTGTAATGCCTGTGATTAGGCGCATGACATGACGTACGACGTTTTTTTTTTTTAAATATTGGATCTAGCAAAACACTAGGACTAGATTTACGATACGGAAAGTTTTGACTAATGATTTAATTTAATTCATTTTTAATACTTACTGCATACCTACTAAAAGTGTAATTAGTAAGAGTACTGTGAACAGGCCCGCTATATTTAACCGTCCTTTATATTTTTTTATTTCACTCCTTACGTTGAGGACCTTTTTATACGCTTCTACAACAAAACTCCAAGTGAGTTGCAAAAATTATCAATAAATAAAATTCCAACAAATTGTCAAACATATCCTTTGTAAAAAGGCTTACTACAAAATATCAGATTATCTAGAGGATAAAAAAGCTTGGGACGAGTTTTGCTCCAGCTCGAAAAATAACAACTAACAGGCTAAAGGTTTCTTCGTCGCTTCTTTACTTTAGTCTACATACCGAAGCGACAGAAATCAAAAATATCACTTTATTTCCGTGTCAGTGTTTATTTTTATGATTTGACCTTTTCTAAGTGTACATTTATTGTATTTATGGACATAAAGAGTTTTTGATTTGATTTGTTTTGACTGACTTTACTGATATCTACTACAAACATACACTTACCTTTAGCGTATGTTTTCTAGTTACGTCACTAGAAGTCAGAAGTTAGCTAGGGATCTTCTGACGGATACGCGGCCTTTCGGTGCGCCACCTCTAAAGATCTAGGCTAAAGGGCAAGGAGGGTTGGTCGGTACGTCACGTCCGCGACCGCCCCGCCGGCCCTTGGCAAGTACCTATGTAAATAGCTAGGCTCACCCCATATAAATAAATAAATAAATAATGCTGGACAATTCACACAGTATTATCTAGCCCCAAGCTAAGCAGAGCTTGTGTTATGGGTACTAGATAACTGATATACTTAATACAATACACTACATAGATAGATATTTTTTATTATACATAGAAAACACACAGACCAACGGAACAAATTTCTGCAGATCATACACAAATTTGTTCCGAGGCGGGAATCGAACCCGCAACCTCCTGCGTCGCAGGTGGACCTTCGCCCGCTGCGTAATTTAAGACGTATGTACCTACCTACAAAGGTACACATTGAATTATATAAAGACACATCGATGTAGGTACACAAGCGTACCTACTCAGATATATTATAAAGAAACACCAGTGTATGTGTAAGACTGTAACATAACCCCATCTGTTTTTGGATAATAAATGTTAAAAACATACCCAATGGCGTTTTAACTCAAACCCTTCTTCTTCATCTAATCTTATTTGTGCTAATCGAAGGCAGAATCGTTAGCTTATACCTTAACTTTTACACGTACTTCATACTTTTATGCTAAGTCTCCACCTGCGTCTCTACACGTTAAGAAACGCGTTAATTTGGGCGTCACGCAGATGTGGCCAAGTTGTTAGCGTGTTCTTTTATTAACGGCATTACTAATGGCATTAGACGCTAAGCTACGCTAAGCGATAGATCAGGTGTCGGTTTTTCCCACACATCAAAGGGTTTTAGCGCGTCGTTTAGCGCACTAGGCGATGTTGGCTACATTACATTAACGCCGTCTCATTCCGCGGGCCGCATGCGTAGGGAAAGGATGTGTTTGCGTGTTGTTTGCGGACTGCATTAAGTTGGCAATCGAATTATCAAATGAATAGGCGTTGGAGTTCCTGGAATGACTCCATCCGAACAATTAAGGAATCCAAAACTTCAATCACACAAGAATCGCTCGGCAGTTATAGATAGGTACATGACGGCGTATCATCCAGTCTTTATCATTTCCGGTGACATACAAAAAAATTTAAAAGAAAAGAAGATTCCATCATTCATAAAAAAAAATTAATTTGATACTACTCTATCTATCTAAACAAATAGGCAAAAATCTACCAAACAAGTACAAAAAACCATTTTTGTGCAGTAACGCGTTACTTCACTAGGACCTCTTGCCGGCGTTGTTGCGCAGATGTAGCCAAGGTGCATTTTTAGCGCCTTAATTAACGCGTTAAAATTAACACTAACGTCAACGCTAACGCAGGTGGAGCCGTAGCATTACACATACCTATCATAGATAAAGCAGAATAAGTAGTTATAGAAACGTTAAGCGAGACGGATTAAAAGCTTCCAAATGGTTGACGTAGTTTTATTTATTCGTTCAATTTCCCATTAGTTATCAGATAACAATGATAATATTCATCGATTAGAATTGTTTTTTTGGAGATTTCTAATCATTGAAATATAAAAACGGTAACTGGTAGGTTCATTCATAAATTAATAAAAAATGGCAGCATACTGGGCTCTAGCGCTGGTCCTACTGGCAGGTGAGTGCTGAATTTTTTCATGCTCAAAACTTTAAACACTAACTTCAAGAACTTATAACTTCGATCTGTACTGTCCCAATGTTGTCTGAAATAAATGTATTATTATTATTATAAATGTTATTATTCTCAAAGTGTAGGATTGAATTACATTTTTGACATGACATTTTTAATGATAAATTGGACAAATCAGCCATAGTCTTCAACTCACGCCAAGGTCAAAATGAGTTTTATTGCACCAAACCTCTGTGGTGCAATCTATCAAAATCAAAATCTATTCTTAAGGGTGGTTTAGTTCCTATCTCCCAGCAAATTAAATCAATAATACTCGACAATCCACACAGTATTATCAAAGATCCGAGATCTGATAAAACTAACGTAGTTTTTTAAATGACGAGCCTCAAGCCACAAAAATAAGGGTTCAGGTAGGTATTCTTGCAAACAACTATACCTAATAATGATAACCCAGTTTCCTTGGGTCCTGTTTGATAAAAACCTAACTCTTTTCTTCCACTAGTGGACTAAACATTGAAGTGAAGAGAATCAATAAAATTTTATTTTATATTTGATGATTTATCAAAGTACCTACTTATTTTGTAAGACTTAAAATAAAGTTTTGAATTCTGACTGCTGAAATACAATTTCAAAGAAGTCTATGTTCTTAAGAAACATAATCATCTTAAACCACCTGAATCGTTTCAGTTAAATTTCAGCTTGGATAACTAGTCTATTCTATATTTACCTTAAAAGACTCAAAATCTGTGGGTCGTCTCGAAAGTGGTTTGAAGATTTGTATGGAGGGTGGCCCTAAAATTGGCTACCAGTCTACCCCAGTGTTTTTTTTTTCAAATACTCGTCGAAATTACGAATGCTAAATGTATATTTGGATAGAGGACATTTACACAAATAAAAACTGTGTCCGTAAGCGTCAGGTTTCTGAGATATTCACGGATGAAAATAACTAAAATATGCTCTAATGAATTCTTTACTTAAATGAATATCTCAGAAACCTGACGCTTTAGGATCCATCCAACTTTATAATTTTCGTTGCACGCCGCGATTTTGAAAATACGGCGTGGTAGCTGATGTTCGGACCAAAAAGGTTAGAGAGCAGCGCTTGTGTGTGGAACAAGCACGCGGTTATTTGCCCTCATGCTTGAGAAGGTGCATAAAAAATTCTTGCGGTTCCTGTACAAACGATGCTTTGGATACTACCCTCGCCTTTATTCCACCAAGTTCTTGATGGGATGGTTAGGCTGTAACTGAACAGAGGTGCGGCGTGCTTGTGACCAAATAGTCTGCAAGATCCTCCACGGAAATGTTGACGCGGACGCCTTTTTAAGGTGTTAGCTAACACCTTAAAAAGGTCTACAAAAAAGTCAGCGGTGGTATATGTCTATCTTTTGGGGATAACCCACATTAACTCTTTTTATCGTTTACTTTTTAAGAGAAATAATTTCTTATTTACGAAGCGATTTCAAGCAATACAGCATTAATCCTTATCTAATTATGTGCCTTAAATACTTGTGCATTTAATATAAATCAATATGGCCCTTTTACAGCATGTAATTAAATGAATATTTTCGAAGATATTACAGATTTAAAATGCAGGAACATAGCGGTTGCGGGCCGGGGGGCCTATTCTGTAGTATATTTAGCATCAGCATTGCACCCGCGCGAAGCCGGGGTGGGACGCTAGTAAATAAATAATGCTGGACAATCCACACAGAATCACCTAGCTCCAAGCTAAGCAGAAATTGTGTTATGGGTACTAGATGACTAATATACATACATTTAGTACATAGATAGATGAAACGACCAGAACACCCGGAACAAATATTTGTAGATCGTACAAACATTTGTCTCAAGGCGGGAATCTAACCCGCAACCTACTGCGCCGCAGGCGGACTTTCGCCCGCTGCGCCACATCGGTCGTCAATTCAATTTAAAAATGTCAAAATCGAATTTAGGTTCCTTATTTATTATTTTAGAACTGTACTAAATACTAGTGCAACTGAATAGAGTTTTGAAGGTTCTAAACTAAAATGGTAAAATTATAGTTTAGGTTTGTTTTGAGGTCCTGAATTAACACCAAATATAATACTATTACTTACCAAATATAACCACCAAATATAATACAACTACTAGTAAATACTAAGTAAATTATTAAGAATAAATATACCTACTATGCAGAATCACACTATCACATTGTCACACTAATCTATACTTATAATAAAACTGTAACAGGTCCAATTCTGTACATTGCAGATATTTTGAAAATTTTTTTTGGAGGGCACTCTATTATCGATACTGAAGCCAAAACTGTAATTTTTTTCATTCATGTCTGTCTGTCTGTCCGTCTGTCTGTCTGTCTGTCTGTCTGTCTGTCTGTCTGTCTGTTTCTTAAACGCGCATCACGTCGAAACTACTGAAGTTATTGAAATGAAACTCGGCACGATTTTAGGTCATACTACGAGGAAGGACATAGGATACTTTTTATCCCGGAATTCAGTCAGGTTTCCCTGGGAGAGGGGATGAAAGTAAAATTTCTTCACCGCGCATGACGCCGAAAGTGCTGAATGAGTTGGAATGAAACCTTGCACGATTTGATTTCATACTACAAGGAAGGACATGGGATACATTTCATCCCGGAATTCAGTCATGTTCCCCTGGGAGAGAGGATGAAAGTAAAATTCTTTAACTGCGCATCACGATGGAACAACTGAATGAATTCGAATGGAACTCGGCATAATTTGATTTCATACTACGAGGAAAGATACATTTTATCCCAGAATTTAGTAAGGTTCCCCTGGGAGAATGGATGAAAGTAAAATTCCTTCACCGCGCATCACGCCGAAACTACTGAATGAGTTGGACTGAATTGGTACTATTTGAGTTCAAGGAAGGACATGGGATACATTTTATCCTGGAATTCAGTAAGGTTCCCCTGGCAGAGGGGATGAAAGTCAAATTCCTTCACCGCGCATCACGCCGAAACTACATAGGTAATGGTTGGAATTAAACTTGGCACGTTTTGAGTTCATACTACAAGGAAGGACATGGAATACATTTTATCCTGGAATTCAGTAAGGTTCCCCTGGGAGAGAGGAAAAAGTAGAATTCTTTAACCGTGCATCACGACGGGTCTACGCGTCGTCCGATTTCATGCATTCTTTTTGTTAGAAACAGTGTTGCAAGATCGAATTTGACTAAATCAGTAGAAAGTCGAGTAGAAAATCAGTAGATTGATGAAATAATCTGTAGTTAGAAGAAAAAAATTAGTAGATAGAGGGTAGGTAAGTTCCTATCTATGTATTTTTCCAAAACGCACCCATTAGTTAGGTTCCTACCTACTAAGGCGTCTTGGAAAAATAAGTTAGGTTCCTACCTTACATGATACATGGTGGTTTAGCTGGTCCAGTTAACTGTACTACCGAAGTTTGGGTGCAGTAAGTGGTCCAATTAAACTAACTAGACCACAGAAAAATATTTTTTACTGTGGTACACAGCCAACTGTACCTACCTACTAACGAAAAAAAAATTACGGTGGTCCAGTCAATTGTGTCAGCAATTATATTGCAGAATTGGGCTCCTGATCCATTTATCAGGAGCCCAATTCTGCAATACAATTGCTTCAGTATGACAATGGAATCGTTGCAGAATCATCACGTAGAATCCTTAGATTTATAAAACTCCAGATAGTGCGTGCGAGATAAATGAATAGTTTCAAACTCGACGCACGTCTCTCCATCTGCATTCATCATAGTTTCTTTCATCTGAGGTGGAATACCCAAACGTGTCATTCTGTGTCAATACCCCTGTCATAGTGAAGCGATTAGTATAGCAGAATAGGGCCCCAGCTGAACGGAACCATCAGTAAGAAGTGAAACGAGTATGACACTTCTTAACACTGACGCTGGCCGAGTCGTAGCTAAAAGTCGTGTGGATAAAGAATGGGATTGAAGATGATATCATGCTATCCCCCGTAGACACTACACGATTTTTTGCACGGCAGCGTTTCAAATTATGAGAGACCATGGTTAAATGTGAACTTAATTAGTCGGCAGGTGAGGCAATCGCGAACGAAGTCGCGGGTACAGCTAGTGTTATAAATGCAAAAAAAAGTTTGGATGTTAAGATGTATGGATGTTTGTCACCTCTTCACGCAAAAACTACTGAATGGATTAGGCAGATTTTGCTTACAGGTTATTCTATTCTTGGAATCAAACATAGGCTACTTTTATCCCATAAATCAGTTCCCATGGAATAGAAAACGTTTCCATAGAAACAACGCGTGCAAATCGCGGGCAGAAACTAGTATAGAATAATTATTTTTCTGGCATTACAACCAAAAACAAAAATACGACGATTTAAAGGCAACCTCTCGGATATGAAATATTCAAAACAAAGATTTCAATATCATAAATTATCTTAACTACCGTGGTGCGTGACTCTAAGGACATAGCGTATGACCCCCCCCAACCTCCAAAAAATAATGTCAGTCCATGTACCAAACACCCTGTAAAATAGTTAAACATTTCGTATGATTGTAACATACCTCATTATAGCTCCGTAAAAAAACCTGATTTCTGTTATTTTAGTTCTCAGAGCATAACTAGATGTCAGCACTAGTAAAATTAGAAGGCGCTATCGAAGCGTTCCGTGATTGGAACGACATGCGAACCTTTATTTGAGTGAATTACACGACTAGACATATACACAGATTGCTTGTGCCGTGCACAGCGACAGTGAATTTTTGTAGAGTGCAGAGGGTTGTCCCTATATGCCTCTAATAATTTAATATTTATTTTTATAATAATTGAGTTCTTCTGTCGCCTAATAAATCGATTATTAGGAAAAGAACATTCCATTTTAGTAAAATAATATTTTTTTTCCATGAATAAAAACCAAATAAAAACTCAACTTATTTACCACATAATATTGGCAATGAATTGAGAATGAGAAGCAATTCTACTTCGGTCGGGAGTTTTTTGCATATTGATTATGTCTATATTTGTTAGGGTTTCGATATCGGGTTTAGAAGCCCATATGGACTTATGGTCTTGCTTTCTCTGTCTTTTTTCCCCTCTTTAACATCACAGCAACTACCGAAGCTATTAACTTAAAATTTCAAAATATTATTACATTTCGTACGCTCCTTTTTAAAGAAAAAACAAGAAAATGAAAATTTTCAGTACAAATTTAAAAGAGACAAGGTCAAACCTTGAAAGGTATCAGCTTGTACATTTGATAATAGTACCTATTGAATTTTTTTGAGGTTTCGTAGAAAAAAATTCGAAAAATTCCTCATTCAGATTTTCATTTAAATTAAGGCTATGCATTATTTTCATAATGTTGTCCAATTGTACCTATACACAAAACTTAACCGGAATTCACGTTCAAAAAATATACAAAATTTTATGTTGAAAAATCAGTTTTCGTGTAATTCTCAATACAAAACGGGAATATCATAGTAAAATACGTAATCAGCGGGGTTTTATTTGTTAATTTTCACACTCACTGCAATGTCAACACCATGGGAAAAATGGTAAAATGTATCTTATTGCCTTGGACTTTTAATAATATTACATGTTGTTAATAATTTTGTTACTGGTTTTCTTGGACGATGTTTAGAGCATAAAGGTTTGATGTTTTGTTTTGAGTGAATGTTATTCTGGTTACCACGTATCTCCGTAACTACTTAACCGATTTTAACTAAATTTTGTATGTAAGTAGATAGTTAAGGTTCTAAAATAAAACATAAGCTAATCTAAATTTCAAAAAATAACCTCTGCAGGGGTTAAAGTTTCTTTGGAAAATTATGACTCCTTGGTTTGCTTCATTCAAAACTTGTTTTAAATAAACTATAAGGTAAATATTTTATCACATTTTTTTTTCTTACGTACCTACCCCTAGGGGGTGTGCAATCAATTTCTGAAATTTCCACGCGGGCGAAGCCGCGGGGCGTAGCTAGTATTACAATAGTGACGTGGACATTTTCGGTACCAATATTTATAAATTTAAGCAATGCGTAATTAGGTTGCTATAGGTAGTACTGTTCAATAACAATGTAAATAATGTTTAAGTATCCTATTTGTTTCATTAATTTTGTCTCATAAGTCACTTGTGTTTGTATTTTATTTTTCATATTTACAAATTAAGTTATGAAAAATTTCGAGATTTGTTTGATAAATCTTAAATTTTAGCTTGCAACATTTTGTTCACTTCTACTCCTTGGTTCACCAATTCTTGATGAGTCTTTTCAGTCATTTGTAGATGAGAAAAATCAAAATTCAACAAAACTCCGGACAGATTGCTCAAAATAGTCAAATGCTCAATAATAGTCATGGCTTTTACAATTATTGGGTTCTGTCTATTGTACCTAAATTTACGTATTCTTTGAGATGTTGTCAACTGTGGAAACACAGCGAGCTCTTGGAAGGCTTAGATAACATAATAAAGAATACTTTATCATTGGTTTTGAATATTGATTTAGATGACAAGGCATGGTCGCATGGTCATCCTCCCTGCCTGTCAAATTAGGAGGCTTAGGTATACGCAAAATTTCAAGTGTAGCCCTGCCAGCGTTCTTGTCTTCTGTCTACAGCACTAGTTCTTTAGTTGACAAAATTTTAAAGCCTTCTCGTTTGGTCCCGCCTGGAATGTCATTGAAAATTTCAATTTTAGACGAAGCTCGAACGGCTTGACATTGTGCTTGCCCCGATGCTGCTCCCCCAAAATCACTTTTGTCCCAACGGCAATGGGACGGGCCTCTGTGTGAGTTGACACGGAATTGTTTGTTACAAACGTGCTCCAGCTCTGCGGATCGTGCCCGCCTCCTAGCCGTTCCTAAATGGGAGTCAGGACATTGGTTGCAAGCATTTCCTTCATATAACACTGGTACTTTATTGGATCCCGTAACTTTCCGTATCGCAACATGTCTTCGGTTGGGTGCAAGGTATTGCACGCCTCATCAATGCCAGTGCGGTACTGCTGTCGAACAGCTTGGTCATCACGGATTATCGTGTACTAGGGCCGCCGGTCGGATATCTCGCCACGCCAGCCTTAACGACATCATCCGGGACTTTGTCATCGCTAACGTACCAGCTATTCTCGAACCGAATGGTCTGTTAAGTGACGATGGTAAAAGGCCCGACGGTATGACACTAGTCCCATGGGATTTGGAGAAGCCCATTGTGTGGGACGCTACATGCGTCGACACACACTTGCGCCTTCCCATCTTCCGAGGACATCCGTGAGGGCAGGCGCGGCGGCAGATTTGGCCGAAGATCTCAAGAGGCGCAAATATGCAGGTCTCGACTTAGCCATTTGCTCCTCTTGGAGTCGAGACCCTAGGTCCGTGGGGTACCGAGGCTCTTCGGGTTTTAAAAAAATTATCTGAGCGTCTGGCCGAAGCGACGCGTGACCCGTGAGCTGGTCAGTATCTGGCACAGCGCATCGGCATTGCCATACAGCGGGGCAATGCAGCCAGCGTCTTGGGGACGCTTCCGACTGGTATTGATATGGATCAGTTGAGTTACCTGTAGATTGTTTGCAACAGTCTGCAGTTAGCTCAATTGTTTCAATTGTAAATACTAGTTCTAATTTATTTCTATTATTTTATTGTAATTTTCTTTGTGAATAAAAGCTTCTGCCCTTTAATCATTTAATCATATTTGGATAAAATCTAGTCTATGTTTGCATATTTTGATAAAACCTAGTTCGTAACAACAATGTATCTACTCTATTTTCTTAAGGTTGAAGTGAGTCCCAAAACCCACGTTTTGACTAAACGAAAAATCAGTTTAATGGCAAAAGAACATAAATTTTTGTATAATATTTTAATAGGCATCAAAAGTTTAAGATTCTAGTTAGTAAGTTATGGAAGTCGAAACACGATTGACAAAACTTGACTGATAGAAAAAAAATGCAAAATTTCCTCTAGAACTTAATTTTTTCACTTAAATTTCGTTTACGTGTTCCCTAATCAATACTTTAGATTAGACGATTATGGTTTCATTTTATTGCGAAAGAGTATTATTTTAGAGCAAAAAACAAATTTATAAAAAACTACCAATGAAATTGGCTGGCCATTCCGCGGTTCTCGCTTTCCTTTCTCGTCTTCTCCGCGCGACGTTCGCTCGTCCTTGTCTTGCAAAACCGATCTCACTTCGTCTTAAGGATCTTACTCTGTTTTGTGAACTAATAAATAAAATAATCTTGTGTCCTGTTTGAACATTTAAAATTTTAGTTATATTTTGACCCGCTGGGAAAAACAGAACAATAGAATCATGGACCTCTGGGAATAAGCCTCCTGTTTATCCCAGAAGCGGAATTTTTTGCAAAGACCTAGTTACCGCCAAAAAAAGCTTGCCTATAACGTTGTAAAATATTCAAATGGATATAAATAAATAAATAAAGGTAAGGCGACTCCATGACGTCATGTCCCAGCGCGGCGCGTGTAAACCGCGTAAAATTACCGGGGTGTGTGTTGCTTGCGGGGAGCTCATGGGGGCGTGGCGCCCGATTTCAAATTATTGTTTATCAATGCGTCACCTTAAAGAAAGTTCTCACCTACAGCCGTCGTTAGCAACGCGAGCGGCTCTCGCATCGTCGGCGGTGAGCCTACCACCATCGATCAGTACCCCAGTATCGTCCAAGTGGAAACCAATTACCCCTGGCTCGGCACCTGGGTCCAGACCTGTGCAGCCAACATCATCACAACGCGCCACTTGGTATCAGCAGCTCATTGCTTCGATGGCATGTAAGTGGAAAAGTCATTTATGATAGATGAATAAACCTTATGTTATGAAAAGTAAATATTATGAATATACCAATAATAATGTAGTTAGCAGAACTACGTAGTTTATTGAACTTATTTTAAATAGGTGTTTAATTTATCTTACAATTTATCTGTTAATTTTGTAATAAATTGGAACTAATAAAAGAAAGAAAAGTTAGTAGGTACATAATTGAAAGAAAAGATATTGAGTCAATTTAGAGATAGACAAGAATTAATAATCAACAAATGAATTAATAAGTATCGTAGGTACATAACTATGTTGTGTCCCGTAAAACTTTGTAAAGTGCAAATTTAAAATTGACGTGTGTAATTGTGAACTCATAAAATCATGAATCTTGAATTGTTATTTGACTGAATCATGGATTTTTGAAACTAGCAATGGTTTGAAATATTAATTGCATTTACAGTCATGTAACTGGATAATTACCATGTGGTCTTGGACACTTGATGCTTAATTTACTTTTGTGCATTTACATTGCCATTCAACGTGACAATGCTGCCAGCATTCTGGGCACTCTGCCTTTTGATGACGGGTTACATTTTTATGAAATTGAAATAAGTGTAAATACTAGTTAATATTTGTCCTTATTGCAATAAGACACATAATATTTTACTGTGCTTATTCTGGGAACTCCTTGGAAAAACTATCTACTAGTAAACAATGTACAAGTAAAACGATAACGTTTCTTGATTCCAGCTCGTTCCAACTCGAGGACCGTCGCATCCGCGCTGGCAGCAGCAACCGCAACACGGGCGGCGTTATCGTCAACTTCGCAAGCAGGACTAACCACCCTGACTTCGGCTCTTTAGGCTATGAGGGAGACATCTGTGTCGCTAGGCTAGAATCTCCCTTGACCTTCAGCCCCGTCATTCAACCCGTTACTATAATAGCGCAACACGATCCGCACAACCCTCTGCCCGTCCTGCCTGATAATCTTCCGGTTGTTCATGCTGGTTGGGGTTCTACTTCAGTAAGTTATGTTGAACTTATGGGGTACTATTAATAATGTAAGGTACGTAGGGACTGAGGGTAGCTTGTCACAAGTTATTGATAGTTAAAGGGGAAGAGAAATAATTTAGATTATCAATTTAATGAGGAAGGTATACAGAAAGAAATGAAAAAGTATGGATGTACCATTACACGTAAGTATTTAAATAAATAATGCTAGCCGTGCTAGGTGTTAGGGTAGGGAGTACAGACAGAACCAACTTATTTTTATCTTGCCTGAGTCACAAAACATTTACAATATTCTCTGTATCGCGGCATAATTTTGAATTTTATTTAATTATGTGTTTTGTATTATGGATTCTTTAATTATTTGAAATAAATTAAATACAATACAATAAGTTGATCGTCGTACAAGTGGCAATGCTGGTCTTATAACAGAGCCGTTTGGTGATGCCACGGAAGAACTAACAAACATACGGCTTAAATACTTACAAAAATAAACACACAACCTAAAGGTGCTGGTTGAATAGAGCGCAAAATATTTCTTACGCGTCTTTTCTTCTTCAAATCTATCAATATACAGGGTGTCCCATGCAACCTGTACCAGCGAAGGTCTGTGGTCAGGGGACACCAATACCTATCGATTGGACCCCCATGTATGTTCTTCGATTTTTTGTAGTTTTCGAGTTATGATTATTATTGTTTTATTTTCAGATTTGATGATGTGCGACAAGTTGATCTGCGCAGAACATCTTTCTAGCTATTATTCATAATTATTCACCATATTAATCGGAAAAATATGAGAAGTCATTTCATAGTTTCACTATTTTCGACTGTATCAACTTTAAACTCCGTTTTCGCATAAAAATGCCCCATGAAGCTCCAACCTTTTTGTGTTATTTTGAGATCTACGGAACCCATAAAGTTTTTTCATAAATCTGAAAATAAAACAAAAAAATAATATCTCGAAAAACACAAAAAATCGCAAAAAAAATCGCTTTTTTTTTTTCGTCTCGCTCTATTCTAACTGACAACAGGCTCTCGCGAGTTCTGCTGTTTTTATTAAAAATTAAATTATATCTAAGGAGTTTCGAGCAACTTACGACAGAGGACAACCAGCTTTCTCGATTAAGGACTCACTGAAAACATCCAAAAAGCCCCGGTGAGCTCAAACATCTCTTATTCTCGTCATAAATTCTACTTAGAGAACAAAGAACCTGCTGACGCTTTCGCTGACTATTTCAGCTCTGTCTTCCATGATAATAGTCCTGAATTGAATCCAGACTTGGCATGGATTAGAGGAAGCGATAATATACAGAGCTCGAACATTGTCGCTATTGATGGAATCACCTTGACGGACTTAAGACGTTCTTTAAAGAGACTAAAACCGCGAACTTCTGCAGGTCCTGATGGTGTACCGGCTTTTATTGTCAAGGACTGTCAGTCAGTCCTAGAGCAGCCACTCTTGTACCTTTACAATCTTTCACTCGAACAATGTCGGTACCCCACACGTTGGAAGATTTCCAAAGTTACGCCAGTGCCTAAGTGCAATCCAAGTACGGGAATAGAGATGCACAGACCAATAGCGGTCCCGTCGGTATTTGGCAAAGTGTTTGAATCTATTGTGGACTCTGGGATTCGTCAACAGATAGACAATCAACTGAATGATTGTCAGCATGGTTTTCGAACAGCAAGATCTACCACAACCAACCATATCAATTTCACTGACTATGTCATGTCAAGTTTGGATAAGAGACAACAAGTAGACGCCACCTATTTTGACTTTAAAAAGGCGTTCGACCTTGTTGATAACGATATTCTTCTAACTAAACTAGCTACTATGGGCTTTACATATAATCTTCTGTGCTTTTTCGCGAGTTACCTTATTGACCGTACCCAGTATGTTAACCTCGGACGCTATACTTCCAAAACATATTACACACGATCAGGCGTCAGCCAAGGTAGTACCCTAGGTCCCACACTATTCCTAATTATGATAAATGATCTCCCAACCGTTATCAAAGCCTCGGAATGCCTTATGTTTGCTGACGATCTAAAATTGTTTGCGGCTGTTGATAGCGGCGACAAATGCTCCTCCCTTCAACAGGACATAGATCGCGTGGCTGAATGGAGTGTAGCTAACTCTCTACCATTCAATGTCTCTAAATGCAAAACTATGACATTTTCTCGTCGGCGTCTCCCTGTAGTCACCAATTACCATCTTATGGGCTCCCAAATTGAGCGTGTGCATACTATTAAGGACTTAGGACTAGCACTTGATCCCAAGCTAGACTTTAACACTCATGTGACCACAGTCTGTAAACAAGCGTGCAAAACGCTAGGGTTTATTATGAGAGTTACATGGGAGTTCAGCAACATTCGCGCTGCCCTCATGCTTTACAAAGCGTACGTGCGCAGCCGACTCGAATACGGAGCAGTCGTTTGGGATCCACACGAAGAGAAATACAATCTCATGCTGGAAAGAGTACAGAGGAAGTTCGCCCGATATGTACACAAAAGGATATACGGATATTATCCGTATCTTTACCCCTCTATGTATGTGTATGGTATGGTTGGATTCAATACTCTGCTTATGAGGCGGAGATTACTAGCTATCATGCACTATATTTTGCTTCTGCGTGGTAAAATCATTAACCAAGCTGCTCTCCAGCAATTTGGGCTGGCGGTACCACGGCGGGATATGGCGGGCACAACGGGTGCGACAGGTCCACGTCGCCAGCCAGCGATGTTCGCGCAGCTCCCTTGGGTTAGAACTCGGGCCGGGGCCGCCGCTCCGACGCCGCGAGCAATAGCTCTGCTTAACCACTTCCTTCACCAGTACAAAGAAGCCGACATATTCGCTGACAATATAAATAAGCTGTATAGACTGACTTGCTCGTTTGTAGATGAAATTTAACTACGTCCTTAACTATTAATTTATTATCCAGTTAAATAGATATAAGAATTTGATTTGTTATTAATTATTAATAATTGTATTGATTCGAGATTGACATTATGATTGATAAAATTGTTTGTATTCATTGTTTTGTATTTGTATTGTGTCCAAGATTTGACTACTTTGCGCCTATTTTTGTTATTCATATGTATCTGACTCCTGGACGTTTTGGTTCTACTGTAAGTCCATTTGTAATTAAATAAATAAATAAATAAATAAAATAAATAAAACAAACATGGGTCCAATCGATAGGTATTAGTGTCCCCAGACCACAGATTTTCGCTGGTACAGGTTGCATAGGACATCCTGTATATCAATCAATTTTTTTGCAGCAATGGAGTCAAGCATCGCCAGTTCTGCGTGACGTGACGATCTATACCATAAACAACGAGCTCTGCAAACAGCGATACGAAGAGTGGTCGGCCACTGCCATCGTCACTAGGAACATGATCTGTGCTGGCATCCTGGATGTCGGCGGCAAGGATGCTTGTCAGGTAATGATGACTCGACTCTACACGTACCCAAGACAACCTGCCGGTTTGGTGTGACATTTCAGTACAACTGACCGAGATAATTACGACCGGGGAGACTTAACTTGCTTTCCAAGGTATTAAGTATTTCAGTCATCTAGTCCCATAACACAAGCTCTTCTTCGCTTGGGGCTAGATGATACTGTGTGGATCGTCCAGCATTATTTATTTATTTATATAATGTACGGGGTGTAACATCGCCGATTTCCTGGCTCCGGGCTGCTGCTGAGCATTTTGAAAATGAATTCGTCAAACTACCGTAGTTACTTTGTAATAGGTTATAAATAAAATAAATTAAAATTCGTTTATTTCAGGCAAAAAACCCATATCACATTGGAAAAATAACATAGTTTAAAAATATACATGAATAAAATTACAATTAAGAGCCCTGTCACATATCGGAGAATTGCAAGTTTAGGTATTTTACGCACCGAGTGGGCGGCGACCTGCACAAGCGTGCTTTCTTTTGCGACTAAATGATCTTGATCCACCGTAATACAAGTTTTCTTAGGATGGCGTTCGATGGATTGTTTTTTTATGTGAAGTATTAATTTTGTTCATAATAGAGGTACCTAATTTGTTTTGATATATTTTTCATTATTTTACGCAGTAATCGATTGCTTTACGACATCCGCAGCATATATAAACAGGGTGGAATTTTGAGACGGTTCAGTAAGGGCAGGTACCTTAACCGTTGAAGCTACATGAAAATGGTCTGAGGAAACTAAACATCCTTTTTAGAAAAAAATATCTTCCCCTTTCATAGATTTTCAAAAAAGTTACGTACAGATTTTTTGAACTTTTTTTGATGCCAATCAATCCTGTTTTTTATACTAATCAATAATTTCTTTAGAATCAACTAAATTTTCTATACTAGAAAAGTCAGAAATCACAAAAATAAGATCCCATACATTTTGTAGGGAGTTCAAATCAATTAACTTTTTTCCGTAAGTAAAACTTTTTGTAACCGTGGGTTGGATTGCAAAAACACTTGGTTGAATAGAAAATTTGTGTTTCAAACGCATTGTTTCTTTTTTTTTTTTAAACTTTATCATTAATATGTCAAACTCTGACTGTGTGTGGTTTTGTTTATTTATTTATTGTTTATTAATTTAAAACGGTTTGAGTGAGTTCTACGAATAATCAAAATAATGGACATTTTGAGCATCTCATTTCGTAAATTGAGATTGTACATAAGAGTGTAAACGTGTACAAATAAGAGTGTGAATAAGTATATTATTGTAAAATACTACATATCAACGTAATCAGTTTATTGTTGGTTTGTTTTTTCGTATTTTTCTCTGACTTGGTTTTCAAGGATGTAATGATTTTCTTCGAAAAGTATGGTTTTTTTTTTTGCAATAGAATGCTATTAAACCCTCTACACGAACGTAAAAAAAATTTTCTTCTTTCGTACTCAGTTTGGGAGATATCAAAGGGGGGGGGGGTTGAAAATTGGGGAGGGAGGGGGGTGATTTTTTTTTCTTCCAATTCGAGAAGAAACCTTCTATACGATCCCGCAATCGGAACTCCTCTATCGCGACGGCATCTCGTAGTACTCTCAAAAGAGGGGTCCGGGGGGGCAAGGGGGTGTAATTTTTTTTGAAATCGAAATCTTTCGACCCCCTCTATACAACGCCCCTAAAATTTTTCATCAGTATGACTCGGCTCGGGAGCCCCCACGGGGGGCGGGGATCCCGGGGGGCAAATCTCAAAAATAATTTTTTTTGTAAGTTAGCGATCTACACTCATAATGGGATACCGTATAGGTCAGTGCCCGACATAATATCGTGATTTGAAGTTTGACAGCTGTCATCCGAAATGTACATCTCGACAAGTACTACAATTTCACTTTAGAAACTGGTGCTCTGCGATGGTCAGTTCCCGAGATATAGTGATTTGAAGTTTGACAGCTGTCATCAAAAAAGTAGATCTCGACGAGTACTACAATTTCACTTTAGAAACTGGTGCTCTGCGATGGTCAGTTCCCGAGATATCGTGATTTGAAGTTTCACAGCTGTCATCAAAAATGTAGATCTCGACGAGTACTACAATTTCACTTTGGAAACTGGTGCTCTGCGATGGTCAGTTCCCGAGATATAGTGATTTGAAGTTTGACAGCTGTCATCAAAAATGTAGATCTCGACGAGTACTACAATTTCACTTTAGAAACTGGTGCTCTGCGATGGTCAGTTCCCGAGATATAGTGATTTGAAATTTGACAGCTGTCATCAAAAATGTAGATCTCGACGAGTACTACAATTTCACTTTAGAAACTGGTGCTCTGCGATGGTCAGTTCCCGAGATATCGTGATTTGAAGTTTGACAGCTGTCATCAAAAAAGTAGATCTCGACGAGTACTACAATTTCACTTTAGAAACTGGTGCTCTGCGATGGTCAGTTCCCGAGATATCGTGATTTGAAGTTTCACAGCTGTCATCAAAAATGTAGATCTCGACGAGTACTACAATTTCACTTTGGAAACTGGTGCTCTGCGATGGTCAGTTCCCGAGATATAGTGATTTGAAGTTTGACAGCTGTCATCAAAAATGTAGATCTCGACGAGTACTACAATTTCACTTTAGAAACTGGTGCTCTGGGATGGTCAGTTCCTGAGATATCGTGATTTGAGGATAGCTGTCATCCTAAATGTAGATCTTGACAAGTACTATAATTTACCATTACAAATCTGGCAGCATTTGTGCTGGATGTATTTCGATTCAGAAACCTTGAAAAGTAACGAAGAGATTCGGACGAGATGTCCCTTTCACTTTTGATTGAGGGTACAACTGATCCGAATCTAAAATCAAGAGAATTTAGATTCGGACCAGATGTACCCCGACACAAAATTGAAGTGGACATCTCGTCCGCGGATCAGTTTGAGATTCGGACCAGATGTACCCTAACCCCTTACTGTGTTGGGATAACTATAATGAGTTATCTATCACGACTATATATATAATACTGTACGAATATAAATACTCACAACGATCAAAAACTTTGGTCGTAGTTTACGATGTTCTAGCACGCACACTCTGACGCAGTGCGTGAAAAAAACTGACATAGGTCCGACCTCGACAAGCGCTCGCGCGGTACTGAGGGCAGATCGCCGGCGCAATGAAATATATAGCACTTTTAATAAATTCATAAAAAAATAATGGTAGTGATTTAATAAATAAAATTAATATTGTAGTTTAAGCAAATGTTGAGGATTATTTAGGTATAAAAATTATGTCAAAATGACGTAGAACTTCGGAGATATTGGGGTTTGTTTTGAAGCCTTTTCGGTCGATAATTGAATTCGGTTCAGGTTTTTTTTTGTTTACATAGAGGCCTATAACAAAAATGTATTCTATTATTATTGAAGAATAGGATATTTGCAATCTAAAAATATATATTTTATTTATCTATATTCAATAGAATCTACAAATTAGATCAAATTAGATAGGTCTCGCGAGAGTTTTTGCGTAAACATGCATCGGTAGAATGATTATTATAAAATAAATAAATAAGTTTTCTAAAATTTGTTCTATTATTATTGAAGAAGAGAAAACGAACTATTATTAACAAGTAATTGTTATTTCAATCAACGAACGAAAACCATAGAATTTGGACGAAATAAGCGTGGAATTTCTGGTTTATTTGTGAATTCCCTCTTAAAATAAACTAAAATATAAATACCTAACACGGCGCTAAAGCTACCGCACTTCTCTTTCTGTTTCCCTCCGTATGAAGGGAAATCCAATGGATAAATATAGGATTTTTGTAAACCTGGTCAGAGACAGCCTTCAAAATGCTATTTTTGGAACGAACCAAGTTATTATATATATAATAGGTAATACTCCTTTCAGGGTGATTCTGGTGGTCCTCTGTACTACAACCAGCCACATCCCGGCAGCCAGCTCCTGGTCGGCATCGTGTCCTGGGGCCGAGGGTGCGCCGAGTCACGCTTCCCTGGCGTCAGTACCAGTGTCGCCTCTTACACCAATTGGATAATAGCAAATGCTGTTTAGGTTTTGAGTAATAAATTGAATTTGTACAAAATTTGTAGGTTTTTTAATATTTTGATATCTTGATTGATTGAAATGAGGATTCCTACTGTTGGATATTATAACCACTGCCATAGTTCTATGCTATTGTCAAATAACAGTTGACAGTTGTTTCTTTGATCAGCATCGCCTTTTTTATAATTTTATAGAAGTTGTGTCTGTGACTAAGTTACTTCCAAGTATCTCAAACTGTAATGTAAGCGAATGAACCGATTTAGTTTTTAGGTTTTCGAAGATCGAAGAGCGGTTTCGAAACCCTTATGGTCTCGCTTTGTCTCGCTTTGTCCTTTTTCCCTCCTTAATAACTCAGCAACTACTGCAGCTATCAACTTGATATTTAAAATAATAATACATTTCGTGCGCCTGTACAGATTTAAAGAAAATAAATGAAAAATGAAAATGAATTTTTTTCGTAAAAATTGTGATGCCGAAATTTTAAAAGATACCTACAGGTTCATGTGGGGTATTAAATGAAAGGTATCAGTTTGTACATTTCAAAATAGTTTTTGAAATTTTTGTAGGTTTCATACTTTTTAAAATAGTTCGAAAAAAGTCGAAAAAATACCCTTCCCCCCCTATCTCCGAAGATGGCAGAGCGATCCATGTGAAATGTATGTTGCGTTTGTAGATATAGATCTATATTTTACAGCAAAAATATAGAGAAGTTTGTAAAAAGAACACTTTTTGAAAAATGGTCAAAAAGGGGGGAATAATTTTCAAAAGCGGGTCTACCTCACCGAGTGGGGAATCAAATGAAAGGTATCGGTTTGTACATTTCAAAACAGTTTTCGAAATTTCGGTAGGTTTCATACTTTTTCAAATTTTTCGAAAAGAGTCGAAATTTTACCCATTCCCACACCTATATCTCCAAAGATTGCAGAGAGATCTATCTGAAAAGTATGTAACGTTTGTGGATATGGATCTAAATTTTACAGGAAAAATAATAGAGAAGTTAGTAAAACGAACACTTTTTGAAAAATGGTTAAAAAGGGGGAGTTTGGTTTTAAAAAGGGGGGATACCCCACCGAGTGGGATATCAAATGAAAGGTTTCAAAACAGTTTTTTAAATTTCTGTAGAGTAAACACTTTTTGAAATATTTTGAATAAAATAGACTTAATCTCCAAAGTACCTATGCAGAGCGATCCATCTAAAGTGTAGTTTGGTAGTACCTACTATTTTAGGTTTATTCATTAAGTAGCGATGTCTGTAACCGGTACCTTTAGAACATGTATGTATCATTGACAAACGTTCGAAACCCTCGGCGCGCGACGTTCTTGTTTTTTTGATGAAAGGCTAAATACCTGAGTACCTCTTACCTTCTTATTCTTAGGTACGTTAGATAAAAAATTCCGTAAACTTATTTGGTTCCGATCTTTGCTAATAATGTTTAGTACAGCACCATCTCTGAAAAAAGCATGAAACGAATGGCAGAGGTTCGCTTGTGAGACGCAGGCGACAGTTGCGCTTCTAACACTTTTGCCTAGGGGGCGCTTGGAAAAAAAAATCTACCCAAGACCTTTGTCCAATGAATGACACAAAGAAATCTGTATTCTGTGATCTCATCCAGTATTCCATATTCCATTAATGAGGTTATAAAGTTTCTGAACGGTCCTTCGAATCAGAAATTGAATTTACAGAGACCAAAAATTAACATAACAGTATAGAATATATTACTGTGCTTGATGTAAATACCATCAGGCCTTGTAAAAAGGATATAAAATTTCTGCGAAAATAAGATAAGAGCACAACATTTGTTATTTCGGTACTTGATAAATTATTAAAAACTTCTGTTTCTTACTAGTAACATTAACATGCTCCATGACTGGTAGGAACCTAGGTATCTAAGGCATTTATTCGTCGGAAATAAAATCGGAACAGTAAATATATTAATGGACTTTTTTGACAAAATCTTCATACAATGTCCTCAAAGCTGTCTATTTATATTTCATAGAACACCACCCTAAGCTCTCTTTAATTCTATATAAAGACCAATCATCAAAAAAGAAAATCAATGAAACGTAAACTCAAAGAAACCGTAGTTAGATCTACCTATAGGTAGATTTCCATTGAGTACCTAATTCAGAAAAGGCATCTAATCTAATACCATTCCGAAACTACAATTTTAGCCATCAGGTAGCATAACATTTTAAATTGAAACTCGAACATGAAGAGAGCTAACCCAGTTTGGGACCTAGGCAATTCCCGGGGCACGATCAATATCTTCCCTCCAATCCTGAGGGAGGCTCAACGCATGCGCACTTAAACGTCATCCCGCCTTGAGCATCCCCACGCCGGCGTCAACCATTAACTCACCGGGAACACCGGGCGATCAACATAATTATCCTGAAATTCCTGAATAAAGTGCTTATTTTGATTATCAGTGACAATGGGTCCAGAAAGAGAGAACGAAGGTGAGTTGCTTCAGTTTCTGTAAGATTTTGAATGTTTTGTAGTGCAATGTGTGTAAAGACAGTTTGATGCTAAGTAGGTCACTAAACTGCACAGATGTGCAGTTTTTCTGAATGGTGCAGTTTTTAATTTGATAATTTTGTTCGTCACTTATCGAAGACGGTGTTTTTATTGAAGCTGTTTTGTAATCCTTTGATTGTGATACCAGAATCGTCCCTAATCCATTTATTATAATAAATATCAGTTACGCACAGACATGGATTACACCCACGATAAGATAAGATTAATTACATAAAAACAAATAATAGGGTTAACATAAGAGTTTCTATAAAATGAAGAAATGGCAAATAGTCTAGTATGAATAAACCGCATTAATGTTTTATTTGTCATGACAGCCAAAAACAATGAGTTTTGTTTATTTCCAATAGTGATCACGAATCCCTTTCAGGGTCCGCAGACATGTCAGAATCGATTGACGAGCTGAAAGAACGCCTTTCCTCCATGAAACGTCTCATGGAAGAGCGGAAGGCAAGGAGCGGACAAAAAGAACTTCTGCAAGGACAATCGCGCACCCTCAAGGGCGCCAGCATCATCGACGGTAACTTCCTGGCTTTTGTCTTCGGGTCATCTCTATTTATCATCATCAGCGTTTCAATCTACGCGTTTTATAATCTATACACTGCTGTGCTGAGGAAGTTTCCTTTATCTCATACGGAACTGTAAGCGGTTGGGACTGATCTTATATTGGACGGTTGTTAAAGGAATGTAGAAAGAAATGGGAACAAAATTGTGTATGATATGAATGGATGATTCAAACGCATTAAAAATGGACTGAGCTGCAGGAAAACTGACAAAAACGCAACGCAAAATGGAATGAGCAAATCAATAATCAGTTTAACTCAAAATGCTGAAAACATGGATAAAAGATATAAGGGAAATCTGTGCACGTTCACAACTGATTGGCTACAATATAACTAATGGATGCAACACACGCACAAAACTTACTTCTCACACTGACTCCTTGATATTATTAGGAAAGTTTATTTTATTCTTTGATAGATAACTGGTACTTATTTCCCGTGAAAATTAACGGATCGACCTAGAAACTTTTGTGTATATCTGTCTGCGTAGGATGTTTATCATCATTTCTTAAAATAATTGCTATAATAAGTAGGTATTGCTGTCAATTCAAATATCGCAAAACTAAACTAAATTAATTTGCTGTTCCTTTCATAATGATCGAAATAACAGAATTTTAAGTGCTGGCAAATTAATTTAGTTTTGGCGATTGACACCACTGTTACTCTTACATAGAAACCTATATGATAATAATCAATTGATATTATTTTAGGATTGTAAGGTGTTAAATTATTCAAATAAAAAGTTATTCATTAAAATTAAATAATATTAAACTTATCAATAAAGAAACCAGCGCTACATCGGTACCTGGTGCGAATAGATGGTAGCGGTGCGTTTCGATAATATGTAAACGTAAGTACACATATATAACTTTAACCTTTCACTAACATGGACTTTTCACTTAAATAGACTTTTTACTGAAATAGACTTTTCTGTAAATAAAACTGGACAGCGTAAGTGTTTCTGGTTGTAGAGAGAGGCATTTCAGGCATTTTATTTGGGTCTATAATTATAAAAGAGCTTTTATATTTTGTTGTGCCAAAAACATTTAGAGACGTTTAGAACCACATATCTCTGAATTAACTAAGATTTAGAAGTATGGTAACTTTTGGTAACTTTTGTTCAGCTCAGAAATACCTATCCAATGATTTATCACACATTTATCACACATTGGATGCAAGGGAGTTCATAACTTAGCTGGCAAGGTCCTTGGGATATAAGTGAATGTTATAAAAAAAAATCCTCTTTTAGGGGAATCTTCAATGTGAAAATTTTGGATTTCAAAGATTATTGTTATTATGTACGTAAGCAGTACGGGGATGTGAATAAAAAAACCTTAGAATTGAGCAATGCGACACCGCTCGTCAAACGAACTAAATGTAACTATATTCTTTGAACAGGATTGGATAAACTTCAATGTTTCCTTGTAGGTGGAGCTAACGGCGCTAGAGTCCGTAGGAACTCCCAGAGATTTTCGATTACCACGTCATTTGACCTCGGGGGATTTTCAAGGGGAAAAACTAGAATAAGCCGTTTTTAAGAAAATTTTCAAAAACCTAGTGATATTGGTTGTTAAAATTTAATTCTAAGCATGGTGCAACCACAGAGTGTTAAGCATTCTCAATGGAAATTTGGTCAGAAAATGTCAAAGGTGAGTCAAAAGTTCGATTTCACTGTTGTCCGAAAATGCTACCTGAAGTGATAAATATGAGTTAACAGACAGGATCTCTGGTTATTCTACAATATTTTATTTCTTAGTACGACTCTTAGTATGGATTTGTCAACCATTTAAGTAGGTTTATGTTAATAGAAAATAAGGTTTTCTCTACGTATTTAATAAATATATTCTCAACATGCCCCAAGTAGTTTTGTAGTAGGTGGAATTCAGCATCGGATCTATAAATTAATCAAATAACCATTTAATATTTTAATCAAACTTAGATCATAAATTAAGAAAAGTAGGTTAGATTTTTAAATAAATCGATTTGACTCTTAAAGCTGTTTTATTGCTTTGCGGAAAATTCGACAAAAACATTCCGACTAGTAACAATTCAACAACAAAAAAAGGTTTGTGTCAACATAAGGCTCTGGGTGCAATTATACCACTCATTGCCCGTGGTTACAGTTCAGTTGTCCGGTCAACCGGACTACGGGAAAATAATACTTTCCATAGTACAGTTGTATTAGACGAATTGTTTTAGTCAAATTTTCCGTAGATGGTTTTATTTACCTTTTTAGGGTTACGTACCTCAAAAGGTGAAAACGAACCCTTATCACGGATCTTATCAGGATCATTTTGTTGTCCGTCTGTCTGTCTGCACGTCTGTCAAGCCTCTTTTCTCAGGAACGCGTGGACGTATCGAGTTGAAATTAACGTCAAATATTCAAGTCCGTAACCTCTTGAATGACCTCAGTGGCGCAGCGGGCGAAAGTCCGCCTGCGACGCAAGAGGTAGCGGGTTCGACTCCCGCCTCGGAAAAAATTTGTGTACGATCTGCAGAAATTTGTTCCATTGGTCTAGGTGTTTTCTATGTATACCTAATAAAAAAAATATCTATGTATATTATGTATTGAATATATCAGTTATCTAGTACCCATAACACAAGCTTTGAGTAGCTTACTTTGGGGCTAGATGGTGCTGTGTGGATTGTCCAGCATTACTTATTTATTTTTTCTTGAAGCCGCGATATAAATAAAACTTCTAAGTCAACGCACTCAAAAGTTACAGCCGCTAATGTCCGAATATTTTGAAATTTCCAAGGGAATCACATGCACACAAAACCTATAGGGTACTTCCCTTAGATCTAGAATCATGAAATTTGGTGAGCAGCCAGGTTTTATAGCACAAGTAAAGCGAAAAATCCTAAATCCATAAATTTATAATTTATGCAGTAAAAAAAATACTTTTAATGCTCGCCATGGACCACAGCCTATAGGGTACTTCCCGTTGACTTAGAATCATAAAACTTGGCAAGAAGCAAGGCCTTATAGTACAAGTAAAGGGAAAATCGTAAAACCGTAAATTTGTAGTTCATTAAAATTATACTTTTGATTCTTGCTTTAGACCAAAACCTATAATGGTACTTCCCGTTTACCTAGAATCTTAAAATTTGGTAAGAAGCAAGGTCATATAGCACCAATAACGAGAAAAATCTGAAAACCGTTAATTTGTTGTTTATTAACAAAACAATAATAATTATTGATTCTCTCCCTCGACCAAAATATACAAGGTACCCACTTCATGTTGACCTAGAATTATGATATTTGGCAAGAAACAAGGTCTTAGAATTAAACGGAACCCCTAGTGCGCGAGTCCGACTCGCACTTGACGTTTTATTTTATGTAAATGTTTATCTATAATTAAACGGAACCCCTAGTGCGCGAGTCCGACTCGCACTTGACGTTTTATTTTATGTAAATGTTTATCTATTGTATTGCAATTTGCCGAAAACGACATATTATTACCAATCTATAGATGCATCGATTTAGTATACCCAATCGAGCCACAGAAAACAAAAAAAAATATAGGTCACTATACCCAGACTCTGCGGTGCGACATGAAGGAGCGTAGCTCTACTAGCTGGGACATGGAGACGTGCGGCATGGGCAGTGAAAGTGTTAACCCTGTGTTAAACCAGTCTCTGCGATAGGAATGGGCGCGACGCAACGTATGTAGCTCAACTCGATTTTTTATTTATTATTTATTCATATTTACAACTTTTGAACAAAATGTTCATGCCAGTTGGCTAGGTACAGATTTATTTTATTTTTTTATTTTTATTTATCACACAAAACACACTAAAATGCCAGCTAAAACTAACACACAGAAAAAATAGTTTTAATCTACTTTGTAGCGTAAAAATATGTGTGTACAGCTTAGTATAATAATTAATTTTATTATTCGTACTAAATGGATTTACAATAAAAAGAATAATCTAGTTTGTAAAGGACACTGGTGATAAAACTTAATTTTAAACAACACAATAAGATTACGGGATTATTATATTAGATTAAGACGCTACCCAAACAGCGACACCGTAGAAAGTACACTTTTTCGTCGCACCGTATGCCGTTCTCCGACATATTACAAGCCCAAAAAAAACACAGTGTATAGTCAAATGTATGGAAAAAAGACTTATACAAAAATATTTTATAAAACGATCTAGGATCTTGAAAAAAACAAATCACAAAAAGAACAAGAAAAAAATTTTTCGTCTCGAAATGCTCAATATTTTGAGTGACAACCATTAATTATTTTAATACTATATGAAAGGAAATTTTATCAACAAAAGAAATATGTAAAAAGTTTTAAATAAATAAAACCATTAACATAATAAAACCCAAAAAACACATTTTTGTAAGGCGTTTAGCGAAGTAATTGCAAAAATGATAATATTTTGCCAATAGAATTTCAACCTTATTACTCAAACATCCCTTTCAATATATGCTCAAAATAGCTTCCACTAGCTTCATTCGGAGGCTGGATGCCTCCTCGGACGGACGTGAGGTTATGTAACTTTTTTCGCGATGACAGCTGGGTTCGACGGACGAATTACGATTTTCGACAACTTTTGTTTTGCGGGTTAAATGGTTCATTCGTCATTGAAATAAAGTCTATATTTGATTGAAGCTAAGCCAAAAGAAATTTGCAGGAATTTTATTCATTGACAGACCTACCAATTAAGTAGAATAGGTTTATAGTGGTTTTATCTCTGGTAGCTAGATAGGTAGGTACTACTCAACATGTTTACAGCACGAAAAGTATTGGTCGAGTTAAAATACGTTAAATAGGTAGGGCGATTTTGATGACGTTATATATAAATAAACAATGCTGAAAAATTAAAATAGGAGCCTACGTCCAGCAGTGGACTTATATAGGCTGATGATGATGAATTCACACATCATCACCAAAGCCGAAGCTAAGCAGAGCTTTGTTATGGGTACTTACTAGATAACTGATTTACTTAGGACCAACCATTTGCATTTTTTTTCTCGTAGTTCTACCAGTAGAACTACAGGCAAATTTAAATTACTCGTAGTTCTATCGGTTTGTTCTCTTAGAGAAGAGAGATTCTCAAAAGGACAGATACTCAAAAATAATAATTTACTTAAAATTTTTAATAACTCATAGAAAAACCTCAACGGAGCGGTTTGTCATAACTTTTTTGTTATTGGCAATATGTGTACATTGACATCAATATAATTTTTTTTTTAGCGTAACAAAGAAGTCAAGTAAAGGAAATGTTTAAAGACGCTAAAAACGTAATAAACATGCAAAACAATTGTATTTCCAATGACAGTTGTCAAAATTATTGTTAATCACTCATGTTAATCATAATCACTCATGAGTTCTTGGAAGGCAGCAACATAATAAAGAATACTTTATATCGGTATGAATATCAATTTGGATAGCAAGGCATGGTCTGTTGTGGTTTTTATGATTATTTTGTAGAATTACAATCTAAACTAAAACTATCTTCATGATTGTTGCGTTTTATTTCCGGAAAATAAAATTAATTATGTAAGCGAGTAAGTACTGAGATTGTGTACAAAATTATATCCGTGAAATTCATCATTCAGCATTCCAACATTCACGTATTTTATTTTACGAATATTTTTATAGATATATATTTATATATTTTTATAGTATCGATTTATAGATTATCTTTTAAAGGGAAATGTATACGATTCTACAACAAAACTCCAAAAGAGTTAAAAGTTATCAAAAAATAATTTCAAACAATTTTTAAAACATATCCTTTGTTAAAAAGGTTACTACAAAATATCAGAATATCTCTAGAGGATAAAAAACTTAGGTATTGCTAATAGTATTGCTCCAGCTCGAAAACTAACACCCTAACAAGGTAAAGGTTTCTTGTTCGCTTCTTTACTTTACCTTAAAAAGATTGAAGTGAACAATAAATTAAAGTAATCACTTTATTTCCCAGTTTTACTCTTGAACCTTATTTGAATTTATTGACGTGTCCAAGACTCCTGTAAGGGGTAAAGGAAATAAAGCACTGTTATATTTCATTTTATATCTGATTATTTGATTGACGACCTCTGTGGCGCGGCGGGGAAAGCTCCACCTGCGACACAGGAGGTTACAGTTAGTTTGATTCCCGCCTCAGGACAAATGTTTGTACCATCTGCAGATATTTATTCCAGGTGTTCTGGATGTCTTATGTATATAAAAAATATCTATCTGTGTAGTGTATTTAATAAGTATATCAAAATAAGTATACCATAACACAAGCTCTAATTACTTTGGGGTTAGATGATGTTGTGTGGCTTGTTCAGCATTATTTATATGTTAATTTTTTTTTGAGAAAGCCCTCCAAAACCAATTCGAAATATCTTCAACGATTGACACTTTTGTAATCCATTTAGACCTCAGTTGTTTTGACTAAATTAGTTTATTTTTTTAATGTATAAAGTATTATCATAATGGTCGGTAATATTGTCGGCACTTTAACATGCATGAAGATGATATTATTTTTTTAAGTGTTTCTGATTTCTATGAATAACTATCGATGAATGTAATTTTTATTATAATTGAGAAGCTACAATGAGCGACATAGGTTTTATTAAGGTATTTTACATGCAACGATAGCAAAGCCGCGGGCAAATGTTAGTTAACATTACATTATTACCTTGTGATTGTGCTATCAACCAAAATAAAACAAAAGTTTGCCTCTTCTACAACAGATAAATTTTGCATAAGTCTATGTTAAAAATAAGCGCCTCTGCCGACCACATTTGGTAATATTGACATGCAATCTGACAGTCTTATTTTTCCACGGCAGCGCCTTAAAGGAAAAATCTTAAAATCGAAACAGTTCAAAACCTCTGGTAATAACAAAATAAAAGAGAATAATATTGCTAGCCAAACTCTATGTAGAGTGTTTGTAAACAAATCCCAACACAAATAACTAAGACTCACTTGCCTGGCGTCCTGTTTCAGATAATATCACATCACATCACACTTATATTATAATGCGAAAGTTAGGGTATTAGATATATATATAGATGTTTGTTACCTCTCCACGTCATGCGTCATAACTACTGAACGGATCGGGCTGAAATTTTGCGTAAAGGTAGTTCTAGGCTTCAAGTAAAACTATTTATCCCATGAATCAGTTCCCATGGGATAGAAATCATCTTTAAACGTTTCCATAGAAACAACGAGTGCGAAGCCGCGGGCATAAACTATTAGGTAATTTAATAAGCAATATCTATTAAATGATGAATCTCTAATAGACAAGTAATGCAAATTGCGTATATAAAGACGCGGCAACAGAGTGAATTTTAGGTTAAGTATGGCCGGTTTCTTTACAAAAATTCTACATCAAGTTTGGCTACACATTTATACTTGGGGACATACTCAAGGCCGTTTTCCACCGAAGCGATGCCGAGCAAAGATGTGTAAATAGTAAAATAATAATAATATTAATAATAAAACCGCGTCACATGATCATCATTGATCATGTGACGCGGTTTTATTATTATTGATGAATGATAAATGATGATGATAAATTATAACATCAAAATAAAACCAACGGAAGAGTTTCAACAGTTGTGTAAATGGAAATAAAATTCCATCCAGGTAACTGGTAGTCTCCGCGACAGATAATTTTCCATCGACTAGTTTACGACATCCAACTAGTTACCAAACAGTTGTGCAGCTGGAAATAAAATTCCGCCCAGGTAACTGGTTGTCCTCGCGGAAAATTTCTTCCACGTAGACAACCAATCGTCTAGATTGGTTGGCTGGGCGTTACAAACCGATCATTGCGGCATGGCGTGTTCGAGATATCTAGGCGTTTTGACACATATCATTACTCAGAAGAAAGGGAATAATAATAATAATAATGCTGGACAATTCACACAGCATTGTCTAGCCCCAAGCTAAGCAGAGCTTGTGTTATGGGTACTAGATAACTGATATATACTTAATACAATACACTACATAGATAGATATGTTTTATTATACATAGAAAACACCCAGACCAACGAAACAAATTTCTGCATATATTCCACCTCACGACGCCATGAATAGCGGTCCTGGGCCGCCCCCAATCAGATCCCTTCGACCATTACAACGTCGTAGGTTTATCGAGCGAGCTATGGAGACAATTAGAGAAAATTATGGATAGTAAAATAAAAGTAGAAAAAATATTTGTTAGTACAGAAAAGTGATTATGAAAGTAATAAATAAAACAATAAATGAATATACATATATAAAAAAATAATGCTGGACAATTCACATAGCGTTATCTAGCCCCAAGCTAAGCAGAGCTTGTGTTATGGGTAGGTAGGTACTAGATAACTGATATACTTAATACAATACACTACATAGATAGATATTTTTTATTATACCTACATAAAAAAACATCCAGAACACCTTGAACAAATATCTGTAGATCGTTCAAACATTTGTCACAAGGCGGGAATCGAACCCGCAACCTCCTGCGTCACAGGTGGACCTTCGCCCGCCGCGCCACATCGGTCGTCATTCAGAAATCAATAACGTTTATCAAAATATTAAGCTCATCATCAAGTCAAATTAGCTCATAAACAAGTCAAATAACATAACGAAATGGACTCTAAATGGACACAGGCCGACTCGCACTTGGCCGGTTTATTACCTACGCCATGTCTGGTTCTAGCCCGTTGCTAAAGGGCACGACCTACTAACAATAGTTATTTGTTAAAGAAGAGTGCAAAGTTGCTTTTTAACCGCGTACTCAATTTTTATGACCGAGCGCAGCGAGTGATTCAAAAATTAGAATCCTGAGCGTTGGCGAGGGAATCAAAAGAGCTCGAGGTAAAAAATCTTTGCACTCGAGAGCAACACGTAACTTTTCATCCCACCTCAGTGAGGAAATGACTAAAATATGCAAAAAAGAAAATGGCGCGCGCAAAGCAAATTAAATAAAAAATACAGCAAGTAGGTTCCGAGTCTGAGTTTTTAACAAATTAAAGAAGGTTGTACCTCTATATTAAAATCGGCACCATGGAGGTTGAAGTAAATAGGTTTTGAATCAAAAACGTAGTGCACACGATGTTCTAAATTCAATTTTACTTTATCCTCTAGAGTCTAGCGGATAAAAACGGTTTTTGCACACAGATATCGAAGAGCAAAAATACTCTTTCCGAGATGGGGGAATGAAAAAGTTTTTTTCTGCCCAAAGATGGCAGTCAAGCGTGCAGTCCACCTGATGGGAATGATTCTTATGGACGGACGCCTGCAACATCAGACACGTTACACGCGCGCTGCAGACCCCATATATGCTTTATAATGCCCTGTTTGAAAGACCTCATACTATAGTCAATAGGGAAAACCTCGGCATGGAGATCATTTCACAACCTAAGAGCTCGTGGAAGGAAGTTCTTCTTGAACCTTACGGTCCGCAAGCACAACGGCTTAGATACGAAAAGAAGAGAGACAAGAACAATATTAAAAATTGTAAGAAACCCCCGACAGATTTTCATGAAACATGGCTAAGAACACTCGCGATAAAATCATCTATGACACAAAAAAAAAACTAAACGAAAATCGATTCATCCGTTTGGGAGCTTCGATACCACAGACAGATACACAGATACGTAGACAGACACGTTAAACTTATAACAACCCTCTCCTTTTGCGTCGGGGGGTTAAAAGAAGAAACGTCTAAGTAAAGTTAACATGTCGGTTTGTCAGGACTGACATAGTCTCAGCTTATCTTAACTTTACAAGCAAAGTTTGGACAAAATGTCTGTCGTGAATGACTTCTTTTTGTGAATATTTTAGCAAATTTTATAATCTGGACAAATATGTAAAAAGTTGCAAGTTCAATTTTACCACGAAACAAAGCCTGCTTACAACTGCCTATTACAGTATAAGTTTATATTAAATGTACAAAAGAATGTTGTTATCTCCGTAATACATCTTTCCTGATTTGAGCCTTGAAGACTCTGTTTGAAAATATCAAGAATTATTTATTACCTTCTCACTAAAAGCCTAATCCGATTTCCAACATGAAAAACAGCGAACAAATAAAAAGTACATCTGGATAACATCTAAATACTCACTTGAATCGGCGGAAATTCTGACTAATGGCAACACTGACTATCTCTGACATCAGGTTGTAACACTAACGATCTGTTCATCCTCTTCTCTCTTATTCATAAATGTATGACTTCCTGTAAGTAAGAGCGAGATGGTGAGATTGGAAGTTGGTACGTGGATTGAATAAGTATGGCTGTGACGTCCGAAATCATAGAATTGCTGTGTTAATGAAAGCTTTCTAGTGACGTTAAGTTATTTGCTACTGTTTTACCGAATAACGTAAAATACAGTAACTTATAGCTACACAGTACGCTAACTAACTTTAGAAGTTGTAAAAATATGTGTTAGTAGCGCGTTCGTAGACTGTAGCAGTTTTTCGTAGCAGTAACGATTATTTCGTAGACGTTCCGTAGCTTTTAAATCCATCATGGATATTAACACTAAGTTATTCCGTGATCATGGCGCATGAAACTGTGCCGAAATATTGGAAAGCTCAAAACTCAAATCATGGTAAATATCCCGTTATAAATGACTTTAGTTCCGTAGCTGTTACGAGTATTTCGTAGACGTTCCGTAGTCGTAACCGTAACCAACTTTCGTAGCAAATCGTAGAATCTAACGCAGAAAGAAAAAAATAAATAAACAACCTAAATAAATAAAGATTATCAATAGGATTCGTCAGCTGCAAATAAAGTGATTTCCGTAGACCAACTCGCTATTTTGTAGACCAAAATATCGTGTAAGCATTCTTGATTAAATCTTAAACTGTAGCAAATAATTCCAGGTTTTGATCTCTTCGTTAACATATTAGACTAACTTCAACATTTAAACACTCAAACTCTACTTATCCACAATCTAGAGCACTTATTGCTTCATTTATCTCGATATTGAATAGCAACCGGCGGGTTTTGTAAGCTTTCGAGTTAGTAACGATATAATAATACCAGCTTTTAGCTTTCAGGCAACGAGTTTTCGCTTCCCATCCCTAAACCCCCACCCCTGCCAGAACAAAGTAACAGGTAAAGGTACTGCCTCGCTCACTGGAGCTCAGTACCTCGCGAACTCTCCAGCAGAACAGTCGCCAGCCACACATGACTTAGAAAAAAACAATTTATTTGTGCCACATTGAGCTGTAGAACGAGAGAATTAAGGTATGTTTTGATTATAACCTTTTCAACGTGTTAGATTTATTTACACCACTTTAATGGTATTTTTCTCTAGGAACGATGGAGGGAATTAAATATTTATTGATATTAACGACGACGGCTTTCTAATTAATTTCTAGGATATACAGCATTCGCTCAGTGGTAAATTATTAATGGTTTTAATCACGGATAAATTCATGAAGTACCACAATGTCTTTGTTAAGATTAAGACAGTTTTTGATTCAAACTACGTGCAAAAAGACAAATGCCTACCGAATTTTAAATATTAAAATGAATTAAAAAACATCGCACTGTGTGGATTGTCCAGCATTATTTATTTATTTATGTGGAAGCTACGGTCTATGAATAAACGATTGGCTGCTGTAGGCTACAATTTAATCGTGGTAATATTTTCAGAGACTTCAGAAGGGGCATTATTTTTCGTTGCCTACTTTTAATGGTCAACGTGTGGTTAAAAACCTTTCAACAAAATTATACGTTTAGCGTTTGTTTTTTTTTTTGCGGTTTTCTTTGTTTCACTCGTTTGTTTTTCGAGTCAATGACAAATGAATTTAGCGAACAAAGGAATCTGTTGCGCTTTTCAACAAGTATGTGGGGATAATAGTCTTTCAGTGAGTCAAACTGGCCCAGTAGTTGTCCCCTTTTTAAAATGGTTACGGAATAAATGGCCCAAATCAAAATCCAAGGACGGGCCAGTTGTCCCAACCTAATGACTACTCGGCGACGAGTAGATCTTAGTATTTTTTCAGGTTTCCGTATCCAAAGCATGAACTGAGGTGACTGCCTTATCTGCCAGTAATTTTCCCAATCAACCCAGTAATTATACTTAGCGGTGTATGGTTTAATGGTGGAAAGCCCTGATCCACTCAAAGGCTGTTTTTTATGATGTTGATGCTGTTAAAGCTGGGGTACATGTTGGCAGTTACAAAGGAAATTTCACGCACGGTGTGAATCACTGTCAAAAACCCTCTGCCGTTACCTCTGTCCATCAAAAACACAGTCTTACAAAGAAACAGAGCCTACGACTAGGAAAATATCTACCGCTCAGACCTTTTACTCAACTTGTCCATCAATGGAAAGTAGTTACCCGGATGAGCACTGTAAAAGCACCGTTACAAGTCCCTCGTCTTTTTGAGTATTCTGTTACGCGACACTTTTCCCCTGAGAATCTTTGACCTCGTAACAGACCTGGGTACAAATATTACCCTGCTTAGGGTCTCGAACCTACGTTTATAGCGTCTCAGTTAGGTAGTTACTTTTATATTGCGCCACTGTCGGACGGAGAGTTTTGACAAAAGGTAACCTTTTCACAAAATATGAAGGTTAGTATGAGGTTTGCTTGGCGGTTTTATAGAGGCTGCAATAATGAAGCACGCAAGTTTAGTACCATTTGCGGGGAAAAAGTTTGAATGGGCGAAAATTTGTAAGGCAGTTTGTGGCGTTAACCCCGTCGTCGCGAGAAAACATTTAGTTTTATTGTAATTTCTGAGTTCTATAAGTGATTTGCTAGCAAATATGTAGTTTTGCGCCATATAAGATATTGGCTACGAAACCATGCAAACAAACTTCTGATAAATTTTTGTTTTAGAGTCAATTGACTTGACCTCGACCTCGACCTCGACAGCCTTTATTCGTCCAATGCTGGACGCAGGATTGCGCCTGATAAATGCCTTATTGACTTTTATGTCAATAACTGCTGGGCATGCGGGTTGGGGATCGCAGTTCGGTGGTAGAATTTTTCTGCAGGAGGCGTTGCTACCCGCCTCCCGGTGGATATCCGTTAGTCGCCTCTTACGACACCCGCGGGAAGAGTTGGGGTGGTGCGAATTCTAAGCCGGTACCACACGGCCGCACGGCACGGCACGGCACTATTGACTTGAAGGGATTAATTACTAAAATCAACATAATATGTTGATAGATTACAAAACGACTATTCATTCGAAGTTTGTTTTAGCGTGGGTACTTAAAAATGGCTTTTATTAAAACTGCGTCCCTGGTGCGCAGAATATGGGACAGTCGCAACAGCATCCTGAGGATTGTGGCAGAGAGACTATCATCTCCACTGTGGAAGTACTTTGTGGTGGGGGTGATCAATGAAGGAAAATACTTCCCGCATTGATTATCCTCAGTTTCAGCTGGTTCCTGTCACCGTTCTGTATTATGTTTCTTTTCTTTGCTGTAATGTTTTTTCTATTTCTATTTTTATTGTTGTGTGTCTTTTAAAATGTGTGTGATTGTATTTTGTCGTGAACCTATGAACTAGTATTGTCTGAGATAAAACCTTTTAATTTTATTTTATTTATTGGTCGCAAAACTACCTTCTTACTAAATTGTTTCCAGAAACGACGAAATACAAAAACCCCATTATTAAACGGCATTGTAAAATGTTTAAATACGGTTCTGCTATCCAAAAATATATGCCACCAACCAGTATTCGTTTTAATACGACTTGACGAATGAAATTACATCTCATTTCAGTCTTTTTGTATAATTACATACCTAAAATGGCTTTCAATTAGCCTCTATATTTCAGGGGAATAGAGCGTCATCCCTGAGTAATACAGAAGTTTTCTCATTTTCGGACTCGTGAAGTTATTCACTTACACCTTATTTCAGGTTTTATAAACTTTCAAAGACATATTTTACCTTCAACAAAGTTATTGGAGAAAGTTTTTTTGTTGCTAGCAGTCGACGTAATTGGTTTTATTAACCCCCGACGCAAATAGAGAGGGGTGTTATAAGTTTAACGTGTCTCTCTGTGTATCTGTGTGGCTGTCTGTGGTATCGTAGCTCCCAAACGGATGAACCGATTTTCGTTTAGTTTTTTTTTCTGTCATAGATAATTTTATCCCGAGTGTTCTTAGCCATGTTTCGATTATGAGAAAATCTGTCGGGGGGTTTTTAAATTTTTAATTTTGTTCTTGTAAAAATACGGTTTTGTTTTTATGCTTCAGAAGGTTTTTTAGTAAGTCAAGTTTTTAATAGCCACTAAGGCTAAGTTATTATTAAGGCGTATTTCCACGTATATGGGGATGGGTGGACGGTAAGGCTTTTTTATTTCTGAGAAATGGTACAATGCGTCTGAAAAGTTACAGAATTATTTTCGTAGCGTCGAGTCTTACGGACAAGCGTTTCATATTCAAGTGGTGAGTCATCGCAGGCGCGCTTTTGTTTTCTTTGTCGCTTTGAGCTTTGAAATGTGTATCTGTAGACAGGAATTATAACGTATACTTATAACAATTATAATTATACTCATAACGGAGTAGGTACTTCATCACACTTATATTTTACATGCGAAAGTTTGGATGTATAGATGTTTGGATGTTTGTCGCCATAACTACTGAACGGAACTGGCTGAAATTTTGCATAAAGGTCATTCTAATGTCTCTGAAACCAAACATTGGCTACTTTTTCCCATAATTAGTTCCGATAGGATAGAAAACGTTTCCATAGAAACACTGCGTGTGAAGCCACGGGCAGAAACTTTGTCATAATTGTGGGCAAAGGTAGATAGATAGATAGAAAACACTTTATTATACCACACAATCACACAAATACAGGAAACAATACAGAAAAAATGTTTAGAAAAAATAAATAAATGTGTGTTAATGTAAAAAGGTAATGTCGTTTGAAAATAAAGCAAGGAAATATGGAAACAAGTTCAGGGCCTCATTTCACGGATTAGCGATACCGTTTCTACGCCTTCAACGACGACTATCTGATACGGTGAGCCAGAACTTCACTGTGGCTGTTTTTCATCTTCTTTATCTCCTGGCGTTCCGCATTGCTAAATAGACACATGGCAAGAAAAAAATAAAGAGGAGCTACAGGACCCTTTCAACACAAAAGATCCTGAAATAATTTAATTTATTTATTTTCAGACCGATGCTTTTTCATTTAAAAATCGGCCTAAATCGTTTTTAATAACAGTAATTGAAAAAAACTTTTAACTTGATGACCTAGCTATTAAAAAGTTTTACCGTGACTTTCATCAGTGGTAATGTAGTAGTTACCATTTATAAATACATTAGGCGAGGTCATAAATTCATAAATTTATTAATTATCGCCAGAGAGACAGATTATTTGATAGTCGTCATTAATAACAAAACTATGTTTATTTGTATAATTATCACCTTGGCGAGATTAAAAGAATTATATTACTCGTATTTTGTATGTGCTAAATAAATGTATTCATAAACCTTAGCGATGGAAGACACTCTATTTAAATAATTTACTTAATCATCACGAATTTATTTATAATCTAAGAGAGTCATTTTTTTATTTGCGTCGTCATGACATAGGTACACACGCAAAATATAACAATTCATTTCATTTTATATTCATTTATAGGAAAACCAGAAGTTAATGATTATTGACTAAACTACTAATTTATAAATCAATTAAAAAACCGTTTAAAATAAAAAACCACACTAAAAACCATTAAAAACCATTAGGTTATTAACACTTTTTCACGGATAATTAACTAAGACCGGCTTTCATGGATATAGAATATTCGAAATCAAATAATCTTGATTTATATGTTGATCCCCAGTTTATAGGGTGATTCTGGACCCCGATCCAGAATCAACCCCCTTTCGGCTTCGTACACCTTTTCCGTGGAACCTTGTATACACAGATAAATTAAGAACCTAGGTATGTAAAATAAACTTAAGACTTTTTCAAGTAGCTAAAACCAAACCACTACCAATATGAATTTATTAGATTTAAATAATTCGTCTGATGTGTCCATTTTGGCTAGCGGTTAAAGAAAGGTCCCCCGTGTTCCCAATATGCCAGTTTCACTTATCCAGAAGTGGAAAATAGACAGAAGACTAACTCCTAAAGAGCTCAGAATCTAGACTCGATGCCTCAACAGAAATAGGCTATTGATCGACCTGGATACAGTTTGTTAAAGCGATAAATTTAGTTGATGTAAAAGGTCAGACTGTGAATTTTCGCTATAAAAATAGCCATAAAATTTGGAAAGCGGTTATCTAGGCGTTCCTGAAGGGGCATTAGGGTCGCTTCGGGTGAAGAATGATCAATAAATTAAATGTATTTAAATAAAAAAAAAAGTTTAGTAAAACTTTAGTAGATACGTTAGGCAGCAGACTTTAGAGTGCTGATTAGGTGGGTAGGTATCCCTTGAGATACGGAGTAGGTAGGTATGTACAATGTTTAAGATACATATCTAGTTTATTTAATACAAACTATTAATTTGGATCTGATGCTACTATGTGGAAATTGTAGTGTCTAGGCTTTTGCCAGATTCTTCGAACGATACTTCGATTCGAAGGCCAAATTCTATTCTACAAAATTAGGACCATACGGACTTAGACCCTATGTCCATGGGGTACCGAGGCTCTTCGGGTTTAAAAGCATATATGAGTGTCTGGTCGAAGTGACGCGTGACCCGAGAGCTGGTGAGTATCTGGCGCAGCGCTGCGGCGCATCAGCATTGCCATACAGCGCGGCAATGCAGCCAGCGTCTTGGGGACGCTTCCGACTGGTATTGATATGGATCAGTTGAGCTACCTGTAGATTGTTTGCAACAGACTGCAGTTAATAATAATAATAATAATAATAATAATAATGCTGGACAATTCACACAGCATTATCTAGCCCCAAGCTAAGCAGAGCTTGTGTTATGGGTACTAGATAACTGATATACTTAATACAATACACTACATGGATAGATATTTTTATTATACATAGAAAACACCCAGACCAACGGAACAAACTGCAGATCGTACACAAATTTGTTCCGAGGCGGGGATCGAACCCGCAACCTCCTGCGTCGCAGGCGGACCTTCGCCCGCTGCGCCACGGAGGTCGTCAAGTTAGGTCAATTGTTTCAATTGTAAATACTGGGTCTAATTTGTTTCAATTATTTGATTGTAGTTTTCCTTGTCATTAAAGAATATTCTACAAAATTGGAATCAATTGCCTATTATATTTTAAGAGCAATCTGTTTCAGTCACCGAACGGCTGTGTTTTTAACATTTTAGTGAGCATGCTATAATCGTGCTTAAAAATCTACGTGCATAAAACAGTCCATTAAAAAATTAACTTTGTAAAAGCGTGACAAGACTGCAATGGAACAAAAACAAAACTAATGTGGTACTGTCAGCTACATAAACAAGTTAATACATTTATTTTACTAAACACACAAGACTATTCAAATTGTGAAAAAAGACCATACTGCTGGCAGCATTGCCACGTTGAATAGCAATGCTAAATCGATGACCAAAATACTAGTTCTAATTCGTCGTTTTTTTTTTGTATCTAGGTATGTGCTAAATAAATGGACTACCTCTTCACATAATTGTACAATAAATTTTACCAGTTCTAGTTTGTTAGTTAGTTATTTTAGGAAAATTAGTAGTGTAAGACTAACTTTTCGGGAGTAACCGAAATTTAATTAAGGAACTAGGGTTTAGGTAAGTTAGGTATCGTAGGTAAAATAATTATAAATCAATGGTCCAATCTCTTGGCAAAAGTCTAGCAGGTTGATTTTGGAAGTCTCGAGAGCTGGTTAGTTGACTTTCGAGACCGTTAATAAATAGGAGCGCGGTTTTCAAGACTATCCCGAAAAATATTCTGCGGGAAAGTAGTTATCCCTGAGTGTACTAAGCCCTGGGGAAGAAGAAAAACAAGGGCTTTTACCCACATTAGGGTTTTCCACGTGAGGTCACACTAAGTATGAATAATGCTACCCTTTCACAGGGTAATTGAAATTCTCCTAGAACATTTTGGAGCATTGAACTTGGAGAAGGCTTTTTACCCGTGGGGCGTGGTATATGTTTTTCTAGTGTTTCTATTTGGTACGACACGTTTTATTACCTCGAAGTATACAAACGGATAAAGCGATTTCGATAAATAAGATATCAAGATACCCAGGACTTGGGTATATGGTTTAGGTACTTACTACTTGCATTTTGACAACCTTTACTCAAATATCACGAAAAAAGTTTAAAAGTGGGAACCGGGTGGTTTTTTTATAGTTTTCAATTAATTATTTGTTAATTATTGATTATCCCACGTAGTATTAGCGCTTTCTGAAATTTAGGTACGTAGAGAAATAACCTAATTACAATATACGACATTGAATACAAACTTTGGTCTTCAAAGTCATCGATATTGAATGGTACCCCCGAACTTCGTTAATTGTTACAAAGATTCTCCCTATGAAGTGATACCCTACCCCGAGATCCAGGATGGTAACTACAAGATAACAGATAATGATCAAATTCTGATTCAACAGTGAACAAAGGTACCTAACAATGTGAAAATTACAAAGGGCACCTACTATGTAACCTTCGATTCTGTGTTTGTCTGTTATCTAACATTGTTACTTTAATAATAGTCGAGAATCACGTTTGAGTTGAGTTAATTTATTTCGAGGTTGTTTTAGCCGTGGCGGGCGTGCCGGAAGAATCACTCATCCAACTCAAGTACTCCGTTTAGTCCTGAATGGGTCCTCTCCGCTGCGGTGGAAACACGGCTTTGCAGCCACCCCGGGTTGAATTGGAGTGGTGATACTTACGCCGCAAGTAGATCTGCAGTTTACTTTCAACAGTAAACTGCATAATTTCCACCAACAAATAGTCGAGGGGAAAGGACTGAGCGACCAGAACATTTTAAATGAAATCCAGTCACTCATATCTCATTTCCCGCTCATTACGCTTTCGCCGTGGAAACCACCCTTAAGAGACGGCCAAGGGAACGTTCTAGAGGAAAGGCAGCAGTTTCTTTCGCTTTGAGTGGTTGTATGTTTCTTTTACCACCAAGGTGACAAACAAGCATGCGGTCCGCCTGATATAAAGCGGTTACCGCAGCTTAGGAACTCCTGCAACATCAGGGATATTACACGCGCGTTGCCGACCCTTTAAATGTCTTATAAGACCCTTTTTGAAGAACCCCGTGTTCCCGTGTTGTAGTCCTGAGGAAAAATCTCGGCAGGGAGATTTCCACAATCTGAGTGTTCACGGGAACAAATTCCTCGTGAACCTTAAAGTCCGCAAACAAGGCTCTATGTTATGGGGATGATATCTCTGTGGATGGCGAGCGGTGCGATGGTAGAAGGAAGCCGCTGGCATCATCAGACAGTTCACACAACCCGGTGTACGAGCGGTAGAACACACACGTTGACGTTGACGTTTTGATGTTGATGTTCCCGCAAGGGATCGTCAACAATTCTCACACGTCTTTGAATCGAGTCAAGGAGCCCTAGGTGGTATCCAGGCGCTCCTGCCCAAAGGTGACTACAGTATCCCAAGTGGGGTCACCGACTTGTAAAGCAGCAGTCTCTGCCCCGCACTGAAATACAGTCTAGCTCTATTGAGCATACCGAGCTTTTTGGATGCCTATGGCCTAACATCCAGATTACTGCGAATCTGGACGTCACTGGAGATGTTGATACCCAGGATCCCGATTGACTTGGAGATGGTTAAAGGTTTAATTAAGTGAATGGGGTTTTTTTGGCGGAGAACGCACAGATTTATGTCTCGGCCGGGTAAAATTTTACTAGGTTCTGTGTGATCAGACCCTTGTAAAATTTTACCCAGTTAGAAACTACAGATGTCCACAACACCAGACACAAGTTCTCTTCTAGTCTCTTCCACAATCGTTTGGGGGATGTCAAAAATTACAGAAAATATCAAAAATTATTCAAAAGCTCTTTAAACAGATGAGGTGCAATTCATATTTCATTAAAGTGCATACCATATGAGCAAAGCCACATAACCAAGAAAGTAGCAAAATAACAATTCGTATTCTTGTAAACTGAATGTATTGTTGTCTCATGTGTTTCCATTTGTATCCTGAAATAACATTTCAATACGGTTCTACTCGTGTTACCGAGAGCTTTGAAGCTACGTCATTTCACGTACGGCCATCGATTCGTAAGTTCATCAAATATGCATGGAAACGCTCTGTCACGTTGTTTCTACGTTAACGTTCTAGATTGTCTAGAAACTAGTTATGCATGTAAATTAATTTATAATAGAACATGGCAATGGAGTATTAGATACTAAAGATTTACTAAGGTTTATAACTCATTGGAACATAGAGGAAAAACACGCCGCTATCACCGCAGAGGGATATTGTCATTTAACAATTTTCTTGATAAATAAGCTAAAAAGAAGATTTATGTGTGAGTTGACAAGCATACATGTAACTTCAAAGCTTTCACACACACAAGCGCTCGTACACGTAACATTTTCATATTAAAGTAGGTACTTTTTAATGTCTGAAAATCAGCGCCGCTACTCGCTGTAGCTTGTAGTGGCATAATGCTGAGACAGAGACCTTTTTGGCCCCTGTTATGTAATTTTTATTCCTTTTAATATTTGTGTGTGTATAGGTATATTTGGATGGATTTTCTTTCTTTTTTTTCTTTCTTTACTTTTCTACGCCTTCTTCTTCTAAGTTACAGAATGTGTAAGTTATAGCAGCTAAGTGTTTGTAGCCTAAATATTTTCCAACATCTATAAACAATTATCAGCAAGCACTCTTTCTCCAGAATCCATTTTTACGAAAACATTTTCACAAGATACTTTATACTTACGTAAGAGAAAGGTTCTTTTCTACGAAAATACTTTTGTTGGTATATTTCGCAATTGCTCTGTGATATCCCAGAAAGGTGTCAGTATTTCGTTACACTCTTTGAAGTTGCGAAGATCTTTGAACAATGAAATTTTTCATGTTTTATTTTTAGAAGCGTTTTTGACACGTTCAAAATATAGGTTTGAAAGGAAAGATCATCCATACCTACCAATTAGACAAGTGTCAATTCCGAAGTCGCATAGACTAAACTAAACTAATTTAACAGGACTAATAACTTTGTCGTCCTTTTCATAACAATCGAAATAAAAAAGAAGGCATCATTATTAGTGCTGCCAAATTACTTTAATTTTGGCGACTTCTGAATAGACACCATTGTGGCTGTTAATGTATAGTAAAATCATCATGGAAATAAATTAACTCTGACTCGTTGTAGTAGTTATTGTGTGACGCGAGCCAGGTTTCATACAAATCATTTTAAACGCCAAGGGAACCGTCCCTTGGCGTGTTCTATGTTGAAAATGTGCGTTCAACTTAGCGATTTTATGATGCAAAAATATCTAGAAAACTTCCCTTTGAGGCGGGTAAGTAGATACCCACCTAATTATTCCTCATCTGCATTCATTAGTCCACTGCTGAAGGAGCATGCCTCCCCCAGACGAGGGGAAGCGGTGCCGTAATCACCACGCAGATGGAAGTTATTCATTATGTAGAGTCCCTAAGGTCCCTAGGTAGGCTCCTACGTCATCCAAGGCATCCGTCATACAAATCCATATTTTGACTTCATGTTATACATTCCAAATACCTGAATATGTATTCATTATTTTTTGTATTTTTTTGGATAAATTTTGTAATTTCTCTTTTTATATAGTATCCTACAATTTTAATGTTTTTAAGTCGTGTAAATGGACTCTAATCGTATAAAATATAATAACAATAAAGTATAAAGTACCTAATATTAAGAAAAAATTCCGACACAATGTAATTATTGTTTGAGAATAAATAAATGAATGAAAATGAATGAAGGACTGAATTGGAAAGTCCATTCTTACGTTGCGGCGTAAGAATTGACCTCTCCAATTCAATCTCTCCACGGTCATAACCTAATCAATTAGAAACCAATTAAATTTTTAGGAAGCCCGAGAACAATGAACATAATAAACTGGGCCATAAATCCGCATTCCGATATTTTTAAATTGTATGAATGCTTGAATGAGATATCCCTTGTAGGGCAGTGGGCCAAGGATAGGGACCGGGCCTTGATAAGTTGACTGGTCGAACAACGAAGCAATGGGCTATTGCTTCGTTGTTCGACCAGCTAAATTTCGACAAATCTCTTTTAATTCGTATCCAATCAAGGTTTGTCTGATAGAAATCACTTTTCAGCGATAACACTTGCAGATGTCACACATCAAGATTCAAGATATTTTTACGAGATACTGTACATAGATCTTAAATTATCATATTGGTATCAAGCATGCAAGGCGTAGTGCCTTATCAGGGTGCATTTTAGGTGGTAGATTCTAAGAATGAAACATTATTTTTTAAGTAATATGAATGAAACATCATTTTTGTGTCTTTTCTAAAGCAGTGTGCAAAATAGACATTTTCATCTATCATACATACTCTGTTTCTCTTTTCTGGGTAGAGAAGATTTATAAGGTTTTTGTTAATACGTAAACCCTCACACTCAAGGTAGAATAGAATAGAATAGAATAAAAAAATATTTAGCACACAAAACATTGAGGGGAAGTTAAAACAAAACAAAAAGTTTCAGTAAACACCACAATAGAGACTACATAAAACATACAAACAAACATCATAAAAAAGTGTTATAAAAAAATAGGTAAAAAAGTTAGGTAATTTCTATGTATCTAGCTAGTATATGTAGGATAGATTTATGTCACATGGAGGAGAGAAATAACTGTCCGGAGATTTACAGTTATAGTCCATACAAAAGCTGGTAGTCAGGCAGGTTGTCAATCTACCTGCGACATCTATCAAAAAGCTAGTCCCATATCTAACAGCTTGTCAAACGGTACTATGTTTTGGCAAGTGTCCAGAACACTGCTGTTCAGTTGGAAAATCTTTTCAGCTTTCTAAGCTTTTCAATAAACATTAAAGTACGTATAAAAATCGATAGGCATGCACTAAAAGCTATTAAATGGTGATAAGAATTAATATTCAGATTTCTCAATTTTGGTAAAAGTACACTGTGTTATATTTAAATATATCCTTGTTGCACTAAGCTTGTATTATTTCTCGGAGTAATGTATTTGTTAGGAACATAATTACGTAATTACTATATTTTGAAAGACCTGTAAGGGCTGTTTATATGTAAGAGATTATTTGTAAATGAATAATATTGTATCTATTGGTCTTTAAATAAGTAAATAAATAACACCGTGTAACAACTTAAACCTTATGTCCGAAAAAGGATAAAAAACTAAAACCGTTGCGAATGTGAAATGCTACAGTAATTTAGCGTAATTATTTACAGACTAGTAACTGTATTAGGTAGGGAGGTACTTCTTAAATGTACAATAAGTGCGTAATCTACACGAGATTATATGGTTTTACTATAAAATCTTTCGTAGTTTGATGAACTCATTATGAATGTAAGCAGGTTAACTACGAACCTAGTTTGTTTTGGAAGAACACCAACGTTTTATCGTAGCGCCTGTACTGCGTCCTTGCATGAAACCAGTTGAGCGTATGGGGCAGTAAATCGTTGAAAGGTATTGCTTACTGGGCAATAAGTAGGTAACTCATGGCCTGTATTTATTCCGTTCATTATTATAACAAAAATTAAAGTCGACTATACCTTTGTTCACGAGTAATAAAGAGAAAATATGTTATAATCTGAAACCAGTGGATCGACTGCGCAATTACATCCCTTTTGTATCTGAAACGAGCCCTACAAGGCTATGACACCCACACAAATTATGATTATGTTCTGATGTTATAGGTATCCTACCTGTAAGCCTACCTGGAGCTGAGTCGTGGACACTCACGGTAGGGCTGGTTCACTCACTAGCTTTAAGTCGCTCAGCGAGCTATGGATAGAGCTGTGGTTGCTATTTTTTGAGGGATATTCGTAACGAAAATATTCGATATAAAACCAAAGCTATCGAGATAGCTCAAAAAATTACCAAGTTGAAGTGGCAGTGGGCAGAACCGACTAGCGCTGTGGTTAACTTGGTGGATGGGGAAACCACGACTAGGCAAACTTAGTGTGTAATCAGTGAAAGCCAAGACCAGATGCGATGACGACCTGCAAAAGACTGCAGGCAGGAGAGGTAAGCTGAACACCGCTATGGTGCTTATTAGGGGAGGCCTATGTCCAACAGTGGACCAGTAGTTGGATAATCCGCCGTCACTTAGAAGTTCAGTCTCCACAATAACGTTTCAATATGTATTTAAGATCCTGTAAAAATGTTCTTAATAAAGATTTTATTATTTTTTATTATTATTACAATCTCCGAAGTGCAGTGTCGTACACGCGCTCTTTTATAACTTTTTAAAAGTTATTGAGTTGGTTTGTATATGAAACCCTATTGTGAGTCGGAAATTCCTGAATGCAATGTTAATATTTTGGTATTATTTTGGTATTTGGTCTACTTATAAGGTTAAGTTACTTAGTTGTTTGCATTTGAATATTTCAAGAACGAACAACTACTTACGGTGTAAATAAGTGGATCAGGGGATTTCTGGAACTCTTGTCCACAAATCCCCTGTGCGTCTTCTCTTTGAACCGGCAGGGGATTTTTGGATAAAAAGTCCAGAAATCCCCTTCGCAGCGGATTATGGCAGGGGATTATTGGAATAAGCCATATTATAATCCTGTATATTTTTGTTATCTAGCGAAATTTCAAATTTTCCTTTTATAATAATAATCCTGTTTTTTTTTTATAATTTCCTTCCAAAAATCCCAAAAAACGCCTCGTTATTATTTTCTAGACCGACACGTGCTCTAAATACGACTTTTTCCTCACCATTTCCCTCAATTTACTCTCTGAATAGAGGACAATACGGTTTTTTCTCTTTATCTCGACAAAAAGCTGCCATAACAGAATAACATAGTGCTAGTTTCTAGCTTAGATGAGAACAGATGGGTCAATCATAGCTGGTAACTACCTTCTTCCTTACTAAATATGATCCTAAGAACGGTTAAATACTATCTTCTTTGCGGAGTAGTCCTGGCTAGGGCCTAAATATGGGGAATTCGACTTAAATGGTATTAACTTTTTTGTTTTTATTATTGGTAATGGCTTGACCATTACCAATAATAAAAACAAAACAGTTTGACCACCATCTCACAAAAGTAACTGAAGTTATCGCCTAAGGTGGTAAGGTGGAGCACGCTTTTTTAGAAGATTGTACACAGCTTGTGTTTCTTCTTGAAAAGGTATTAAAGTTACTACCTACATAAATGTATTTGACCAAGATTTTGTACATATATTTTTTTAAGCTGGGCCATGCATTAGAAGGATTTAAAATTTAATTGGATTATTATTTCGTCGGAAAGGCCGTCGGATTCGATATCGGAAGGTTTCGTTCAGAAAAACGTTTCCGATATTGAATCCGACGGGCAAATTCAAATTAAAGGTCAAATTCAAAATATAAATCATAATTTTTTAAAACTAAATAATTATGCTGTGTGTCCCATGTTTGAACAAAGCACTCATGGTCTTTCTAGCTAGAAAGACCATGTTTTTAATAGGTACTTAAATCCAGCTCCTGCTGTTTTCCGTTCCCTGTGACATGCCGTTGCTACACTGTACATTACTCTTAGAATAAACTACTCGCCTTTTATTGGGGTTCCGTGCCTCAAAAGGAAAAAAATAACCCTTATGGGATCACTTTGTTGTGCGTCTGTCTGTCTGTCTGTCTATCTGTCTGTCTGTCTATCAACCCCCTTTTCTCAGGAACGCGTAAAGGTATCGGGTTGGAATTAACATCAAATACCTTAACCACAGATATTATAATACAAGTAAATTTGTAGTTAGGTCACAATAAATTTCATGGACCAAAACCTACAGGGTACTACCCGTTGACCTAGAATCATGATATTTGGCAAGACACAAGGTCTTATACTTACAATTAAACGGAACTTAGTGCGCGAGTACGACTCACACTTGACGTTTTATTATTTATTCCTTCACTCCATCCAGATGTATCCTACAAATATAGTTGTGCATTCTTTATGTGGGCGAGGATTTATGACAGCGCATAAGTAACTTATTTTATTCTTTATTCATTATTTAGATATCTCTTTCGGAATAAAAGGTTGGTAGATACCTATTTGTGACTTCGATGCATTAACTGCTCAGTTTTAGCGGTCGACATGTCTTTTCTACTCTTTGAACTCCACTGAAAAACATATTATCTTCTTCTTCTTTCTCTTTGTTTAGGCAAACAAATATCCGAACGTAAAAAAAGAACCAAATCAGTTCGTTCAATATCCATTCACTCCTAAAACTTCCAAAAAACTTCATTCCTTCACCATCAAGGAAAGTCAAATTTCAGTAAATAAAAAGACCCGTAAAATATAAGAAGAAATACATCATACAAACATAAATATCTGCAATCAAACGCAATCTTACAAACTCGTGAGTATTCTCAACACTCTTCTTTCTAGCATTCGTCAAGCGCGAGCAATGGATTTATGTAGGTACCTTTTAGATAATAGATAAAATCATCGTGTTGTATTCTAGAATTGATATCAAGTCAATTTCCATTTCTGCATGGATGACGGTAAAACTGAGTTCAAGTACATTTCCATTACCTTTCTGTATTGACGGATAATCCATTAATTTGTTTCAGTTTAAGATTTGAAAATGCGTCACAATTTTACTACCAAAGGAAGAGGTTTGAATATTTTCGCCCTAACATCGGCTACCACATTGTTTTTTTTTTTTCAAAATCACCGAGCTTTAAATATGTTGTATAAAGTGTTTGGTTAAAGGACACTTAGACAAATAAAAAATGTCCCGTGTATACTGTCCTAAAGCGTCAGGTTTCTGAGATATTCGCATAGGTATGGAAAAACATTTGAATTTTTTTATATGTATCATGTTAGTTACCAAAGTGGCTGAAGGAGTTTCTTCTATTCCAATATATACAGGGTGCCACGGAAAGGGCGTACTAAGTCGCAAGGGGGTGATTCTGGACACCGAGGGGATCGACCTTAGTTCTACGAATTTTTGAAATTCACACAATTTATTCCATTTTGAAAAATATAACTTTCATTGTGCACGGCGATTTAGAAAAAAACAGCATGCTAATCCATGTTAGCCTCCATACTAAAACCTTCAAGCCTCTTTAAAGTAAAGAATTAGAAAAAAATATAACTGGTATTTACAATTCATTAAAATGCCATAATTTAATAAAATCTCCAAATGAATATAGCCAAATTTGTCTGAAAATACCTTAAAATTAATACTTATCCTAGATCCTGTCCGTGCCTACCATAGATTTATAAAGAAAACAATTCCAGCCTTCATATTTTATGTTAAAAGGTGTCTCTGTGTTAAAACAACCGAATAGGTTTCCTTACCCCTTTTCTAGGGCTGGTACTCTCAAACGAATTTCAAGAAGAGAATCAAAAATAAACGGCGAAATTCATGAGTACAGAATGTCACTATTGCGAAATGCGTATTGTATATTTGCCTAGGTATACCAAGTAATTTATTAATATATAGAGTCGGGGAAAAAAATGCCAGAAAATACTCGTGCGACTCAAATAATATACATAAGTACTTAACTTTTATTAGTAGAATAGGAACGTTCACTTTATGAAAAGGTTATATGAGACAACCCTACCATTTTCGGGAGTTTATGGTATTCTGGGATGAGTTTATTATCTTTATGACTTTATCCTGTTACAGGGTATCAATTTAAACTTTTTGTTAATAAAACCTTTTGTTAAACAAACAAGTAGCTACCTAGCTACATTAAGAAAAGGGCGAGATCTCGCTACTTTTCAGTGAGAAGCGACAGCGAGGGCGGGTTTTTAATAATTTTTCATTGGAGCCCTTTGTTTCGAGCTGTAAAAAATTACCCATCTAAAATTATACACCCCAGGTCTAACCTTAATCTTTTCTCGAGTTTACTTCAAAAAACTTTTTCATCATTCTTCCACTCTACCATGCAAACGAACTCTAAAGGAAATTTTAGCTTTCTTAAAAGTAGAAATAACATTTATTGGGCCCCGAACATCTAACAATCAATTTACAGACCTACAATAACTTATTATTCAATGTCCAATCCACTAAAACCGCTGCACGATCGCCGCTGGCTAGTTAGTCAGTTTCCGGTCAGTGGTCAGTGGTCAGTTCAGGCAACCGGAAGCTTCAGACCACTGAAGCTCTACTGGCTTTGATTAGTGCTTAGATTTCGCCACCCACGTAGTCTACGTGATGCTTACGTAATGCCACGGCATTTGAATTGGTAATTGGACACCTACGCCACGCCCGACACCGACGAAATCAAAATTGGTTTAGTACTGCTTCTCATGTTTAGACTCGATTCTAGCCGCCGCTTTGCACGTGTTTTTCCAGGAAAACAATAGACCAAAGGTATCTTTTTCCACGTCTAGAAAATCTGTGCAAAATGTCAACTCTATATATTCAGTATGTTCGGCGTTGTTAGCGCACAAAACTTTCAAAAACTTACCTACAAAGTCGCCCACGTGTGCTGTTACTCCTGCAAAATGTCACAAAATAATGGGCACCCACGTACTTTTGGAAAGCGTAGGTAAAACACGTGTGTGATATTGTTCTTTTTACCTTCGTGAATTTGAAAATACGTTTAAACGTAGAATGTTTTAACGTAATAGGCGTAAAACGTGGCACGTATTTATTTCACAAAGGAAACAGGAAGCGTTCTACATTCTGTGTTGACTCTTTGTACATTCTCTTTCGCTCGCTTTACGCCTCATTACGTGCAAATAACGTAGTTTTTTTATAAATTCTCCGCCACGTTCCATTTTATGCCAAAAATACAATGCTTTTAAAATGTAACATGAATAACGCGGTGGCAGTGGAAAAGGAACCAAATAAATGTCTAGACCGACGCCATCCATGATATTCTTTGGTTTATTTTACAAAAAAGGTTGTCTAGTTAGACAACCTTGTAAAATGAACCATAGATAAAAGAACAATAGATTATAAAACAACAAAACGAAAATGAAAATGTTTATTTTTGAAAGCACGAAAATGGACAAAGTTTTGGGCAGCTAGACAGAGCTGACAGACCTATTTAAATTATACAAGTCTTAGAAAAACAAGATTCGTCAAGTGCGAGTGTAACTCACGCGTCGAGGGTTTCGAACGTTTCTCAACAAATACTATGTACCAAAAGTACCGGTTAGAGACTTCGCAATTTAACGAATACCTAAAAATAGTAGGTACCAACCTACATTTCATATGGATCTCTCTGCATGTTCGGTTAAAGTGGGTACCTAATGGTAATTTTTTCAACTTTTTTCAAAATGTTTAAAAAAGTATGAAACCTATAGAAAATTAAAAACTGTTTTGAAATGTCCAAACCGATACCTTTCATTGAAAAGGTTTCCCTTTTGAAAAGTAATCCCCCCCTTTTTGACCATTTTTCAAAAAGTGTTCTTTTTACAGACTTCTCTGTATTTTTTCAGTAAAATATAGATCCATATCTACAAACGCCCGTACATTTCAAATGGGTCGCTCTGCAATCTTCGGAGATAGGGGAAAATGGGTATATTTTCGACTTTTTTCGAAATGTTTTAAAAAGTATGAAACCAACAAAAATTTCAAAAACAATTTTGAAATGTACAAACTGATACGTTTCATTTAATACCCCAAATGACTCTGTAGGTATCTTTTGAAATTTCAGCATCACAATTTGTATGGAAAATATTCATATTCATTTTTCATTTATTTTTCTTTAAATTTGTACCGCCGCACGAAATATATTATTTTAAATTTCAAGTTGATAGCTGCAGTAGTTGCTGAGTTATTAAGGAGTGAAAAAAGGACAGACAAAGCAAGACCAAGAAAGAGTTTCGGAACCGATCTTCGATCTCGAAACCCTAAAAACGAGAAACATAAATCGATTGTGACTGATCGATGTAGACAGTTATACAAATTGATAGTAATGTATACCGAAAAGCAACTTAATCTAAGATTACATAATACTTTAAATAATCTCGCATCGTTTTGGCTCCAAAACAGAGAAACGGGTGTCCAAGTTATCGTTCAAGCTTCCTATGTTACTGAGGGTAGGAGAGGCCATGTGAGGCCGGCACCTGCCTCGTATGACGTCACCTACCCTCAGTCTTATTCGGAATCACAACACAAATCAATGGCGGGTAAAGTAGGCAGTTATTCGAACTATATAAGTCACCCGGTCTTGTATCGTATGTCACAGACATTATGGCATGCATGCTAGACAACAAAATAAACACACTTTTAATTGAAGATTAAACAAACTTACCTTAAGTGAAGTTTGACCATAAACCCTAGTCGCAGCATCCAAAGACATTTTCTGTCCCTCCCATTCTACGTTGGAACCCCTTTTTTCCTTAGTGAAATCGCAATGTTGACTCTAAAAAGAATGAGGTATGCAGGCATGGCGCTCCTGTCAGGTGACACGACGTGGCAGACTTAAGGGTCCGGCGACGAATGAATTTCCCATACAAACGTAGTACCAAAATGATTTGTTAATTGAGAATATTTTCACCATGGTTTGCTATTATTTGTATTAGAATAGTATTTATTTAGGTTCCTGCCACAATCTTTTTTCAAAATACTTATATACACAATTACTAAGAAAACATTCATTCTTTAATGTAAAAAGGCGATTCGGTTTAATATCATTTCAGGCAGGTATTTTGAAAAAAAAATTGTGGCAAGAACCTAGATAAATACTATTTTAATACAAATAATAGCAGACCATGGTGAAAATATGCTCAAATTACAAATCATTTCGGTATTACGTTTGTATAGGAAATTAATTCGCAATTAAATTTTTGACTACTGTAAAGCAAGTTGTATAATAATGCCCGTAGCAAATCTGTTGTCTAAGGTCTCATCTATTATTCAAATGTATATAAATTACAGTTACTATTACAATGTATTCCCAACCCACATCCATTATGTATTATTTACATAAACATTCGAGGGCAATGTAAATTTTATAATAATAGTTCTGAAGTGCCTCAGATATGAAAATGAATTGTGAGCAAAGTTGAAACGAGTGTTTTGATTAAATGAAATACTTACAGCTAGAAATGTTTCAAAGTTTGATGTAATTAATTTTCTAACTTTATATTGCTACTTATAGTTTTAAGTAATGGCTTTATTGACGAAGAAAATTATAATAAGAATAAAAACAAATTAGAACTTTGCAATTTAAACAATTGAGATAAACGCAGACAGGTGGAAGCAACGTAGAGTTAGCTCAACTGATCCATATCAATACCAGTCGTCACGTCCCCGCTACGCTGGCTGCATTCCCCCGCTGTATGGCAATGCTGATGCGCTGCGTCAGATACCAGCTCTCGGGTCACGCATCGCTTCGATCGCTAAAACCTGGAGAGCCTCGGAACCCCAGTTTGTAATAATAATTGCAAACTCAACAGCAAACTGTTTTCTTTTCAATGATCTTTTCTTTAAAATTGTGTGTCTAAAATACAAATAAACGTTTCTTTTTCAATTTTTTGTTCCGAATTCTACTAAATTCAATTACTAAATTTACTAAATTCATAATTTTATACTTGAAGGGAAATTAGCGCTTGAATTTTGCGGAGGCTAAGTTTGAATATTATTTGTTATTGTTACTAAAAGATTGTTTGCCATGGGTAATCTTCGAAACGACTACCTAATTAAAAAGAATCTTTTACATTTAGGAAGTTGCATTTTCCCTGGGTGTTGTTTTCACTATGCAAGCGAAGACAGAGGCAGATACGAGTTTAAAATGTTTCCAAGTTCCCATTCATAAATTATCAGAATTCACATGACTAAAAAGTAAAAGAAATAAATTACAAGTAGTATTTATAATTGAAACAATTAAGCTAACTGGAGACTGTTGCTAATAATCTAAAGGTAGCTCAACTGATCCATATCAATACCAGTCGTCGTGTCTTCAAGACGCTGGCTGCATTGCCTCGCTTTATGGCAATGCTGATACTCACCAGTTCCCGGGTCACGCGCCGCTAAATGACTAAAGACTACTTAAGTAGGTACAAAATAAATGTCAATAAAGTCCATATATTCTTACTAAATGATTAAAACAGTTTTTGAAGATAAAAATCTATGACGTCAAAACTCCATTTAACGCTACCTACCTAATAATATTAAGTTAACACAAAAAGGCATGGGTTTCATTTTCATATCATAATGCATGACTCAACCAATCACTTAGTGTTCGGTAATGCCGCTTTTACCGTCAAACCATCAAATTACCTGCACGTAAACATTTCATTCACGCTATAGACAGTCACGGTGAAAATTGTCTTTCAGTGAGCGAAAATTCCCTGCTTCAGAAAAGGCGTCGGACATCATAATTCTTTTTTTAAGTCCAGTTTTCCTCCTTAGGGGGATTTCAGGGGGCAGAATAGGTATAATATAGTAGGCCTATTTTTTCATCATCATCATGAATATTGATCTCTTCATGAAACTTCTTCTCTTCACGAAGTATGTTACCTGTGTAGTGTGTTCGGTTGGCGACAATCACGTAGATAAATAAATATAAATACAATTCACACAGCATTATCTAGCCCCAAGCTAAGCAGAGCTTGTGTTATGGGTACAGGATAACTGATATACATAATACAATACACTACATCGATAGATATTATTTTATTATACAAAGAAAACACCCTGAACAAATATCTGCAGATCGTACAAACATTTGTCCCGAGGCGGGAATCGAACCCGCAACCTCCTGCGTCGCAGGCAGACTTTCCCCCGCTACGCCACTGAGGTCGTCAAATGAATGTCAGATGACTTGTAATTTTTAATCTCAACCTCAACAGACCAGCAGTGGACCTATATTGGTCCACTGCTGTCTCATGGGGGGTAGTGCCCATAATCCCCACGCTAGGCAAGCGGGTTGGGGATCGCAGTCTGGCCTTAGAATTGTTCTGTAAAACTTTAATGTTATTCATATATCGCTGTTTCTCTGAACTGTCTTAACGTCAGTACAACTTAAATTCATCTTGCTGTTTCTCAGACGTTCTGTCCCAACCGTTAGGAAATTAATTCATCGTAAAACAGTCTAAGCACATTCATAGCCGTAACGTAAGTTCGTAGAAGTTTGTAGACCACGTAGAGCTAATGCTATTATCCATTTAGAGATTACGTGCCCAGCTTGACAGCTGCATTATACGTTTGCACGGTGTTACTTAATGCGGTGACCTCGGTGTGACCGCAGCTTTAGATTTTATTAAGCTTATTTTCTATCGAAATATATATTTCTTTGTTTTCTATTCAAACCAACGTTGCATTGTTGAGCGTGTACTTCGTTTTATAACGATATCGAAAGAGTTGACGTCGTATTTTGAACAATAACTTATAGATAGTTTATGATAAAACCTAGGTAACAGAGAAATTTCTATTAAATTTAATAAGTCCTTCAAAAAGTCCAAAGATCTTCAAATATTTCCCCTCAATATGAGAGTTTTATTTCATATCCAGTTTTTGCGAAGTCTCTAGCTTTTATCCGACCCTGCTCATTTTATGTCCCTTACAAAATATTTTAAATATAAAATATCTGTTTTTACGTTTCAAACGTTTCATAACACCTGAACCAAAGAGTTAAGGCCAGGTAGTCCTGCAGCACTAGGCGTAAGGGAAAACGCGCGCCTGCCAAGCCGCTGCGCTCGTGTTTTTTGTAGTTATTTAAACATAGTGATTAGGAAATCATTTTATCAAGTCAAACTCTGCGAATTTGTTTAGAAATTTTAAGTGTCCTTAGTTGAGTACAAAAAAAAAGTGTGATATCAGTAGTTCGCTAGTCATAGTATTGAAAAAACGTTAGAAAAAGGGGTAACTTTGGGATTTTTTTCTATCGAGTGAAGTTCATTAGATCTTGTAACTGAATGCGACTTTAACTAGACTAGATCCTTAAGTAATAAATAATGTTTTTCAGAATTTTAAACACTATTTTCTAAATGTCAGATGGTTTTAAAAATCACAAAAATGCGGCCTCTGCTGGCCTACCAAGCCTTAAATCCCTGTCATCCATCCCCTTGCGCCCCCGACGTTCCAATCAGAGTTGCGAACCTGCGCCAATTATAACGGATCGGAAACTACAAACAAAGCCCCTGTCGTCAGTTTCTCATCGATTTTCCACCACACAACACAACACGTTAACAGTGTTTTAACGAGGTGGCATCGATGCTGCGTTTGCACTATCCAGCTAGCCAGTTTACTTTGCTAGTTGACTCACCCTTTCATGTGAAGCTGTATCTAGTTTACACGCCAGCTTGCCAGTTCACTTGCTAGTCGACTAGCCCTTTCGTGCAAAGGTATTAGTCGAGCTAAGAATTAGCCGGAAAATATTGTGTCTAGTCTACAAATACTAACATAAAAAACTAAAGTAATGATAAAGATTTAAGTGTTAACAATATTTATTAAAAAAAAAGATCTCAAATCGTCTAGTCATTTAAATGGTGTAAATAATCAACAATAAGAAAGTTAAAAAGAAAGTTGTTTATATAGTTAAAAAGAAAGTTTTTTATACATTGTGTATATAGTTAAAAAGAAAGTTGTTTATACATTGTTTATAAATAAAAAAAATCAGCCCCAGCCCAGCAAAGCCTCGCCGGTGTGACCGTTTCCCATTGTCGTCGCTTGACGGCGCTGGAAATGTACGTACATGTGCATCGCCATGAAAATGTTAAGGACCTTTGAATCGTTATGAAAATACTTAATAGGTAGTAGATATACAGCAGTAAGAGTTTCGTTAATGTGAAGCATGTTCCTACGTTTCCACCTCAAAACAGGGAATTATAAATTCCCACACTCAAACTCATGGTATACTTACCAGTAGTTCGTTACGTATAGGTACACATGTTACATGTTGAAACAGACTACTAACATAATAGATTATTTATAAAAAAAACTTGATCAATTCGACGATGTCATCATGAAACCGTATAGCATCTATGTAAGTTGTCAGTTTCTTCTCCACTTGCCAGTAGTAAACACAGCATCATTTCATTTGGTTCATAATGAAAAGCAAACAATATTTTTTACAGGGAAATATGGACGTTGAATTTTTTTTAGACGTGTTGTTGGTTTAATAAATTTTCCGTATGTAGTCAATGTTTTATTTATTTTAGCTGACCTTTCAGAGCTTACCAGTGTTTCAATGTATTTTTAGTTGATATTTCAGTAACCCTCGTATTTTTACAAATCTTTCGCTAACGTTTTCACTACCTATGCGTACCGTGAAAGAGCGAGCTTAAACTACATAGACACTCTAAGTATTAATGTTAAAATGTTTGGATTTTAACCTGCGTGTGTTATGCAGGGGAGTTACTTAATTCTGACGCTGTCTGTACATGATGTTGTTAAAATCTAAATTCATCATTATCTACAGCCTTTACCGGTCCACTGCTGGACGCCACCCCCTGATAAACACCTTATTGGCCTTTGTATGGGGTTAATGTCCATAATCCCACGCTGGGCATGCCCAGGGTTGGGGATCACAGTTTGGTGGTGAAATTATTCTGCCGGGGGCGCTGCTGCCCCCGGTGGATATCCCTTAGTCGTCTCTTACGACACCCGCGGGAAGAGTTGAAATGGTGCTTATTCTAAACCGGCACCACACGACCACGAAATCTAATTCACTATAATATTCAATTATGACAATTTATAAAACACACAAGATTTCGATTCATCGTCATCATTATATCAGCCAAAGACTGTCTGTCTGTCTGTAATCTTTTCACGCCTAAACGGCTGTACGGATCTAAATGAAATTCGGTAGGGAGGTATATGGTATACCGAGGACGGACATAGGCTACTTAAAAAATGCTTGCGAAGCCGCGGGCCGCAGCTAGTCTCCTATATTTTCCCCTGGTTTGAAAGAACTTGTATAAATTGACAGCAAAGGTAACCCCTAGGGGTTACCACTCATAGCAATCCATAGTGGGGTTTACGGGGACAAATTATATTTTACGAGGGAATCGACAATACAATGGTGGGGTCGTAAAGTTGAACGTATATGTTGTACGTATCGTAAAAATATACGAGTGAAACTAATTGCGTCATGGATACCTAGTAAGCTTTATAGTCAATCATGTCAAGATTTTATAGTGATAAAGTTCTATATATATTTATTTAATGTTGTTAAAGCAAACTTTGAATTTTGTACAACTACGAGAATGTTTTTGTCTACTTTAAACTTTAATGTATCTAAATTATTACTGAACATTTGCACGACTATCAAGTCAAATATAGTGATACGCTATTTTGGTGTCGATTCTGTTGTTTTAGGATTCCTAACTTAAATTTTACGATTTCTAAATTTTCTGAGTTAGGTTGGTCTAAAAATTATGGTATTCTCTTTAAAAATCCTAAAAATACCTAATTTCAACCTATATTTATGCAAATAAATACTATCATTTCATATCATTTCATTTCATTTCATTTCATTTCATTTCATTTCTAATTTTAGGTGGAGAACCTGCAACGTACTGCCCCCCATCAAAATCTTTTTGGCATAATCATCATTGGGTTGCTATCAATAAGCTAAGCTGGGGTAAAACGCCAAGGGATGCTAGCTAGCTGAGGGTGGTAAAAACTCCGTAGATATTAAAATACCCGAACCCGTTGAGTGATGATTGAACACTGCTTTATTGTTTCCACATTAGTTGATAATTGAGGTCAATGCAAGCTAAGCTATATACATGAAATATTCTGGTTAACATATACCTACAGCATGTACTTATGCAATAGCTTGTACAATAATAAATAAATAATGCTGGACAATTTACACAGCATTTCCTAGCCCCAAGTTAAGCAGAGCTTGTGTTATGGGTATTAGATAACTGATATACATAATACAATACACTACAATCATAGTTGGCAGGCGGTTATCGCAGTGGTGTTAAAAATAGGAGGGCAGCTCCTGTCCTTTTGGTAGGTCCCTTAGGTGGCTCTACGATGGCTCCACAGGCTGAGTTGTAGGGGTCAATTCTAACGCCGCACCCGCCACGGCTTTGGGTATAATGTGTGTAATAATTAAAAATTCATGCCTTTTCTCACAATTTGTACACCGTAATCGGTAAAACATGTTGATACCTGCATACCTGTTTGTTAAATCTTATACTTACACATGTTTATGCAAATAAATGATCTTTATCTTTATCTATAATAATCTGTCTTTTTGTATTTTCAGGTAAGCAATAAGCGGCTGTTTCCTTTATTGGGAGTTAGATGGTAAGTAACAAAATCGGCTGGTTATTGACTTCATGAAAGACTTTAGAAAAATTCCAAGAAAAGAAATTACCAAGAATGCGGCATATAATTTTTACAACCCTTAGAAAGTTGGCTTCGTTGTAAAAATATTTCTTTAGCAGCTATATTTCTTTAATATTGTCTTAGATAATAAGGCTTGGAGCTATAAAAACTGTCGTAAAAAGTAAAGAAAGCCTTTAGGTTTTTCACGGAAAAGCTGAAAATTTTACTTTATTATAGGCTACGATTATAGGTGATTTTCAGCACATTAATGATACCATAAACACCTGCCGATCTTAGAAAATGTTTTACACATTGAAAAAACGATTCACCGACTTGAAATCCCTTAAACTTAACACAGTTTTTTAAGTTTTTCATCTTGGGATTATTTTCTATACTAGCGACCCTCCCCGGCTTCGCACGGGTGCAATGCTATTAGCATTGCGGACTTTTTTGTAGTACTTTCTAAAGTGTACAATACTGTAGTAGGTACAATATTTTGATCTTTCTCGTAGGTTTCAGCCAGCGTTTGCATTTTAAGCGCAAAAAAATATGTTTATTTACGACATCACATTAGAAACCTCTATAATTATCAGTGTTTCTCTACTTTATTATGCATGTATTATACATATAAACCTTTCTCTTGAATCACTCTATTTATTTAAAAAAACCGAATTAAAATCCGTTGCGCAGTTTTGAAGATCTAAGCATACATATGGACAGACAGACAGACAGCGGGTAGCGACTTTGTTTTATACTATGTGGAGATAGAGATACAACAGCTAAAGAATCATCAAAATCGGTCCTCGATTGACGGTAAAATTAAAATAAATAAATAAATAATGCTGGACAATTCAGAAAGCATTATCCAACCCCAAACTAAGCAGACCTTATTGGCGAACATCACACTACTATTAAAAAAAATGCGAAAATTCGGATGTTTAGATGTATGGATGTTTGGATGGATGTTTGTTACCTCTTCACGCCAAAACTACTGAAAGGATCGGGTTAAAAATTTTCAAACAGCTTGTTCTAATCCTGGAGTCAAACTTACTGCTACTTTTTATCACATAAATCAGTTCCCATGGATAGAAATCACTTTTAAACGTTTCCATAGAAACACCGTGTGTGAAGCATCGGGTATAGACTAGTACGTATAAAAAACATATCAGCCGACAAACGAGCATAGATCCATCTCCTTTTTTCGACGTCAGTAAAAAAAAATTTAGTACATTTAGGTACTCAATCGGACATCGAACAGAACTGGCCGACAGAGAACAAAGGAAAAACCTTTACATACGTAGGTATTAAGTACTACCGTTGTTGTCGTTAATAAGGATGGGCATTTAAAATATTGCAAGTTTTGGTGGTTCTTGTAAAGGGTGGGTATAATTTAACCCTGAAGCTAACTTTTGGACAATAAGAGCCAAAGCGGATGTAGATTTTGAAAGGTTTTTAAAGAAAATATTCCTTGCAATACTTAAGAAGCCCAATGCGCGCCATTTTGTGAAAAGGAAGAGCATAGGTTTTGCGTTCTTATGAGACAAAACATATGTTTTTATTTATTTATATTTAGTAATAACCTTCTTGGGGACGCTTCCGACTTGTATTGATATATATCAGTTGAGCTAGCTGTAGTTTGCAGCAATCTGTAGTTAGCTCAATTTTTTAATTGTAAATATTATTTCTAATTTATTTCTAACAATTGATTGTAATTTTCTTTGTGTATAAAGATATAACGTCAAAAAAAGTAATTTCCTACAAATCCTGAAACCTGAGATCTTGACCAAATTATGTATGAAACAGTGCTCTTTCATGATTTTTTTGTATCGTATTTATTCTCAATCGTGTTTTAACATTTGAGGACCCAACGAAATAATGTTCAATATTATGTAATTCGAGATTTTTACCTTAGGGATTCCTAAGGTCAGTATTGAGATCTAGGCCTATTTTGACAACCAAACCCGTTAGGTTCGCCCCTTAAAGCCCATGGACATAAAGTAATCGATATTAGGTACAAATACAAACGAATTCATCTACAATTCTAAATGTAGCTACTGAATTGAAAGTATAAAAACGTGCCGGGTTTTTTACTATAGGTATGAGAAGCAACAGTATGTTTATGAACCACGTTCATATATTTTCATCACGTTGCTTTCAGTTATTACTTCCAGTGAATTTTCGTTTTCCATTTGGTTTTTCGTTTTCCCAGTGTCAAAACCCACTGCCGATGCCTACCTAAAACACATCTTAGTTTTTATACTTATTTCTTTATTAATCAAAACTTATTCTATTCTTATTTCTACGACACTGTAAATCATAATATAAGGTTTGTCTATTGTTGACGATTACAGCGTGTTGCCACACATTTGGCATGAAGTTATAGATAAACATCATAAACGTACTAAGTCTAAATATCTACCTAACATTATCAACGATTGAAACAAATATTACCTACAACTATAAACCAAAGCACCACTTTACAGTGTACCAGTCACATTACCACTAGGTAATTTTATCGTAAAGTAGGTTTAAATAACTACCTGCATACAGGTTTAACTTACTTAAGGTAGTTACTAACGTACTGTACATTTTGAACGCGTAAAATGACTTAAAATAACCGTGTAGATGTAGCAGGTATGTTTCGTTTGGATATCCTACTATACATATAGGTAGGTACACTAGCTGAATTCTTACTACCCGTTGTCCTATTACCCGTTTTCCCGTAGGAATGAAGCATTTTCCCGCGATAAAAAGTAGCCTCATCAGAAATAATGTGGGCTTCTAATGGTATAGTGCATTTTACACCAAGGCGAGAAAGTGATCAATTCCTACCGAGTGTGTCGTTTTGGGCCCGAGACGCAGCCGAGGGCCTTAAAACACACGAGGTAGGAATCGCACTTTCTGCCGAGTGATAAATAGTGCTTCATACTACACCTTCGGAAAATAAAAAGCAGAATTAATTATTAATTGAAATTTAGAAGAACTTACCGCGCCCAATGATGTTGGTAAAACCTCATTGACCGCGCCAGCCTTTGGGTTCTTTTTTCAAAATATTGTTCGGAAATCGGAGGAGGCCTAATGGACTTGGAGTAAAAACTCGTCGTTTCGTTTATCAATTTTGTCGTTTGACCGAACGATCATAACCGGCCGATCTTTTTGGAAATTAAAAAAAAATAACACGTTAGAAATGGATTTCCATACACTTTTTCCTCCAGCTAAAACACGTGAAAAATTAAATTCCATAGAGTTTTTCCTCCCGGTTTCCTATAGGCCTGCAAAGACATAAAGCAATATGCAACCTTCCGAGCAGGTGTACTATAAAGAATTTTTCAAATCGGTCCAGTAGTTTCGGAGCCTATTCAATACAAACAAACAATCAACTCTTTCGTCTTTATAATATTAGTACTTATAGATTATATAAATATGTGTAATTTTTAAAGGACAGATGTGTATTCTACACATCAAAAACCGCTGCCGCACGGTACAAAAATAGTAAGTCAAATACGGGCTTAAACTCTTAAGCTTTCAATACATTTCACACTGTGTCTGCATGAAATAGCAGTCAGTGTTCACTAAGCGAGCTTGCCGCAACCCAGCCATTCGTTGGTTGACTTGCTTACGGCAAGCTACAAGCTGCGTGGACCGCTCGCTTGAAGCACGATGATCTGACAGCTTTTTGCTAAGCCTACGTGGACAGCGAGCTTGCTGTTAGCTGTCGCCTCTTTACAGCGTGCGGTTAACACGATTTGAGGTTTGAGCGCTGCAGCGCTGATGGAGCAGTGCGGTTTAAGTATGCGACAACCTTTAACATTTCTCCCCTTAGCAGGAATTTCGAACGGCCATGATGAATGGACACTGAAAAATCGTTATCAAAATTCTAAAATACCCCACGCATCCCTAATAGAACCCTGCTATTGGATTCCGGCGTTATTGGCTGAAGGGAATTGAGTTTGCATGTTTAATCAGGTCGTAATGAAGCGCCATGACACATTGTTTGGCAATAAACGTTGTTAGGTTATGTTAACGGTAACCTTTGTGACGGATTAATGATGTTATAGCTAATATAAAGGTTCAAGGAGTCACGGCAAAAACGGAGGATGGATAGGTGGATTCATGACGACTCGATGGTGCTGTGTGGATTGTCCAGCATTATTTATATATTTATTATTATTTATCATGTTAGTCTATTTTACTATAAAAACTATCGTAGTTTGACGAATTCATTACGGATGTAAGCGGGTTAACACAAATAAGCAACACAAATAAGGTTCGTAGTTAACCCGCTTACATCCGTAATGAATGTTAGTCTATAAAGATAAAGATAAAGATCATTTATTTGCATAAACATGTGTAGGTATAACATTTAACAAACAGGTATGCAGGTATCAACATGTTTTACCGATTACGGTGTACAAATTGTGAGAAAAGGCATGCAATGCAACAGAGACAGTAGGTAACTAAAATAATACTTGGGTTATTAGAAATAATGTCAAAAAATTATACATAAGTTAGTTTATAAGTTATTGCATTAATTAATTTTAACAATAATTAAAAAAAAAAAACAATTACAAAGTTAAAATTTATCATTGAGAAAGTCGTCAATCCTTAACATTTTTCAATTAACAATTTCTTAAATTTATTTTTAAATTCACAATCATTTAGTTGCTTGTAGCTCTTAGGTATTTTGTTGTAAATTTTCGGTGCCATTGATACTATGCTCTTATGTAGTAATGCAGTTTTGGATGGAAATAAACAAAGTCTATTCTAAATAAATTGCAAATACTGTCGTAATATTTGTAATAGAATAAAACCGTTGGAACCAGATGTATCCGAGGGTCCCACATCCTCTGAATAATACATAAGGGTCGTAATAACGTGGGATCTAACGGACAATAGTAGCACTGAAGGGATTTGTGTTAGCCCTTCAATCGTACTTGCGCGGTGGTCGAACCTACGACAAATGGTTTGTTCCGCCCAGACAACCAAACTAGACAACTAGTTTTATACGTGGAAGAAATTTTCCGCGGAGACAACTAGTTACCTGGATGGAATTTTATTTCCATCTACACAACTGTTTGGTGACTAGTTGTCTCGATGGAAAAATTTCTTCCGCGGAGACAACCAGTTACCTGGACGGAATTTACGGTCTCTCTTCAACACTTTTCCATCTGATAGTGTGGTCTGATTAAATCTTCTTATCTTTCCATTTGGCTAAATAATATTAGGCTTTACTTTGCGGAAATCAACGGCAAAATATTAGGATGAAATATATTTTTGTAACAATTCCGCGTATACATAATACATATGTATAAAATATATTTTTCATCTTATCATTTCAATTTGACTAACTATTATTTATCGAAATATCTTGAAAATATTTATGAACTTAATAATATTTACATGCTTAAAGGCATGTAAATAATATGGAAATTGATTTAAGTACGTATTTATGTTTGCAATTCTAATCAATCATAATCATCATCTAGCCCCAAGCAGAGCTTGTGTTAGGGGTACTGGATGACTGATATACTTAATACATTACAGTACATAGAAATATATTTTTATTATACATAGAACACACCCAGAATCGGAACAAATATTTGCAGATCGTACAAACATTTTTCCCAAGGCGGGAATCGAACCAACAACCTCCAGCGTCGCAGACGGACCTTCGCCCGCCACATCGGTCGTCGCCAAGTCGTCACCCTCTGATTTGGTAAAAATGAGTCTTAGGTTTTTATAGTTTTCCATTAATCACTTATTTTGTGGTTAAGTGGCATGCTCTGAAGTGGGTTCTTAGGTCAGTTATGTTGCATGATTTTAGTGACCATACACGGAGGGTTCCGTGTATGGTCACCAAAATCATGCAACCTACACATCAAAACAGAATCCGAAACTATTTGAATTGTGTAACTTGCTCATAAGTCCTCTTAAACTTGGGTCTTTGAAGGCTCCTAAGTTGAGTTTAACTCGCCGGTTTGGGTAACTTGCTTTGGTTATGTTCAATCTGAACCCAGTCGTAACTTGAGATGGGATCTAGGGATGCTGTATAACTTAACTAGGGCACTGATAACTTAAAACTGTTACAGTGTTGATTTCAGTAAGCTGGTAGGTATAACCCTGTAAAAGCAACTAGCAATAACGTTCATAATAACATGAACAAATTTAAAAATTTTAAAACCCCCTGTCAGATTTTCATGAAACATGGCTAAGAACACTCGGGATAAAATTATCTATGGCACAAAAAAAAACGAAACGAAAATCGGTTCATCCGTTTGGGAGCTACGATACCACAGACAGATACACAGATACACATACAGACACGTTAAACTTATAACACCCCTCTCTTTTTGCGTCGGGGGTTAAAAATAGAATCAGAATTAAAATACGATAGGTGCCTGCTTTTTAAAAGACCGTACGATATTTAGACCTACAAGAATATTTTCCTTAGAATACTAGGAAATAGAGTGCTAGATCTGATTTGTCAGTCTGTGCGAGGGATGGATGATCGATTATTATTATTATTTTCTGTTTTGTTTAAATAAAAATCAAAAATTTAATCATGCAAAATTTTACTCTGACATTTTTATTAAAATTATATGATATCAATGTTATGTTAGTTTTATAAGTTTCATTATTTGCATGTAATTATAATTAATTAGTGTTATTATTGTTTTCGCCGTTCTAATTAATAATTAAATCAACTACTAAATTACTAAATTACTAAATTCAATGACTAGAGTAAACAACTGAAAAGTAACCTCTAACTTGTTAGAACCAAAATATTCCTACATAAATATTCTCACCTCAATATATTAATTATAGCACTTACAAAACCCAATGATGGGTTATTATGTTGCGATAGTGATTAACAATGATGGATGTTTTACTAAGCAGCACCTTAAATGATTTAAGTAATGAATCTGATACAAGTTAAGGCCCTTTCTAAAGCTCTAATAAATTTTCTTTGAATGGCACCATTAAACCATTAGCATATTTTCTTTTGATACCATTTGTAAAAACATGAAGGGAAAGCATTTTATTAAAGGTCCGCTGAGGAATACGAAAAGTACCTTTTTAATAAAACACCTTTTATACTACCGATTGCCAATTTGCTTATTCCGATGATCAAAGATTTTTTGAAGTCCGTAAAAACCATTTGGTTCTTGATAGAAATTAGGTACCTACGTAGTTGCTTGGTTTATACAAATTTGTTTTATTTAAATCACTAACTTGTGCTTGTATTTTTCACTTTATGAAAAGAAAAAAGATTTACGACCGCTGACGACCTCTTGGCGCAGCGGACGTGCCGCCTGCAAAGCAGAAGGTTGCGGGTTCGATTCCCGCGTTGGCACAAATGTTTGTACGAGCAAATATTTGTTCCGGGTGTTGTGGGTATTATCTATCTATAATAAAAATATCTATCTATGTAATGTATTGTATTAAGTACTTATATCAGTCGTCTAGTACTCGTAACACAAGCTCTGCTTAGCTTGGGGCTGAGGTGATGTTGTGTGGATGAGCCAGCATTATTTATTTATTTATAAATGTCTCTACGTATAAATGTCTCAGAATGAAAGACATTGGAATGAAAGAAATATCTGGATATGCCTTTCATTCCTTATTCCTTCCTACTCATTACCTAGGATTAGCTGCAAAGCTGTTGCTAAGATTGCTGACTAGTATTTACGCTGATTGCTTTTAGGGCGCCCGACCCAAATCAGCACCACCACTTATTCTATCGTATTATTTTGTTATACGAAGGAATTTTCAAAAATCGATTGGCCAATTTGTGATGCCTAACATAAGCTTTTTTTAATGGCTCTATAAATGTTTTAGAAAGTATAGTATAGTATACAGGCAGAGATGCGAAATTGCTCTTTTTTGCCACCATGGTAGCTAAAAAGAGCAACTTCGCATCACTTCTTAAAGAAGAATAAATAAAACTTTTACAGAGCCATTTTAAAAGCTTATGATAGGTCTCACAAACTCGCCAATCCATTTTTGTAAATTCCTTCGTTTAACTGAATAATAAGATAAAATAGGTAGTGGTGCTTATCTGGGTCGGCCTTAGGTAATATTACTATTACTAAGCTCCGGTAAAATGGAGCCTACATTGTAATAATACTGCTTATTTTAATCACACTTAATCAGATTTAATGTGAGAGAGCTTTGAACAGTTCAAATTGGATCAAGCGAGCAATCTAAATTCCTTTAGCTTTTAATTGATAATCTGCTTGAGGTAAGGAATATTTAGAAGAAAACTAGGCTACGGGTCAAATAGAAAGTTAATTAAATTGAAAACATTTTATACTCGGGAATCCTAGATATTTTTTATGTTACAAAACCGAAGAAATGTTCGTGGAAAATTGATTTTTACGAAACTGGTATCATCGGAGCATATACACACTTTCAGTCCGTAGACGACGTTCGCTACGCACGCTTACCGCGGCCTCTAACTCGTTTTCGCCAACACCAGTGACAACCAACCTATCTTACTCGAGGCCCGCTTTTTCGGTTTTCGTCATGTTTAAATGCAAGAGTTGTAATGCAGAGTTCAGGGATGGAGCTACTTGCTCCATATGTCAGGGGCATTTTGATTTCGCCTGTGCCGGAGTCTCAGAAACGGGCTATCGTCGTCTAGGTGAAAGGAAAGCCACTTGGAAGTGTTCTAACTGTAAGAACGCCAGGTCCGGAAGTCCAAACCCAACTTCATCGAAATCCCCAGCTCCAGCAGACTTGGACGCTGTACTTGCTGAATTGAAGCGGCTGTCACTTCAGGTCGCTGTGCTCCCTGTCCTCGAAGCAAGTATAAACGCTATGAAGACTGAATTAACGGATTTGAAATCAATCAAGCAAGAAATTTCAGACATTAAATCTTCGATGAGTTTTATGGACCACAAATTCGTGGCCTTCTCAGATAAGATCACGGAAATGGAAAAAGATTTCCAATCACTGCATAAAACTAAGAACGATGTTGAGCATCTGCAGCTACGTATACAGAACTTGGAGGAGCAGCTCAAAGAAAATGACCAAAGGTCACGTCTGAATAACATCGAGGTTAAAGGCGTCCCCGTCACCAATTCCGAGAATCTGTTCGATATACTAACTAAGATTGGATCTCATATAAAGTACACCATTCCGACTGACCAAGTAAACTACATGGCAAGGATTCCGATGCGTAACGACAAGAAAAACAAAACAATCATAATCGCCGTGCACAGTCGGTACATTAAGGACAACTTCGTGGCAGCTGCTAAGAAGTGTACTATCACCCCCCCTGACCTGGGCCTACAAGGTGTCAACCGTATCTTCGTAAACGATCACCTAACATTAGAGAACAAAATTCTACTGAATAAAACGAAGTCCCTGGCGAAGGAACGGGGGTTTGCATTCACCTGGGTAAAAGGATGCAAAATCTGCGTGAGAAAAGACCCTGCCTCTCCCGTGATTGTGATAAGATCGGAGTCCGACCTAAAAAAACTATAAATACTGCAAATTGTTCAATTGTTCACTTAGTTTATTACACTAAATTCGTCATTTCTGCTTGCCCATATTCTACGACCCTTGAGTTGGCGAGCGCTGACTCGCTAACTTGTCCTTACCACGGTACACTCAATGCAGCTAGTATGCGTTACTGCGATCTATCGCTACCCTCAACGGTAAGTCAGCTCGCTTTTATTTGTCTATCCACCTACGTTTATTTGTTTCTTGCGTTACTCTTGTTAATTATAACCCATTTTTGTATTGCCTTAATTTGCATATGGAATGTTTTGCAGCTCTTTTATATTTTGATATTGATTTACGTGTTAAAACTTTTGATATTATTAGTAATGACAACAATATCTTGCTTTAACTTAATTTTTAAACGGAATGTTTTGCAGCTACCTTATTCAATAATACCTATTCTCGTGCTAATACCATTCAACTTTTATAATGGATCCAATTAAGATTTATTATCAAAATGCCCGCGGTTTGCGCACTAAGACAGTAACATTCCTCAGGAATTTAGCGTTAAATTCGTATGATGTAATTTGCATTACCGAAACTTGGTTGAACGATAGTTTACATAGCAATGAACTTCTTGATGATCGCTATTTGGTATGGCGCCGTGATCGTAATTACGAATCTACTGGGCAGAGTAAGGGAGGCGGTGTTCTTATAGCTGTCCGTAGGGACCTACCCGCTCAACACCGGGTTGAATGGTCTTCCACTGCGGAAGATATCTGGGTTACACTAACTTTAAAAAATAATAGGCCTAGATCTATCTATAGATTACACATAGGGGTGGTTTATATTTGTAGCGAGAATTTAGGCAATTCGCTCTCTACCCAACTCTCCAACTTTGCTATTAATTTAAGTAATATTTCACTAGACAACCCTCTGGATAAAATTATTGTACTAGGCGATTTCAATATGCCTAATGTAATATGGACGAGGGATGTCGACAGTTCCTCCCTGTCTCCAAATAATATCATTGGATCTCACCAGTCAGACTTACTAGATATCCTAGATACATGTAATCTTTCGCAATATAATTTTTTTATCAATGACAGCCATGGACGCCTGCTGGATCTGATTTTTTCAAACAATGACGTAACGGTTAGCTCATGCAATAAACCTCTCGTTCCCGAAGATCTTCACCACCCCTCTCTCATAATTGATGCAAATTTTGTCCAATTACATACCATCAGACCGCAACCCTACACTAAGTACCTGTACAACAATGGTGACTATGACTCAATACGCTCTGACCTTGACGCCGTCGACTGGCATTCGGAATTAGATATAAGGTCTCTCGAAGACGCGATTACTTTCTTTTATACTTGTATTTATAAACTACGCGATACATACATATCATCTAGGTTGGTAACAGCATCACGTAAATATCCACTGTGGTACGGAAGCCCATTAATTAAATTATTGCGTGAAAAATCAAAGTTCCACAAAAAATACAAAAAATATGGTAATTTTTACGATCGCGATTCTTTTGTTTTACTGAGAGACAGGGCTCGTGTAATGGAGAAAGTAATGTACGATAATTACATAGCTAATATCGAAAGTTCTATTAAAAATAACCCTCGTGCCTTCTGGTCTTACGTGAAAAGCAAACGTCAGTCAAATGCATATCCCTCGGTTTTTGAATATGGGAGCCGGTCTTCGGATCAAGGGGATGAGATTTGCAACTTTTTTGGTGATTATTTCCACGCTAATTTTCTTAAAACTTATGCCTCTCAACCTTCAACCAATTCTACCTTCCCCTCCCCCTCCTCCTCGCAGCTGGATGTCGTTTCCTCTTCTGATATCAGCTCTATAGAAATTTCGGAAGAGAATGTCTTTAAATTATTTAAATCATTGGATCTATCGAAATCAGCAGGGCCCGACAATATACCAGCGATTTTGATTGTTAAATGTGCAAGAAGCCTTGTACTGCCCTTAACTATTTTATATCGTCGCTCCTTATCTGAAGGTATAGTACCCAATATTTGGAAGGCTGCCTTCATAACTCCCATACACAAAAAAGGGCCAAAAAATCACGTAGAAAACTACAGACCTATCTCGAAATTGTGCTTGTTTGCCAAGGTTCTCGAAAAAATTGTGTATACCCAGCTTTATTCGGCTATTAAACACAGCATATCGTTACGGCAGCATGGTTTCTTAAGAGGCAGGTCCACCACGTCGAACTTACTACTCTGTACTGATTTTTTAACTCGATTTATGTCTGAACCTTCGCAAGTAGACATCATTTATACCGACTATTCTAAATGCTTTGACCGTATCGATCACTCCATCCTTCTTGACAAGCTACATAACATAGGTATCAGAGGGAACTTATTTAGATGGTTCACTTCGTACGTCCGTAACCGTTGCCAGACCGTGGTACTAGGAGGCTACTCTTCGCTACCCCTTAATGTTCCTTCAGGCGTCCCTCAAGGGTCCTTATTAGGACCATTATTATTCAACATATTTTTGAATGACGTCGCTTCTTGTTTCATATATTCAAAAATTCTTCTTTACGCCGATGACATGAAGATTCTCCTTCCAATTAAAAATCTTAACGACGCTCAATACCTTCAATCTGACCTAAATAGATTTCAAAATTATTGTTCTTTAAATAAACTGGATTTAAATGTATCTAAATGTGACACATGTTCTTTCAGTCGGAAACCTAGTAAAGTAATCTCTACCTACACATTTTTTAACTTACCTATAACCAGAGTAGACTCAATAAAAGACCTAGGTGTAACATTTGATACTAAGTTGTTGTTCGACGAGCATATTAATAATATAACAAAGAAGGCGTCTCGCGCCCTAGGGTTTGTTCTGAGAATGTCATCGGAATTCATGAATGTTAAAACTTTTAAAATTTTGTACTGTGCTTACGTACGTAGCCACCTCGAGTACGCATCGCAGGTATGGAACCCGAACTACGCGATTTATTCATCGCGTCTTGAATCGATACAAAAAAGATTTTTGCGATACCTACAATACCGAACTAAAATGTACCTACCTGATTATTTTACAAGGTGTCGCAAGTTTCATTTCCTTCCACTCTCTAATCGCAGGCAAGTTGCCGACCTAGCATACCTCATAAACATCTGCAATGGCAACATAGACTGTCCTGAGCTTCTTGAGCAATTAGGGTTGCGTACAAATACTGCTGCATTGAGAAAACCGAGTATTCTTTACGTTCCTATGGTTAAAACTAATTATAGACAAAACGCATTCTTAATACGAGCTAGCAAATCGTTCAACTCATTGGTCAACAAAAACATTGATGTTGATTTATTTAACACACCTGCAAGTAAGCTTAAACGCTTGCTTAGTGATGATTTCTTTTTAAGATAACTACAACACGCATTCACTTTGTGTTGTGTATTTCCTTCTATTTTTCTTAAAGTCGTCTACTTTCACTGTGTTTCATTTTTTACTCTATTTAAGTAAATATCTGCGGAAACTTTTTAATTGGCCCTCAGCACACATGCGCTGGCCTGTACCGGCATGTATTATGTAAATAACTATTCTTAAGACCTAGCTGTAAGTTTTCCTAAAATTTTGAAAATAAAATAAAATAAAATATAGCAGAATTTAGAAACAATTTATAGTTTTGAAATTTTCATTCATCATTTTTTTCGTCACTCGCGTGTTTCCGTACTCGAATTCAAATATTTTTTCTGTGTTTGTGCAATTATGCGTTGCTGAAGTTTGCGTTTCCGTTTTTAAATTAACTTGCACAGGCAAACTATTTGGTTGTTTTTGTTGATTGTACTAAGGAATACCCAAATTTGAAATACCGGATAACGGTATACCGAAAGTGCACGAGACCGCAGAACGAAATACCGAAAGCATGTTATCCGTTTTTGTTAAGTTTTCATTCATAAATGTTTTGGTTGACATAAACCTTGGATACTAGAACCGGATATAGTTCATTTTAACTCAAGAAAACATAACACAAAATAATAATTTATTTTATTATTTTTTTGTTAAAGTATTTCCTTTAATTAGTGAAAGTGGTTATGTGGTCATGACCGTTTGAAGTGAATAAATAAATAAATCAAACAATTTAGTCAATTTGCAACAGTCTGCAGTTAGCTCAATTGTATCAATTGTAAGTACTAGTTCTGATTTATTTATATTATATGACTGTAATTTTCTTTGTGAATAAAGATCCATAAATACATCCTAATCATTGCTGGCATTTTGCAGTTAGTTTCTCATTTAGCAAATTTACAGATTATTTTAATAATTTCAATGCAATATAAACCCTCCAGTGACCCTTCAGCTTCCAGTGAGATCAGACATTTCAGTCGAAAAGTGGATGAAAAGATAATATTTGCTATTTGCTTCTTACTGAGTAAACTGGACTGTTCCCTTGCCGTCTCTCGTAGCCATTTTCGTAGCATTTCGTAGCAATACGTAGCGCTTCGTAGCACTTTGTTGATTTTTATAGCATTTCGTAGAATCTGATAGATTATTTTCTATTTCAACAAAGTTTATATCTTAAATGAACTTTTCGAAACTTCGACCATTCGAAGAAATTGACACATGTCAGTAACACATAAACAATTATAAGCCAAAAAAAAATTTCGTCGTGCTGTTGGTCAGACTGTGGCCAAATTACTTTTCCAAGTGAGGTTTCTTAAACCATGTTCCTTATTCCTAGTATTATAGATTTTTATACTGTGTGTGTTTTTTCCTATGAGATATGGGTTTGGTGCCTGAAAAAACCGAATTTTATTTATTTATTCAAGTAGGAAACCTATACTAACTACCTAATAAATACGTTGATTTCATAACATCAAAAACATTTTGCAATGAAAACAATCAAGTTGCACCACAATCTTTGGTTTTTTGGTTGTTTGGTGCCTGAAAAAACCGAATGTTATTTACTTATTCAAGTCGGAAACTATAGATACCTAATAAATACGTTGATTTCATAACATCAAAAACATTTTGCAATGAGAAACATTCAAGTTGCACCACAATCTACTAAAACTTGTTATAATGTCTTGATAGCGTGCACTTCTGTTATTTCGTGCTCTTAAACTGCAATTACAGCTCTTATAGCCAGCTGTAGCTCGAAGCAAGTATAGTGCTCAACTAAATATACTACACCTAGTGTATGAGAGCTTTAGCTAGCAAATTTATTCACCATTCTGAGCTCTAATGCTCGCATATAACGCTCGTATTTGATTAAACGCTGGCTGGATGGCTCAATTTATTTAAAGGGTGCTCAAGAGCTTTTCTGATTTAATAAAATAAAAAGGTCTTGTACGAATTTATCAAGTTTCAGATGTTTTAGTATCTGTTCTACTTTACATGCCTCTTTGCCTATATAAGAAATGTTTTTCAGTTTTCTTTTAAAAGTGTTTTCATGGAAATTAACGGATATATAGTTTTCAGGATTTTATAAAATAAATTTATAGACTACTTTTTATACCGCGAGTGTGAAGCCACAGGCTGAACCTAGTTTTGCATATTTATAAATATAAAAGTCTAAGAATAAAACCAGATGTTTTTATTCGTTAAGTGAGAACACGTTAAAAAAACTCTTTAATTGAAGCAAAACAACTCGAATTTTTTCCATACACTGGTTTCGTATATTCGTTTACTATGCAAATGATGTCAGGGCCGTTCCGGTGTTGCCAGCAAATTGAGACGACATTTATACAGTTCTACGTAAACAGCCAAATTGAGTTGCGATATGAATATGTGGGATTTGAATTTCAACATCGAAACAGAAATTATTGAATGATTGTCTTTCGCGGGATTTAAATGATGCTTTTGTTTGCTCGAGGAACCTACGCAAAAACAAGTCTCGAATAAAATAAAACGTCAAGTGCGAGTCGGACTAGCGTACTAAGAGTTCTGTAAGACCTTGTGTCTTACCAAATTATCATGATTCTAGTATCTAGATCAACGGGAAGTAGGTACCACGTAGGATTTGGTTCATGTCGAGTATTAAAAGTATTTTTTTATTGAATAAATTCTTAGAAAAAGGGGTTGACAGACGGACAGATAGACAGACAGACAGACGGACAACAAGGGTTCCTTTTTTCCTTTTGAGGTACGAAAACTTAAAAATAAAAAATATTTTTCGTTTCTATAACGACATACGCCATTATTGACACTTGGAAGCCTAATAATTTGAATATTTTGAAAAAACCAAAGCCCGACTTCAAATTCCTTTTTGTGGGACAAACACCTCGGGAATAAATTTGTGGAACCATTTTGAGATCATTTTCTATCCTCAACCTCAACAGCCTGTATTGGTCCACTACTGGACGCAGGCCTCGCCCTGATAAGCGCCTTATTGACTTTTATCACATGGGAGGTAATGCCCATAATCCCCACGCTGGGCATGCGTGTTGGGGAACGCAGTTCTGTGGTAGAATTGTTCGTCTCCGAATATCCCTGGGTCGCCTCTTACGATACCCGCGGGAAGAGTCGGGGTTTCGAACCTGTATTTAGTAACAGACAGGTAGACTTATTTTTCACAATCTCTAATCGATTACCAAGTAGTGTTTATTAGTTTTTAGCCGACTTCAATAAAAGGAGGAAGTTCTATGTTCGGATGTATGTATTTTTTATGTATGTTCATCGATTACGCCATCAATTGCAGATCGATTTCAATGATTCTTTTGCTATTGCATAGAAAATACCCCAACTCCAGATTTCATCCTAAAATGTTAGGTATTAGAATTGGACCAAACATTTAAGTACCTATCGAATTTAGCCAAAACGCTTTCACTTACAAAAGAAGAAATTTCCGATTCAATAATCTTCGATAGCATTAAATTTTCTTACCCTTTTCAATAATTCAGTTAGGGAATCATCTGCCCTAGAAAACTGAGCCATCCTTTACCCTTTTATTGAAATTACGAGGTTCTCTGACGTGGGCGTCCCGCCCGCCCACAGTTGGATAAATACTACGTTACATTTCACAGAAAAAGCTACGTAGAAATTGTACCTAAATTTTTTTAGGAATTTGCTGATGTCATATTCATATTATTTATTTATTGCAATCATCGTGTACATTAATAGATCTTAGTATATTAGTATCTAAGTCTAGGCTAGCTACGTCAGTAAAAGTGTATAAATCGTTAATACCTACTTTTTCAACCGTTTCAAAAAAGAGGGGGTTCTCAGTAAGGCTGTGTCTTAAGAAGGCTGTTGCAAACAATATACAGGTAGCTCAAATGATCCATATCAATACCAGTCGGAAGTGTCCCCAAGACGCTGGCTGCATTGCTCCGCTGTATGGCAATGCTGATATGCTGCACCAGATACAGTATGCAGTTAGCTCAACTGTTTTAGTAGTAAATACTAATTCTAATTTATTTCTACTATAATGATTGTAATTTTCTTTGTGAATAAATTTATTAATTTCAAGCTGGTAACTAACATGGAAATTCATCCTTAAATTTGACGCCAGATGCGCGTTTCCTTTATACATTTTCAGTGAAACAGTCTTCCGATCTTAGTCAGAGGTCAAATGATGTAACATAAGGAGTTGTGAATAAAATAAAATAAAAAAAAATCTCGTAATATGAGTCGCTTTTTAAATTTTGACTCATAGAACAAAAAATTATGTATTTAGTTAAGCTGAAGGCAATCCGAATTAAATAAATAAATGTCCGCTTGACGCGATCCTTGCTTTCTGACAGTGGGACCGAGAAACGTTCAAAACCCTCGGCGCGCGAGTTATACTCGCACTTGACGGATCTTGTTTTTACAGTTTTAGATGTTACGTTTCCCCGCCCCGCGTGGGGAGGTTTCCTTTGTGCTCTGGATGCCATCAAAAATGCGATCCTGTTCTCCACTTAACGTAAGTGCACCCTTTCAAAGTTCCTTCTTGCCAAGTTTCATACAATTTCACATCACTATGACACAATACATCACTTTGAATATGCAGCACAGATTTGATAAAACACTCTCCTTTTCTGAAAGGTCCCGTAATGGTTCCGTTTCATCCACGTCTGTGTACAACCCTAAAATGTACTTTATAAGACGCTCCATCAACCTGGCACACTCACCAGAAACGAGGTAGGTATCGTTAATTCAGAGAGACGTAACATGACAATAAGTAAGCAAGAATTTTCTCTCTGTTAGAAAGAATAAACGAATAAATTCCAGTGCTTTCTGTATTTTATTCGGGAAAATAAGATTTATTTATTTAACAAGAACAGCTAATTCAAACACAGACAGGATTGAGACGGCAAAATTACACAAAGAAATGTATCTAAATAAGTTTTTGGAAGAACATAAAATGATGTAGCACATTTAGGGACATTTAACTTTCTTATTGTTTTTTTTATTACCGCAGTGCGAACCTGGACGAGATTGGCGCAGGACCGTGTGGAGTGGCACAAAAGCTTGGAGGCAGCAACCCAGCAGTGGGTGAAGTCGGGTTGCGGATGATGATGATGATTGTTTATTTATGAAAGCAGATTATCAATACCCTGTAGAAGATACAATAAATAATTGAAAATTAAAAATGCTGGACAATTCACACAGAATCATGTAGCCTCAAGCTAAGCAGAGCTTGTCTTATGGGTACTAGATAACTGATATACTTAATTCTAAGTATTGAAATTAAACTTTAATATAAAAGTATTGAAAACAAATTGAAAAAAATGTCGAATAACTTAGATGGATATTTTTTTTAAGCATAGAATATACCCAGAACACCCGGAACTAATATTTGCAGATCGTACAAACATTTGTCCCAAGGCGGGAAGCGAACCCCCTACCTAGCAGGCTAACCTTCGCCTTTCGGGTCACATTGGTCGTCAAATAAAAATGGTAACAATATATAAATTAAAATATTGTGCAACACTGTCAAACTTTATTTCTGTAGTGCCATCTATATTCGACTTTGAAAACTTGCCCGTGAAACGTTCTAAGCCTCCATTTATAATGGTTTGCGACATGATGACAGCTATAAATAACTATGTACATCCAAGACTAATAGGATTAAACATCTGCCAAAGCTTACAGGATTAAGACCCAGATTATAAATCGCGAGATAAAATCTTTACGAAAATGAAATAATATATTCAGGCTTAGATATAAATAAGATAACTCAAGTTTATTATATTCGGGAAATCCGCACGTGTCTGTTATTATTCAATAAGATTTGGTTTACGTCATGGTTTTTATTCGATTCATATAAAGCTGATTATGTGAAAGCTTTATAGATATTCTGTCCCTGAGTGCTTTTTAAAGATTAGGTTTGTATTCTTTTGGTTTTGCTTATTTTTACAGTCAAAATAACCAGCAATATGTTTGTAACTCTACAATGTAGGTTATTGGGTTATCGGTTTTAGTTTTATCATGTGCCAGACCATGTAAAAGCTGCTATCTTCCCATAAATTCTAGTTGTAAAATGATGTTGTAAGTTTTGCACCTGAAAAAGTTGGTCTTGTTAATAAACTTTTGATGTTTTTTTGTTATTTTAGTGCGTTAGCCCTCACAGTCTGGGTGATTTCCAAGGAATCAAATAATACCCCAAAAATTTTCGATTTAGACGGGACTTGAACCCGCTTCCTTCCCTCAGTACGGGAATGTGCTAACCAACTATATCCCTGTCGAAGTCGAATTTTTTTTATATATAATTTGATTTTTTAAACTTTTGTTCATTGAATGACGAAGCAATCATCCTGTTTTACTGCTGATACCTATTGTTATCCTTATGCTGAATACTATAAAATTATACCCAAATCTGTTGGTCCAAATACCCAACCAGTAAAAAACCTGGGCACTATTAGAACCCAATACCACTTAGGTCACGTCGCCTAGAACCTATGTCGCATGATTGAGGTTCTGCAAACGATCTGTCGAGGCACTACATGCATTTAAATGACTCGATTGTACTGTACACGTAACATCTCCATGTGTCTCACGTAGACGATTAGCTTCGATAATAACCTATACGCCATCCGACGTGTTGTTTCGGATCAAATGGGTGATTAGTAGAAGTTTTATGTGTCTCTGTTATAAAAGTGCAAAGAAAAAGCTTTGTGCTATTTCCGATCAGTTCAGATTAGTTATTTATTTATAAGAAAATTTTCTTACATGATCATCATTGTCAACTTATGTTAGTCCACAGCTGGCTATAGCCTCCCTAGCCCTGTCTTCAGCAGGGGTATTTTAATTCATTCGATTCGTTTCTGAATCGAATCCGACGGATCTATAAAACGCTATTTTGATTTCGATAACTTTGGTTCTCTGTCAGATGTATCCGTTACGAATCCTATCCTTCAGGGAGACTTCGACCAAAGCAAACTCAACATTATGAGAATTCAACTTCCTGTTCCTGAAGGCATTTTTCTTTATCCTACCTGTCATACCTACTTTTAGAGATGATAAGATTTGAATTGTAAACAACTTTAGTCACCTACCGTAAGCACTTATTCTCAATTTTATAACCTCTTGTAACTTTTTATGGCAGGGTTTTATTTTTTATTTAACAGGGCGTATTGCGCGCTATTTTGTGAAAATGATTTCGCATAAGATTTCGCGTTCATAGGAGCAGGACAGAGCATACGTTTTTAGAATGGCGTACGCGCAAAAATTATATTTTTGCTTATTTACAAGACAACAACACAACTTATGAAGAAACTGCATTATTAAACCAAAGAATTAAAAATAACCTACGAATCTTTTCTATAGACAAAAATCTCTTCTATAGACTGCAGGGTTCCCGAGATCTTGACCAAATTAGGTGCAAAACAGTGCTCTTTCATAATTTTTTTTAAATGTATTTTTTTTCGCGAAAGTGTTTTCAATTTTAAGAAACCAAAGAAAAAATTTGAACTTTATGTAACTACCTAATTCGTTTTCGAAATTTCTGTAGAGCAAACACTTTTTGAAATATGTTGAATAGAGTCAATAAATTGACTTAATTTCCAATGTACCTACGCAGAGCGATCCATCTAAAATGTAGGCTGGAAAATACCTACTATTTTTAGGCAGGTATTCATCAAATAGCGATGTCTCTAACCGGAACCTTTAGAACATGTATGTATAATCGACAAACGTTCGAAACCCTCGGCGCGCGAGTTACACTCGCACTTGACGTTCTTGTTTACCACGGGGTTCCCGTGAGTACAGAGATCTAGGCCTAGTTTGACACCAAACCCGCTAGGTTCGCCCTTAAATAATTTAATATTTTAATTTGCCTCACGTTCGTAGGTTTGAACATAGATTTATATCGTTAGATAGGCCCCGACACCAAAAACTGTGGCATTGTTTTTGAATGTGTGGGTTAACAAAATGCCGACACACGCACACTAACGGTTAACGCACACATCCAAAAAAGTAGTTAAAAAATCGTGTTTCTGCCATTGTAATTATCTGTTGTTATTACCATTTCGTGTGCAATCGTATTGCACACACTTTCCTGAAAAAAGTATACCCTTAGATGCCCTGAAATCGAAAATGTTTGAATGTGTGAGTCAACATAGTGTCAAAAACCTGTGCAATTTGTGTAGAACAAATAATAGTTAGAAATAGTGTTTTTGCCAATAAACCTTATCATTATTATTATATTATCGTGTGCAATCGTATTGCACATACTTCTATGAAAAAAAAAACGGCCTAATAAGCCCTGAAATCGAAAATGTGACTATGTACAAACCTGTGCAATTTGTAAAACTGTGCAGTCTACGCTGAAGCGTAGGTACCGAGAAAATAGTGTCATCTCTTTTTCTCCCAGATTAGTTGCCAACACGACTTTCTCTTTCGTGCACTCGCCATTTAAATTTGTTATTTTCGGACAGTGCGGAAGAAAATTAAAATGTTTTTCAATGAAATCGCAATACTTACGAGTGAAATGTTACACCTCTGGCTTTATTTGTGTTTCTAGAATTGTTGTTGCACTTTAGAAAGGCACACGATGGCATTTTGTGACAGTAAACTGCTCGCAAAGTTCGCAAACGTCCTTTACAACACGTCCGGCTCACACTGTGTTAGGATGTGAACTAACTCCAGGTTAGTGAGCCTCACTCACTTCGACTGTGGAACAACACGGCGCGGTCTCACTGCGGTAAGGGCCTATCTAACGATTTATATCTATGGGTTTGAAGTGTTTGTTAGTATTCCGTAAAACATAGATTACACTCATACTATGAAGTCTAATAGTCCATTAGTTTATTAGCATTCCTTTCAAATGAGCTTTATTAAAATTTACTGGGTGTAGTTAGTTAATATAGTTGCCTCATAAACACATCACTTAACTTTATTACTAGAAAAGCTGGTCTGGATTTGCAAACACAGAGTTCCGTTATAAGCTTTAGTCATTTAATAAATAAATTCTGGACAATCCACACAACATCATCTAGCCCCAAGCTAAGCAGAGCTTGTGAGCTTGGATGACATAATTAATTATACATAATAGAATACATTACATAAAGTTTTTTTTAAATTTAGTAAGGTTATATTAGATACATATCTGCGTCGATACCAAACTAAGTAACAATTAAGTATAACTCAGGACATTTTACAATGAGTTAATATAATTCCGAACTTAGCTGGACGCTCTAGCGCGCTTCTCAACATTTGAAAGCAGTTTCAAATTTTTGTGCTTTCGGAAATAAAGCCATTCCTTCCGGCAGATTTACATATGACAGACTAGTTTCTGCCCGCGGCTTCGCACGCGTCGTTTCTATGGAAATGTTTAAATTTATTTCTATCCCATGGGAACTGATTTAAGGGATAAAACGCCTATGTCTTATTCCAGGCTTAGAGCTACGTTTATCCAAAATTTCAGCTCGATCGGTTTTGTCGCTATAGCGTAAAGAAGGAACAAAAATCGGTCTCAACATCCAATTAAAATATTCGTGTGAAGTGATACCTAATTTAATGATCCTTCGTTTCCGTCTTGAATTTCTATACGAAACCCTATGAAATGGCGTCAAATGCATAAAAACTTTTACGGCGCTATTCTAGCCAACGACAATAGCTTAGCCAATTTGCTAAAAGCTGTGCTTCGCAAGACTACCGACTGGGAAAATGGGAAATATAGAGCTTTGACATTATATTTTGGATCTCGAACATAACGGGGCTTAGCATAATAAACGGGGCTTTAGGCTAGTTCGTACCTATTGCTTTTAACCGTAAAATAGAGTATATAGTTTCAACCTTCCGAGCTCTATATCAGAAATATTGAAATTTGTATCGGAAACTTTGGGTATAAATAGAATAGTACCCAAACCGTAAATTTAATTTTCATATACATAAGATACATACATTATGGTTTCATATATACTCATATATTCGCGGTAGGAGCACAAGGCACACTTTAACAAGTACGTCTATTTACAATAATATAGGTTACAATAAATGGTGATCAATTATAATTCAAAGCCATAAAGCAGACAAGATAGGAGAACAATCAGATCTCTAAGAAATCAAATAATATCGCAGAAAAATTTGACTTTGACGGGACTTGAACCCGCATCCTTCCGTCAGTACCGGAATGTGCTAACCAACTACACCACGAGGTCAAGTGAAGTAGGAGTCGAAAATCTTTGCGACTTTCTACGGACTGAAGTGCCGTTAGCCGTCACGTTCCGGTACTGACGGAAGGATGCGGGTTCAAGTCCCATCGAAGTCAAATTTTTTTGTGATATTATTTGATTTCTTAAAAATTTGCCAGAGTGTGAGGCTTACGCACTATAAAATACAAAAACTTTAAATCAGATCTCTATTTTGTATCAACCCCGAATCGGAATTAAATTTATTTTTTAGGCTTATAGAATAAGCACAAGTCAGATTTTATACTATAAGCAAGAAATAAAGTGTTCATTTATTGGCTTAACTTTTTTGCCCACCAGTAGAAGTGAGCTTCGGAACTGTAAGTTTTCGATCAAAAATAAATACGAAATGATCAGAAAATTAAAAATTCATAAAAAATTATGCAAATTCTACCGACTGACTATATTTGTGTTTCAGAATTTGCCAAGTCCGCTGCTATTTTGTTCTATAGGTAAAGTATAGGAACTTCCAATATTAAAACAGAAAAGAAGAAAAAAGGGTATTGAGCATTTTAAAAAAGCGATATAAATAATGCTAAATATCTGCCGCGCGAAATTCCTTTTCTCGTTTTTTATTACATGAACGACCCTTCACAAATCTACGTAACTTTAGTACAAAACTTTTTAATGTTACTTCAACAACCACTCAAACAATTAACTAGAATTTAGCTTAGGTCTGGAACATAACCTAACCTTTACGAAGTTTAATTTAGCTAAATTAGTTGGCCTAAAGTTTAATCGTGCAGCGCTACTAACATCGAGCTTATTAATTTTAGGTGGATGCTAAATAGGTCTCTAGGTTATTAATAAACTTGGTTTAACCCCGCGTTTAACTAGATTTCTGTGGGTTCGTGAAATGTGGAATGACAATGTTTCTAGTGGAGCTGAGTACGGCTAAATCTAAAGGAAACCAGGCTAAAGAGTCGTATGCTTTGAAGGGCCTAAATGTTAAATAGCGTGTGAGACAAAAAAAGGAACTTAGGTACACACAAACAATTTAGTAACTATTTGAAGTATAACAATTCACAAAAAATTTAGTTACAACACTTCTTTGGGTACAAAACACGACAACTGTCGATGCATACATTGAGAAGTTGCATTTCTTTCAACTACTTTAAGTGCTCGTGCGAGTTTATGCAAGCCAAAAAGCAGTGAAAAAGGACGCTGCCAGTGTGAAACATTTTTCGTATAGCCCCGAGAACAGCCATTTTGTTTCCCTTCCTGCCCCTTTTCACCGTTTCGTTTTCGCATCTGAGATGACTAGCGATCTAGGATACCTTTGGTAACTATCATTCTTCGTTATTTCAGAATAAGCACTGCCCAATTTGTCCCATGGTTTCGCTAAAAAACCTTATCTGGAGTCTGCCCTAGTTTCCCATAAAGTTAGTTTATTCGCTAACATAGTTTCTAAGCCCTTTGAATAACTACATAGAATTCCCTCAGGGATAAAACAAACTTCAAAAGTAGGTTAGATGTAACGGTTCAAGGAGGTGGTAAGTGTATTCCCGGTCTGTCTCCAATTAGGTAAAGTTACAAAAGACGTAACATTAGTAACATTTCTTACTAATGAGGTGACCTAAGGCTTGGAATAGAGATGCTACCGAACTCTAATTATATGTTTCTGCCCGTGGCTTCACACGCGTATTTTCGATATAATAAGTAGCGTATTATCAAAGTTAGGCTATGCTCTAAATGTATACTGTAATGTATTTACAAGTACCTACACAATAATTAAGAATATGGTGTAGGGTAGGCGCGTTTGCGCCAACAGTCGGAATAAACTCACGTAACGGAATGGCTGCCTATTATTTCTGCATCGGCTCCTTTAACTAATTAGATACCTCTCATATACCAAATTTCATCTTGATCTATTCAATAGTTTTGGAGATCCTAGGTAACAAAAAATCAGGTTTCACAAACTTTTGGCTTTATAATATTTGTTATACTATATTTGGATAGGGCCTATAACCATGGCCGATTTTGCAAGAAAATACTGAGACCAGATTATGAAAGATAGTCAATAGCTTGTTCTCTTAGATCTATAAAGGTGAACATTAATAAAGACAACAGCATCAACATTCTGTTGGAATATTTCCACCCACTTTTCAACCCACGACTGGATAAAGGTTACAATGTCTTCGCAAGTAAAGTAGAAAGTTAAAGTACTCTATGAAAGTAGGTTTTTATTTAGAATTTTATCTACGTTCCTTTCCAGCAACTATGGAATTATCGTCGAAAATATTGTAACTCTAACTCGTTTTAACAAAAGATTTCAACTTGTTCCAAACTTTTCGTACATTTCAAAGTTTTATGATATTGCCAAAAATATATTTTCGCAAAAGGTCTCTAACAAAACAGTGGAAAGTTTGTCATTCTGTGTCAGTCCTTGGGGTGTATATCAACTTTATTATTCTTTCATTGAGTGGATGTAATGATTTCTCATGAGGAAAGCATTCTGTGGAACCATGGCCTGAAGGATTGGTTTGAGAATAAAACCTACAAGTTCCTGGGTTTGTCTAGCTAGAGTCTCTTATAAATTTATAATCACAGTGCTAGATATAAATCTTGCTAGAGTTCCTAACTATCAAAATTAAAATAGACACACATACTTGTCTAATGCCATTCATCGTATAACAAGCCTTGATTTAGGTACTATTGTATGTCTATATACATATATACTTACCTAATAACTGTTTGGGTCTAAAGAGACAAAACCAGGAATGTAATTGATATAATTAATTAATGCTATTTCCAATCTTGGCTGATGTTTTTTGCGTGTCCATATTAGAGATATATTTATTTGTTAGATAAAACTTGTCCCGTACGAAAAATATTTAGACATCGACTGCCCGAAATAAGAAAATATACGCTCAAATATATCTTGGCTATTTTCTTTTTCCTCCCAATCCTACGCATTTCTACGACTTTTTCTCTCCAGGGTAATAAGTTGTTGTTACTGCAAAGACAATGCAGATATTCCTGGAAAACAACACGAAAAGGAACTTCGAACATAGATTTCGATATTTGGTATCCAAAATAATTGAGATAAACCGTTGAAATAAACACATTTTTTGAGCCGAAAGCGGTGAGTGAATTGATTTAGAACATTACAAGTTTTTATTTAGTTTCACCTGTTCAGAGTCTGTAATCAAATCTTACTCGTTATCGTTAGCAGTCCGTTTTACAGGCCCGTTTTATCGGTAGTTGTATGAGCGAGTTCAGTACGTGACAGTATTCTAGATCCAGTAATGTGTGTAAACTCCCTCATACAACTACGTCCGACATAGCCGAATAAAAACGTATAGGTACTACGATAAAACGCCTATAAAATAGACTGCTGTGTGAACTTGCACTAAATTGAATGACAATACAATGTTTTGATGACATGGATGGTTCCATCATGAAACTGGAAGGTTTCCGTGGGATCCGTGTTAATAAACGACGCAACGACGTTTGATGAATTATTATTATGTAAAATTTGTACGCCAAATGGCAGATCACAGTGCTCTTAATTATATGTCTACATCCCTGTAATACCTGTGTATCACAAATGAATAAATGAATTTGAATTTGAATTTGCAACACTATCGAGTTTGGGGTCGTTGTTCTTTTTATGAACAACTAACGAAAGAAACGACAAAAAAACTAAATACATTACTTGTTTTGTGTGAAATCGGCACTACACTTGGCAATTCGAATCGTCCAAATTAATTTGCTTCAATACAATTCGTTTGGCTCTTTCTCCGCGTTTGACTCAGACAGGTTATAGTTCAGCTTACTGATGGTTCTACGACATGTAACGACTTTCATTCGACGTAACTTTTTGTGTACATTAATAGGTCTTAGTATATAAGTATCTAAGTCTAGGCTAGCTACGTCAGTAGAAGTGTATAAATCGTTAATACCTACTTTTTCAACCGTTTCATAAAAGAGGAGGTTCTCAGTAAGGCTGTGTCTTAAGAAGGCTGTTGCAAACAATATACAGGTAGCTCAAATGATCCATATCAATACCAGTCGGAAGTGTCCCCAAGACGCTGGCTGCATTGCTCCGCTGTATGGCAATGCTGATATGCTGCGCCAGATAGTCTGCAGTTAGCTCAATTGTTTCAATTGTAAACACTAATTCTAATTTATTTCTAATATTGATTGTAATTTTATTTATGAATAAATTTATTAATTTCAAGCTGGTAACAAACATAGAAATTCATCCTTAAATTTGACGCCAGATGCGCGTTTCCTTTATACATTTTCAGTGAAACAGTCTTCCGATCTTAGTCAGAGGTCAAATGAGTGTAAGTTAAGGAGTTGTGAATCTCGTAATATGAGTCGCTTTTTAAATTTTGACTCATAGAACAAAAAATTATGTCCGCTTGACGCGATCCTTGCTTTCTGACAGTGGGACCGAGAAACGTTCAAAACCCTCGGCGCGCAAGTTACACTCGCACTTGCCGGATCTTGTTTTTACAGTTTTAGATGTTACGTTTCCCCGCCCCGCGTGGGGAGGTTTCCTTTGTGCTCTGGATGCCATCAAAAATGCGATCCTGTTCTCCACTTAACGTAAGTGCACCCTTTCAAAGTTCCTTCTTTCCAAATTTCATACAATTTCACATCACTATGACACAATACATCACTTTGAATATGCAGCACAGATTTGATAAAACACTCTCCTTTTCTGAAAGGTCCCGTAATGGTTCCGTTTCATCCACGTTTGTGTACAACCCTAAAATGTACTTTATAAGACGCTCCATCAACCTGGCACACTCACCAGAAACGAGGTAGGTATCGTTAATTCAGAGAGACATAACATGACAATAAGTAAGCAAGAATTTTCTCTCTGTTATAAAGAATAAACGAATAAATTCCGGTGCTTTCTGTATTTTATTCGGGAAAATAAGATTTATTTATTTAACAAGAACAGCTAATTCAAACACAGACAGGATGGAGTCGGCAAAATTACACAAAGAAATGTATCTAAATAAGTTTTTGGAAGAACATAAAATGATGTAGCACATTTAGGGACATTTAACTTTCTTATTGTTTTTTTATTACCGCAGGGCGAACCTGGACGAGATTGGCGCAGGACCGTGTGGAGTGGCACAAAAGCTTGGAGGCAGCAACCCAGCAGTGGGTGAAGTCGGGTTGCGGATGATGATGATGATTGTTTATTTATGAAAGCAGATTATCAATTACCCTGTAGAAGAAACAATAAATAATTGAAAATTAAAAATGCTGGACAATTCACACAGAATCATGTAGCCTCAATTATTATTTATTATTTATTATTTGTCCCAAGGCGGGAAGCGAACCCCCTGCCTAGCAGGCTAACCTTCGCCCTTCGGGTCACATTGGTCGTCAAATAAAAATGGTAACAATATATAAATTAAAATATTGTGCAACACTGTCTAACTTAATTTTTGTAGTGCCATCTATATTCGACTTTGAAAACTTGCCCGTGAAACGTTCTAAGCCTCCATTTATAATGGTTTGTGACATGATGACAGCTATAAATAACTATGTACATCCAAGACTAATAGGATTAAACATCTGCCAAAGCTTACAGGATTAAGATCCAGATTATAAATCGCGAGATAAAATCTTTACGAAAATGAAATAATATTAGGCTTAGATATAAATAGGATAACTCAATTTTATTATATTCGGCAAATCCGCACGTGTCTGTTTTTATTCAATAAGATTTGGTTTACGTCATGGTTTTTATTCGATTCATATAAAGCTGATTATGTGAAAGCTTTATAGATATTCTGTCCCTGAGTACGTTTGAAAGGTAAGGTTTGTAGTCTTTTGGTTTTGCTTGTTTGTAAAGTCAAAATAACCAATAGATTCAGGCGTTACTTTGCGGAAATCCATTGTATAATATTAGGAAAAAACAATTTGTGGGAGGACGGGCGGTACACGCAAATCACATTTTGTTGGATCTTGTCGGAGGAGGTTTGGCGCGAAATTGTTACTAAATATTGTTTTATCCTAATATTGTCAATATAACCAGCAATATGTTTGTAACCCTACTAATGACGTAAGTTTTTGAGTTATCCGTTTTAGTATTATCATGTACCTTTAAAACCATGTAAAAGCTGCTATGTTCCCATAAATTCCCGCTGCAAAGTGATGTTGTAAGGTTTGCACCTGAAAAAGTTGGTCTTGTTAATAAAGTTTTGATGTTTTTTTGTTATTTTAGTCCTCAAAGCCCTCACAGTCTGCGTGATTTCTAAGGAATCAAATAATACCCCAAAATTTTTCGATTTAGACGGGACTTGAACCCGCATCCTTCCCTCAGGAATCCAACTAATGCTAACCAACTACATCTCTGTCGAAGTCGAAATTTTTTGATTTATAATTTGATTTTTTAAACTTTTGTTCATTGAATGACGAAGCAATCAGCCTGTTTTACTGCTACCTAATGTTATCCTAAGTACTATAAAATTATACCCAAATCTGTTGGTCCAAATACCCAACCAGTAAAAAACCTGGGCACTATTAGAACCCAATACCACTTAGGTCACGTCGCCTAGAACCTGTGTCGCATGATTGAGGTTCTGCAAACGATCTGTCGAGCCACTACATGCATTTAAATGACTCGATTGTACTGTACACGTAACATTTCCATGTGTCTCACGTAGATGATTAGCTTCGATAATAACCTATACGCCATCCGACGTGTTGTTTCGGATCAAATGGGTGGTTAGTATAAGTTTTATGTGACTTTGTTATAAAAGTGCAAAGAGAAAAAGCTTTATGTTTCCGATCAGTTCAGTTCAGTTATCTATACTAATATACTAATAATATTAAAAAAAGAAAAGGTTTATTTGTTTGTATTGAATAGACTCCGAAACTAATGGACCAATTTGAAAAATCCTTGTACCATTAGAAGCCCACATTATTCCTGGTGAAAATAGGCTACTTTTTACCGCGGGAAAATGCTTCATTCCTACGGGAAAACGGGTAATAGGACAACGGGTAGTAAGAATGCAGCTAGTTTATTTATAAGAAAATTTTCTTACATCATCATCATTGTCATCCTATATTAATCCACTGCTGGACATAGCCTGTCTTAATGAGCGCCATAGCCCTGTCTTCACCTTGCTGCATCCAGCATCTTAAGTAGGTCGCTATCCCACCTGACCGAAGGACATCTTAAACTACATTTGCCGAGTCGCGGTTTAACGCGTTTACCCCAGCGGTTGTCGATTCCTCACGATATATGGCCGGCCCACTGCCACTTCTGCTTGCTAATTCTTTGCTATGTCGATAACTTTGGTTCTCTGTCGGATGTATCCGTTACGAATCCTATCCTTCAGGGAGACTCCGAGCAAAGCAAACTCAACATTATGAGAATTCAACTTTCTGTTCTTGAAGGCATTTTTCTTTATCCTACCTGTCATACCTACTTTTAGAGATACTAAGATTTGAATTCTAAACAACTTTAGTCAGCTACCGTAAGCACGATCTATTTTGTTTATTCTCAATTTTATAACCTCATGTAACTTTTTATGGCAGGGTTATATTTTTTATTTAATAGGGCGCATTGCGCGCTATTTTGTGAAAAGCGTTCATAGAAGCAGGACAGAGCATACGTTTTTGGAATGGCGTAAGAGCAAAAATGATGTTTTTGCTTATTTACTAGAAAACTACACAACTTATGAAGAAACTGCATTATGGAACCATAAAAGTAAAAATAACCTACAAATCAAAACAAAATATTTTCTATAGACTGCAGGGTTCCTAAGATCTCGACCAATTAGGTGAAAAACAGTGCTCTTTCATTATTTTTTTAATGTATATTTTTTTCGCAATAGTGTTTTCAATTTTAAGGAACCAAAGAAAAAAAAATATTTTTATGTACCTAATTCGTTTTTGAAATTTCTGTCGAACAAACACTTTTTGAAAAATTTTGAATAGTGTCAATAATTTTTTTGGAGTCCAGTTTTCCCCCTTGAGAATTTTTTTCAAGGGGGAAAACTGGACTCCAAAAAAATGATTTCCAGTTTTCCCCCTTAAGGGGGATTTGTCAAGGGGGAAAACTGGAATAACCCAATAAATTGACTTAATTTCCAAAGTACCTACGCAGAGCGATTAATCTAAAATGTAGGTTGGTAAGTACCTACTATTTATAGGTATTCATCAAATAGCGATATCTCTAACCGGTACCTTTAGTACATGTATGTAAAATCGACAAACGTTCGAAACCCTCGGCGCGCGAGTTACACTCGCACTTGACGTTCTTGTTTACCACGGGGTTCTCGTCAGTACAGATATCTAGGCCTAGTTTGACACCAAACCCGCTAGGTTCGCCCTTAAATAATTTACTATTTTAATTTGCCTCACGCTCGTAGGTTTGAAGTGTTTGTTAGTATTCCGTAAAACATAGATTACACTCATACTATGAGTCTAATAGTCCATTAGTTTATTAGCATTCCTTTCAAATGAGCTTTATTAAAATTTACTGGGTGTAGTTAGTTAATATAGTTGCCTCATAAACACATCACTTAACTTTATTACTAGAAAAGCTGGTCTGGATTTGCAAACACAGAGTTCCGTTATAAGCTTTAGTCATTTAATAAATAAATTATGGACAATCCACACAGCATCATCTAACCCCAAGCTAAGCAGAGCTTGTGAGCTTGGATGACATAATTATACATAATAGAATACATTACATAGAGTTTTTCTTTAATTTAGTAAGGTTATATTAGATAGAGACATATCTGCGTCGATACCAAACTAAGTAACAATTAAGTATAACTTAGGAGTTTCTATGGAAATGTTTAAATTTATTTCTATCCCATGGGAACTGATTTAAGGGATAAAACGCCTATGTCTTATGCTTAGAGCTACGTCTATCCAAAATTTCAGCTCGATCGGTTTTGTCGCTATAGCGTAAAGAAGGAACAAAAATCGGTCTCAACATCCAATTAAAATATTCGTTTGAAGTGATACCTAATTTAATGATCCTTCGTTTCCGTCTTTGAATTTCTATACGAAACCCTATGAAATGGCGTCAAATGCATAAAAACTTTTACGGCGCTATTCTAGCCAACGACAATAGCTTAGCCAATTTGCTAAAAGCTGTGCTTCGCAAGACTACCGATTGGGAAAATGGGAAATATAGAGCTTTGACATTATATTTTGGATCTCGAACATAACGGGGCTTAGCATAATAAACGGGGCTTTAGGCTAGTTCGTACCTATTGCTTTTAACCGTAAAATAGAGTTTATAGTTTCAACCTTCCGAGCTCTATATCGGAAATATTGAAATTTGTATCGGAAACTTTGGGTATAAATAGAATAGTACCCAAACCATAAATTTAATTTTCATATACATAAGATACATACATTATGGTTTCATATATACTCATATATTCGCGGTAGGAGCACAAGGCATACTTTAACAAGTACGTCTATTTACAATAATATAGGTTACAATAAATGGTGATCAATTATAATTCAAAGCCATAAAGCAGACAAGATACGAGAACAATCAGATCTCTAAGAAATCAAATAAAATGGCAAAAAATTTTGACTTCGATTGGACTTGAACCCGCATCCTTCCGTCAGTACCGGAATGTGCTAACCAACTACACCACGAGGTCAAGTGACGTAGGAGTCGAAAATATTTGCGACTTTCTACGGACTGAAGCGCCGTTAGCCGTCACATTCCGGTACTGACGGAAGGATGCGGGTTCAAGTCCCGTCGAAGTCAAAAAATTTTGCGATATTATTTGATTTCTTAGAAATTTGCCAGAGTGTGAGGCTTACGCACTATAAAATACAAAAACTTTAAATCAGATCTCTATTTTGTATCAACCCCGAATCGGAATAAAATTTATTTTTGAGGCTTATAGAATAAGCACAAATCAGATTTTATACTATAAGCAAGAAATAAAGTGTTCATTTATTGGCTTAACTTTTTTGCCCACCAGTAGAAGTGAGCTTCGGAACTGTAAGTTTTCGATCAAAAATAAATACGAAATGATCAGATAATTAAAAATTCATAAAAAATTATGCAAATTCTACCGACTGACTATATTTGTGTTTCAGAATTTTCCAAGTTCGCTGCTATTTTGTTCTATAGGTAAAGTATAGGAACTTCCAATATTAAAACAGAAAAGAAAAGAAGAAAAAAGGGTATTGATCATTTTAAAAAAGCGATCTAAATAATGCTAAATATCTGCTGCGCGAAATTCCTTTTCTCGCTTTTTATTACATGAACGACCCTTCACAAATCTACGTAACTTTAGTACAAAACTTTTTAATGTTACTTCAACAACCACTCAAACAATTAACTAGAATTTAGCTTAGGTCTGGAACATAACCTAACCTTTACGAAGTTTAATTTAGCTAAATTAGTTGGCCTAAAGTTTAATCGTGCAGCGCTACTAACATCGAGCTTATTAATTTTAGGTGGATGCTAAATAGGTCTCTAGGTTATTAATAAACTTGGTTTAACCCCGCGTTTAACTAGATTTCTGTGGGTTCGTGAAATGTGTGATGACAATGTTTCTACTGGAGCTGAATAATGCGAAATCTAAAGGAAACCAGGCTAAAGAGTCGTAGACTTTGAAGGACCTAAATGTTAAAATAGCGTGTGAGACAAAAAAAGGAACTTAGGTACACACAAACAATTTAGTAACTATTTGAAGTATAACAATTCAAAAAAAATTTAGTTACTTCACTTCTTTGGGTACAAAACACGGCAACTGTCGATGCATATATTGAGAAGTTGCATTTCTTTCAACTACTTCTTTTTGCATGGCAATTAAGATATTTAATAAGTTACCAATGGAATTAAAGGACTTGTCATTGCCATTGTTTAAAAATAGACTCAATAAATGGTTACTGACTCATTGTTTTTATAGCGTGGAGGAATATTTTAATTTAGGGCAGAACATACATTTTTGATTTAATTCTTAACCATTGTTATTATTTACGTAGGTAGGTTTATTAAAATTCACACACCAGTCCAAGATTGTAGTATTACATTGATACCACACTGATACAACAACAGCATTGTAATATTTGACATGTATTCTGTGAATAAACGATTCTATTCTATTCTATTCTATACTTTAAGTGCTCGTGCGAGTTTATGCAAGCCAAAAAGCAGTGAAAAAGGACGCTGTCAGTGTGAAACATTGTGGCTCCTTGCAAAAAACAAAACTCACGTCTTCAAGCGTGCATTTATTTTTCGTATAGCCCCAAGAACAGCCATTTTGTTTCCCTTCCTGCCCCTTTTCACCGTTTCGTTTTCGCATCTGAGATGACAATAGTTACCAAAGGTATCTAGAATACCTTTGGTAACTATCACTCTTCGTTATTTCAGAATAAGCACTGCCCAAGTTGTCCCATGGTTTCGCTAAAAACCTTATCTGGAGTCTGCCCTAGTTTCCCATAAAGTTAGTTTATTCGCTAACATAGTTTCTAAGCCCTTTGAATAACTACATAGAAATCCCTCAGGGATAAAACAAACTTCAAAAGTAGGTTAGATGTAACGGTTCAAGGAGGTGGTAAGTGTATTCCCGGTCTGTCTCCAATTAGGTAAAGTTACAAAAGACGTAACATTTCTTACTAATGAGGTGACCTAAGGCTTGGAATAGAGATGCTACCGAACTCTAATTATATGTTTCTGCCCGCGGCTTCGAACGCCTATTTTTATATATTATGTAGCCTATTATCTAAGTTAGGCTATTCTCTAAATATATACCAAATTTTATCTTGATCTGTTCAGTAGTTTTGGAGATCCTAGGTAACAAAAATTCAGATTTCACAAACTTTCGGCTTTATAATATTAATAGGATAGGGCCTATAACCATGGCCGATTTTGCAAGAAAATACTGAGACCAATTATGAAACGTAGACAAAAGCTTGTTCTCTTAGATCTATAAAGGTGAATATTAATAAAGAAAACAGCATCAACATTATGCTGGAATATTTCCACCCACTTTTCAACCCACGACTGGATAAAGGTTACAATGTCTTCGCAAGTAAAGTAGAAAGTTAAAGTACTCTATGAAAGCAGGTTTTTATTTTAGATTTTATCTACGTTCCTTTCCAGCAACTATGGAATTCTCGCCGAAAATATTGTAACTCTAACTCGTTTTAACAAAAGATTTCAACTTGTTCCAAACTTTGACGTACATTTCAAAGTTTTATGATATTGCCAAAAATATATTTTCGCAAAAGGTCTCTAACAAAACAGTGGAAAGTTTGTCATTCTGTGTCAGTCCTTGGGGTATATATTAAATTTATTATTCTTTCATTGAGTGGATGTAATGATTTCTCATGAGGAAAGCATTCTGTGGAACCATGGCCTGAAGGGTTGGTTTGAGAATAAAACCTACAAGTTCCTGGGTTTGTCTAGCTAGAGTCTCTTATAAATTTACTAGCTGCTGCCCGCGGCTTCGCCTGCGTAGTTCCCGTTCCCGTGGTAATTCCGGGATAAAACATAGCCTATGTCCGTCTCCTGGTTCTAAGCTGCCTCCCCACCAATTTTCAGCCAAATCGGTTCAGCCGTTCTTGAGTTATAAATGGTGTAACTAACACGACTTTCTTTTATATATATAGATAATCACAGTGCTAGATATAAATCTTGCTGGAGTACCTAACTATCAAAATTAAAATAGACACACACACTTGTCTAATGCCATTCTTCGTATAACAAGCCTTGATTTAGGTACTATTTTATTTCTATATATGTACATATATACTTACCTAATAACTGTTTGGGTCTAAAGAGACAAAACCAGGAATGTAATTGATATAATTAATTAATGCTATTTCCAATCTTGGCTGATGTTTTTTGCGTGTCCATATTAGAGATATATTTATTTGTTAGATAAAACTTGTCCCATACGAAAAATATTTAGACATCGACTGCCCGAAATAAGAAAATATACGCTCAAATATATCTTGGCTATTTTCTTTTTCCTCCCAATCCTACGCATTTCTACGACTTTTTCTCTCCAGGGTAATAAGTTGTTGTTACTGCAAAGACAATGCAGATATTCCTGGAAAACAACACGAAAAGGAACTTCGAACATAGATTTCGATATTTGGTATCCAAAATAATTGAGATAAACCGTTGAAATAAACACATTTTTTGAGCCGAAAGCGGTGAGTGAATTGATTTAGAACATTACAAGTTTTTATTTAGTTTCACCTGTTCGGTGTCTGTAATCAAATCTTACTCGTTATCGTTAGCAGTCCGTTTTACAGGCCCGTTTTATCGGTAGTTGTATGAGCGAGTTCAGTACGTGACAGTATTCTAGATCCAGTAATGTGTGTAAACTCGCTCATACAACTACGTCCGACATAGCCGAATAAAAACGTATAGGTACTACGATAAAACGCCTATAAAACAGACTGCTGTGTGAACTTGCACTAAATCGAATGACAATACAATATTTTGATGACATGGATGGTTCCATCATGAAACTGGAAGGTGTCCGTGGGATCCGTGTTAATAAACGACGCAACGACGTTTGATGAATTATTATTATGTAAAATTTGTACGCCAAATGGCAGATCACAGTGCTCTTAATTATATGTCTGAACATCCCTGTAATACCTGTGTATCACAAATGAATAAATGAATTTGAATTTGAATTTGCAACACTATCGAGTTTGGGGTCGTTGTTCTTTTTATGAACAACTAACGAAAGAAAAGAGAAAAAAACTAAATTCATTACTCGTTTTGTGTGAAATCGGCACGACACTTGGCTATTCGAATCGTCCAAATTAATTTGTTTCAATACGATTCGTTTGGGTCTTTCGGCGCGTTTGACTCAGACAGGTGATAGTTCAGCTTACTGATGGTTCTACGACATGTAACGACTTTCATTCGACGTAACTTTTTGTAGCCCGGACCTTTCGCTAAAGGATCACCGTAAGTGGCTATCTGCCTAGAGGAAACGGTTTTTTGTAACGATCGTTCGTTGGGTTAATGTAGGGGTGCATTTCTGGGTGACAGAGAGATCGGGTTTTTGGAAGACCTTTTAAGGACATAGCACCCCTAAAATGGGTATTCAACTATGGGCTTAAACTCGTAATTTTCAGCTACATTTAGAATGTCAGTACAAAATATCGGGTTATTCCAGTTTTTCCCCTAAAGGGGGATTTGTCAAAGGGGAAAACTGGAATAATTCAAAATATCAGCAGACGCGCGGTAAGCAAGCCCGTCCATACTTAGGCACTGCAAGCATTAAACGACCGCTATTTGCCGACCGGGTGTGTGTAGCTTGCTGCTAGCAGTCGCCGCGTGGACAGCGTGCGGTCAGCACGATTTGAGGGGGAGGCGTACTGATGTTGTTTGGGATCGGTGCGGCCCATGTGTGCTTCAACCTTTATGGATAAAACCTTAACCAGCACATTGGGCCTCTAATTTGAAACAAGTAGGTAACAGTGAATTTAACCATTCAGCTCAGCGTTATCCCGGGAGAATGCAGTGTGAAGTTAAATTAGCTCCGAACTCAGTTAAAATTAATGGAATCGAATCCGCGCTTTGTTCTAAACTTCCCAAGTTACTAATTAAGTGGTTTCGGCTGAGCTTGCGGGATCGTGGTCTTTTTGCACAATCGTGTGAGGGTATTTAGACGTAGCGGTCGCGGTAAAGTGTAAAAATTGACGCCTCCGAACCTATCAGAGGCCAGCAACTTCCTTCTGATCGCACTAGAGGGTTCTTTAACACCTCTACTGCGATCACCTATTCGCTTCCAAGCCTGGTGATCATTGCAAAACCTCCCCTTGTTTGTGACGTTAGTTAAGCGATGTCTCTCACCAACATCTTAATTTTTATGACATCTAGCTGGAGAGGCTGTAAGCGACGGTTATCATATGAGTTCGAAATCCATTACAATGTTTAGAAATAAATATGGATAAGCACCTACCCCATTTTAACTACTAAGAGGGCGCATTGCGCGCCATTTTGTGAAAAGGATAGATTTCACCTTGCGTTCATAGGAGCGGGACGGAGCATAGGTACGTTTTTAAAACGGCGCGGCGTAAGCGCTAAATGTTTTTGCTTATTTACAAGAAAACTACACAACATAAGTAGAAAGTATAATAAGGAACCAAAGAATCAAAAATAACCTACGAATATCAACAACAATATTTTCTATAGACCGCAGGGGTTCCTGAGATCTCGACCAAATTAAGTGCAAAACAGTGCACTTTCATGTTTTTTATCCTTATTTTTTTTCAATCGTGTTTTCCAAATAAGGAACCTAAGAAAAATTGTTGAATTTTATGTGATTCTTGTTTTTTACGCCCGACGCAAAAAGAGAGGGGTGTTATAAGTTTAACGTGTCTGTCTGTGTATCTGTGTATCTGTCTGTGGTATCGTAGCTCCCTAACGGCTGAACCGGTTTTCGTTTAGTCTTTTTTGTGTCATAAATAAATTTTATCCCAAGTGTTCTTAGCAATGTTTCATAAAAAATTATCGGGGGGTTTTTAAACTTTTCATTTGGTTCTTGTTACCACAGGGATCTCGTGAGTATTGAGATCTAATCCTAGTTTGACTAACCCGCTAGGTTCTCTAGACAATTTTCATACACCGATTGCTCTCTTGAAAGTTGAGCCACATTCATTTGTTACAGATTTTTTGATTAAAGCAGTATAGGAAATCCATCAGAGAGATTGCAAATGCTTACAAATCTCGGAGTTAGGTCAAACCGTTTTCAGATATTGATGTATTTATGGCATTACCATACCCACCTGCATAACTTCAGAGCCTAAGGCGCGTTAAGGCTTGACGGTGGATCGCATTTTCTATCATCCAATTTACCTTTTACCTTTTTGTTGCGCGGTGCGAGCTTCTTTACCCAACAAATAAAACTTTTCTCTGGCCTGGTATCGGTATGAAGGTATAACTACCAGGCCGGACGTATGATAGATTCACCCGTATAGGCCAGGGTTTCTTTATGCACTAAAAACTACATTATTATTTGAACTGGAACAGCTGGACCGATATTCCTCAAACACAGCTGACAACAAAGTCACCCAAGTTTTAAACAAACCAGAACAAAATTATTATTTTTTAAAAACCCCTTGACAGATTTTCATGAAACATGGCTAAGAACACTCGGGATAAAATTATCTATCACACAAAAAAAAAAACTAAACGAAAATCAGTTCATCCGTTTGGGAGCTACGATACCACAGATAGATAACCATACACAGACAGACACGTTAAACTTGTAACAGCCCTCTCTTTTGCGTCGGGGGTTAAAAATACATCAAAATCGATTTTTATTCTTATAGGAGCATCGCTTCCACATAAAGGTACACAGAAAAAGGATGCGTTAAACCTTATAATACCTACCCCTGTTTTTGCGTCGGAGATTAACAACGTAATTAAGTCAGATAGAACACGTATCAGAGGCGCAGAGGAAAGCTTTTATGAGTACTAGTTTCTACCCGCGGCTTCGCACGCGTTGTTTCTATGGGAACGGTTAAAGGTTATTTTTATCCCATGGGAACTGTTTTATGGGATAAAAAGCAGCCAGTGTGTTATTATAGGGGTAGACCTACTTCTAAGTATTTAAATTTCAAGCTGATCTGTTTAGTAGTTTTGTCATGAAGTAGTAACGTAACAAACATGCATCCATCCATACTTTCGGATTTATAATGCCAAAAGGGGATCAACTTTTGTTCTACAATTGTTTGAATTTAGATTATTTTTGTATTGTCTACTTTTTTATTCAAATTCGGGTTCTTTTACGTGTATTCTTACGTTATATCATTGTTTCGAAATTTCAAAGAATTCGCATCTTTTTTTTTGTAATAATTTCATGACAAAAGAAAAAAAAACAAGAAAACCCAGCCTGTATAGTGTGAAGTGTGCTAATTAGTGTGAAGTATTACGTGGCTAAGAGAAGGTGACCGTTACTACACTACACATCTTAGAATACATTTATCTAATTGGATTATGGTGAGGTAGAACGTGACTAGATGATGGAATACAAGCTTAGTGAGAAACTACGCAGCAGAAATACCAAGCACCTCTGGGAAAGCTCACGTGTTGAACAATAATCTACTTTACATAACAAATGAATACGGTGCATAATGCAGCCGTGTGTTTACACAGTGAAGGTCTTTAGGGGATAGATAGATATTTTATCAAGTGCAATGAAATATGGATCATGTTTCAGGTTGTTTTATAGATGAAATTATATTGAAGCGTAGGTTGTGGCTCCATTTTCATTTATGATTATGAGTCATGAGTCATTTTGTACCAACGCATTGTGAATGGTAGATAGACCTATTAATGTTTCGTACCGAAAAAGCACTGATGAGACCATCGTAAGTTACTTTTGTTTTATTTTATTTATAAGTATTATGTGCTCCCATAGTCAAATTGGAGGTGATCCAACAGTGAACTCTCAGGTTGTTGATGATCATGATGTGTTCATACAGAACCGAGAAAGCTGGTGTCTTAGAGAGGGGCCTAGGACTGGGTATTAGTGAGCTGATGATCATAATAATGATTCTGCCAACTAGCACCTCAAAATCTAAAGTGTACCTGGTGAACTTGTGGTCAAATGAATGTCTTAAATTGACTATAAAAAACCTCTTGGTCGGGGAAAAAAAAAATCTTTTTTTTACAGGAGACAAAGCGGAAACGAAAAACCTATCTATAAAAAATATCTTAAAACTCTCTATAAAAAAGTAGAAGACTGATTTGAGCTTTAGTAAAAAATGTGATTCAGTATGGTGACGAAAACTGACTCGAATATTAAGTAGATATACACGAAAAAATTCGTAGTGTTTGAACAACTAAATTGCGTTTGAGTTGGAGATTTAGTTTAACAAGGACCTAAGTAAACAGAACTTGGAGATTGAAACATTTTTCTTTTGTGACATTTGATACTTTGAACTTGATATCGGTGGAATTTTTTGTATTTAAGGCACTTTTGTTTTGGTGAGTCGCAATAATACCAAATGTATTTTTTTGTAAAAAATAAAGTTATTTTATTCTTCCGATTGCGAAGAAAAACATAACTTTGTGTACTTTAACACGCACTCTTCCGTATGAAGTACGTACATTCTAAATATTTCGCAAATATTTTTTGCTTGTTTTTTTAGCAAATCCAGTGTTTTATCCTTAAGTTATTGCAAAAAAAAATTTACTCCTTTGAAATTTCAAAACAATAGTATGAACTAAATGATATGAATGTGAAGAAAAAACTAATCTAATAATATTTTTTTTTATAAATGTTCAAAATTCATAAACCGTAGAACAAACTTTGACCCTCTCGATGTCCAGAATCACCCCTTTTCGGCTTACCCTTTCCGTACCACATTATAATGTGCAGATTAGCTGTTTCTTGTTGTAGACGAAAGGCACCTACACCTGTAATATTGGCCTGGTTAATATCTAAAATACTTTTTCTATTTCTTTTTCTTTTCTATTTCTTTTTCTACTGCGAGGCAAAAGGCCCTTATCCGGCCGACTAAAGAAGGAGAATAACAGTGAGAATTGTTTTTCTAAAGATGATATCTTTATTACAGAGATGTCGTGTCGCGTGGTGGCATGTATGGCTGCGCTCGCGGCGGTCAGCTGCGCGCTCCCGCACACCGTGTCTGCGCTGGATCTGAACCGTCTGTACGGACACCACACCAAGCGATCTGGTGAGTCATGAGTCACATAGTATTTAACGTAGAGTGTGGTAGCGAAAAAAGGTTGCGCTCGCGGCGATCAACTGCGCGCTCCCGCACACCTTGTCTACGCTGGATCTGAACCGTCTATACGGACACTACACTAAGCCATTAGGTGAGTCATATTGTACTAAGCGTGAGTCACACCATATTGTACGCACACAGGGTCTGCGTTGGGTGGTGCACCTAAAATCTGTCAGAGTAACATTTTAATGCGTAAGTACGTATAAACAATAAATCATAATTACTCGGTGAAGTACCTATTGCAGAGACACTCACGTGATCTGGTAAGTCATGAGCATGACTCATGAGTCAAGGTCTGCGAGATAGAAAGGTTTCCCCATAATTATGGGAAGTAGCTAACATTTCGTATCTTTAGTAAGGAGAGAGTTTGTTTATGTCGTATAAATACCTAATTAACTACGATAATCGATTATTTATTTAACTAGTATATTTGCAGCCAAAAATAAGCTTTATTTTCGTCCCAATCAACTTGCTCACTGTACCGAAAATACGGTGTAATTTATGTACATAAAAATACTGTAAAATTGCGAGCTTATCATCAATTTCACGAAAATAACGATACAGATCCCGGAGCGGTTTGTGTGGGCAGTAAAACAATAAAATATTATGAAAATACCAGTTTCTATCGAATTTTCTAGTGAACATTTTCACTCGCAATGTACTCGTACAAACATACGTGCAACATTCTTGTTATTTATTCGAAGCTGCTCCACCTTGCAGAGCTGTGAGGAAATAAAATAGGTTTGTGGTTGAATGCATCCAACAAACAAAATGGCTGAGCGGGAAGAATGATGAAATGTGAATAAATAGTATTGAAATGGCAATGTATGGAAAATTATAAAGGAAAAGAGTACGTCCAAATATTGCATTAAATTGAAAAACATCAACTTAGTGACTTCTTTTGCGGAAAATGGTATTAATTAGAATCTAGTAATTATTGCGTCGCGCTTTGTGGAAACCACAACAAAACAGCATCACATTTCGAAAATAGACATAAGATTGGTAATGATTTGGATCAGTAGAACTACTTCTAGCTAGCTAGTAAGCTCAACTGTTTCAATTATAAATAGGTACTAGTTGTTACATGTATTACATGTAAGTTTTTTATAATAAAGTAATCTCCTACAAGGTTAACATAAAATATAATTGTACACCTGGTCAAGCGGCGAGCTAAACTTAATGAACCTAATACGGTTGAAATTACGCAGTCCAGGTGAGTTTGCATTTCCAGAACACTGGCTTTACGTATCCAAAGGCTATTAGTTCAGAACGTACCGGCTGGTTTACTCACTGAACCAAGTAATATATTCAGAGAGATTCAAACTCTATTTGTGCATTACAAGCGCTGGATTGTATGCGCTGATTACGTTGGGTTGGAGTAGAATTGGTTTCTTTAGCTAGTATTTATTAAAACTAGAGTCTTATTTTACCTACTGGGACTAATGTTGTTTACAAGAGCAACAATTGCGAAAAAAGTTTTTGTTTTATTTTAACTCAATTTTGCGACAAAACCCCAAGACACAGTCAAGTATATAAAAAGCTTTTTGACAATGCGTAAAATAATATAAAATACAACATTTCAAAAGAACTTAAATTTACGAATGATTATATTTATGGCTGAGTGATACGTTTTTTATTACTTAAATGTTTTTTTATATTAAATTATAATTGTTTTCCTTCATGCTAGACCAAAGCGAGATATAAGCACATTATTTAGATTTTACCACCTATGTACCATGTTTGACGCAAATAAATATTTGAATCTTTAATTTTAAGTAAAAACAACCCTGATCAATCTACTCACACTAAACATGATAGGAACATAGTTTAATTTAGAAAAAGAAAAGGCATTGGTTTTTGACAACATTTTGTCCTTATTTTGTTACATTGGAGTTACATAATAAGGAATTGTGTCACTAAGGCATTGAGCTCATTGTTCATATGTATCTTTGGTCCCAGATTATCTTAATTATTTTTTTGCAAGGTCAAAAATCAAAAGAGGTAGTTTTGGGCTTTAGGGGATGCTTCAGGGCGTCTATTTTACAAATCGATCTAAAATATTCGGAACAAAGCGAATCGAGCTGTCAAGTTATCAAATTCAAATGTTATGACATCGTCAAAGATTCTATGACTACGTTCGTATACAATATCTTTTTGCATCGTAGGTACGTAGGGTTTACTTTTCTTTGCCAAGCCAAACTAGGCTTTGTCATGATTTGTCAATTCTGTTGTTTGTTTAAATTATGACGTCAATCGTATAGAACAACACTGAAAAAGCGACGTAACAAACATCCTAACTTTCGCACTAAAAATATTTGTTAGTTATTTAACATGTTCTGAGGAAACTACAAAAAAAGAAATGGCATTTCACATAAAAGTTAAATAACACGCTCTTTCGTAGAAACAGCCAGCAATTACAAAAAATTCCCTAAACCGTTTAATTCCGTAGACCAAAGCAATAAATTCAGACGGTCCTTCGAAAGCCGTACTAAAACCTGATATAGGTAGACAGGAACAAAAGATACAAACAACAACGTGTTAGAACGAGACAAAACAGGCCTATAAATTATTCAAAAGGATTTATAGGGATATCCCGGAAAATATAGGAATGTTTCTGTTCCATTAGTCAATTTAGGAATTTGTAAGCTCATAGTCTTAACTCGGTATAGCATTGGTTTATTTCAAATAATTTCATGACCATACCTTCGCAAATGTTTTCGCACTATTTAATTCCGTGATTCAAAAAACAATGGTATTGGTTCAAACGGAAACAGAATCTGAGTGAACGTTGAGAGCTTGTTAAATTTTTTATGACATTGGTGCACATCTCAATCTAGCGAATGTGAAACGACCTATATTCATTCGAACGAGATTCAGAAATTCAAAAGCTGTAGGGTATTATCTTGGTATCACATCTCATAACAGTGATGCGAATGATACCAAAAATTCTTACGTTCCGTAAAAATCTTTGAACGACACCATTTTATTTTTTTACTTTCTATTTGATAAAGACGTTAAAAACTTTCTTCATTTCTCCAAAAAAATTAAGTGAAGATAAAGGGTCTACGCCGTTGAACGTCTACGCCGTAGAGGGTCTACGTCGTAGCACGTAATGTAGCGTTGCTACGTCCTTTATTAAAAGTAATAAAGTAAAAGTCTGCCCGAAACGCAGAAGGTTGCGAATAAAAATAATAGGAATAACGTTTACTGAAAAAGATTTAGGACATTACCTAACACATCGTTAGTCCCCAAGCTATACACGAGTCAAACTAGATGTAGAATGTTTGTAAACACACAGCCCATACTTAACCTAAAATTCACTCTGTTGTCGCGTCTTTTTTACGCAATTTACACTACATACTTGTCGATTTGAGATCTTTGCTAAAAAAAAATTGTTTATTTTAGTTATTTGTGTCATGGCTTATTTACAAACATTCTACATCGTCTATGGCTAGTGTATAGGTTAAACCTGTATCTTGGGAACCTGTGCGTATAAATCGTATTTTATGAGACTCTGTGCCTACAAACACAGTCCATAAAAAAATATTTAATAGCACACACAACTCCAATAAGTAGAACACAATTTATACACTTCAGGTGTTGAATTATATGCGTGAATTACATTGCGATGGAGTTAGGTACAGATAGCGTCAGAATTATGTAACCCCCCTGCATTACATAATGCAGACTAATATACAATTTGAATTTTTACCTATTTTTTCTGTTTTATGGTACTACCTAAATAAAAATATACTTTATTTTCGATTTTTACTTTATTTCTACTTAAACTCCTACGATTAACAGGTTTGGATTTAAACCTGCATAATGCAATGCAGGGGGGGTTACGTAATTCTGACGCTGTCTGTACATCTAGCCAAATGTAACTTACTAGAATCGGCTTCCATGGCTGCTTTTTAATACACACAATTACATTCGGCTGGATGTACAGACAGCGTTAGAATTAAGTAACCCCATGCATAATGCAATGCAGGTTAGAATCCGAACAGCAACAGTCGGGAGAAATACGCGAGAACTTGAATGTGTAAAACCAGCAATAATTAGTTTTTTGTGTTATCTTTAGTAGGCTGCCCTAAATAAACAAGATATTAATATACCCTCCTAATCCAATGCATTCAAATGTTGTTAAAATCTGCAAATAGGCTTTTGTTCCGGGTATATTATCTCCTTCTTTGCGCGATAATGACCTCGAATATTTCACATTGGTTTATATGTCTATACATATATTATAAAGAGGAAAGCTTTTATTGTTGGTTTGTTATGAATAGGCTCCAAAACTACTGGACCGATTTGAAAAGTTCTTTGACTATTAGAAGCCCACATTATTCTTGATGAACATAGGCTACTTTTTACCGCGGGAAAATGCTTCATTCCTACGGAAAAACGGGTAATAGGACAACGGGTAGTAAGAATACAGCTAGTTTATTACATCCGTATTGCCTTATTTACTCAACATCAAAAGTAAGCACATCATAAGTTTAATTTACTTACAAGGCAGTAAAAAACGAGTATTTTACCGTCTGCCTGTAATCGGTCTCATAAACGACTCACATTAATTAAAGTGAAACAGTAGCGGATTTACCAGCAGGCTGAGTAGGCTTAAGCCTAGGGCGGTAAATTTTTGTGGCGGTAAGTTTGGGAACCGAATTTTTGTTTGCGTAGAATTTTCTAATGTTTCACAGATAGAAGTCTGCAACACATTTTGCCGATGACTTTTCCCTCTTACTTTAATAATTAAAGTATTTAGATCTTGTGTGCATCGAGTCGGAATTACTAACGATGCATCGATCATTTTGTCAACAAAAAATCGCGCAAAAAGGTATTGTAACAAACTTTTATAACTTGACTGAGTTGATTATTTTAACTCTTTGTAAGCGCAATCAAGATTATTTATTAACAATTACCGAATGTACATCATTGTGTAAGTAGCACACATTAACCCCACTGTTTTAAAGAAATATATTCAAAAACTGTTTCTCGTGTTGGATTGTAAAACAAGAACAAAATTAAAAATTAAAAAAACCCCCTACAGATTTTCATGTAACATGGCTAAAAACACCCGGAATAAAATTATCTTTGACACAAAAAAAACTAAACGAAAATCGGTTCATCCGTTTGGGAGCTACGATACCACAGACAGATACACAGATACACTGACATACAAGTTAAACTTATAACACCCCTCTCTTTTTGCGTCGGGGGTTAATAATCTAGGACATGACAATTGTAGAAGCAAAGGCGGCAAAAACTTTACAGCCTTGAAAATGTGTAAATCCGCCACCGGTGAAATCTAAATAGCGGTGATCCATTTGTGTCGTTTGGGGTAGTTTAGTATGCCATTAAGGTTCTCAAGGTGCATCCAGAATAAGTAACAAAACCATGTAACTTAGGTCTTTGCATACGTCACGTGATTTAACTCGTCCCGGACGAAACGGGAAAATTATTTTATTTAAAGAACTAACTTACTAACCATTCGCAACGATCCTTTTTTTGCAGAAGTTAAACTGCAAGATAATTAATGTCGACGTGTTATACTTGGTATTTATACAGAGTGGTTTTTGAGAAGGGTGGTGATGGCCAAGTCCGAAACCATGCGAGTTAAAGAAAAGTCGTGAAAAGAGTCATGCTCTCGATTTATAACAAAACAATAACTGCATATTTTTTTTTTTATATTTTACTTTTGAAGTTAAATCGAGATATGTATCAAAAGTAATTTGTAAAAGTTTGCTTTTTCCTTTTACTTTTAGTAATACATTTCTTTGCTAAGATTGATCTTTATCAGCAACAAAATTCACTGTCATCGTTATGTAACTCATTAGTGTCGATTTCCATCAAAAGTAAAAGGTTTTCAAAAACTAAAAATATGCAGTTATTGTTTTATTATACATCGAGGGAACCTCTTGCTCACTAAATGGCAGTCATTTCAATTTTTTTCATTGCAGTTATTCTGGAAACACCCTGTAAAGTAATTAACCTAAACTATAAAATATCTACTGTGCCTAAACGCTATACTACTAACCTATAAACACTATTCCAATACCTACCCAGGTTTTTAGGTACCTACGTATTAAAGTAAGTAGACGTTATTATAAAATCCAACAATACTTTAGAAAATAGAAGACGCTTAACTTGACCCACTTGCTGCGAAACAATAGAGTTTACTGTAGCGTCATAATGAGCCGTCTTGTGCAATCAAGGCCTGCATTTGTAGAACAATGCTGAGCTTTGGTGGCCCAGTGGGGATCATCTGAAGGTCCTGGGTTCAAATACCAGGAGAAAAGCCCCAAGGCTTTTCTCTCGTTACGGTACCTAAGTACCGTAGCATATTTTCTAACTAGCACGGAAGGCAAAGTTTTAACCTTATTCCTTAGTATGGGTTTTGCACAGTTTAGGTACTCAAAATAATTTTTCGTTTTCGTTTCCGCTACCCCGACCCAAATCAGCGCCCCACCTACTTAATCATATATTATTCTGTTCAACGAAGGAATTTTCAAAAATCGATTGGCCAGTTTGTGGTACCTATTATAAGCTTATTTTTAATGCATTTGTAAAAGTTTTATCTTGTATACCTTAAGCAGAGATGCGAAGTTGCTCTTTTTTGTCACCATGGTGGCAAAAAGAGCAACTTCGTATCTCTGCCCTATACAAACTAAGACTTTTAAAGAGGCATTAAAAATAAACTTAGGAAAGGTACCACAAACTAGCCAATCGATTTTTGAAAATTCCTTCGTTGAACAGAATAGTAAGATAAAATAGGTGGGGGTGCTGATTTGGGTCGGGGTAGCGTTTTAACTTAAATTTAGCAGCGCACCTACCCTAGAGAAACCACTTTTTGTAAGTGAATTTCATTGAATTTTATAACAGTGGTCCAATAGTTTCATACAACGCTTCATCTTTTTGTTTCGTGGCACACAATTAAATTGTAGTTTTTGAAAGATTTGTTGCATTTAAGCAGTATAACTCTGACAACTTAGGCAGGTCAGCGTTAGGAGGTAAATGAAGAATTTTAAAGGCACACTGTCCAGTTGAGGCTAGAATGACGATGATAAATATACATACAAGCAAAGACATGAGCAAACCCTAGTATGCCTAAGCTGCTAAGGTAATTGCGTAAGAAGGTTTCATTCTAAGTTGTAAGGAGTTTGTTCTCAATTTCCGTAATGGGTTTTTATTTTTGTCTTGTTTTTAACATGTTGGCCTTTTTCTTGTTTGTCCTGTCTTGTGATATTGAAGGTTGTAATCTACCTAAAACGTTTTAGAAGTAAATTAATTGATACTTAAGATAGTAGAGAACTAAAGACCCAAGTGAGGTACGTTTTTAATAGGTAGCGTTGAAGGCATTAATGTATGATTTAGCTTAAAATCTTGGGCGAGAAAACGATTTAGAATAATTTTTACTTACGAAATATACTTAACTAGTTTATGCCCGCGGCTTCCCACGCGTCGTTTCTATGGAAACGTTTAAAGGTGATTTCTATCCCATAGAAACTGATTTATGGGATAAAAAGTAGCCTATGTTTGATTCCAGAATTAGAATTACCTGTGTGCAAAATTTCAGCCTGATCCGTTTAGTAGTTTTGACGTGAAGAGGTAACAAACATCCATCCATCTATTAATTCATCCATCCAAACTTTCGCATTTATAATATAAGTGTGAAGTCATTCACAGCGGGGTATTTCATCTCACATATCACAGAATAAGTAAGTACATAATATAGAAAATATTAATAAACTGGCAGAGAAAAAAAGATTTTTACTCTAGTACAGAGGGGAAGGTGTGGGTTTTCACAATTCCGAAACAGAAAAAGTTTTCGAAAATCAAACAGTTTATTAAGTCCCGTTTACTTTTCATCATGACTTCACACAAAACTATGGATCACTGTTAAACTACATTATAGTTTCTCTCTCCATATCCGGTATGGGCGTTTGTACAAAAGTACGGGCCCTGGACCGTCTATTATTCCTGTAAGCTAGGATAAATGAGAAAGAAAGAAATTAGAATTAGTGACCATAATTTTACAATTCAAACAGTTGAGCTAACTTTACTATAAAAACTTTCGTTGTTTGACGAATTCATTATGAATGTAAGCGGGTTAACTACGAACCTAGTTTGTGTTGGAAGAACACCAATGTTTCTACTGCTGCTTTAGCCCGTAGTACGCACAAGGAACTCACCCTGATGAAGTCCCTCGTTAAGGGATGAAACGTTGGTGTTCTTCCAACACAAACTAGGTTCGCAGTTAACGCGCTTACATTCATAATGAAGTTGAGCTAACTGCATACTCTTGAAAACAATCTAAAGGTAGCCAAAGAAAAGAAATAGAAACGTGAACGTATCAATTAGCAGAAGAAGACACACGAAAAATGCATATAAATTACAACGGTGTTTTTAAATGTTGGATAATTTGAACCTAATGACCGAAAACACAATTTTATTCATTAAATTCTGTTATAATTATAACTAGGAAGATCGGTCAACTGAAATATTGGTTGGGACAAAGGTCAGACTGGGCCCATAAAAATGTTCATTCGTGAGGCTTCGTAACCACACGGATGAACAATATTCAGGGTCTACTAATTTCATAATAGGTCATCGATCGCAGACAGTGTGGGTGTTATTCTGACATTCGTTTTTGAACTTAAAAAATCACAGCATCATCTAGCCCCAAGCTAAGCAGGACTCGTATGATGGGAAAACTGATAAATATTTTCTCGACGCCACAGCCGACTGTACACCGCGAAAAAAGCGAGATCGTCGTGAAAGGAATTCAGGCGCGATCATCGTCTTCACAAGAATCGCTAAGGGAATGGACGCGGAGGGAATCGGTGTGAAGGGAACAATTCAAATAAACTAACCATATCGAACTAAAATAACAGGGGCAGTAAAATTACTGTGACATATACCTACCGTCCGTAGATCAGATGAAGAAGTAAGCCTTTTGTAGGTATAGCAAATTTGCATATCTATCATAAATAAATAATAAAATAAATATAAATAATAATCTATACTTAATATAAATTTGCATATATAAAATTATATTATTTGCATAGGTATATGTGTAAATAATGTAAACTCTGTAGTTTACATTGGGTAAAATTTGCATATCTATAATAAATAAATAATAAAATAAATATAAGTAAATAAAAAATAATCTATAATTCAATTAATAATATAAATTTGCATATATAATATTATATTATTTGCGTAGGTATATGTGTAAATAAACAGCTCTCTGTAGTTTACATTGGGTAACATTTACGCCATCACACGAGCTCCAGTATAGCCGCCCTTAATACAATACATTACAATACATTATTATTATATTTTACTATACATAGAGTCAGTACCTACACTTACACAATATACGCCAGGTTATATAGGACCTGGCGGACCAGCTGAAGAAGGATCGGGAGCTCTTCATCCTGTACAGCGAGTACCTCGTCATCGCACCAAAACACCCAGAACACTGGAACAAATATCTACAGATCAGAGGCGGGAATCGAACCCGCAACCTCCTGCGTCTCAGACGGACCCTCGCCCATCGCACCACCGAGGTCGGTAAATAAAAAAACTTATTAGTAGCTACTAATTACAGTGCTTCCTAATTCCATGCATAGTTTACGTGCTGCACGAACTGTTTAAAATGTATGAGATAGTGAGAATAATTTTATTTTGAAATGTTGTAAAGTGGCGCGGTGAAAATTTCGGGAAAAAAAATAACGAGTACGAAGCCGCGGGCCCAACCCAGTATAACTTATTAAAGGTTACCTTACACTACACTGTGTCTAGGTATAACTGTTGAAACTTAAGATAGATAGATAATACTTTATTGTGCCACACAAAGACAATTAACAATACAGAAATAAATGCTACGAGTAGACGATGTACAAAGGCGGCCTTATCGATATGAGCAATCTCTTCCAGGCAACCTTGGGATGGACTGGACATGTAAGAACAAAATAGACGTTGGCACCCGAAAAAAATAAATAATACTTACACTACTTACTATAATACCTACATATAACCTACAAATAATATAATAAACTTACATAAACTTAAACATAAAGCTGTCTAATTTTAGTCTAGAGTTTCAACACTTTTAAGGAAATTCTTACTTCCGAACTTACTCAGTTTCCTTCCGATAAAGACGGGTTTATCTCAAATCTCTCGAGGCTTACGTAATTGCGTTGCCGTCAGGAACGAAGGTACAATATGTGCGGAGAATAAAACTACTTTCTTGGCAACTTTCCTACGATGTTTATAAAGAAACGTTATACAACCCACAGTTTATATTATAAAGTCCTTTGCAAACCGGCAATAATTTTTTTTTAAATATTAATAGATTTTTTTTATTATACTTAGAAAACACCCCGACCAACGGTCTGCAGATCGTACACAAATATGTTCCGAGGCGGGAATCGAGCCCGCAACCTCTTGCGTCCTCGTGCGGCGGACTCTCGCCCGCTTCGCCTCTGAGGTCGCCTATGGAACGCCTATGGTCGCCTTTAAGGAAGTAGAAACACGTATTCTATGAAAATGGTCGTTACAGATTGTTTAACTGACGGACACAAAAATATGACCTAGCTGAACTGAGCATTTTTTTAAATTCCATATTCATTTTAGAATATTAAAAATTAAAAACAACCAAACAAAAATAAATGGTACCATCACTTATTTATTTATTACACTTATTATCATTATCATCATCAGCCCATATTAGTCCACAGCTGGACTGGCGTCATAGCGCCTTGTCTTGACTTATTGTATTATTCAAAATAGTATCCTTAGTGGTAAACCCTTGTACCAATAGGTATTTCGACTAACCGAAACTGTTGGTAAGTGGAGTGGTGTCGAGTTTCTCGTTCGGTGCGACGCAAACGTGCGGGGAATGTAGCAGGGAATGGAAAATAACTCGCTTCCGAATAGTTGTGGTGTGAAAATAAGCGCAGGAAGGATGGAGAAAGCTGGTACAATATATTTATATTTCAAGTTTCGATAGTGTTGTTTTTGATCTTTGTAGAATTCTTCCCTTCAGCCACTTTGGAAAGTAACTGATTCGTAACCAGCTACGTAAAAACAATTTTCTTCACTGTTTAGTAATCAGTTACTAACACTTATTTTCCGTTATCGTTATATTTTATAACCAGTTATGAAAAAATACTTTTTGTTCTCATTCTAAACATCAGCTGATGTCTAGCCCACTGCTAGGCAAAGAGACAAAGGCACAGATTAAGAGGGCGCAATGCGCGCCATATAAATGACCTACGAATTTAAACATAAGTAAGTCATTTCAATAGACCGCATATGTACATTAGGGTTTCTGATATATAGACCAATTTTCATGTTTTTTTATCGTATTTTTTTTTCTGTCGTGTTTTCACATTCACGGAACTAAAGATTTTTTTTGGAATTGTCATCAATTGTCTGTCCTCTTAGCAGAATTTCGACTAGCCAGATGCGCAGGAGATATTAGAAGTGCACAAGTGTGTGCGATTAAATCACAGGTGCACACTCTATTGCCTCTCATAATACGATGGGACGGCAGACCGACACGACCGGGGAAAGGTCAATCCGGTCAAGCGCAGGACCAACGGTGTAACGTGCTTTCCGTGCACGGAGGTGTCACACCGCCAATTTTTTTAATTATACGTAATTCGTGTTTTATACCACGGGCACAGATATTGCCACGGGGATCCTTTGAGAACTATAAGATCTAGGCCTAGTTTGACAACCAAACATGTAAGGTTGGCCCCATAAGTCACTACTTCGACATAGGACACGGATTCGTTTTATTTATTTAATTATTTATTGAGGAATAACTAACGACTACATTAAGCTTATTATACATTTGTGTTAGTACTTTACTAGTAAAGATGAGCGATATTATAAATGTAGCCCACGGCGCTATCCACATATGCGTTACATACATACTTAATTAAAAACATGCAACAAGAAGGCTTAACTAATAAATTAAATAATACATGAAATTAGTAAGTACTTAAGTCGTTTTGTATTCTTTGTCAGATAGAAACCTATTAAAACACAAAAAAAAAATTATTTATTTTGATTAGTAACTAACACGATTTTTACAACATATTTTTACAATATGTTTGCATTACCTGAATATCAAATTTTTTTTATACGTAGTCAAGTATTTTACCTTCATATCACGACTGGAATCGGTAAGTAACGATGATAACTAAGTCAAATCAAATCAAATCCAAAACTCTTTATTTCCATAAATACAATAAATGTACACTTAGAAAAGGTCAAATTATAAAACTAAACACTGACACGGAAATAAAGTGATATTTTTGATTTCTGTCGCTTCGGTATGTAGACTTAAGTAAAGAAGCGACGAAGAAACCTTTAGCCTGTTAGTTGTTATTTTTCGAGCTGGAGCAAAACTCGTCCCAAGCTTTTATTTATTTTCTCAAGTAGAGCATGCCCTACTTACGAGAAATATTTTATTGTGTAGTTTGGTTGATATAGTCCATCCATCTCAAGCCTTGGTAAAGCACTCTACCGAAAAATACTTGATCCAGCCATTCTGTCGGTACTCTCTGTGTTGCTTTCACCCAACAATTTCCTAGTTATAATTTAAAAGCACCAACAGTTTTCAGAAATAACATTATTTCTGAAAACAGACTCTAGAACCCTGAGGAGAGTTTGATGAAAAGGGGAGAAAGTCGAAAGGTAGCTTTTATTTACTCTTTTAACTGAGGAAAATCTTTTACGGGTAGGATAGGGGAAGTACCTACATGAATGCTTTACGAATCTGCAACGCAATTGTACGAAGATTGGTAGCTTTACAAAAAATCCAAGTGAGAAAAGCGACAAGGCCAAAAATGGTAGAATTCGGTAGATTTGAATGTGACCTAAACATAAAAACGTTACAATATTGCGACGTGATTGCTCGCAAAAACAATTTCACCAAAATTCTAGAATAAATGTGTGACAAGTCCGAAAAAGGTAGAGGCCTGTACCTAACAGCCACTTTATGAAGCAAACGTATTCTAAACCTAAATAAATAGACGCTATATGCCTTAAACTCGAGGGTTTTCTCTAGCCTTTTTGGGTCTATTTTAAATCCTTTCAAGCCAACCTAAAACTATGTTGAGCACTTTAGGAAAAACAATTTTTTTCAATTTACTGTTTGAAAGCTGGGCTGGAGCTTTTCAATTAACATTTTTGAACGAAAAATACCATGCGGTATTTCTTTTTTTATTTGGACTTTTAGGCCCTGTTTTTTTTTCATTTAGTTATAACAACTCGTAACCAATATTTGTTCACAGACGTAAATATTTTTACATATTTTCTTGCACTTTGCTCTTTCTCTTGTGGGCTTATTTCCTAATTTAATCTTACATGGTACATTAAAGTACCTTCTTAGCCAAATTTGTATCTTCACAGAATGTTCACAAGTAACTAAATACCCTCAAAGATATAACCTCAAAGAACCAAAGTTACAAAACAAAATAAATTAATGGCAAAACAGCAAAACACGAAAGTCGTAAATCAATCCAAATGTAACCGTTACGAGGCTGTATATAACTCTTGTTTAATATCTCACAAGACCTGAACAGTTAGATATTAGGTACGGTCAGCAACAAAAGGAACTATGTCGCTCTACGTACCACGTACTCTAAGGAGGTACATACAGTTGTTCTGTGGCTGTAATGATGTCCAAAAACGACTGACCCCCGAAATGCCCCGAATACTCAAAGGGCAATTTGGTATGAGCAGGTTTTAAATCAATTTGTTAATAAAACCAGACATACCTACATTCCAGAGCTGTCCAATGCGTTACGTCGAGAGTCGTGTCTGATATGAATTTTTACTTTTATAATTTAATGAATTGAATTGATTTACCTACTATTCTGGACTTGTGAACTATTGTTTTTTATTTTATTAATTGTACTTTTATGACATGTAACAAGCGTTATCAATAAATAATCTGAATTTGAATCTGAGGACACCTACTTCATGTGAATTTTTAAAGGTATTCTATCTACTATCTGAATTTTTCTATTAAGAAACTGAAAATCTTTGGGGAAATCGCGAGTGGCACATGTTCAAATGTAATTAGAGTATAAAGATTCAGATTTTAGTGTGTGGTGACTGTTGTAATAGGTATAGAGATGCTAAGAAACTTCTTATATCTACCTATTTGGCAAAAATAATGTATGGTCATAACTTAAGCTTCGACCAAACCTGCGCGTCAAACTGGCGGGATGCGGACGCGAAGCCGGAACGTCACAAACGTGAAAGTTTTCTACTAAAAAGTTACCGCGTCTCGATCGCGTAGGTGTGCAAATCACCATATAGGCGCCATTGCAGAGTTCACGCTGCTGGCGCTCCCGTTTCCATCTCAGGTGTTTTACGCGCTGGTTTGGCAGAATATTAATGTAAATAAAGAACACATTCAAACTTTGGATGCTGACTGTACTTCTACCTCTACTATAATAAAGTTATTAACAGCTCTTTCCCAAGATTTTCCTCGAGGCTTGCTTTGTTTGGTTAACTAAACTGGTAAAAACATGTTAAAGAAATAAAAAGCTTACTGCAACATAACGGGTATCTTGTAGAGCTTGTGGAATTTATACTTACATACTTTGAAAGTAGATAAAAGACCCTATTACCCGGAACAAATTACTGCGTCTCGAAACTTGGCGTGTGAAAACATAGATAGAAAATACTTTATGGAACAATTACAACATTATCTATCCTTGCAAAGTTAGAACCTTATATGTTTATGTAAGTTCATTATATTGTTTGCAGGTTAAATTATGTAGGTATTATAGTATGTAGTGTAAAGTAAGTATTATTTTATTTTTTCGTGTGCCACTTTTGTCCTTACATGTCCAGTCCATCCCAAGGTTGCCTGGAAGAAATCGCTCATAGCGATAAGGCCGCCTGTGTACTTCGTCTACTCTTAGCATTTATTGCTGTATTGTTATCTGTCTTTGTGTGGTACAATAAAGTATTATCTATCTATCTATCTACAACATACGTACTAGTATGCCATGGAGGTCGTTAAAGATCCTCAAAAAAGCTCTCTCTCAAAGAACACACACTTTTTCTCTCTTACAAATAAAGAAACATTTTTTCGACTTTTCGGTCACTTGACCTCGTAGCGCAATTGGTAACCGCATTCCTGTACTGCGGGTTGCGAGTTCAAATCCCGTCGAAGTCGAAAAACAGTTGGGGCTAGTGCGGCATAATATTTTTTAAGCTCAATTAGCACTCGAATAGTGTCGATACTGTGACCATTTTTAAATGATTTGTTTCAGTACCACATTACCTGATGAATAATCTTCATATGAAATCTACAATTTCAGCAATCTGATATAGTATTTTAGGTTTTTCACTCGGTTGTTAACGGCTTGTCCCTAGCCGCATTTTTCCAACGAAATGGGGCAAGAGCGTCATTAGTCAGAAATTGCCAGTTACTATATAACAGTGTAATTAAATTATATATAATCTGTAATTAAATTAACGAACATATTTATTAGCTAGGTACTTAATTATAGAAAATAACAGTAACAGAATAAAATTATAAAATAATAATAATAATTAAATGAAATTAATTAAATTATATAAATTCAACTTGAATATCAGTAACCTTACCTACTAAAGAAACATAAAACATTTATGTCCTAAGGCAGGAATCGAACCTGATTTTTTTTGCGTTCGAGACACACCGTCCACTGGGCCACAAAGGTCGTCAAAAGAGTGGGAAGTGAGATTCTCTCGGGGAATCAGGGTTGATCATTATTTTGCAATCTCGTTAAGTTAATGTCTGGCAACATTTTTATATGCTCCTACGGGAGAAATATACTTTTCTTATTATGGCTGGCAACTTATCTCGTTGTAAAGTAATTAAGTACTTACCACGGTATGTTTACCATCATTTGAGATGGTTTATTAATAACCATGAAGTTTTAAAAAGAGCCTAAGGAGAAGGTTAATCCAGCATTAAGCTCGCCCATGCATAACTTTTGTGCAATAAAGTGTATTCTATCTATCTATCTATTCTAAACTAGCTTCTGCCCGCGGCTACGCGCGCGTATTTTTGGTATAATAAGTAGCTTATTATCTAAGTTAGGCTATATTCGGTACTTCGTTATGGATTAGTAATGTGGGGCAATAGCACGGACAAAAACCGAGCATTTTTAGCTCAAAAAAAATGCATCAGAGAATTATGTGGAATCGCGCCTGATCAATCATGCAAACCGTTTTTTAAGGATCTTGGTTTGTTGCCTCTACCATCGCTTTATGTTTATGAAATTTCAAACTTTGTAAGGAATCATAGATATTTGTTCCACCAAGCATGTGACAAAAATCCTAGACAATGTAGAGACCCGAATAGGCTTATTCTAAAAGAAACCTCAAAATCGGCGAGACATCAAAAAAGCTGCTTGACTATGTGTGTAAAAATTTATAATAAAATACTTAATGAATTTAAATCATTGAATGACCATTTATTTAAAAAGAAGTTATTTAGTTGGCTGAATGAGCGTAATTTTTATGACATAAATGAATTTATTAATTTTAAGACATAAGTTTATAATTTGCATGCTATAGAATAGTTAAACATGAGCTCATAATATAACGAACCACCTTTTATACCATGTTTTATGCAATAAAATATCATTTCATTTCATTTCATTTCGAAATGAGCGCCAAATTTGATCTAATAAACAATAAATAAATAAATAATCCTGGATAATTCACACAGCATTATCTGACCCCAAGCTAAGCAGAGCTTGCTCTAAACAGAACACCCTGAACAAATATCTGCAGATCGTACAAACATTTGTTTCGAGGCGGGAATCGAGCCCGCAACCTCCTGCGTCGCAGGCGGACCTTTGCCCGCTGCGCCACAGAGGTCGTCAATCACCTTGATCTGTCCAGTAGTTTTGGAGATCCTAGGTAACAAAAATTTCACATTTCACAAAATTTCGGCTTTATTATTAGTAGCATAACTTATCGAGGTAGCCGAAGGAGTCGCGATTTAGAATTTTATGTATGAAATGGTATGAAACCACTTTTGCGCTCCAAGTCATGCGAATGTCAGAATTCGTTTGTTTCAATTCGAGTATGTTCCCGAATGTCAGAATTCGTTTGTTTCAGTTCGAGTATGTTCCCGGCTGTGTTGCTACCCACGCCAAAACACTTCTGGATGAATTGGTCTGAATTTTGTATAAAAATTATAGATACATGGAATAATTATACACCTTACAACGGAAACTAGAACGAAATCAAAAAATTTAATAATACAGATTTTCATGAAACATTTCTAAGAACACTCAGGATAATATTATCTTTGATACAAAAAAAAAACAAAACGAAAATCGGTTCATCCGCTGGGAGCCACGATACCACAGACAGATATACAGATACACAGACAGACACGTTAAACTTATAACACTCCTCTCTTTTTGCGTCGGGGCACAGATATAATAATACTATACTAGTAGTCAGGGGTTAAAAAAACATACGAAGCAAGTACAGATACTAGTTTTTTTGGATGACACTTGGGTAACTTCGTTGCAATAGTTTACCAAATCAAAAAGCAGTAGTTTCTGAGTTTCGTATAACTTTATCGTCTTCCATAAATATTTACAGAAAGCTTGGGGAATGAAAGAACATTATGAATCCTCTAACAAGACATAAATATGTAACAAGCTCGAGGTTTCCGTTAGCGCTCGTTTAGCTTTGAGCTCTGATTCCGGGATTTTACATATATTTTGCGATATAATACAGGAATTACGACTGTATTTTAGATTCACAGATATTCTAAAGGAGGTATTAGAGCACTCATTTAGATTAAGAGGGTACTTTACCTACTCTTGCTGAAAGCAACCAATAGAATCACTAATTTGACGACCTCCGTGGCGCAGCAGGCGAAGGTCCGCCTGCAACGCAGGAGGTTGCGGGTTCGATTCCCGCCTCGGAACAAATTTGTGTACGATCTGCAGAAATAGTGTATTGTATTAAGTATTAGTTATCTAATACCCATAACACAAGCTCTGCTTAGCTTGGGGCTAGATAATGTTGTGTGAATTGTCCAGCATTATTTATTTATTTATAATACATGTCGTGATGGTCATTATGCAAAGAAGTACTAGGGCCTTTGTTCACACACGTTTTTTTACCGTGAAAATGTACGGATAATTCGCCGTGCGAAGGCACGGTCGTCAGTGTTGATCACTATAGAAGCTTATTGACGGCGGCTCCTTGCACGGTGAATTATCCGTAGATTTTCACGGCAAACAAACCGGTGCAGCGGTGTATCATCAAGCTTCCATAGTGATCCATACAACACTGGCGACCGTGCCTACTCACAGCGAATCAACCGTAGGTTTTCACGGCAAAAATAAACGTAAGTGTACAAGAGCCCTTATGGTTACTAAAGCCATATGACGTGATTTGAGAACATGCTATCGGTTATTTTTGGCTTGACGATGACGTCATTGTAAGTTGGAATGGAATTAAGGCAATCACGCGACAACTATGTTTATTTATTGTAATTAGATATTTCAGCTGTTCTTAAAATCTAAGTAGGCCCGAGAGCTGGTCATCGCCATTAGTTCACTGCTGGACATGAATCTCCGGTTATTAATTGACAACATTGCCTGCCATTGATTGATATTTATTTCTATCAGTTGTTTCAACTGTACATTTCAACGCCGTTTCAACTGTACATTCTAGTAATTGTAATTTTTATCTGTTAGTTGTAATTTCATCAAGATCAATCAGAATCACCAGCGCCGAAGCATATCGAAGAGAGCAATCGTAGGGAGTGCTACGACGAGCCGTATCGTAGACGAAGCTAAGACGACGCAGCAAAATTATCGTAAACAGACCTACACTTTAGCACGTAGACAATGCTACAACTTGGCTCAACGTAGAGATGGCTACGACGTAGCAAATCGTAGAGATGGCTACGACGTAGCAAATCGTAGAGATGGCTACGACGTAGCAAATCGTAGAGAAGGCTACGACGTAGCAAATCGTAGAGATGGCTACGACGTAGCAAATCGTAGAGATGGCTACGACGTAGCAAATCGTAGAGATGGCTACGAGGTAGAACATCGTAGGCAAGGCTACGACGTAGCAAATCGTAGAGAAGGCTACGACGTAGCAAATCGTAGAGATGGCTACGACGTAGCAAATCGTAGAGATGGCTACGACGTAGCAAATCGTAGAGATGGCTACGAGGTAGAACATCGTAGGCAAGGCTACGACGTAGCAAATCGTAGAGAAGGCTACGACGTAGCAAATCGTAGAGAAGGCTACGACGTAGCAAATCGTAGAGATGGCTACGACGTAGCAAATCGTAGAGAAGGCTACGACGTAGCAAATCGTAGAGAAGGCTACGACGTAGCAAATCGTAGAGATGGCTACGACGTAGCAAATCGTAGAGAAGGCTACGACGTAGCAAATCGTAGAGATGGCTACGACGTAGCAAATCGTAGAGATGGCTACGAGGTAGCAAATCGTAGAGAAGGCTACGACGTAGCAAATCGTAGAGATGGCTACGACGTAGCAAATCGTAGAGATGGCTACGACGTAGCAAATCGTAGAGAAGGCTACGACGTAGCAAATCGTAGAGAAGGCTACGACGTAGCAAATCGTAGAGATGGCTACGACGTAGCAAATCGTAGAGAAGGCTACGACGTAGCAAATCGTAGAGATGGCTACGACGTAGCAAATCGTAGAGATGGCTACGAGGTAGAACATCGTAGGCAAGGCTACGACGTAGCAAATCGTAGAGAAGGCTACGACGTAGCAAATCGTAGAGATGGCTACGACGTAGCAAATCGTAGAGAAGGCTACGACGTAGCAAATCGTAGAGAAGGCTACGACGTAGCAAATCGTAGAGATGGCTACGACGTAGCAAATCGTAGAGATGGCTACGACGTAGCAAATCGTAGAGAAGGCTACGACGTAGCAAATCGTAGAGATGGCTACGACGTAGCAAATCGTAGAGAAGGCTACGACGTAGCAAATCGTAGAGAAGGCTACGACGTAGCAAATCGTAGAGAAGGCTACGACGTAGCAAATCGTAGAGAAGGCTACGACGTAGCAAATCGTAGAGATGGCTACGACGTAGCAAATCGTAGAGAAGGCTACGACGTAGCAAATCGTAGAGAAGGCTACGACGTAGCAAATCGTAGAGAAGGCTACGACGTAGCAAATCGTAGAGATGGCTACGAGGTAGAACATCGTAGACAAGGCTACGACGTAGCAAATCTTCAAGAAGGCTACGAGGTAGAACATCGTAGGCAAGGCTACGACGTAGCATGTCGTAGTTATCTACCTTATGGCTACGACTAGCCTTATGGCTACGACGTAGCAAATCGTAGAGAAGGCTACGACGTAGCAAATCGTAGAGAAGGCTACGACGTAGCAAATCGTAGAGATGGCTACGAGGTAGAACATCGTAGGCAAGGCTACGACGTAGCAAATCTTCAAGAAGGCTACGAGGTAGAACATCGTAGGCAAGGCTACGACGTAGCATGTCGTAGTTATCTACCTTATGGCTACGACTAGCCTTATGGCTACGACGTAGCAAATCGTAGACAAGGCTACGACGTAGCAATTCGTCGAGAAGGCTACGAGGTAGAACATCGTAGGCAAGGCTACGACGTAGCATATCGTAGATAAGGCTACGACGTAGCAATTCGTCGAGAAGGCTACGAGGTAGAACATCGTAGGCAAGGCTACGACGTAGCATATCGTAGATAAGGCTACGACGTAGCAATTCGTCGAGAAGGCTACGAGGTAGACTAGGCAAGGCTACGACGTAGCACATTGTAGAGATTGATACATACATATCGTACATAATGTTGATCAGCACACATACATCCATTGCTGAAAATGCCAGATCGGTGATCGCAGTGGATTTATTAAAAAACAGAAGGTATTCTTAAATTCTTTATTGCACACACAAGTTAATTCATACATAAAAGTTTACACATAATGGACATATACAAAGGCGAGCTTAACCCTAAAAAAAAATTCTAACAGCAAACCTATGGATATAAAGAAAATTTATGAAAAGAGTGTGGATAGATAATGTGTACATTACAAGACAGAAAACATTATAAAGATAATAGTATTATAAAACCTACATATAAAACTGACATAAACTAAAAGAAAATAAAATACGTAAACTATATAAATATATATACTATAGTATGTATATATAAGGAAGTTTCTGAACTACCTCTAGGTTCCCTTGATCGGCTCTTACGACATCCATGGGCTGAGTTGGGGGTTGATTCTTACGCCACGACCGCCACGACCTCTAAGGCCACTGTCAAGATTCGTAGACAATAGTTACATACTCAGCAAATCGTATGAAGCGAAGGCATAGTATGAAGATACAAATAGTATGAAGAAAGATTATTTCTGTCTCTGTGCTTACAAAATATGAGTTTGTTGCTTCTTTATACAAAACAGACAAATATTTCCTCAAGGAGTATCATTTTTCCTCTTAATTCGACGGGGACGTCGTCGAGTTGAATAAGTTAGTGAGGTAGGAAGAAAAACATGAGCTCGGTAGGTAAATAAATTACAGACACTGTATAATAAAACGTCAAGTGCAAGTCGGACTCACGCACTACTATTCCGTATAATTGTAAGACCTTGTTTCTTGCCAAATATCATGTATCTAGGTCAACAGGAAGTAGATACACTGTTTATTTTTACTTTAAATTTTAAATTTATTCATTTTGTCAATAACTACAAATTTACGGTTTTCAGATTTTTTTCTTAATTTGTGTTAGAAGACTTTGCTTCTTGCCGAATTTCATGGTTTAAGATCTACAGGAAGTACCATTTACATACCTACCCTATGGTTTTGTGAGCATGTGATTCCCTTAAAAATTTCAAAATATTCGGACAAGGCTGAAAGTTTTGATTGCGTTAACTTAGAAATTTTATTTATATCGAGGCTTTAATAGGTTACAGAGTTGAGTATTTGATGTTAATTTCAACTCGATACCCTCCACGCGTTCCTGAGAAAAGGGGGTTGAAAGACGGACAGACAGACGGACCACAAAGTGATTCAATAAGGGTTTCTTTTTTCCTTTTAGAAGTACGGAACCCTTAAAATGGCAGCATTCTGAATGTAAGTTATTATTTTGTGAATATTCTTGGTTTTTTAATCTCTATTTTATAAAGCTTGTGTTTCTCGGATAAAAAGTAGCTAAAGGTTTAGAACTGAATTTATGCAAAAAGTCAGCTTAGTGCGCGTTCTTCTGAAATATTTTTTTTTTGTTCTTCATGAAAAATAGGCTATTTTCCGAGTCGGTCCGTACTTTAACATTCCTATTCATGGATGGTTTTTATTACACCATAACTCATTTTTACTGTGTGCATATCAGCACCTTTAGCTGTAAATAACAGTTTAGAAGGTTTTTAACCCTAGATCACTAACCATTCGTAAAAATGACGAGGCGTACCTGGAGCATTTAGTGTTTCGGTATGTTCCCGACCTTTGTCACCCCACCCGTTTCTAATACCTTCCTAAATTGTATTATTAGAGACCTGGAGTCACTTATTGCGGATGCACATATGTTGAATCGAGAGATAACGAGTTATAGAATATTCAGACTGTAACTTTGCACACAAATATGAAGCCAAATCATCGGTGAAATCATGAATATTTATGGTTTTCAGGTAAGCCATTCAAGGTGTTCCCAGAACTTTTAAAACTTGCAGTTAATATCCTACAAAAAAAAAATAAGACCTTGAACTTCTGTAAGGCAGCAAACAAGCGATTTGCAGGGAGCATATTGTTTATGGGTCTACTTACTATTCTTATAAGTTATTTTCGAAATAGACCCTTAAGTTTTACTCAGAGAAGGCTAAACGTTCTAATTATGGTTGTTTTGTCTCATTAATAAAAACTGAATAACAAAATATTGATGTTTTAAGTCGTCGTAAAATTTACGAATGGTTAGTGATAACGTTACTCGAAATTAAGGTTAGTGAGCTAGGGTTAACGAAGGTGGGTAAATTTATTTGATATAGTAGAGCTCGTAACTCTTGAACGTGTTAATTTTCTCGTTGATTAAGTATGCACGGAGTTCTGACTAGATTTTAACCAACTGTCAAAACAGAGAGTTATTACTTAGATAGGATACAAAAAGGTAGGTATCATATGATACTCACCTACATTTGAAAGTCAAGTAAAAAATAGGTTTCTCTTCGCCTATCCAAAAGTTTTTGGGAGGTTGACCCTGACCACTTTTGTCGTTGCCTGTAGGTACACAATTTTGTGACATTATTGTTACATGGAAAAAACTACCCAGCAATTACAAGTAACCATGACGCTACGACGACGTAGGTAAAATAAAATATTTAATCTAGTTTTTGTTAAAAGGTCATCGCTATCTGACGGTCTTTTAGATCAAGCTAAAAGATACCCGCCTAACTTTGCGGTATCAAAATAATTAGAAAATTCAATAAACCCCTCCTTGGAAATTATTGTCAAGATTCGTGACGTCCTTCTAATTATGCAAAATGTCCGCAACCTTCAGCAAATTAGCTGAACTAAATGTTTTCAGTAAAAATATACAAGGAGAAAGAATTAACTGTCAAAAGCCCGGGTTCCGTGAAGTTTTTATAACAAGACTTTTATAAATGGTCTAAGATACTTTGTCGAGATTTTTGTTTCTTTTTAAGAATTTTCTTTTGTTTTCTGTAGGGTTACTAACGGCCTTAGATTTCATAAAAGGTAATTAGCTACAGTTGAAAGCACTTCAAAAACGTTAGGCAGCTCAATGGATGAGTTCGACGTTTTTGCCTTTGATAAGTCTTATGATTAGTTTTATTTAACGGGTATTTTATCGTGTATATTTACCTATTTTACCCGACGTGTCAGTCATCTCGTGACCAAGACAGTGTGTGAACTTGTTGAAACTTCGGGAAAAATATGTAAATAAACGCGATAAATACCAGTTAAATAATACTAAAAATAATGTGTTCTGATGGCGTAAGTTTGAAAATATTTTTTGATAACTCTGGTAGAAGTGGTATAAAATGTTGATAACGATTAGTGACACTTCACCGCGGAACCCTAAAAAAATTATCTAGATAAATTCCTTTTTACAATTCCACGAAATTAAGCAATTAGGCTTGTCCGTTATTTTAGGCAGATGGGTGTCATTCAACAAGGCTCCTGGATTATTTTTTTAAGTTCTGCGGAAGGTAGGTAATCAGGGATGGCCGATCTTATTTTTAGCTATCTCTGTGGTGCAGCATTTTTTTAATACCTGCCTAGGTAGGTAAAGTACTTTATACTTACAACGCCGCGCCGCGGAACGGTAACCACACATTTTTCCATCTTTAAAAACAAGCTATGTTTTCAAATTCTACAACGGTTGTACAGGTGCCTTTTCACAAAGGATGCATCTCAAATATACTTACTTACTAAGATCCCATTAATATCTTTACCTAAATAAATACCTACCTACTCGTAAGTAGGTACAATTGCAGTCATAATTGGAGACATACCTTAAAGATCATAATCGCTTGAAAGATACTGCGATTTAAAATAAAAAATTCATCGAATTCTAAATTTCAGATCAACATTATTACTATATGCTACACGGTACCTATGCATAAGCAAAACATTGCTTATAGAATACTTATGACAAATTGTTTTGATATATAATTTACTAGCTGCGCCCCGCGGTTTCGCCTCAGTGTAAACTTATGTTTCAACTTTCTTATTTTTTTTTATAAGAACCTAAATTTTAAAAAAGGTCATATGCACTATTAATTTTCATGACCATTTGGTGATTAATGGCTTCAAGACAATGTCTGTGACAAGGTCTTTAGAATCTAGGTCACCATTTCTGACCGCCACTGTACATTATTTAAATACCTACCTATAAAATTACTTTGACATCTAAATCTCAGAACAAATACTCCTACATAACTACCTACACCTAATAGTTATTGATAAATAATGCTTTATGTAAAATTTTAGTGATTTTAGGTAGTTATTCTAAAATATCTGCAATAACATGAAACATTCCTAAAACACTAAGCAAAAGATATTTTACTAATAAAAAAATCTGTTATCATAAACTTAAACAAGAAAAACAAAGAACGACATGTACCCTAACCTTAACCCAAATACGGGTTAGGGTACATCTCGTCCGCGGACGAGTTGTCCTATTCACTTTAGAGATAGGAGTACAAGTCGTCCGAATCTAAAGTCTCTTGGTTTTAGATTCGGACTAGTTGTACTGTACAGCTACTCAAAAGAGAACCGGACTCGTCCGCGAAAAAACTTGCCCGCGGACGAGTCCGGTTCTCTTTTGAGTAAACCCTAACTGTAAAATTCCTATAACGAGAATTATTGCGATGGGAATTTTATTTTATGCGAGGAAGTAGAGTGTGATAGCTCGCTTGATATTCATCAAAGGCGGTTAATATCCGGGCCAATAATTACTATCGACCTCTCTACAGATTTCCGCTTCCGCCTGTGAGACCAGTGCCTTATCATCATCTGCTATCCTTCTTTACCCTCTGCGTGGCATAGGCCTCCAAACTCTTTGTTGAGTTTTAAATTTTTACTTGGGCTCGCGCGACTCAACTATTTGTGGTCCGATGGTACAACTACTGGTTACACATAATATGCTCAAACTCTTTTTCCCCTTCTTCCAGAATACTGTCATCCATACGAGCCGTTCAAATGCCCCGTGGATGGCAACTGCATCTCCATCCAGTACCTCTGCGATGGTGCACCGGACTGCATCGACGGCTACGATGAAGACTCCAAGCTTTGTACTGCGGGTAAGTGTTGCTAAAAAACTATAACAGAGGCATTAAAAAAAGCTATAGATGGTATCACAGACTGTCCAATGGATTTTTGAAAATTCCTTTGTTTAACCTGATAATAAGATAAAACAGTTTGCACGCTAGTGTTTTGCTTGGTGTATGATGGACGTTATGACACATTTCTAGTTCCAAAAAATTTAAAACGCGTAGGCACCTACCAATACAGGGTGCCACGGAACATGAGTACTAAGCCGAAAGGGGGTGATTCTGGGGGATCCCGAGGGGATTGACTTTTATGTTACGATTTCTTTACGTTTTTGAAGAATTTGGAGACGTTTTTTCGTCTGAAAATGTACCAACACCCCAGACGCTTTTTCTGATCATTTTTTCTAATATCATATTTTTTTTGATCATATAAAGACTTTTGAACGCTTAGTTTGGTTGAAACATATAGGTAACTAATGATAAATAAGATATAGGATTAACGACTATAAAAAATCTAGTGTTCCAAAAAATCATGGTTTGTTCATTATGCTACATAGTTTCAACTGATATTTAGGTTGATACCCCACACTTTAACACTTCTCATCGAAGACACTCCGAGAACTCTGTAGCCTGTAGGTACCTCTTACCTGTACGTAAATATCCACTTAGACTAATTAACCTATGTTAGAACAAGGAAGGAGATACCACTCGTTAGGTATTCTCGACGAGTACTACAATTTCACTTTAGAAACTGGTACTCTGCGATGGTCAGTTCCTGAGATATCGTGATTTGAGGATAGCTGTCATCCTAAATGTAGATCTTGACAAGTACTATAATTTACCATTAGAAATCTGGCAGCATTTGTGCTGGATGTATTTCAATTCAGAAACCTTGAAAAGTAACGAAGAGATTCGGACGAGATGTCCCCTTCACTTTTGGTTGAGGGTACAACTGATCCGAATCTAAAATCAAGAGAATTTAGATTCGGACCAGATGTACCCCAACACAAAAGTGAAGTGGACATCTCGTCCGCGGATCAGTTTAAGATTCGGACCAGATGTACCCTAACCCATATCTACTAGGTGTTATAAAGGTTAGATACCTACTACATCTTTATTAAAAGAGTAAATAACAGTCAAATATTTGCAACAAATTAAAACTAGTATTTACAATTGAAACAATTAAGCTAACTGCAGACTATTGCAAACAATGTACATGTAGCTTAACTGATCCATATCAATAACAGTCGTCGCGTCCCCAACACGCTGGCTGCATTGTCCCGCTGTATGGCAATGCTGATGCGCTGCGCCAGATACTCACCAGCTCTCAGTTCACGCCGCGTGACCCGAGAGCTGGTGACCCGTGCGTGACTCACGCGTCGCTTCGACCAGACGCTAAATTAAACACCTACCTCGCTCGTTTCGTATTCCTAGAAAGCTTTGTCCAGTTTCATAGGAACCATAGCGTAAACAAGTATCTTTACCACGAACCCTAGTTGTATTGACGTCAGAAATTGTTTGCTCCATCAATTAGTCGACCACTAAATGGGAGTTAAACGAGCTGCGGTTAACCTTGAAATACATAGGTGTGTAGTTGAATTTGTAGGTAGGTAATTTTACAGACATCTACCATTGCACTGATTTCAGTGGAACATTAAACCAATTTAGTATTAAAAAATTACATTAGGAATCTTTGGCATATGGCCACCGCGGAAAATATTATAATAATGCCAAAAACTATCAACAAAAAACATATCAAAAATTAAAAAAAAAATTATATCATCTAGGTTTAGGAGTTCCTATGGCCACCTTTTGTCTCCATCATCACACCAGCTCGATGGTTCCATGACAATTCATTATAAACGTACTTATTTATATACCTAACTAGATACTTAAGCCAAATTTCAGCTCAATCGGTTGAGGATAACTGTTCTAAGATTCAGTTGCAAGATTTTTCTCAGAGATAGTAAGTACCTACTAACAGGGCCAGTTAAATAAAAGCTTGTAAAAATAACTACCTCTACCAACGCAACGTGCAGGTAATTAGAACTCTAGATTTCTGTGAGGAAGCGTTTTATTTATTTATTTACGGTGAAAAACCAAAATAAAATAAATTGAATTGAATTTATTTATTTCTAATTTGAAGGAGACAGAGAACAAGTCAAGCAAGAGGGTTTTTTGTTAGCACAAATTAATGTATTTTCTGTTGCCTTAGATTCCCTAGACTCCAACCTAGACGTAACGGATTGGAAAACTCTCTAATGTAAGGTCTGCTTTAATAAAAGAATTGAATTAAATTGAATTCCCAGCCCGCCAAGCGTGGTGGATATGGTAAAGTCCCACTTATTAAGAGTTTGGAGGAGCCATGTTCAGGTTCTGAAATTAGAAATTTGTTCCGTTAGTCTGGGTGTTTTCTATGTATAATAAAAATATATATCTAAGTAGTGTATTGTATTAAGTAGGTATATCAGTTATCTAGTACCCATAACACAAGCTCTGCTTAGCTTGGGTCTAGATAATGCTGTGTGAATTGTCCAGCATTATTTATTTGTGTGAACATGCCGCCTCCAAACGTACCTTAGTGTGCCGATGAATGAGGTAAATGAGATTCCCCGCATCTTCTTAGAAACCAGACACTTCATAATCTTTTCAATAAGGTACCATTCAAGAGAGCTGCTAGTCCAATTCATTTAGCCAAACAAACTCTGAGATTAGAGGATTGGAGTGCTCCGTAATTGAATTCTGAGGGTAACCGCGAGTTCTCAAAGTTTGCTTTGATTTTAGAACTTGTTCAAAATATAGGGAATTTAAGAATTTTTGCAGAGTGCAGACGGTTTTACAAAGTAAAGGCTATAGGCTACCTACCACCGTTTGAACTGAAACTTTCTGTTATCATATTTTTTTAAAGCTTACCTAAATCTTACTGAAACGTGCACAAATAAAACAAAAGGTAGGTAGGTAGGTACACAAAAGTTGACAATTTAAAGGACATGTATCTACAAAGGCGAGCTTAAAACTACAAGAGTTTTTTATCAAATAATTTTTTTCAAATTTCGAGTCGATGGAGGGGGCCTACTCGGAAAAGGAAAATCGAAGTTTAGTTTTCGTTGTCGTGTAAAACCGACTCTTATATCGCTTGCTTATGAAGAGCGTTTGCACGAAAACGAATCAGAGACTTTCTCGATCACTCGATTTTGTTTTTATGTACCTATGGGCCCAGGACCGCCATTTTGTGGAGTCCTCGTATGGAGGCGTCCAGTAGTTGACGTGTGTGAGATAGATTAGATAGATAGAAAATACTTTTATTGCACACTTAAAACTAAGAAACAATTTAAAAAGAAATAATTATAACCTAAGTGACAATTGGCGGTCTTATCGCGATCTCTGCCAGACAACCTGGTATGGATAGGATCGTCGGATATGTACATGGGGTCAGATCTGTGTGCATCTGTTATGGTACTACTTTAAAAAAAAATAACTTGGTGGAACTTTGGTTCCTACTCAAAAATAAATAATAACATACTTCAATACAATTACAAAAATACATACATACCTATACCTTTTCCTATAAATATAAATATATATTTATATATACATATTACATACCTACATGATATATTATGGAAACAAGGGCTTATTTTATTCAGTGACAGCAGGACAAATAGTGTTCCTTTACCATATCTTTGAAAATTGGTAGGTAGCGACTTTGCACACCTTACAGTGACCGGCAAACCGGCAATGCATTCCACAGCTGGACAGCCCGGACAGTAAAAGAGTTGCCGTAGAAGGAAGTAGAGTGGACCAGGCATTTGTGCAGTGAGATGATAATGATGATACTTTTCTCTGTGGTTGGTTGACCGTTTTGTTACCTAATCTTATTCCTAATATCAGGTAGGTAGCTAGGATCTTTTCTTCACAATAAATATCCACCTTCTCAACAATAGAAGATACAAGTCATCATCTTAGAATCAGAATCTCATTTCATTCAGCAGGTACCTAGTTGCTATACCTACCTCCGTATCCGCAATCTATTAGGAAAGTATCCGTTACCGAGAATACCGCATTATGATATACGAGGCAGGAGTTATATTCACGTAGAGTAGGTAGGTAAACTAAGCGTCGACAGCTAGATAATTAATTGAATAACAACATAGGAACGTACATATGAGCTTAACACAATTCATTACCTAGATACTCGTCGACGATCAGAACGTAGATATATAAAGCTCAGAACCTATTAGGTAATTATAAATTTATAATTAACTTAGCTGGCAGATATCTATAGTATAGTGTAGGATACGCGCCAGCATTTTCATTTCACAATAGGATAGAAGCGCTACCTAATTTCTGATAACTAACGAAAAGACGCGACATGCAAGAAAACTTTAAAACTTTTTTAGAATTTGCCTAACTATACATACATACATACATAGGTAATAAAAATTATATATTAACTCACAAGTATTCTATATTATGTCGCTTATCCATACCGTGAAGCATACAGTACCTACCTAATAATATTGGGCTGAAATTTCGAATTTGATGAAAATTTACTATTTTATACGTAGTACCTAACCTTCAAGCAATTATGATCTTTGAGGTATGTCACCAATTATGACCGCAACTGTACCTGCCCGCAGCAAAAAAAAAAATACATTTTTTTTCTTCTGTGTTTCATAAATAGAAAGTATACCGAGGTGCTTAGGAAGATAAACCTAGGTAGCAATTTAGAAACTAAGGTAAAGAAGTTTCATTAGCTGAAGTTGAGTACTTAAGCTTCATGTCGTTAGACGCTTAGAGATAAGAAACTCTCGCGTCGTTGAGATAAAAGTAAGTCGACATTAGACACTCACCCGGCCAACACAGATGTATTCCCCAGGGATGCCTACTCTATCTGACTCTACGTTTCAACAGAATTTCTAACAGCGAAAAGTACTTTCCTTGCCAGTTTCTAACGCTCGTGTCAAGGATTTTTTTCTCTCAGAAAAAAATCATTGATAGGTACTTTACATATTAAGGTTTTTGTTATTATAGTGCGTAAGGTTAATTTTTTTATTTTTTCTTTGGGAAATTATTTGATCACCTTAATTTCATATTTTTAATTATGTATTTATCTAAGTACCTTGTTTATTTTTTGTACGTTTATATGTGAATTGTCCAGCATTATTTTATATATTTATGTAGGTAGGTACCTAGCTATATTTAATTGAGAACCGATCTATTGATTAAATTTATGTATCCTTTGTTTTTAGGAACCTATATATATAATGGTTTTATTCCAATAAGTTCTACTAAGAGATTAACGTGTTGAACTAATTAGATTTTTTTTTCAATTATTTCAACTTTGTAACTAGGTAGGTACTTTGTGAAAGTTAAAAAAATTGAATATTTTTATCCAGAATGTTCAGTTGGAAGAAATAAAATATACTTAAAATGTTATGTAAATATGTAATTTTTTTTAATCATGTCTGGTACGTACACCCACTGCCTTTCTTATATTCACAATTCTTTCCAAAGGTTACATTGTAGAGATCGCTTCTAAGCGATAAGTTCGTCCATTGTAGGTACTTGTTTTATGTAATGTCTCTTTGTAAAGTACATTTATGTATTTGTACCTAAAATAAGCTTTTAGTCCATCTTTTAGTAGCTATCTTGGTTTTATACCTATCTATATTTTTGCAAGACAACAAACAATAAGAAATAAAATAATATCCCAAAATAATTTAGACTTCGACGGGACTAAACTATAATAACCAGAAATTACCCTGACTGTACCTACCCTTACGCACTACAATATCAAAAACATTAGGAAACAATAAGGTTGCCAACTAATGACCAAATTTATTCCCGTAAAATTAAACATTGCTTGATAGAGGTACACAGATGACAGAAATATCGTCATCTGTGAATCGGTACTTACCTACATAACGGGTGCACTGCAGCGTTTGTTCTCACTAATTCGATTCATTAGTTCGATCATCGAACTAGTGAGAAGTTTTTTTTCTCCATTCGATTCATTAGTTCGATCGTCGTCGTGCACATGGCTCTACGATTACCATATCTCATACTCAGTGATATAATTTTGTCAGTCTTGCTTTTAGACAAGACAAAGATTGATGTAAAAATAAATAAATGTGACGATTTCCATTATTTAGGTATTTATATGCCATCAAAGGGCAACATTACGAAAAGTCCCCTTTCAAACTTGAAATTTTATTGTTCCTGTGATATGCTTTCTAAATTGTTCATACGGGTGTATTGTAGGTAAAGCTTTGTTTCATGTTGGTTTCAGGAGTTTCATTATTATTGTGGTAAGTAGGTTTTATGAAACGAGGCTCAAACAAACTTTGGCCGTTATTAAAACGATGTTTCAGTCTCTGTTAGGATTTCAAAATGTAAAAAGTATCGTAATTAGAATTATTTATTCACACAGGAAATTAATTCTCATTAAGATATTTTTTAAGTTTTTAATTATGATGAAATGAAATTCTAGTCAGTACTACCTAATTAGCCAATTTTTTTCACGATTTATGAACCACCGAAATAAGTTCTCGTTTAGTACTTAAACATTTTTTATATAACAATCACACTAATATTATAAATGCGAAAGTTTGTATAGATAGATGGATGGATGTTTGTTACCTCTTCACGCCAAAACTACTGAACGGATCGGGCTGAAACTTTGCATACAGGTAATTCTAAGCCTGGAATCAAAACATAGGCTACTTTTATCCCATAAATAAGTTCTCATGGAATAGAAATCACCTTTAAACGTTTCCATAAAAACAACGCGTGCGAAGCCGCGGGCATGGGCATAAGCTAGTATGAATTAAACCATCGACGTCTTTAAATAAAATTCCATTTGATGCAAATCGGAACACTTTGGTTTGACGACCAACGTGGCGCGGCCGAAGTCCGCATGCGATGCAGGGGTTGCGGGTTCGATTTCCGCCTAGAAACAAATGTTTGTACGATCTGCAAATATTTGTTCCGGACCGGAATAAAAAATATTTGCTGATCGTACATCCGTTGGTTTTGAGTATTTTCTATTTGTAAAAAAATGGTATATCTATGTTAACTACCATAAGAATATCAGTCATCTAGTACCCATAACGATGAGTGATAAAATTATCGTTTATCACTCATTTCGATACTATTACGCCCAAGGCTTATCGAATGCTTGGTTTTATTATGAGAATTGGTAGGGAGTTTAATAACCCTAAAACTCTTATCCTATTGTTTAACAGCTTCGTCAAGTCAATTCTTGAATATGGTTCAACGGTCTGGAATCCCCAATATAAAGTACATATTGAAGAAATACAACGAATTCAAAACAAATTTTTAAAACATTATTTATTCCGCTTTCCGACAGCCTCTACAGACTCTATAGTAGATCTAGACATTCGACGCACTATACGAGATCAAGTGTTTTTATATAAATTACTGAACAATCAAATTGACTCCGAGTTATTAATTGAAAATATTTATTTGCATTGCCCAAGGGCTTCATCTAGGAAAAAGAAAACTTTTTGGACTCCAACCTCTAGAACAAATTATAGGCAGAACATGTTTCTGAATAGAGCTTGCAATAATTACAATAAATTTTTCAACGAAATTGATATTTTCAACTCAACCTCCGCCGTCTCGTTTCGTAGAAGCATTGTAGGCATTGCTGCCGCCAAGGACGAACCAACTTAGTTTATATTATTGTATTTTGCATTTGGTCTTTTCCTCTTTTTTGTTTGAAATAATGTTTTACCTTTGTTAATATGAATACCTATATTGTTATGTGCTTATTTCAATTAATTATTTTGCTCTTTCCTTTACCTAAGATAATATTCACACTAAGTTTGTTAGTTAAGTCTGTTCACCAGTTTTTATGTGTAAATTTGTTTATAGTGGAGACTTTACTGGTCTAAGAAAATTCTTATTGTATCTCTTTATATACCTATGTACTGTCTGTCTTCCAAATAAATAAAAATAAAAAAATAAAAATAACACAAGCTCTGCTTAGCTTAGGGCTAGATAATGCTGTGTGGATTGTCTTGCATTACTACCTCCTACTCCTCCATTTGAACTTCAGATTGAAATCTCCCGGTACTTATTATATTTCTGATTTTGTCGACAGCTAAAAGACCACCTGTAGAAGAGACAGCGTCATTCCTGCAATCTCTCCTGGCATCCCACGGTCCCAACTATCTTGAGAAGCTGTTCGGAAGCAAGGCTCGCGACGCCCTGGAGCCGCTAGGTGGCGTGGAGAAAGTTGCTATCGCGCTATCAGGTAAATGTCGATTGATGGCAATGTTTTTTATTTTCCAACTTTCAGATTCAGAATCAGAATATTTTTTTTGACTGTTTGTACAATTTGGTGTTCACATTGTAGATACAGTACAAGTTTTCACAGTTAATTATGTCCAGCTGGACGTACAACAAACCAGATTGTAATTTATAGAATCTAATATTAGCAAAGCTAAAAATATAGTAAATTAAAAACACAAAAAGAACCTAATTTAAAAGGTAAATAAATATTATGCTTAGCTTGGGGCTAGATGATGTGTGAATTGTCCAGCATTATTTATTCATTTATTTTATTTTAATTTAGATTGTGCAGGCTTGTCTGTAGAGCGCTTATGAGCCGTAGGTATTTCACTACCTAAAAAAACTGTACCACGTAGTACCTAAGCATTAAGTAAGAAACGGGCTTTTTAAACTTTCAAGGCTTACCTACTAATTCTTTTTGTGATTGGGATTTTTTACGGGCATACAATCATGTAAATCTTTGTCCTTTTCAGAATCCCAAACAATCGAAGATTTCGGCGCCGCCCTGCACCTGATGCGATCCGACCTGGAGCACCTGCGCTCCGTCTTCATGGCGGTCGAGAACGGCGACCTCGGCATGCTCAAGTCCCTCGGCATCAAGGACTCGGAGCTCGGAGACGTAAAGTTCTTCCTCGAGAAACTGGTGAACACCGGTTTCCTCGACTGAATAGCACCGGAGTCGGCCTCTGACCACTACATCGTCCAATTCGCACCCCTAAGCTCCTCCTTCTACTCCTACCTTCCCTACGACTCCTCCAAGTTTAGGAGGAAGTAACCCTCCTTTGTCCTTATCCTGAGAGAATGTATATGTGATAAACCAGGTAGAAATGGCTGAAGGAAAGGCACCGCGACCGGCCACTTAGCGGTCCCGTCTTATCAGACATTTCCGAGCTTCACAAGCTTCGGCTAGATGGTATTAATTTTCTACGTAGAATAGAACTCTATTTTTATAACCCGTTAATTTTGAAACATTTTAGATTACTTCAGGGTTCGATTCTCGCGTCTCGAGCGAAGCGCCGATTGAAATGGAGGACAGAGTATCTGTGATGTGTTATGGAATGTTGGGGAGTGAATGTTTCGTTCCGCGCTTCGCGGAGCCCTGCTTGTGACACCAACCGTGAGGCATGACTGATGAATGAGTGAATATCGCCCTTCCCTTCGCAGACCTACCCCGATAACTTCAGAGGCGACTCCACAATGATTCAAACGAAGGCGTCCATTCTGAGCGAGATATAAAGCTACAATCGGACGATATGAAATGTCCTTAGTATGTAAATGAATCGTTGAAAGAATGCATGCGCTTTATATCTGGCTTTTGGAAAAATCCAGAATAGGGCCATGGAAAGAAACATATCATTATTAGACTTAGATGAAATTAAAACATATCGTAGGTTTAATCAGTAGTTGATAAAGTACAATTATTTTATTATGATCGGTATTGTAGTTTAACATTTTATAGACCTTTTAGTAGGACTTTAAATGTCATTTTTGAATCAAAGCATATATTAACGGTGCTGCACCTACCGAGACATATCAAAATTATGTGATTAATGTTAGATTATTAAATGTTTAATAGCGTAAGGTAGTTTCAAGTTATAATAGGGAGATTTTATGGTAGAGTACCTTCATTTTCACGAAAATTGCTCCATACCGTCATCCTTCACTAGATTTTGTGTAAAAATTAAACTTTTGTCAAATGCGGGCTAGGAAAACAACGAATAAACATAATGTTAGTACTTAATCGGACTCGGGTACACGGATTTGAAGTGGAGTGACCGCAAATTATATTATTTAGATCAAGAACGTATGGCTGGCTCTACATTTTAAGTTAATCAGTTCTTGCAAATGTAGTACTTTTAAGATTGAAAATTATTTTTTATTTAAAGATTGGCGGTTACTATGGAGCAGCCTGTATTTGCCAGAAGTTATTCCACAATCAACCTTATTTTAAGCCAAACTTTAAAATCTGTGTGTACCTTTAGAATATATTCTGACTCTAGGATTTTAAATGCCCAAGTACTGTTACTTGGCTGAAAACTCGATGCTTAATGTTATTGAACACTATCGGTCAGTGCATAACAACCAAATAACAGAACTTGATTAACAACTAAGTCTATCTTTAAACTATCTAACTCGTAGCGTTCTTGAATTTACTATTTTATCTATTAATTAGATAGGTAGTTGGTAGATTAAGAAAATTTGTATTGTTTTAACTTGCGTCAGATCTATTTAATGTCTATGATCTTCAATCTCTGTTTAGAATATGTTTTAAAAATATAATAAGGCTTACTTATCTTAAATAACAAACAAATAAATGGATCATCTCGAATTGCTGTTTTATTTCTATGAAAACCTTTTCATAATAAGAAATAAGAATTACTTGTAAATCTATATCTAGCTTGTAATTTACAAGTAAATTAAGTTATTATATTTACACTAAGACTTCTACAATTAATCGAATCAATGATATCGATTCTTTAAGTACATAAACTTATGTAATTTAAGAGCACTGAAAAATTATTTTCTTTATTTTTCGATCATACGGGCAAGCATTTTTAGTGCTTTGAAAGAATCGACATCAAAACGTCCAAAATCAAATAGTAGTTTCTGCCAGCACCCCCTGGTGGCTCCGAAAGTGAAATAAATGCTTAACGTTGTCATTTAAATACTTATAACCTGGGTACTTAAATAATGGGATTGGGAATGACGTCGTCCCTCATGCTGTCCTGCTCAGTTCGAATCTGATGAGAAATCACGTCACTCCAATCTCATTCTTAATGTACGCAGGTAACTATCTATATATATGTAGTGTGATTTATTGGGACTAACATTTAGTTGGTTTAAAAATAATAGGTTATACCAAATTCACAAAACTGTACTTTGCTACCAGGTGACGTCCAATTTGACCAGTCTTAAAATTTGATAAATAAGTATGATTTTGCAATCACACCTAACAATTGAAATAAACATACAGGAACGGACAACAGACAAAATACACAATACATTAATAACACAACTTATAATAAATCATTTTGAAACAAAATAATGATTAACTTAACATTAACAAATGCACCAATTTTTTATACACTGCATTGAAACATGTTTTAATCCCAAATGATCAAGAAAATTTAGTCTTACCAAGATATTCCGTGATCGTGGCACTTGCAACTGTGCCGAAATACATTAACAATCAACACCATTATACATGGTAAATATTTTGTTCATAGCATGTAGTGTAAATAATTTAAATTGTGTTTTCTTCCGAGTCCTCAGGGAAATAAAAATGATATTATGTATGATTGAAGAGGTGTTAGAGGTGATATTTCATAGCTTCTACAAACATATTTAAGAGCTTTTAAGAGGACTCCTTATTGTAAGAGGATTATTATGGGATCAAAATTACATCACGGAACATCAGCAATGGTCTCTCAAGATAAATAACTAAAAAATATTTAATTAATAACTTATCACTATAACTTAGTAAACTCGTTCTTAAGAGTGTATAAAATAAAGGAATTAGACTGGTTTTCGCCATGTTAGGCAGGAGGATGATATACCATACCATCTGAGATATCAGTACAGAAAGTTTACCCACTTAGATTAGACTCTACTTAGGTACGTACTAGGCATTAATGTGTTGCCATCATGTAAATATATGACTCAGTTTTATTGAGATACTGAATGGGAGAACCGTATCTTAAGTGGTAAATCAATATTGATGCTTTAAAAATCCTTACGCAGGCATTGCAACCTGGTCCAGTTCAAACAATAGACTTTTCCTAAACAAATACTGCTAGCTTCAAATTTCTGATAAATGCCAGCTATGTAGGGACATAACAAAAGCTAGCTTAATATGGTATCTTCTCTACAGAAACTCTTCAAAAATAAATCACCACACTAAAGCCACTTAAAGGATTCACTCAGATCATCATCTTGTTTTGAATTTTGAGTGAAAGCTATCGCTGCTTTCTTTGTACATCAACTCAAGGAATCATGTTTTGCCTTCTAAGATTTTCTAGTTCTTCTCTTAGGCCCAGGCTTACCCGTCCTGCGATCATCTTCTTCATCCATCTGTTTGTAATGAGATTGTATATGAGTCAGCAGCTTCTTTTCCCTGGTAAATGTCTCACCGCACATATTGCAGGAATAGTTGTCACTTGCCTTTTCAACTGCTGCAGGTTTGACAGCAGTAGAAGTGGTTATTTGTGATTCCTGGATGATATTATCAGAAGGCAGCACATAAGAGGGCTGAAGAATATCAGCTGCATTTAAGGATACGAATGTGAAGATGCCTCTATTGGTTTCACCAGGTGCAGTAGTTACTGGCTCTGAAGTGACTTTTAATATTTCTTTCTCTACCATTTCTGTTTTTTTCTTAAATTTCTTTTTAACTGGCTCCTCGACGGGCTGTGGTTTGGTAGATATTAAAAGTTTACTAGGATTTCCTGTTGGGACTATTGTGTAGGACTGCTTCTTCATCGCAGGAGTTGTGAATGGGACTGGCGGTTTCGCGGGAGACACGCTAGAATGGTGAGGAACCGGCTGGAATAACCCAACCGGGTACGGTTCTCTTTGCGATTCGCGATTATCATCCAAATCGATAACTTCAGGACTAGATGATTTCTCTATAGGTTCTTTACTGTGTTTAGGTTTAATATGACTTGTATCACGATGTCGTTTTCTGTTTTTAGCTTCTGGTTGTTTTACTGGTGCCTCTTCTGGGGCAGTGGATTCTTCAACCAGTTGGAAGGTGTTATTGGGGCCAGGAACTAGCTTATAGCGACTATTTAGACTTGGGGCTGCTGGGAAACTGACAGATGGTGGAAGCTTTGGGACTTCTGGAGCAGCAAAGGCTATAAGAGGAGGAGGCTCTGCAGCATATTCAGGTTTTGCTTTGACTCTGCTTGCAGGTCCTATTTTAGGTTTAGGTTTTACTTCAGGCTCAGTAACAGCAGGTTTTGCTTGCAGTGGTTGCTCCATAAGCTTTTCAACAGTTTTGTCAAGAAGAGGTGACAAAGGCTTTTTGATACTGTCCATCTTGATGTATTGGACAGTAGGTGGTTTAGGAGGACCAGGAGCGGGAGGATTGGCTGAACTAGTTTCTTTTGGTGGTCCATGGTTCTTGGCACAGCCATGGTTCATCACTATGTCCTTTTTTAGGAAGTTTCTATTGCATAGTTTGCATTGGAAGAGTACACCTACTTGGTTCACTTTGATTGTGCTTACATGGTCCATTATATTAAAAGGTTTTGTTGGTTTTTCTTCTTCCTTCTTATCATTATTTGTAGGTTTTGGTGTCTCTTTTGGTTTTTCTACAATTGGCTCCTTTTTTATTTCAACAACTTCAGCTGGTTTAGCTTTTGGTAGTTCCGGTGGTGGTTTGGTCTCAACAGTTGGTGTTTTTTTAGGGTATGTTTTGATTTTTTGCGTAATTGGTTTAGGTTCATCTACTATGGATTCAACTGGAGGTTTCCTAGAAAACCTTGATGCTCTAGTAGGGACTTCATCAGCTTTTTCAATAGCTTGTTTAACCTCCTTCAGACTGATGGCATCATCGTCTTCGTCGGATTCTGACTCACTTTCTTTAATAACCATAGAAGGTGGGGGTTCAGGTTTTTCGTCTTCTGCCACATCTAAAGGAGCATCTAAAGGTATTCCCTCCATAGCTCGTTTAATCAGCACATCGCATATATCATCATTAGACAAATTTGTTTTGTGGAGTTCTTTTTCCCAAAGCACTCTGTCTCGAGACTTCATAATAAGTGGACCTCGCTTACCCATTGCTTCTCGCAGGTTCTCTTGAGTCTTAATGCATTTTTGGATAAATTCATGTAGTTCCTCGACTTTGGCTGAGCACCGGAAGCATATTTTGTGTGGAAGATCATCATTTTCAGCAATCTGAAAAGATACATAAATGATGCATTCATTTGCTATACAAAGGAAGGTAAGTCACATTAAAAGCCGCCACACACAGAAACCGTGGTCGGGCCGGAGGCGAAGGCGTGCGGGTACCACTTAACAAAAAGGCACAGCACCAACAAGTAAATAATGATTCATGTTTATTAATCTCAGCATTGTCAGTGCTCCGTAAATCAATTCCGTTTTGGACAGCCTTTTCTCATAAGGGATAAAAAAATACTATTATTAAGAGTGTTACAGTTTCGTATTGTCTATGAAAAATAAGAAATTATTATGATGTAGTAAAGGACTCATTATTTATCGAACAAATTAAGATGATGACTGATAAAAGTTTCAAGGGTGGAAACTGATTCCATGGCGAAAAATACTGATTTTACTATAACATTTTAAAATACTTAACTGACCAAATCTCTAGAACACTGATGCTTGGTCGGTCAATTTGAAATCAAAATACGAATCTTAGTTGTCATTTTCCACCCCTGTGAAATTAAAGTATGTTCATAATTTATGAAAAAGGTTTGTGAATAAGTAAGAAAAATTATATTTGTGTTTGGCCTCCACCATCCCCATACCTAGTCAAACTGTACCGCTCTTTATTATTTAAAAATTATTTAAATTATTACAATATTAATTTGTACAAAACAATCTACTACTATTTTTTATCAAGAAAGTACTTTATTGATTTATTTTTCTCAACTTCAAAATATTTTTTATCTTTTCTGCCTCTTTAATTTCCTTTTTTTTTCTTCTCTTTCCTTCGCACTAAGCACATACTAAGCATCACGTTGGCCATATTTACAGCAACCAGGTTGTTGTGTTTCAGGCCTTTTTTTCAGATATTCTATTGAATGGACTGTAAGTATGTTGCCAAGGAAACCTAAGCTAATGAAACCAAAGAATGAAAGGTTATTGATCATCAATATCCATTAATTATTTCATTTCTAAATGTATTTATTGCAATTAAAGACAAAACTAAATTTTTTTTTATTTTGAATTTTATTAATTAAAAGCCCCTCAAAATGAGATATCAATAATTAATTACTGGGGCATGTGGCCTACATGCTTTTGTTCTAAAGTGATAGTGTATGTATATCCAAAAAAAGAAGGATTGAGAGAATAAATTCATATACCTAGATATGTTTCTGGAACTACTACCGAAAAGAAAAAGATATGTTATAGGATGTTTAAGGGACTCCCACTCCAAAAAAGAAATTAATTTCATCTCAACTTAAATAAAGAAATTAATTTCGTCTACAGAATCTAGACCAATTTTGTGGGAATGTAGCCCCTGATCCTCAAAATACTGACTTTACTGACCATTTTCCACCCCTGAAGTTTGAAAAGTGATTTGTCACACACCACATTCGGTGACATTTGGCATTTGTTTATTTTTATATTTTTGGTGCTAACGAATTTAGCTTTGCATTGTGCTTACCAATTTTAAATCAGATAAGATCCACCACCTATGTTTAATTTCAGAAACATAACTTAAAAATAATAAAGAAATTTCAAAGTTACAAAAAATATTTACAAAATGAAAATGACCCATTCTTTTTTCTAATTTTACTTTAAAATTTGTTACAGATCCTCAAAGTCAAAATAGCACCCTGTACGTATCAAATTATATTATAGACAATATTTAGACTGACCATGATGAAGATGGCTGGATGAGCTAGATTTGTTTGATAATTAATGGACCTTAACCGCACTCATATGAAATCCTGAATAGGGTAAGGTATTTAAGTCCGATTTCACCATTGTAAATGAGCACATTCACATTGCAATTGAACACATTCAACACAAATCAAATGTTTAATTGCATGAATACAAAATTCCGATACATACCTACTACCTGTAGAATAAACTCAGTTTAGCGCTTGAGCTCATCTCAAGCGCTTCAGCAAATTTAAAAACATAAAGTTGATCCAGTTCAAGCACTAAGCAGAGTTCATGGCACATAAAAGGTATCACTAATTTTGACTCAATTAAGCTATACATAGTTTTGGTAGCAAACAGTGACATTGGACTGTACTTAACAACACTCGAAAACTAGACTATGAAATATGGAAGTGGAATAGGGCCTCTTACTTGCATACAGTGAGTTGAAATTCATATCGCCGTACATGCCACATAGCATTGTCAACTCAAGAGGATCTGTGACCAGATTCTTCACTAGTGCAATACCTGTGTTATGAACCCTCAAGTAGCTTTATGGTTGTGATATCCAAATATGGTAAGAACTTACCCCAAATGGCATTAAATCTTCAACCTTTTTCGCAGTGACCTTATCAGCATCAAAGATGTTGAGAAAAGGTCCATCCTTCGTTTCACAGAGCCTGCAAACCTTCATCAGCACAGGTGGTGTAGCTGTAGGTGCGGCGCTCAGAGCAGCAGCTATTACGTCCTCAACACTGTTGCCCAATGATGTTGTTTTAATGGTTTTAGGCAATGCTGCATGTTTTGTTCTTTTTTTCACTCTCCTTTTAGCCATTTTGTTTTAGAAATAGTTTGGTTGGACTATGAAGGGACCAGAAACACTGGCCGCCAACAATGCAATGAGTTGGTCAAGATTTCTTTTTTTACAGCAACTCAGCAGAAATACCAATGTAGGTACAGTCTGCGTTTGCTTGCTTTTCATGAAATCTCCGTCTCTAGAATTATAGTAGAAACAAGCATAATTTCACTTTTCTTTCGATGCAAAAAAACGTAAAGGTAAAGCCACAGAATAATACGGACGGTTATCTCGCCAGCTACCGCACCTTGGACACAGACTAGGTAGAGATACCTTGGATAGCGTTTTTTGTTTTTTTTGCAGCTGCTAAATCTAAATAATGAAATGAATGAATGAACGAGAAGGCATGCAATAGCATGGCATGGCAACCACACGCAATGGCAACATTGGAGGCTGGCTAGGCCCCGATCGCACGCGGTGGATCCTCAGCTCCGTACCGTAGAAATCGGGATCCTCGCTCATCTCCTCGTGCGGCAGCTTCCCCCTAATCCTTTCTCCACGCTTTCTCCACTTGAAGCGGGGGGGTAGCGTCAACCTCATGGCAACCGCGCAAGGCAACACTCATATTAATATTAAATAAATCCATAGAGAATTCTTGGTTTTTTCTTTAGTAGATTTTGGTAGAATTATCTTTTAATATATGGCAGCACCAAATTTCCGCCATCTTGAATTTAGTATTGTGCCAGTCGGGGGGGCGGTGACATATTTTACCCGTCATCGTCGTAATTTTGTGAATTTCGTTGATAAAAAGCGAAAATCATTAGAGTTTCACAGTGTAAATAGTTTATGTCAGGACTGAACGTGAAGATGGCGGGCCAGACTATAAACGATAGGCTTTTAGCCGCTCGTCACAGCATAGCCGGGCAGGGTTTAGCCAAGTCCGTATGCAAAGCTACCACTGAGGAAATGATAGCTCCTAAGAAGAAACATTTAGATTGTGAGTATTTTAGATCATTATTTACACTATTCCCAAGATATTCCGACCATAAACCCTCAACTAGCTATGAGGTATCCGTGGCGAAGTCGCCACAACGACATCGTCAGTCGATGGTCGATATCAGTAGATACCTAGCTACGTTTTATTTTTCACCCTTAGCGATTGGACTACAGTTCCGTGCCGCTATTGGAATAGCTATCTATCTATTCATATTCAATTAGTGCCAATACTACCAAGTTTTTTGCCGAATACAAACATTTGACATACATTTTGGATGTAAGATGTCATGTAACAAGGGTTGATTGAAGCAATGTTGCAAAAAACTTGATTGCTGACTACCCACCTCGCTATGTTTTATGTAAGAATGTAACTGGTTATTGGTGCTATTGATTGTGATATATTATTTATCATGTTCTCCAATAGGTTCTTCTCAAATTATAATGACTAGGCCCTGAAATATCACCTTTACACTACATGAACTTCCAGAGTGTAACATCAAAACATGATTCCCATCAGTATTATTAGAGCCAATTTCCCAAGAGTAAGAGAATAGAGAGTGCACGGTCAGTTTGTACATGCACTTGTGCACTTTAAATATCCTGCGTACATAAATCACTAATAATATAAATGCGAAAGTTTAGTTGTATGTTACCTCCTCACACCAAAAGTTCTGAATGGATTGGGCTCAAGTTTTGCATATAGGTAGGCCTCGAATAAAACATAGGCTACTTTTTATCCCATAAATCAGTTCCCATGGTGTTGAAATAGCCCAGCAACTAGCTGGACAATTCAAACAGCATGGCACATGACTAATCTCACCCTGAAGATGTTGTTGTTAAGGGACAAAACGTTGGTGTTCTTTGACTTGATGTGGTGCACATCACATCATTATCATTAGAACTTTTGTCTAAAACCCACTCACACCTGTTTTTCATGTATTAATGATATCTATGTGTACTAATAAATTAGCTCAAATTAAACTAAGACCATAAACTAATTTGTACTCTTTGCTTCTGAGAATTTGTTGCAGCTGATTAATTAAGATGAATCATCTGGTTCCAAGTGTCTGGACCCAGGTCATTCACATTACCTTAAATTGTATTCGAATTTGAATATCAGTCATCTTATACCCATGACACAAGCTCTGCTTAGCTTGGGATTAGGTGATGTTGTGTGGATTGTCCAGCAATAATATTATTAAAGTCATTTACAATAGGATACTTACCATGATTTGAGTTTTGAGCTCTCCGATATTTTGACACAGTCATGTTCAAATGCTCATGTCAGGCTCAAATCATGGTAAATATCCCATCGTAAATAACTTAAGTGTTAATAATAGGATGGATTTGATGAATTTAAAAGTTTTATTATTAAGTTTTATTAATTTAATTACTTACTAAGGTGTTTAAGCACCAGTGAGTCAATTTGGCCTAAAGCTGGAAAATATCTACCTGCTGCATAATCATTCACCCACCTATTACCTATACCTATTACAAGAGTAATATTTACATATTTGGAAAAAAATCATTTGAGGCTTTGACTCTAAAGTAGATATTGATTGATCCTCCTTACTTTGTCTAAAGAAAATCTTTAAAATGCACTAGGTTGTGATTGTAGGTTAACTCTTATGGTATGGGTAGGTACTAGGGATTCCAAAATCGGGTCTTTTTCGAGGAACCGGGAATCCCGGGAAGTTTCAAAGTCGGAACCGGGAATTCCCGGGAATTCCCGGGAAATTTCGAAAAAATATTTTTACTGCTATTACCACTACCGAAATAAGATAATTTAATATACTCACGTCCTTTTTAGGCATTTCGCTGATATTAGGTACCTAATCGGTATTAGGTATGTTATTTAAAGCTGTATTTCTTTTGAGATGTTAATAAAATGAATAACAAATTCTTAGGTCCATGTCTTTTGTCCCCTCGTTCGACAACAAGCCTGAAGGCTTTTCGTTCTATAGAGTCTTGACTGAACCCAGCATAACACATTCATTTGCTGTCATGTTCCGCAGCAAAGTGCTTTGCTGATACTCCATGAGGCCGGACTTGAGCTGTCCTTGTGTGAAATACTCGTATCACCTGATCTCGTATAGTATGAGACGCTTAGCTTCGTGGCCACCGTTTTAGCTTTGATTCGTTTCTTCATTTTAATCCAATGAAAGTACAGAAGTTCAGAGTTGTTGTAAGAGTGACAACGAGGAGCTCCCGTTGTTTTTCGAGTCCTCTAAGCAAAAACATCAATCTAAAAATACCTTATTACGTACCCACATAATAAACAATATAATGTTCTTCTATCCAAATACTAGGCCACGGTGGCCAGGCTCAACGGAGACAAATATAAAATTGGACTAAGTGTTCTTTGTTAGCCCACGGTATTAAAAAAATAAATTAAATTGGATTATGACTTCCATTCGTGTCGGTCGTCATTGATGACTGTTCGTCTAATCAATTGGCGATCAACGTCGTCGGGGTACTTCAGAGGTTCCTACTATGCATTTATTTCAGCCAGCCCCGTAAACGGTCGATTCGTTGTGTTCGAATACATTTGAATTCTCTAACTGATCCCAGAAGCTGGTATCTGGTATTTTTACCTGATAATACCCACGCAGGCGATATCATCGCGCTTTACAGGTTCAGAAGTCAAAGCCGATCAGAATAACATGCACAAAGAGGATAATAAATTGCAGCAATGCACTTGACTCTGGTACTTTCTCTTTGCCAAGCTCAAGTCCAGCTTCATGGAGTATTGCTGTCATGATGCTCAGCAAGGTAATTTGCTGAGCAAGATGGCAGCAATCGACTATGTAGAGCTGGCTTCAGTTACGGCTCTATAGCAAGAAAAACCTCAAGGCTTGTTGTCGAACGAGGGGACAATAGACATGGACCCAAAAAATTATAATTAATTACAGATCAAAAGTAATATAGCTATAACTAACATTTCTTATAACAGGTTTGATAAAAATCATGGTTAAAAAAGAAAATACGATTAATTTGATTTAAATCGGAATTATTTAATTTAATATTTTTTTCTATCATAATCGCTTTGGTCTATCCAGTTTTAAGGTTTTTATAGGTTGGTAGGAAAGGTAGGTTCAAAGGTTTAATCACACGAAGTACTAGCAGAAAGGAAAGACACCAAGAGCGCGTGCGAAGCTGCGGGCAGACCGTTACCGGAGTACTAGTTCTTTATACAAATTGTAAAACAAATATGACTTGCCGCAAATATGTTGGCTAAGCATCTTTTTTTCGACAACTCGCATTATTTGAACTTTATGGCATTATTAATTTCGGAGAATTTCCTGAATTCTCAACCAATAAAGCAGGTATAGGTACATTGTGCATGTGTACACGGAAGCTCAAATTTTGGGCACTCTCATACATTTTTGACTGCTGTCTGTTTTCATTGCAGGGAAAATAACAATTGATTTATAATCATAACAAGTGATACAAATCATGTCAACCCTGCCTAATACCGCGTAGGTTAGGTACCTGATAATGTGAAATGCTATAAAAGGAAGTGAAAATGTTGAGTTACGTTATTTCGGTATTGCTATAAAAGTAAAAATATTTTTCCCGAAATTCCCGAAATTTCCCGGGAAATGATTTTGGATTTCCCGGTTCTTAAATCAGCCAAAAATTTCGGGAATTCCCGGGAATTTCGGGAACGGGAATTCCCGGGACTAATCCCTAGTAGGTACCATAGATATAGGAACCATGAGAGTGAAGCTATGATGTAGCCAGGGCTAAACCATAGCTTCAAGTACTTTGAAACTATCTTGGTAGCTAACAAAAGCTACTTGGGTGGTTTGAATCAAACAAGAAGTTCTGGAAATTACACTTATGCAGTGATGATACTGTTTGTGTGAAACATACCTTTAGTGTGTTTGTGCACTTTTTGGGTCTGAAATGTCACTCAGTTTGCATAGTGTAGAAAAAGATACCCTCTATTCCGATGTACAAAGACAGCTGTTAGCCATTTAGTGCTCTGAGGGGGAGGTACAGGCTGAAATGAACTTTTTTGCATTAATGCTAGGATCCAAAATGTATTTTTTCCGGCCCGGAAAGTTAGACCATAAAGACTGTCAACAGGCCACTATTCAACAAAATAATAATATACCTCATAATGATATTTCATTTATTATCTTTACGAAATATTTACCACTGCCAAACACTTGTTGAATAAACTATCACAAAACACCTTGCTTCATGGGCATTTATATTTATAGTCATGACTTTCAATTGCGGGCAGCTGAAATCAGCAATATTTTAATCATTTTCATTAAGGTCTTCATTTTCATGTCTTGTTGGGCTGATCTCAGCTAAAATTGTTATCATTCAGTTGCTCTCAAACATTATCATCATGTTCTTAAAACTTTCAACATCCATAGTAAGTAAAGTCACATTAAATTTATTCATACATATTAATTTCAAGGCATCTGTTTTTCTAGTTCTGTAATATTTGGTCAGTGTAAAATTATTCACACCTAAAACATCTGTTCAAATAAATGATAATGTTGCTCATTATGATAGTAAAAACAATGAAATGGAATGTGATATTGTTGATAATGGTGTAATTTTTTGCCTAAAATTAAACATTTAATTTAACCTAACATTTAAAATTTTATTGATAAGTATTCTTATGCCAATAATGAATACTGGATCCCTTGGCCCTATCACTATCGGTACAAGTATACTAGATATTTTTAAAATGGTAACAATACCAAAGAAATATTAGTAGAAAATATTTAACAACATTGGTATCATTTATGCAAATCACAAAAGCTCGAAACAATTTTTGGTTTTTAATTTTTTCATACATCATCTCATGTATTTGGAATCCGTTTTCGATCTCAGATTTTAAAATTTTTGCTGTTTTGTGTAAATATGCGTTGTTGAAGTTTTTGATTTATGGATTACCTTGCTATAACCTTATTATTACTTAAAACTTAAAAAAACTGATAGCAATAATAGAAAACTATTATTGCTATCAGTTTTTTTAAGTTTTCGTTCAGTCATTGTTGACATAAAATATACTGAATTCTAGAACCATAGGTTCACCAACTGTAAGACCTCATTATGTTGGCATTGTACAGGTTTTGATTAAAGTGCTTCTAGTAGTCAATGAAAAGTAAGCACAATGCTCTCCCATTATTGCAAATATTTGTTCCAGGTGTTCTGGGTATCTTCTATGTGTATAATAAAAAATATTTATCCGAGTAATGTATTGTATTAAGTAATAGCTGCCAGGCGAACTTCTTACTACTAATAAAAGTTCTCTGAATGTATTATCTCACCTTTTAAACCTTCCTTGGACTTCTACAAATATTTCACATCAAAAGTAGCCAAATCGGTCCAACCATTCTCGAGTTTTTGTGTGACTAACAAATGTCAATTCATTATTAAGGATAGATTAAGTATATATCAGTCATCTAGTAACCATAACACAAATACTACTTAGCTTGGGGCTAGATGATGCTGTGTAGATTATTAAACATAATAAAATTATTATTATCATCATCTTGGGCTAGATGATGCTGTGTAGATTATCAAACATTATTATTACTATCATCATCTTGGGCTAGATGATGCTGTGTAGATTATCAAACATTATTATTACTATCATCATCTTGGGCTAGATGATGCTGTGTAGATTATCAAACATTATTATTTTTATCATCATCATCTTATCTGATTTTCCACTGCCGGACTCAGTTGTCCATTGTCACCCCTGCTGGATAAAGGCCTCCATCTAATCATCCATCAGCCCCTACAAATCCACTGCAGGTCATGGGCCTCCCAAGAAAGCAATGGTGGGATTTGCCATCTATCTCATACACCATCTTAATTTTTCCTATCGAATAGTGCAGTCTGTCTCCTTCCATTACCGCATTCACTGCCCAGCCTCCGCCTCCTCGCTACACAGGCCTGGGAGAGATCATCTGCGTCTTTATTGGGCCATGAAAGTGTTATTAATCGCATTCACTGCCCAGTTTTACTCGACAGTACTTAATTACAACTATAGAAACGCCCAGGGTACTAAGTACTTTTGGTATCTGCCCAGTTAGATACACACATGTTTAGTGGTGTGATTGCATTGAAATGTGATAAACATGACAGCACTGTTTCCTGTGATTGTGCTGATAGGTGTCAGGATGGGCCAAACTCAACAATGTAGAATGAGTGTGTTTTTTGTCATATAGCCACCTATTTAATGTCCCGTGGCTCCGTGGCTCTGGGCCCATACTCCTAAAACGAAATGGAATTTTCTGATTTGTTGCTAATCTAATCTAAATTCTAATCTTATGCAAGCCACATAAGAGTTAGTTTTGTACGACAACGAAAACGAGAATTCGATTTTCCTTTTCTGAGTAGGCCCCCTGCGCTTAGGCTAAGCCTTGAACATGGTCAATACCCTCGATTTTGAACCTAATTTTTCGATGACCGATGTGACGACCGAGGTTGCGGGTTCGATTCCCTACTAGGATCAAATCGATCTGTAAATATTTGTTCCGGGTTTCTGGGTATTTTCTGTGTAGGTACTTTTACTATAAAATATCTACCTATCTATGTAATGTATTGTATTAAGTACATCAGTCTTCAAGTACCCATAACACAAGCTCTGCTTAGCTTGGTTGGGGCTAGATGATACAGTGTGGATAGTCCAGCATTATGTTGCAGCATTTGGAAACTTATGCTTTTGCTAATAACTTAAGGACGGGTGGAAAAGAGATCAAGTAATTGGTAAACTTAGACACTAAGCTCGCGATTACATAAGTTTGTTTTAAAATCACCTGTGGTACCGGATTATTTTAGCTTGAATTAAAATTTAAAAGTAAATTTAAATCTAAGTCAAAGATGATAGGCCTAAATCAACCAAAGGCTGTAAATGGTATATCATTAATCACATCACCGTTCGCAACTCGACTTTATTTACTGTTATACCTAGGTCGACCACACAACTGGCGAATCGCTGTATAACCATGTCACAGTACACAAACGCCAAACACAGTAACAAATGCCAAAAGTGGCGTTTGTTACTGTGTTTGGCGTTTGTGAGAAGGTTCTACAGAGATCCGTCAGTTGTGTGGTCTATCATCCATCATAGAATATCATAATGTTGCAAATGTATCCAGACCTAATTAAATCCAAGTTTGCTCTGCGACGTTTGCTATAATTTTATTCAGGTAGTACTTAAAATAAACCTACCCAACTTATTGACAACTAGTTCCTGTTATATCTTAGGTACCTGGTCTACTTCGGTAAAAAGCATTTATTTGACACAAGTTTACATACACAATAGGTTAGTGTCCTAAAAAATTCTCATTAGTGCGTCAGATAGATTATCAGAAGACATTGTACACGTATTTTCGTATTCTTTTCTCGATTAAATAAAAATGATGAAGCCAGTTAAAGTTCCGCGTGACGTCACACCTTGCGACTTAGCAAGGTGTCAATCAAAAAACTCTTTATTTCCATAAATACAATAAATGTACACTTAGAAAAGGTCAAATTATAAAACTATACACTGACACGGAAATAAAGTGATATTTTTGATTTCTGTCGCCTCGGTATGTAGGTAGACTAAAGTAAAGAAGCGACGAAGAAACCTTATAGCCTGTTGTATTTTTCGAGTTGGAGCAAAACCCGTCCCAAGCTTTTTTTATCTTCTAGATATGTAATCTGATATTTTATAGTAAGCTCTTTTTTGCACAGCAAGGTTTTGACAATTTGTTTGAATTTATTTACTGATAATTTTTGCAACTCACTAGGAGTTTTGTTATAGAAGCGTATTGCCCTTTAAAAGATACATTAATTTTGTGTAGCCTAGTTGTGGGCACGGCGAGTGACGTCACTGGCCCCCAAATTTTGACGCGCTTTATTTGTCAATTTTGTTTGATTGACAAAATATAAAACACTAGCTGCATTCTTACTACCCGTTGTCCTATTACCCGTTTTCCCGTAGGAATGAAGCATTTTCCCGCGGTAAAAAGTAGCCTATGTTCATCAGGAATAATGTGGGCTTCTAATGGTAAAAGAATTTTTCAAATCGGTCCAGTAGTTTCGGAGCCTATTCAATACAAACAAACAATCTTTCCTCTTTATAATATTAGTATAGAAGTGTCCAATATCTTATAATAATTTAACCGACGGACTAAATAGAATAAATAATATTTTTTTTATCAGAACACTACCCTATTGCTTAAAGAATCCCGACTCCCAAATAATACTGACTTAAAAACCACAATATCGACTGTATCAATCAATAACCCATCTAAACCTACAACATAACGAAGTTTACCAATATTGTCGAGCACCAAGCATCAAACCCGGTTAGTGACTGGCATCCGTCAATATATACAAGTGGGTAGGAAGTGGATATATACGGGCACTTTAATCAACACAACATAAGGTAAACTAACTCCTCTGCCTCGTTGGTCTAGTGGTCAGCTTGTTCAACCGCTGATTATGAGGTCCTGGGTTCAAATCCCGGATCGGGCCAATTGTTGTTATTTGGAGTCGGAAATTTGCCGGTGTTATACCCCCGTGCCTCGGAAAGCACGTTAAGCCAATCGTCCTGCGCTTGACCTCTCCCCGGTCGTGTCAGTGTGCCGCCCCATCGGATTATTGGAGTGAGGGAATAGAGTGCTTCTTGTGCACTTGTGCACTATGATATGTCCTGCGCATCTGGCTAGTCTCCGATGAGACCGGCGGCCGCCGTGGTCAAAATTCAGCTAGGAGGACATCATCAAGCTAGCTCCTGCCCGCGGCTTTGCACAAGCTTTTTTAGTATCCTATGTCCGTTCCCGGAATACCATTTTCCTCCCTGCCAAATTTCATAGAGATTCGTTCAGCCGTTTAGACGTGTAAAGGTAACAGACAGACAGAGTTACTTTGGAATTTATAATATTAGCACAGCCTACCTATGAAACTAAACCAAATATTCACAGGAGCACTATATTTTGAACGGACCGGGCTGAAATTTTGCTTAGATGAACGATTTCATTGAACCAACGCGTGTGGAGCCACGGGCAGACACTATTTATGCTGGAAAGATAAACATGAAAATTCCTTGCAAGTATGTCATCCATCAATCTCCATCCAGACGCTACAAAAACTGTAAAACTGAACTTTACGATCCGTCGAATGTGAAATGTGCGGCGTGAACAGGCATTACATCCGCCTGGTTTCATAGCGGGTACAAACATTATTTTACATTAGAGTCATCATCATTAGCCTATATTAATCCACTGCTGGACATAGGCCTCCCTTATTGAGGGCTACAGCGCCCTGTCTTCAGCTTGCTGCATCCAGCATCTGCAGTCTTTCGCATGTTGTCATTCTAACTGTCCCGAGGGCGTGTTTCACTGCGTTTTCCTAGTCGCAGTCTCCACTCAAGAACACGTTTACCCCAACGGTTGTCGGTTCGGTTCTTCGCGAGATGGGAGGCCCACTGCCACTTCTTCTCTTACTTCTTTTAGCTATGTCGATACGTACTTAAAGAACTGGTTACAGAACAGCTTAATTTTATCTTCTACTAACTACTCTACCCCTCCTCCCCGTGACCAAGCGTAGTATTTTGAGCACTTCCCTCCTCCCCCTTGGTACGGTATGGGTAGGTTCCTTAACATAACTTAACCTCACCCCGGTCGTGTCGATCTGCCGTTCCATCGGATTATGAGAGTGAGGTTAAACAGTGTACATTTGTTTGAGCACACTTGTGCACTATATGTTCAGCGCATGGCTAGTCTCCGTTCAGCCGCCCCGTGGCCGAAATTCGACTAGGAGGACATCAACAAAATACCCCGTGGCACCCAGGGATTATGTTGATCAGCATCTTCTCGAGGGATTCATTTTCTCGCTTCTGCTCGAGGGTAATTAGATAAAACGCGCTACCCGTGCAGGGATAATTTATCTAATCGTAAACAGATTTAACATCCTAAATGATAAAAATTTAAAGAGAATCAAGACCACTTCATACCTAAGTTTGAAGAATACCCTTCTTAATAAACAAACTACAAACCTGTGTATAATATTTGTATGTTTCGCAATGCCCTGAATTCCTATTTATCGACATAGCAAATCCAAATAATCTTTGTTTTTACATGTATCATCATTTTTACCAGGGCATTTCCTGTATCTAAATTTTATTTCAATAAATTGCTAAATTAAATATTTTTTTCTGACCATTCTGACCAACAATGCATTGTTAAAAACAGTCCCAACAGCTAATTTAGAATAACCTTGGTTTGGCAACCGTGTAAGGGTCAGTAGCCTGGGCGACCCATCCCGCAGTAATTTTCTTTTTCAATATTCCCCTACACAATAAAAAGGACATAGGTATTATGTAAGTACCTACCCTTGATATTTTTCTGTGGAAAAACCTTGTCATATAAATCATCTTAACGCTTCGATCATTTCAGCCGTTTGCGAAGACGTGTAAAAAGTACAAGTAGAAACATAGTTATATAAAACTATTAACTATGTTTCTACTTGTACTTTTTACACGTCTTCGCAAACGGCTGAAATGATGAACGTAGCAGAATCTACAGAATTTTACTTATGTAAAATTCTGTAGATTCTGCTACCGTGTGTGGTATCGTAGCTCCCAAACGGATGAACCGATTTTTGTTTAGTTTTTTTTTTCATTGATAATTTTATTCGAGTATTCTTAGCCATGTTTCATGAAAATCTGTCTGGGGGTTTTTAAATTTTGTTCTTGTTATCTTATTATTATGTTAAACGAAGGAATTTTCAAAAATCGATTTTGCTGTTTGTGATATCTATCATAAGCTTATTTTTAATGCCTCTGTAAAAGTTTTATTTTGTAGTGTAGGCAGAGATGTTGCTCTTTTTGGCCAAGATGGGAAGCAAAAAGAGCAACTTTGCATCTCTGGCTACACTAGTTTATGGCAGTACCTCGGGATCAATCTCTCTACACAACTGCAAAAGAATCATTCAAATCGGTCCTATAAATGACGAAAAAATCGACGAACAATACATAAAAAACATACATACAGCCTCCTCCTTTTTCGAAGTTGGTTAATAAACAAGGACAGATTTCTGCTCATCAAGAGATCAATAAACCTGAGCCTATTGTACAAGAAACCTTTGACCTAGTTCAAGTGAGTCGAATATTTGCATATACGCGTACAGCACTTATGCAGTGATTCACTCGCTTCGCAAGTCGTGTGCACAGGAAAATCTATAGATATATCTATGAGTACTTAAGAGTATGTAGTTTTTATTATATCACACTTCACACTAAGGGCCCTACCTCACCGGGACGCCATGGCGACGTCGTCGCTGAAAACCTATCGGTACCTATCGCCCCAGTGAGATAGGTAGTGCCCTAATATTATAAACTGGATTATTTCACGCCAAAACTCCTGAACTGTTCGGGCTTCATTTTTTTAACAGATATATGTAGGAATAACACAAAGGCTACTTTTTATTCCATATCACAGTGTATTATGAAGACCATTTTTCGGACATCGGCTTTTTTTTGTAAAAAATTATAGTTCTAATGATTTCAAACGTAAGAGTAGAATCCCCGATTGCTAAAAGAGTTTAATTAGGGAGAAATAATTTTTTGAAATTTGCACTTTTTTTTCCGGATATAATTTTAAAAAAAATCCTGCGCCTAAAGTATTACTACTTTAATAAAATAACCAAAACAATTCAAAAGCCTATCTTACGTTTCACGTTTTAGAGCTTATAAGTACCTTGTGACTATCTTGGAACACGAAATATTAATATTGTTGTGTTTTTCGTTTTTATTTTTTTTCTCCGTCACTCTGCACTATTGGGAAAAGTTATTTATATGGAAATATAGATCTTTGTTTTCTGTACCTTTCGTAAAAAAATCATATCCCAATTATGTGGAGTAATGAAGTTAGGGCCAGTTATTCGCATATATTAGGGCTGTCACTTTTTGAGGTACTGTGATATCCGGTTTTTTGAAATTGTAAATCCGAAACTTAGCTAGTCTGAACTTTAGAAATTTTCCTCATTGCGGAGTACCACACTTTCGTCTGAATCAAAGTTTTGTGTTTCGTCGATATTACTAACTCCTTCAAGTGAGTCTGGATTGGCCATAGGTTTTAATAATGTTCTAGCAGCTTCAGGTAGTGGTATTCTTTGTTGTTTTTTCTTTCGTGTACGAAGTCGTGCATTTGATATTAAAGGATCCGATGATTCCAGAGCCCTGTGAAATAGATCAGTCATGGTTTTTATACGATCAATTTTTTGGGAATGGTGGTCTCGATCACTTCTCCAATATTTATTTCTCGATTCTGATGCTTGCTCCGAGAGCATACCAATAGGCAGCGTTGTTGATCTAATAATTTCATTGCCCTGTATCCATATCTTGTGTAACGTTACTGTCATAGGATGCCAGGGATAACTTTCGACATATTTATAGGCTATTTTTTTGCAAAACTCCGCCGTAATAGAAAAAACTCCGAATAACTGAATTGCGTTCGTTAATGAAAGTGATGGTAGTAGTAACGTACGTAGCAAAAGACTAAAAATGAGGGTAGATCGATATATCTGCCAATAACAACGCACTCGTGCCCTCAGTTATTCCGTGATCATGGCGCATGTAACTGCGCCGAAATATTGGAAAGCTCAAAACTCAAATCATGGTAAATATCCCGTTGTAAATGACTTTAGTGTTATATGATGGATTTTAAAATTTTATAATATGACTAGCCACCCGCCCCGGCTTCGCACGGGTGCAATGCTGATACTAAATATACTACAGAATCAGCCCCCCGGCCGGTACTGCTGCATTTGAAAGCTGTGATATCTTCGAAAATGTTCATTTAAATTACATACTGTAAAGAGCCAGTAATTCTTAAACTAAACGATCTAGCACGATGAAACAAACTGAATGACAATTGGAAATAACAGGGGGTACGTTCTGTCCTCATAAAATGAAAATAAAGGGAAAAAATCCTTCACTGAGGTTTGTTTTGAGGTCGACAAATTAACTCGAAACCAACACTATTGTGTTATAATAAGCTTTCTCATCAATATAATTTTAATTAATCGAAATCTGTCCATCCGTTGCGATTTTATAAAACACTATTTTCCATTTCTAAATAAATCCGGATACTAGATATTATCATATAATATAATTCGAATTAGTGACAACCCTACGAGACAAAAGTCCGGTTATTAATATAACTGGCCCTAACTTCATTACTCCACGTGATTGGGATATGATTTTTTTGTGAAAGGTACAGAAAACATAGATCTTTATTTCCTTATAAATAACTTTTCCCAATAGTGTGGAATGACGGAGAAAAAAAATAAAATCGAAAAACCGAAAAATATTAATATTTTGTATTTTAAGATAGTCACAAGGTTCGTGACCATTCTCAAACGTGAAGCATAAGATAGGCTTTTGAACCGTTTTTGTTATTTTATTAAAGAATTTATAATTTAGGCACAGGATTTTTTTTTTAATTATACCCGGTAAAAATAATGCAAATTTCAAAAAAATATTTCTCCTTTATTAAACAGATTTGGCAATCGGGAGTTCTACTCCAATGTTGGAAATCATTAGATCTATCGGTTTTTGCCAAAAAAAGCTGATGTCCGAAAAATGGTCTCCATAATACACTGTGCATATGTCAGTTCCGATGGAATAAATAAATAAATATTTAAATAATAATGCTGGTCCATAAATTAACACAGCGTTTTCTAGCCCCAAAGAAAATAATTAACAACATATAAAAAAAACTTTAAACGATGCATATAGAAAAGTAGTTCTACATGATTTAAAAGTATGTAAATGTATGCCATCTCATCTGACATAATAGACATTCTCGTGCGCTTGAAAAAATGCATGGAGTTTCCTTTCAAGACGTAGGTAGGTACCCGACTACCCATTAAGAACGGATTTTTGGAAATTCGTAATATAAGGGGGTCAAAGGTCATTTTTATAATAACTTCAGAACCGCAACTTCAAAATTTGTAGCGTAGAAAGAAAACTTAAAATAAACAGACACATCTTTCAGGGTTTTTTGAAATTCACACCCTAAAGTTCAATGGTGTAGAGTCAAAGTTAGGCGACTCACTGACATAATATCACGAAATCTAAGGAACTAGAACAGCTACGAAGCTGAAATTTTGCGTGGAGGTTTCTTAATAAGACGTAGGCACCCTTTAAAAACGGATATTTGGAAGTTTGTATTTTAAGGGGGTCAAAGGTCATGTTTATAATAACTCGCTAAGAACAGATTTTGGAAATTCGTATTCTATTCTAAGGTACCTAATTAAAATGGGGTCGTTATCAAATAGGTAAGTAATTTTGTAAACAAGCATTCTTAGAAGGATCAAATGGGATAGGTTTTCTCATAATAACAATAACGTTAAAATTGTAAAGGGTTGGTTGTAAAACTTTGTCGTTGATAGTTTACATGGAAACTAACATTACTTGGGGTATTAGAATTACTACCTCCGTTCCTGACGACCTCCGTGGCGCAGCGGGCGAAGGTCCGCCTGCGACGCAGGAGGTTGCGGGTTCGATTCCCGCCTCGGAACAAATTTGTGTATGATCTGCAGAAATTTGTTCCGTTGGTCTGGGTGTTTTCTATTTATAATAAAAATATCTATATAAGCAGTATATTGTATTAAGTATATCAGTTATCTAGTACCCATAACACAAGCTCTGCTTAGCTTGGGGCTAGATAATGCTGTGTGAATTGTCCAGCATTATTTATTTATTATTATTTATTTATTACTAAAGTCCACGCGAATGAAATCGCGGCGGGTCAGCTAGTAATATTACAAGTCTGATAGGATGTAGTATTTTCATCTGCGTCTGGACATAATATATGTTGAAAGTTATCGAATGCAATCGAACGATGAATGGACTGCCACGGTTATATAGTTATAGTTACATAAGAGCAGGTCATTGTGTCAAGGACTCGAGGATTGCGCTACCTGAAAGCTATAGACTATGTAGACTGTAGAGTATCGAGACAGGTATAGCGTTTGTCAAGGCTGGAGTTTGAGAGCGCAATGTAGCCTTACAATGAGGGCTTTTCATTGCGACCTTAAAAAAAAGTGGTGAACATAGACTAAGATAGATGACGCTGTATGAAACTCAAGTTTCAAAAATCTGCCAAAAAAGCTAAAAAGAGAGAAATTGAGCTGTCACTGTTGTTCATTATCATCTCTTCTGTGCCCTTGTGTCATTGCGTTGCGTGGACATTTGATTTTTGTGCAGCGCCATCTAGTGTCAAAATAAAAAGAGCGTGTGTTTTTTTTTTTATATTGCATTGAAAAGCCCTCACAAGGGTACCTACAGTGCTTTTGCTCTGGAGGGATTTGTTCTGGGATTCTCGACTTGACTAATGGACTTAATTTGTAAGTGGACAGAAGTAAGCTTCTTTGCTACGAATTTTGTTCCTTAATACAAATTCTTTCTTAAATGCTTAATTAAGTACTTTTTGGTTCTCTCTGTTCATTTAATAATAATAATGAAGCTTATTTTGAAACATATAAAAAACTAAATTCATGCTTACTTACTTAAAACTACAATTTTGACAATATGGGTACTTGAAAGTATGCAAAAAAGAATGTAACAATTAAGTCATCATCATCATCAGCCTATACTAGTGCACTGCTGGATATAGGCCTCCCCTAATGAGCGCCATAGCGCCCTGTCTTCAGCTGGCCGCATCCAGCATCTGCCTGCAGTCTTTCGCAGATCGTCATCCCACCTGGCCGGAGGCCGTCCTACACTACGTTTGCCGAGTCATGGTCTCCACTCAAGAACACTTCTGCCCCAGCGGTTGTCGGTTCTTCGCGAGATATGGCCGGCCCACTGCCACTTCAGCTTGCTAATTCTTTGCTGCTTTTCTAAACAATTAAGTAACAACTAACAAAGGTACCTTGATCTACACACTAGGATTCCCTGTGTCGTGCAGACCACAGTCAGGATAGATAAATCTAGTCAATAAATATGTTCTCGTAATCTTCTTATTTCAACAATAAAACTAAATATTTAATGTGGATGAGTTGATTAGTAATACCTAATTATGATTTTGAAACATTTGTTAGGTTAAGATTAGGTTAGTTGCTCACATATTATCTAACGAATCAGTTAAGAAACTCTAGGAAACTATGTTTCTGTTTCAAGTTTACCATACACTGTGTAGTGATGACCCTTTTAGTGGCGTTAAGGCGAGGATTCCCGAGCGGCGGATGCTATTAGGCCACGCCCCTTCCCCGCGCGCATCTCTCCGGATTCTCGAAACGCACGCGAATTGACTAGTCTAGTTATGTTGGTGCAAAAAATAATTATGATACTATGGTACAGTGCAGAAAATGATTTGTCTATTTTTTATAATCTATAAACATTTTCTTGACGACCGACGTGGCGCGACGTGGCGCGGGTTCGATTCCCGCCTTGGAACAAATGTTTTTACGATCTGCAAATATTCGTTCCGGATGTTTGGGCTTTACATTATGTATAATAAAAAATAATTCCCATAACACAAGCTCCACTTAGCTTGCGGCTAGATGATGCTGTGTGGATTGTCCAACATTATTTATTTTGTTTCGACTTTTTTTGTTTAGGGTCAGTCGGGGTAATAGCAACTAACAAGACTACATAAGGTGGCTAAGAATAAAAATCATTTAAACATATATTATATTTATTTTCTTTTGTATTGATTTTTAAAATTCATCAAAGTTCAGCTGTTGGTTGGTATGAAACTATTTGATCTTCTATTGCTGAGCTTTGGCCTACCTCCTTAGACTGAGTTTCTTTTAATATTATTTCCCTTATAGGCATGCCTCGGATGTGTCGGGGATCCACAATTTCGGGCAAAAGACATTTCATATAAAAATCTACAATTTTTTTTTCCATGTTTTTTTTCCAAAATTCATTGTCTCTGTGGATGTATTCTATTTGCACTGGGTTATGTTCACCAGACCATATCCCGAATATGCATGTTTTTGCTACTATCTTCTGAGTCAATCAAAACTACTTCTCGGCAGACACCACATTTAAATTTAAATGTACTCTTTAATCCAGACCGCTTTTCTCCTAATAATTTAAAGGATGAAACCTTACAATCGAATAAATTGTTATGATGCGCCTTTTCTTGAAGTTGAACCATGAGATAATTAATGTCAATAATTCTACGACCACTGATTGGAAGGTATTCGTTTTCTTTTTCCTCTTCAATAATCAGAGCAATATTCTCACCGGTCCTGTAATCAATAAATAAAATATTAATTTTCCTTATTTCGTCAAATATAAACATTATTTTATATATGACGAAATAAGGAAATAACAGGTATTTAGTAGCACAAGCTTAAAAACGAAAATTGAAAAGGATAAGTACAGCATTAAAATTAATTATAAAAACATAGAACAGTCTTTAGTTTTTAAATTCAATTAGAAGACAAAAGCATGCAGATTTATAACTATTTTAATGTAAGTTTTACACAAATCAGGGTCAATACAAAAAAAAAACCAGAAAAAACCATTGAAATCAATAGGAAAATAAAAATGATTACATTGCTATTGTACTTACTCTTCTTTCCTGGGCGTACTACTATTTTCCCTTGGTTCCATTGATTCCGAGTGCGTTTCAGTGTGTTCTCTTGACCTATAAAGTTTAACATTATCATTATAACTAGTATTTTATAAGTGCGCGAGCTGCAAGCAGCTCGCGGCGGTGGCTGTCACAATGTTCGTTTTTAATTGTATTCCCCTTTTCGTAACCTACGTCTTTGATTTTTTCGAAATTGATAACCAAGAGTGGAGACTGCGATTAAAGAATGTCAGCCATCTTGGATTTTGAAATGGACATCTTTTTCGTAATCTACACTGGCGAGTTAGTCGAAAACGATATCCATATCAAATTCTTGGATGGGGGAGGGGGTTCAGGGGGTCTGGGCGTGAGGGGTCACAGCACGGCTCGCTTCGCTCGCCTTGCGGTGTGACGTATTGCGGTTCGCTTCGCTCACCGCAATCCGACACACGCCCGCCGACATCAAATTCGTAATCCACTCACCCCGATGTTAGTCGAAAACGATATCCATTTCAGATTTTTTGATGGGGGAGGGGATTCAGGGAGCCTGGGGGCGTGGGGGGTAACAGCACGGCTCGCTTCGCTCGCCGTGCTGTTCCTCCGTAGTCGCATTGCGGCTCGCTTCGCTCGCCGTAATGCTCCCCCGGCTTCAGGGGGAGGTGGTTCTGGGGGCAGGGGGGGGGGGTCACAGCGCGGCTCGCTTCGCTCGCCTTGCTGTTCCCCGTAGTAGCATTGCGGCGAGCGAAGCGAGCCGCAATGCTCCACCCTAAAAAGTGGTCAAAATATAGGCTAAAAATGGCAAAATTTCAGTTTTTTCATAAAAAGGAGAGTCCGGAGGGGCGGGGGGTGGACATTTTTTTTGCAATTGAAATGATATTAAGCCCTCTACACGAACGTGAAAAAATTTTTCTTCAATCGTACTTACTTTGGGAGATATCATAAGGGGGGGTGAAAATTGGGGCGGAAGGGGGGGGCTCGTTTTTTTTTTCTTTGGAAGAGACCCTCTATACGACCCCGCAATCAGAATACCTCTATCGCGACGGCATCCGGTAGCACTCTCAAAAGGGGGGTCCTGGGGGGAGAGGGGGGTAATTTTTTTTTTGCAATAGAAATCACTCGTGCCCCTCTATACGAATTCCTCAAAATTTTTCATCCAAATCGCTCCGTGGAAAAGAAGGGGGGGAGGTATGGGCTCCGGGGGGGCAAATCTCAAAAAGTCGGGAAGTCAAAAGTCACCCCTAACCCCGCTACACGATTCTGCAAAAAAAAACATACCTTCCCATCCACCATCAGGGAGAACAATCGTGTCAATGAGTCAGTCAGTCAGTGAATCAGTCAGTCAGTCAGTCAGTGGTAATCGAGCTATATATACTATTAATTAATTATTTCCATACACTATAACTCTTATTTTATTTATGAATTTTTTGTATACAATCTCAATACGGTGTTAATTATAATACAAAATGAAAACACTACAGTTACTTACATGTTGTACTCATCTCCATCCATCTCACTTGTAACTATCGAGTCCAATGTAAGTAATTGACTTTCCTCTTGCTGCGTTGAACTAAAAAATGAAAGATGAAAATTAATTTTATTACTACATTTACAAATTTTACGTTTCCCTAGTTCGTTATTTCATAATTATGTACATCCCATTTCCCATCCCATTTGCCCACGTACCCATTTTATTCTAATTACCCCGACTGACCCTAGGTATGTATTATTTTTGTCTATGTTGTATCTCTTATATTATTTGTTTCTAGCATCATTGCTGCTTGAGGACTTACTTGTGACTGTGGAGTCCAGAAGGACCAGCAGCGTGTAGATTTTTTGCTAAGTGTTCTTTTTTTTTACGGCGCATATCAACTCTGGAATAATAGAAAAAAAATAAAAACTGTCTCACTACACTACTAAATAGCGGCAAGCTGCAAATTATTATAATTATGATACCACTTTTTAGTGTAAAAAAGCATACTGTAAACAACTAGATAAAAATATAGGAAGGTAGGTAGGAACACTTACGCGTGGTTCTGCAGCATTTTCTTGTGAGCCTTGCACTTCAATGTTTTATTGTTTTTATTTCTTTTGTTACCCATTAAAGAACCCAACGAATTTCAAAAATTACTTGTAATTATTTACACAAAAAATATTCGAACGCGGAGGGCGTAAACGGCGGGGCGCGGAGCGACGTGACCTCTCTCTGTGGCGCCTCGGCGAGTACTGAGCAAGACGGTGCGCAGGCAGCCGAGCACGATTTTGTAGGTATTTAGGTGTTTTGAAAAATATTTGTATGGCATATAAAAATGTTTTCTAGTGATGCACTGCGTAATAACATTTGCAATATTTTGGTATACATTTTGTGTCATTTTATTCATTTTTCTATTCACACTGATCATTCAAAGTTTCATTTAGAGGTAACTTTGTAATTTTTTTCTATCGGGTGAAATATCACCAATCGTGTTTTTGTCTAGTGATGCACTAGAAAATATCCTCAACTATAATATGTATTAATTTCAAAACTATAGGCCTTATAGTTATTGAGATACGGACAGTTAAAAATCCCGAAATTCGGGAATCCTCGCCTTAAACAAGGTGACAGGGAGTTAACCTTGCGTCCTGCCACCACCACCGGCTTCTATTATAGCCTCTGACACTCCGTTAAATGTAATTTAGGTAACTTGTCTGTTTAGTACATACCAACCGAAGATGCTTGAATCAAAAAAAGTGATTTGTTCACACTATTAGTGACATGACTGTGTCCAAATGAGTGGGTCAACAAAACCAAACATTTCTTATGATATCATGTACATTGCACGTTATTTTTTCCAAAAGTAAAAGGCCCTGTCCAAATCAAGAAGAGTTTCGATAGTCGATATTTTGTAATCCAATCTAATAGTCGCTAGACTGATCACCAAAAAGCAATCATAAAACCACTTCAACGTAAAGTCACACCTAGGCTAGGATTCGATTTGTCAAACTGGTTATGCAAATCAGTTTTTGTTTGTTTTAAACACAATCAACTAGGTAATCTGAGAAATATTGTAGCGATTTTGAGGTAATTTTGTCCCGTATAACATACCTACTCTTTTGTCCTGAGAATAGGTACTGTTCCGACCTTTAAAAGGTAGAAACAGTAGGTGACGATTATGATTGTAGTTAAACGAAGCAAGTGCGTGCTTCTCATCTTTAATGTATCAAAAGAGCTAGCTAACCCATGACTAACATATAAAGAAACCATCCATCGTTTAGCTTTTAGCAGCGTTGATTGGGCCCTCCTTTTCCCGTAGAGTAGTTGTTTTAGTACAAACAAGAGATTCGGTACAACCACACGATAGTTTGTTCTTCTTTGAGGTCATAAGGCACTTGAGTGACGACCACTTACCTGTGCGGCGCAGCTTTGGCAGTTAAGATGGGCCGATGACCTGGCGAAGGTCACGGAATACCGCTGGATGCGGGCAGCGCAGTTTCGATCATTGTGACGGTCTTTGGAGGCTGGTATGTCCAGCTGTGGAAGTCTTTTCGCTGAGATTATGATGGCGGTGACACTATACAGTCTTTGCACTACTAACTTCATGCAAGCAGCCCGCCCTCCAGCCAGGATGATTATTTATTACTTATAATTGTGTCCTTTTTCTCAGGCGCAAAGCAAAACAATAGGATTTTGATTCGTCTGATGTTGTTTCTCAAGGCGCCAGCCAACTATTGTTTTTTACGTAAACTACAGGTCAATTGTCAAAGCCTCTGAATCTGCGAAAACATGCGATGCTTTTATGGTTTTGTCTTATCTGTCCTTGGGGTCTCACTACAATTATTTTCTGACCAGCCGAAGCCAATTCCGTGTCGATAACACGAAGTTGAAATTGATCGCAATTTGCAGTGTTTCTGCTGCCTTTTTGTCCAAAGCGATACAGAAATCGTCTCGGAACTATCTCTAAATGGAAAGGGTAGATCCTAACCACCTTTCAGTTTCAAGTTTTCGAAGCTGGTGCACTGCATGCACTTTACACTTCAAAAGGCTGGCTCTTAAGGCCCTTATTGAGGAAGCTTGCTCAGTCATCGTCTATGCTTAAGTAACGAATTTCTTTGGCATAAACGATCTCTGACTTTATGAAAGCTTGCTTTACGGGCCTAAATCTGATGCCTAACTTTAAACTATTTTCTAAATATCTTTCGACAATGCAAATTCTTGACCCATAGAGGTGTTCCAACTGCAAATAGGAGGTCAAGTGCGCACAAACCATTTGTTACGTTGTTCACTTTGACCTCGCTGGCTTTGTGGTGTAATTGTCTTTATAGTGTTGAGTACAACTACCTTTGTTTACGCTTTCAGGAATGGGAATGAATGTAAACCTTTTACGATTCGCATAGCAGCTTGGATGCGGCAAGCTGAAGACAGGGCGCTTTTTAGACCGCCGTTCAGCGACAGACCAACATAGACCGTTGAAAGATTTAGTTCGTTTAAAACAATTTATAATGATAGCAGCTCGTATTGGCTTGGGTTATTGGTTCTCTTCTAATACGGCAAGCCTTCAAGCTGATTTGAAGCGACACACCACGCGTTTGACTAGTGAAGTGGTTATTGAATCAACATCATCACAATCACTCCCTATCTTCAAAAAACTGTTTCATCAGCATTATTTATCCCATAAAAAGTTAACAACCTTATTTTATGTGTTTTCTATCTATCATCATTATCTATCCATCATCATTATCACCCATTTTCCGTCTGTAAAGACGAATTAGGCTATGCCTGTGGTTTTTTTTTTCGTTGACATTATATACTATTTTCAATAACTTACCAATAACGGAATAACCTTCATAATTACAAACCAATTTTGTTTATCATAACTTTTGGTTGTAGGCATATGTTTTTTACACAGCAACAGGCAAAGCTGGAACTGTAATCTGCTAGATTCATTTACATCTGTTTTGTAATCTAACACAATAAATACTCTGATCGAGGTCAAAGTAACAATTATATAATTTTGAAGAACATCATTTTTACCCGTTTGCAACAACTTTTCGGGCAAAGGCTTCTTCTCACAGTTAATAAAATATTATCAACTTTATATTAACAATTTTATCAATTTTATAATATTATCAATTTTAGTAAAATATTATCAACTTTTTCTTTAGATACTATTCTACAAGTAACTCCGACATCTCATTTTCTATCAAACGGTAACGTGACATGAATCTGAAATAAGTTGAGTGAGATAGACTTTCGATTTAGTCCTTTAGCCTTACCAGGGTTTTAATTCTTACCTGCTGAGTTTGATTTATTTTACCTGACACATCAATTAATTCGTGAAAATGGTTTCCACATTACTTTCCACTCCTTAATGATGTGTGTGGATGTTCTTGTCTATTTTCTGTCTAGCTAGTAACGTCGATTTCACAGAGATGTGTTCTCACTTCGTCGATCCAGCAATATGCGAGCCATCCGACTGGTCAACGCTGAGATTTTTTTTTATTTTCCCTGATACGCCTTCTTGACGGTCCGATTGTTTTTATGTTGTTTGACCATCCATACTTCTGCCACCATAGAATCCAATCTCCATCTAACGTAATCAAAACAATTCTCCTCTACCTCTATCGGAAGACCAGGGGCCGAATTCTACTAACCAATCGCTTTACTAATGTCCTATGATTATTGTATCGTCGCAGAATCGTCTATAGATGAAAGAAACTCTAGAAGTCTAGATAGTGCGTGCGGTGCTATTTGCACGGAGAAATTAATATAATGCTTTCAACCTTGACACTTTTGACACGCGTCTTTTGGAGTTTCTTTCATCAATCGAACGTAAAATTTCTAAATAAGTCATTGGTATCAATTCAGATTTCGCCAAAACTAAAATATACTAATTTGACAGAACCAAAAATTGTGCTGTCCTGTCCGTTTCATGATGATCAAAAGAATAAGGATGATTTTTAGTGCCGTCAAATTCGTTTAGTTTAGTGTGGGCGACATCAGAATTGACACCATTCTGAGACGATACCATTGTGATGAAGCGTTAATTTAGTGGAATTAGAGCGTTCGTTTTAAGCACAACCGATTTGATGAGACAGAGACCGTTTGGTGTGTTTTCTCTGTTTCATCTATAGTTGTGCAAATTTAAATCTGATTCTATCTTACCTTGTCCACAGATCTAGTCCACTGCACAAACGAGCCCAACGTGTCGATACCCCAGCTCGCCAACTTGCTCGTCGAGAGAACTCAGAACACGAACTGGGTAGTGGTTTATAAATCGCTGATCACGGTGCATCATCTACTAGCGTATGGTAATGAGGTGAGGAACTTTATACTGTACAGGTATAACCCGGGCGAATTAACTTGACACCTGATTAGAACGAAAGCTTAACAAAGATCCAATAATAATAACGGATAACAGGAAGAGAAAAACTCGAGAATTTTACACGTGCCCCCTGCACGACCTGCAAACTGCAGCTGCAGGCTGTTTCCCGGTTCAACCATGTAATTATTTAAATATCTATGAATGCAGTTTAAATTGTTTTTTAAATTAAAATAATGTCTTCTTTCAGTAAAATTTTCTATCTACAATATTCAAGGTACTTTCCCTTCATGTGGCATGGCCGTAGGACGCCCTGTATAAGTTCCCATGGGATAGAAATCACCTTCTAATGTTTCCATAGAAACAACGCATGCGAAGCCGCGGGCATAAACTATTTAGAATATAAAATTCACCCAGTTTTATTCCGAACATTTTAGAAAAAATACGTGTTCAAACTAATGTCAGTATCGATCGACCCAAAGGCAATAAAGTACAACGATAGCTTTTCTAAAATAAAATATTTACAGAAAATAGGCTTCGCTTGAAATCCTAAGAACGTATCGACTCGACTATCGAAGCAATATATTGAAGTGTACTCTACCTACGTGGTGTTAAAGGTCACAGCATATTCATACGCCACCTCCCGCACAAAACAATTATGAACATTTAAACGGCTGCCCTTATATCATGTCGTAATCTACGCTTTGTATAGTTTACTATTATTTTTACTGTCGGCATCTTCCGACCGAGGGAGCTAACGGTCAACGCGTCATCGAGTTATCTGCGGTATGACAACCAACTGTCAACACGTATGAAGCGAGTTCTCAGCTCGATTTGAGGCGGAGCGGTGCTTTAAGCCTGGTACTGACCGGTGTTAAGCCCGGTTTCCACGAGAAGCGGAGCCAGAGAACTGCATTATGTACTTGTATTTCTACCAATAAATAGTCGAGCGGAAAGAACTGAGCGAGCAGAAAACTTTGAAATTAACTCTGCCTACTCTCTATCTCTCATTTCCCGCTCATTACCCTTTAGTTAGATATACCCTTTCGCGGTGGAAACGCATTGCGGGGCGTAATGTACCATTCACAGCGAGCAAGAGAGTTCAAAAATCAGTCTCGTTCCTCGTTGCGAGCCTTCTTTCCCCGTAATCGCGGCATAATGCTGAGACAGGGACCTTTTTGGCCCCTTTAATATATTTTTTATTCTTTTTAATATGTATTTGTATGTATTTGGGTCAAATAAATGGATTTTATTTCTTTTTTTCTTTCCTCACTACACGAACGCTCGCTGTGTGACACCTAAGGTACATTACCCCCGTAGCAACGGTCAGTACCCGGGCCGTACAAATATGCTTCAACCTTAAAAATATTCTAGACCTTTAGAAACTAACCCGCTCGATCAGAAATGTAATATGGGGAGATGTAAATCGTAATAGCACCAGTCATAATAAGAAACCCAATGTAGTCAGGACACGTAGCGTGAATTCAGGTTATTGACTTGCGCTTTACTCTTCTCTGGTTTTTGTATAAAAGTGTTCGTTCAATAACTATGCTATGAGATCATGTAAATATTTGAAATCAAACCTGCGATCTCCTGCGTCTCAGGCAGCCTTCACCCACTACGCCACAGAGGTTGTCTAACGGTGATGATCTTAAAAAATATTATCTCATCCAGTATCTTATTAGCACACATGCACGTCCACAATAGTGTGGTGCCGGATAGAATTTACACCACCCCAACTCTTCCCGCGGGTGTCGTAAGAGGCGACTAAGGGATATCCACCGGGGGCGGGCAGCAGCGCCCCCTGCAGAACAATTCTACCACCGAACTGCGATCTCCAACCTTCATGCCCAGCGTGGGGATTATGGGCACTACCCCCCATGTGATAAAAGCCAATTAGGCGCTTATCAGGGGGAGGCATGCGCCAGTACTGGACCGATACAGGCTGTTGAAGTTGAGGATAAGGATGAAGATGCACGTCCATTGCTGGACCTCCCACAAGAGGGGCCATAATCAGCACGCTTGGCAAGCAGATTGGTGTTAAAATACACGGAGGGGGATGTTGCCATTACAATTGCCCTTTCTTTGGAAGATTCCTTTAGTTTACACTTACGACATCGACGGCATGAGTTAGATGGTAGATTCTTACGCCATGGCAACGGAGATAATACTTATTTATGCGATAATGTAGCTGTGGTTTAGAGAACCAAAATGGAGCTTCGCCTGAGACACAAATCTTATCCAAGAAAAAATCAATAACTCGTTAATCCATAAATACATTAAATGTGGCAAAAAATTAGAAAAGGTCAAATTATAAAACTAAACACTGATACGGGAATAAAGTGATATTTTTGATTTCTGCCGATTCGGTATGTAGACTAAAGTAAAGAAGCGACGAAGAAATCTTTAGCCTGCTAGTTGTTATTTTTCGAGCTGGAGCAAAACCCGTACCAAGCTTTTTTAGGCTCATGAGAATCCGATATTTTAAAACAAATAATAACCCAAAGAAAACATCGACTTCGACGCTAGGCGGCGCTAGGTCCGAAGGAAGTCCCAAAGTTTTTCGACTCCTACCAAACTTGTCCTCGTGGCGTAATTTGTTAGCGCATTCCTGCTCTGACGGGAAGGTTCCGCGTTCAAATCTCTGCGAGGTCAGCTTTTTGGGATATTATTGGTTTCTTAAAAAGAAATTACAATAATGACAAAAACCCGTCTTCAGTCATCGATTCGGAACGGTCTCTCGCGTCCAATAGAAATCAATTATTCAAGTGGGTGTCAATCATATCGCGTGGGTATTTGGAGTGTTGATCTCCTTTCTGAGACCCTCGCGGGGGCGTCCCGTGTGTCCCGTGCTAATAGAATATTTTCTATTTGTAAGGGAAGTTGCCCTTTATCGGGTCAAATTGGGTCCCAGCCTTGGATTGTAGAATTCATGATTCAGTTGATATAATTCTGAATTTCTGAGTATGCCATGTTAGAAATAAAATAGAATAACCTATCTTGTGTTGTTTAAAAAATACCTACAGCAGGAACTCGTTTCGTTTTGGTTTTAGACTCCGCGTATATTCACATGTTGACATTTCCCTTGGATGGATAGGTTTTCCAAATAAATTATTCAGAAATTAAATAATTATAAATTTGAAAGAATGGATGGATTTCGCCAAAGCTACTGAACGGATTGGGCTGAAATGTTGCATAGATGTAGGCACAGACTGACCTGGATTAAAACATAGGCCAATATTTTTATCCCATAAATCAATTCTGATTTAAATCAAGCAATGAAAACAAAATAGTACTATGTAGAGATTTTGTATAGGCCTTTGACTCTAACATCCGTCTTTCCCTTCACAATTAAAGAGCAGAAAAAATTGTCGAGGGGATGTATCCTGGGGTATTATATATCCAGGAAGAATGGGTACAAATCCGCGAGATGAAGCTAGTGTTATTTACTGAGTAAACAATCAACGCGTTCTCCAAAGAAATATCTTTGAGAAATGCACCAACATTCTTTCATCAATTGAATTCTAACGTCACACAGATTGTGTGATCAATAGAAGCGAGAGGTTCATATTGCGTTCTTGACCGTCGGTCAATCGCCTAATTGGACTACTAGTCTAGAGCTACTCGTGGTACCCTCGTACTACGTTACGTACCTATGATGCATTGTACACACGTTGGTTCTAGTGTGATTATTCCATGCGCAAGAGAGGTCATCTTAAGGTGATGCTCGAAAAAAAACAGTTACTGTTTTTTTTTAACAAAATCCACAGTACTTATTCGACATAAACTTAAAATAAATGTTTTTCTGACGATTAATAACGGATTTACATTTTATAGATGATAATTTTTAAACAGACAGTCAAATAGCAAGTTTAAATTAATGTTGAAAATCAAAACATAGTACTATTTTACAAAGGTAGAGATATATGTAGGTATCTCATAATAACTTAAAGTAAATCAAAATATTAAAAATAAGTACCTAACTAAATAAAATACATAAATAATAATAATAGAAAATACAAATTACTTATAAAAATGAGTAAGTGTAGGTACCTACTTTCTACGCAGTGTCTTCTAAAATTTTTATACCCTCCCTTTTAAAACCTCCCTTGCTCCGTTGTTTTCTAGGTTCTACAGGGAAACAGAGTTCAAGGTTCTAGGTTCTAAAAGGGCTACGTACCTGTTTTCATTTCTTTTACAAGATGATGGTAGCGCGACGCGCCTTACATGCGTTAGGTAGGTACCACAAATGCAATTCAATTTTCCCCTTTACGGAAATAGGACCGACAAAATAAAAAAAAAACACAAGAAATTTGGTTATGTCGTTTTATTTATATTTTCGTTTAACGAATTCATTAAAACGAATATTGCCTAATATTTTGCCTGTGTTCTACGATCGTAGCCGAACCCCCTCTGAAAGTTTGGTCCTTACTTTTTGATACACCCTGTATACGGAACGTGTGGACGAAGTCCAGTCAGCGTCAAATTGATATGAGCGTCTAGAGTAGTCAAAATGTGTTCAAAATATCCTACTACTCATTATTTCATATTTATATGAGCAGTCAGTCACCCTGACTGCTCATAATATAAATGTGAAACAAGGAGTAGTAAGATATTTTGAACACCTTGGGTGCATACAACATTATGGTGATTCGAACTGCGTATATCAAATTGCTTTTATGTTTTTCAGATCATTTTGACTACTCTAGACGCTCATTTCAATTTGATGCTGACTGTACCAAACCCACTAAGCCCAAACTTTTCTTCCGTGTTTTGTTCACATCCGTTCTAAGCACATAAAAATAATCACAAAATACATCGTCGAACTCTGTTATCAATAATTAATTTTACGCGCGTTGCCGCCGTGATACATGACGTAACCAAACAACTACCTAGGTTTTACATATCCAGTCGGTTTCAATTTATTTGAATGACAAAGACCTAGGGCTTGTTTACATTAACCTTGTGTTTATACTGGTCCATACCAAAAATACTTCTTATTACAACCCTGTGGTCAGAATGTGTCGTCAGAACAATGATCTTTTAGTTAATAACAGTGACAATATTGGCATCTTTAACAGAAGGCTATTTAAATTTAAAAAAGACGTTGAAACCACTCTCAAGGAGAGTGGTCTTAATTTTTCGTAAGTTTCTTTATTATTGATGATTTATCTTATCAGTGGCATGCCCTAATCAAAGTAATTGTTTAATTCTCGTAGGTAATTTTAAATACTAATGCATGCTTATTATTCATAAATTAATTTCCAATAGGTATTTGCTTAGGTACATAGAACTAGATCATGCTGTGTACACTTATTTAGGGAAAAAGTCTTATTATTTTGTCCTTCTATTTGTATTATATTTGATTGTATTCTGTTTTGTGTGAAATAAATAAATAAATACTCAAGCATCTGCTTACGGCTTCGCTCAGGTTCCTGTGCTATATACATATTTCCAAATAAATATGTATGTGCAAAAATATATATGTCCCACCCAACTAGCTGGTGCCCGCGACTTCGTCTGCGCAGGATTAGTATTTCGAGTAGCTTAAGTTATCTACTTTAAATACCAGAAGCGATAAAAGTATCTATTTTCATTTAGGAATCAATTTATTACTACCAAATGTGCATTTGAAATAAATTTTCAATTTTTATTTTAGTTATGGTTCACTATTTTGGCTATAGGTAATGGCTTACACATAAGATATAGATAAACAGGCGGGATTTATATGGGACTATTTAAAATAAACATTTCCATCATACATTACATACGTGTAACTCTAGCGGTTTTGGCAGCGCACGCCAGAATAGCTCGCAGATGTTAGATTTTTTCCTACTTACTTGACACTTATCGTCATATTTTGGACAATTTACACAATATCTATATAAATTGTAGCCTATGTGTTATTCTGATGTATAAGCTATATTATTGTAAAGTTTCATAAAACACCATTCAGTAGTTTTTACGTGAAAGAGTAACAAACATCCATCCATCCATCCATACTAACAAATTTTCGCGTTTATAATATTAATAGGAAGTATTCAGGGGTAACGTAGCTATCTCTAATTGAGTTTTCGTAATCATACCAGTAGCCGCCTACAAGCCTAAGTAGGTATATACCTATATATTTGAACTAGCTTCTGCCCCCGGCTTCGGACGCGTATAATAAGTACCTATATTAGCGCGTATAATAAGTATAATAGCGCCTATTATCTAAGATAAGCTATGTACTAAATGTACGCCAAATTTCATAGAGAAATTGAACGCGCGTTGACAGTTCACAAACTTTCAGCTTTATAATATTAGTAGGATTAGTAGGATGTAAAAAACGAAGGGTTCCGTACCATACTTAATATACCTACATTCGCAAAATTTTTTTTTTATGAATTGCAAAAAAAGCAAAAAGCCAACATAACGCGGTCACCCATGCAAGTACCTACTGACCGCACCCAATTTGCTTAACTTCGGTGTCGTTGTTCATCTCGGTATGAATAAACGTTGGCCCCCTTAATTATTTAATTTATGCATTTTATTTTTATTTTTTGGTATACTTAGCGGAAAGAGAAATACACTTTCTGTTTAAATTTAAACTCCTACCGTTTACGGTTCGTGAGATACAGCCCGCTAACGGACGGACAGACAGCGCGGAGGCTTAGTAATGTGGTCCCGTTTTTACCCTCGTTACGGAACCCTAAAAACGTACCTAGTGGCGTTTCTTGCGTGCTATACAACCAACCCATGCTAAAGCCAAGCCTATTTTGTAACTTGTAACGTTAGGTTTAATGAGGTACAATTTCAGATTTTAATAACTTCTTTCGTTAGGCTTACAAAATAAGCAATTAGACAAGTAAAATTTTATATTTTTTTATCAATTCACACTTTAAGAAATATTATAAATACGATAGATTGGGTGGATGGATGGTTTGTTACCTCTTCACGTTAAAATGACTGAACCGATCGGGAAAATCGTAATGTTGATGTAGCTCTAAGCCTGGAATCAAACATAAGCTAATTTTTTTCTAAGCCGCGGGCATAAACTAGTAATATTATAAATTAGAAATTAACTCTTTCTATCTGTCTGTTACCTTTTGACCCTTAAACGGCTTAACGGATTTAAATGAAATTTGACAGGGAGGTTGATTGTATCCCGGGGACGGACATAGGCTGCTTGTTAATCCGGAAAAGAGCGTGCTAAGCCGGGGACAGCAGCTAGTATTCCATATCTTTTACCTCTCCCACAAAGGGCTGCCTTCTCTTACATTTGGCAACCAGGACAAGACGCGTGAAAACCCCGGATTTTGGAGCCCAGAACCAATGTCGACAGGATTTTTTCAAACATAGTCAGTATAATAAATAAATGTCAAGTGCGAGTTGGACTCGCACATCGAGGGTTCCGTATCAAAGGTCTACCGTCCGTGCCGTTTTCGAATTTTGCCTTAAATTTGCTATAAGATCTTGCTTCTTGCCAAATTTCATGATTCTAGGTCAACGGGAAGTACCCTATAGGTTTTATGTGCATGAGGAGATTCCCTTAGAAATTTCAAAATATTCGGACACAATCGGCTGTAACTTTTGATTGCGTTGACTTAGAAATATTAATTAGGTACATCGCGTCGCCCGGCGGGGCAGCAGAGGCAAAACAAAAGAAAGAAAATATTTTTATATACCTTAAAATTACATACTATACACAAATTAGCTTTGAGACTAAATTAATTAATAAGTACACCAAATAGTTAAAAAATAGATTTGTTTTGTGCATAGCAAAACACACAATTAATTATCAAATTTATTACAGGTACCTAAATATTTTCATAAATTTCGAACATGCCACATTCAAGGCGTTCCCTAAATTCGTGATTCTTTGCATTCAATTAGAAGTTGCCTTGACCTTGACGAGATTGCTAGAGTTTGTAATAAACTCCGCTGGTATTTTGAGATTTACGTGAATTTGCTTGCGCATTTTACCTGCAATAATGTTTGGAATTGATATTCCTATTCCTTTATTGTTTCTCTTTAATCTAAGTTTATGCACATTTAGAAATTACTATTACATTTAGACAATACAGATTACATCTCCGCAATATTACAAACTAGCTGCAGCCCGGGGCTTCGCACGCTCTTTTCCGAGGTAGAAAGAAATGTATATCTGTCCCCGGGATAGAACAGTAACATAACAGTATTTAAGGTCCACATAGGTAGGTAAGTAACACAATTATAAATTGACCATCTATCTTCATGCCAAATTTCATTGAGATCCGTTCAGCCGTTCAGCGTGAACAGACAGTCAGGCAGAGTTACTTTCTAATTATAAATTCGTATGGATACAAAAGTTTGGATGAATATTAGAATTTATCCGAGTATAGCTTTGAAACCCAAAAAAACGATCAAATTGTTACGAAGCCAAAGTTTTCATCAACGCGAAATTTCACAAATTAAAATCCATACTAATATTAAACATTCGAAAATTAACTCTGTCTGTCTGCTACCTTTTCACGACTAAACGGCTGAACGGATCGTAATAAAATTCGGCAGGGAGGTAGTTTCTTTTTACCTATACTGATTGCATGGCATGTCAATTTGTGGGGGAAGACACCTACAAATAATACGATATCCACTAATAAACTAGGACCTACTGTAAGAATTTAGAGATTGTTCAGAAATTCAGTAATTTAAACTCATATTGGCGTCAATTTAGATGTCGCTGAAACGAAACTAAACTAATTCGACACTAAAAATGTTGCCGTGTGCACGCTAATTGCATTTTGATGAATCTCATCACATCAGAGAGAGTTTTGCGCGGAATTGTTATTAAATATTTTTTATCCTAATATTTAGGAAGGTAGACAGTAGGAACGCCAGGGACAGGCTACTTTTTATACCGGTAAAGTGCGTGTGAAGCCGCGGGCTATATAATAGGAATAGGTAGTCTATACAATATAAAATGAATCCCTATTTCCCTTCGTCACGGTATCACGCGTGAACGGCTATACCAATTTCGTTAATTCTTTTTTGCTGTATTTGTTAATGCAAGATTCTTATGATAAAGAAAAAGTTAAGAAAGTTGCGCGGAACATTAGAAACATAAATTTCCACGAGGCCAAGCCGCGGGGCTGAGCTAGTAAGAAATGAAATAAAGGTTCCTTACGTTAGTTACATTTTTATAACTAGACGACAGAAACAATCTGTTTGATTCACCTGCCCTACCCTCTTCAATCAACTTCCTGTTAATTTATGTATTCTCTTTGTTGCAGAGATTCACACAGTACCTGGCGTCGAGTAATTCCACGTTTCAACTAAGTAATTTTCTGGATAAAAGCGGGGTTCAAGGTATGTATCCTTAATATATTTTTAGCCTGTTAAAATGAGATTAGAGAACTTATTTTCTCGAGAGATACGTTTCTTTTAAGGCTACTCCCATAAACTATGTGTCGTTTTGATTAATTAGGTAGTACCTACAGTAGAATTTTGTAAATTTTAGAGAAAGAAGAAGTAAGTTTAAGAAAATTCGTAAATCTACCAAACCGAAAATCTACCTTCATGTAAAAGAATGTTAATTTAAAAGAGACATCTTGAAAATAAGTTTTAACTTTGTACAGATTAACAATTGTAAATTAGATACCTACCTCAAGATAAAAGCTTACAAAATACCAAGACACCTACAGAAAATACAAAATCCACTAATAAACTAGTACCTACTGTAAGAATTTAGAGATTCTTAAGTAATTCAGTAATTTTAACAATAAACTAAATAAATTTAACAGGACAAAAACTGTTCCGACCTTTTCGTAACCATCGAAATAAAACGGATGGCATAATTTTTAGTGATTTTAACTAAACTATCTAATTTGACAGCACTAAAAATTATGTCAATTCAGATGTCGCCAAAACTAAACTATCTAATTTGACAGCACTAAAAATTATGCCATCCCTTAACGATCAAATTATAAAGGATGGCATTATTTTTAGTGCTGTTTAGTGTTGTATACCATTAACAGTGGACCTATCTAATCAGTATAATATAACGCTGCAGGCTGATTGGTCGATGGAATGCGCAAGCGCAGTACTGCAAACAACTTCCTAACGTTGCGGAAATGGAACTCTCGGCTCGTTGTACCCTTATCGGTGCTTAGTGTAGGGACTTTACTTTATTAAGTATATCATTTATCTAGTACCCATAACACAAGCTCTGCTAAGCATAGGGCTAGATGATGATGTGTGTGAAGTGTCCAGCATTATTTATTCTCCGGGATTTTTAAATAAATATCTGAGCGTCTGGTCGAAGCGACGCGTGACCCGAGCTGGTAAGATCTGGCGCAGCACATCAGCATTGCCATACAGCGGGGCAACGCAGCCAGCGTCTTGGGGACGCTGCCGACTTGTACATTCTTAGCAACAATCCGCAGTTAGCCCAATTGCTTCAATTGTACTAAATACGCATAGGGCTGCACAGTAACACACCTAGCAAAGTAAACTCAACCAAACAAGGCTATCAGGCTTTACCTAAGTCGTCTGTATGAACGAAACACAGTCGATGATGATGAAATACTAGTTCTAATTCTTTGATTGTTGTTTCTCTATTTATTAAATATACCTTACTCGTGTATTATTACGTTAAACTATGGCTTAGCTCACTTCACGATCGGATGAGTGTAGCCCAGTACCTAAGGAAAGAACTCAAAAGAACTTGAGGCCAATCAGCGAGTATCAGTGTCTTTCAGTGTGAAACAACTGTGTATTAGTTTAGTTTAGTTTAGTTTAGTTTAGTTTATTTATTAATAACGTTTTGAGTTACAGGTCAGTTCTTAAATAAGTAATAATAATTTACAATTGTAATAATTTAGTACTTACACATAGGTATTGCAAAATAATAATAATAACTTAATTGTCTAACAAAATATTATGATTAAAAAATTTAATAAAAATAGAAATATTGAATATTTAATCAAATAATTCATGAAAATTATAGAAACATTGTTCAATAAGCCAGAACTTTAGTTTGGTTTTGAAGGATTGCGTTGAAGCAGCACTGGTGATCTCAAGTGGAAGACGGTTATAAACAGCCGGCCCCATCACATGCACCAGCTTCGACGATTTTGTGAGACGCCGCGGGACAGCTCTCAGCTTGTGTGCGTGACGAGTAGGGTACCTGTGCCCGTCGCCGAACCTGGAGTACTCGTCAAGGTGGCTCCGAGCATACATGGCGGCATGGAACATGACTAGACCAGGGACCGTCATGATCTTTAGAGAGCGGAATATTGGACGAGCGGGTGTGTCCCACGGCACTCGTATTACAGCTCGTACTGCTCTTTTTTGGATTCTGAACACTCGCTCCCAGTCCGCGGCTCTGCCGTACAGCTCTACGCCATACTGAAGAAGCGAGTGCACAGATGCGAAGTAGCAGCTCCTCATCATGGTTGTCTCCAGTGTCTCTGACAACCTCCACAGGGCGAAGCACGCTCGACCCACCCTCTCACACAGTTGGTCAATGTGAACTTCCCAAGTAAGCCCTTCGTCCAGCCTAAAGCCCAAAAATGATGAGTTCTTGACCTGTCTCACGGCTTTACCTCCCAAGGTCACTGATATAGGTTGGCTAGTGCGGCCGGCTAGATTGAAGTGGACAAAGCTCGTCTTGCTCACATTGAGTAGAAAACCGTTGACGCTGAACCAGACGTGGAGCTGGTTCGCCACCATGTTCAATCTCCTCTCCAACTGCTCCGTATTCGGTGCTTTGACTACCGCCGCGACATCATCAGCATACATGAGGATGTGTGCATCCGCTATGCATTCCGGTAGGTCATTGAGGAGGAGAGAGAACATGATGTTCGAAATCGAGGAGCCCTGTGCCACCCCAATGGACGCTGTCAGTGGACCTGAAGTCTCCCCACCGCTTACGCCTGATACGACCTGCTTACGATCGGCCATGAAGTCTGTCAAAAGCGCTAGTGACGGGCCGTCAAAACCGTAGTGTTTGAGCTTCGCGGTTAGAACATTATGATCGGCAACGTCAAAGGCCTTTGAAAGATCACACATGATCACAGCCACCTGCTGACGTTCTTCTCGGGCTTCCACTGCATGCCTTACCAGTTGCCGAACCACATCCGTCGTCGACCTTCCTCTCCTGTATGCATATTGCCTATCGGACAGTGAGTCAGTCGACGTTAGATATTCGCTAATTCTGGCACACAAACCGTACTCGAAGATTTTGGCTATTCCCGGAATGATTGAAACTGGCCGGTAACTGTTTAATTCTTCCCGCTTACCTTTACCCTTGTAAAGCGGCGAGACTCGGACATATTTTAGTACTTCTGGATACTTTCCTTCTCGTATACAGGCGTTAAAGAGTTCGGTAAGAATAAACGATAGGGGTACTGCTACTGCGTTCATGAGAGACACCGAATTCTCATATATATCCCGAGTGGTCTTGCGAGCTACTCCGCTCACAATTATTTTAAGTACCTCAGAGTGCGAGAAGGGTCTGAGCCTGATGGACCGGTCCGATGGAACGCGCGCACTCTCCAGCGCTCGCCGCACAGCGCCCAGGTCCGCCGTCGGCGCGCCACACACCGCCGCAGCTGTCACAAAATGTGCGTTCACTGCGTCGAGGGCCTCCACCTTGCTATTGTACTTGGAGCCGTTTGGTGTCCGTAAATATTCCGTCAGATCCTCAGTACGTCCACACCTCCCGGTCTCAATTTTAACAACATCCCACATGCTTTTTGTTGTGTTTGATGAACCTGCTATAATATCGCAATAAAACTTACTACGTTCCTTTTTTAATACCTCTCCAACTCTCTCTTGAAACTCGTGGAGTTTTGTCGCGAGTTGCGTGTTAGTGGGAAATTTAAAAGTCATGCATTTGATTTCCCTGAGTACTGAATCTAAGGCTATGATTTCCTTTGTCACCCAAGTTGCTTTGTTCATAGGTTTAAATAGTACCCGTTTTATAGGAAAACATATGTCTAACATATTTTTAAAAATATTAATTATCGTCTCCGCTAACTGCGCGGCTGGCAACTTCCTACCGCTTACTTCTAGCCAGTCAATACCTACTCTCGATACTAGAGACAAAATTATTTGTATTAGCACGCGAGTACCTCCTGGCGAAGCGAGGCGGGGATGAGTCACGCGGTCTACAGCAGAGCTCGGCTCTCACGGCGTAGTGGTCGCTCAGTAGCGAATTCACGGCTGTCACGCGCACACTTCCAGCCACTATTATGCACCATACTAAAACTTCACCTAATCCTTTCCTGTGTATACATTCGGAATTTTAAAGATTACATAAACCCTAGAGTAGTATGTAAGTAAAATCTATTTTGGTAGCTAGCTAATAAGGTTAAAAACAATAACTAAATTACCAGGTAAGCATGCCTATTATGACTTATAGAACGCTGCTGTAATTGTTATAATGTTGAATTTTTTTTATGTCTATAAACTTAAACTAGAAATGTACTCTAATTACTATTTTTATTGAATAAGAACTTTAATAATTGAATTGACTTGAGGCTCTTTTGCTTTTAGGCCCACTGATGCAAAATACACAACACTGATACTCAATGAACGGTCTACAGGTGTCAGCGCTGATGCTCAGTTTGACTATTAATAATTTATCCTTATATCTACTGGTTATCACTACTCATTATTTGAGAAGCATCCGGTGAGAATTAATCAAAAATAATCTTCTAATCTAAAACTGAACTTACCTTCCTAGTACGAGTAATTTGAATTTGCTCATGTTTAAACAGCATTAAACTTAATCATAAAGCAAGGCTTTAAAAACATTTTCACGACTGGCCGCACACTAGACACCAACGGTTTGTTTTTAGATAGGGAAAAAAATCAAGATGATGTCTATGAAGGAACAGCATCAAAAATTCAGACAATTTTCATCTTTTCCCACTTTTTTGTCGACTCTGTCCCACTCCCACTGCTAATTTTGGCGTGAAGAGGTAACAAACATCATACAAAGGGCTCATCCATTCACACTATTAAATTAATGTTAAATGCAAAAATTTTGACGGATGCTTGTTTCTTTTTCCTTCCAAAGTTACTGAATGGATCGCACTGAAAATAATACATATCGTTCTGGACTTGAACTTGGTTACTTATTATACTGGAAACCGTGCCAAGCCGCGGGCAGAAACTAGTACAAACTAATGTATCTACAGCCGTAATTAAGCTCAAAATCACTACCTTTGCATTCGCAAGCTCCGTTTAATTCATTACAATAAGTCTTTATGTGCCGTTTTCCGGTTAGAAACGGTAATGTTAGTCACTTTGTTGTTATGTCTATTAATCAACAAATAACGGATTGTGTGGTCGTCACAACTATGAGTCTATAAGTCAACTGTCTGTAAGTTCTATACTTAGGAAATATCGAAAAACTTTGTAAGATACAATATACAATAGTCATATCTGCGCGCAGCATCTTACCCGTACTTCCGAGATAAAAAGTGCCCCATAAGTTATTCCAGATTTATAACTACACCTATGCAAAGTCTCAGCCCGATCCATTAAGTATTTTGACGTCGTTCGCGCACACTTCTTTACAGACTATCGCATTTTAAAATAACAGTACAATTTCATTCAAAGTACGTAACTTAGGTATCAGTTATCACATGACAATATGTATTTGATCTATGACGACGGTTCCTACGTAGTAGATAAAATACGTCACAAGCAATTCATTGAATGTTACAGTAAGGTTATTTCTATCGTATGGGAACTGATTTATGCGATAAAAAGTAGCCTATGTTTTATTCGACGCCCGATCCGTTCAGTAGTTTCGGCTTAGAGAGGTACTTTAAAACATCCATCCAAACTTTCGCATTTTAATATACCTAAGTTTGATTAGTGTAGATAATCGAAGTGATGAATTTCAAATATTTTACGCAAACGGTGACGATGCGACGTAATTTTCCTCATAGATTTATATCTATGATTTTCCTCTATTCTACCCTCGACAACAATCCCAGTGTTTGGCCTACTGGTTAAATATTTTTTAAGGGTTTAAATATGTACCTAACCTACGTATACATATAACATCTCTTTCGAGGCTAGGAATACTGAAAACCAGAAGAAAAAACATAGGTACTGAAGTTCTTGTCTTCAGACGCAAGGAAACTCCATGATAAAAGGTAGCATGATCTGCACAAATTTGTTTCGGTCTGGGTGTTTTCCCGACAAGACAAAAGAGGTTATTTATATCAATAATTAATTGCTGGCTAGTGATTGTGATTATGTAACAGCTCTTACTGATATACTTTCGAATGAGCAAATTCCGGAATCAAAACTTTCCAACAGAACTTATAAAGTTTATTTTGTCAGACAAGTTACAAGAACTTAATTGTACTTCTACTTATGGTGAAGTGAGTCCCAAAACCCACGTTTTGACTGTACGGAAAATAATTTTTAAAGAAAACATTGAATTTTTATAATTTTATGATAAGCATAAGTTATGGGAGTCGAAACACGATTGACAAAACTTGACTGGACACAAAAAAATCGCAGTTTCCTCTAAATCTTCATTTTTACACAAATACTTCTACGGAAAAAAAAAGTTTTATTTGCTAGTTACTCATCATATTTCAATAAAATTTCGTGTTCCCTAATAAATACTTTAGACGATTATGGTTTTATTTTATTGCGAAAGAGTATTATTTTAGAACAAAAAACAAATTTATAAAAAACGATCAGTGAAACGACCTTCCTTTCTCGCCTTCCCCGCGCGACGTTCGCTCGTCATTGTCTCGCAAAATCGATCCCACTTCGTCTTAGTAGGGTTTTTTAGGTTTAGCTAAGTTATGCTTACTTAAAAGTTCTCTCTGTAGGTACCTACCAACTTTATTTTCATATGTACTTTTCTTTCTCCACTCTAAGGCAAAGACCCTCCCATTTCCAACAGGTAGCTAAGCTAGGTACTATCTCCTGCTGCCTTTCTTCTGGTCAAGCAAATTTGTCCAACTGCGGAGCAAAAAGCATTCCACTTCCTACGATTAACACAATGCACAGTCAGCATTATCTAGCCCCACAGTAGCAGAGCTTGTGATATGTTACGATCATGCGGATTACTCTACCAATCTTCTAGGAAGGCGTTGTAGTTATAATGTAAATAAAAAAAGTAAAAAGTCTTTATTATGGGAACATATGGGGGAAATAACAAAAAATAGGCAGCGATGCGACCTGCAGAAGTAAAATACTGTGTCGCAGATCGCAACGCCCGCCTCCGGGATTAGGGTAAGATAGTTCCACGAACTTTAGGTACTTAAGTTTAAACTATAATAGGTTACAACTTATTTCCTAATGAAGTTATTTAAAAAACAGTTACTAAAATAAAATCAAATCTAGAGCAAAATAACTAAATAAAAGAAAGTAAGGAATAGTGAAGTAGAATTTTAACATCTATCTAGAATCGAAACGAACTTAGAAATAAATTAGATAAAGATAAGATAAGATACTTTTTATTGGTTCACAAGAATTTAAAAAGAATTAAAGATAAAAAGCTATTTGAGACCAAAAGGCGTGTGCTGGAGGAGCTCTACATTAATATAACCCGTGTAGGGAATATCCAACCCATGCTTATTTCTTCTACAATTCATTGCCAAGTAATTTTGGCACACAATGCCTAGGGAAACTGGAACAAATATGTATTTACTACGTCTGTTGTAAGTTATATTTGGCATTTTCTACCTATTCTGGGAAGGGAACCTTTCTAGAACCTTTATTTTGTGGCTACTATGTACTGCAAGTTTGCAAGATCTACAGGATTTTTCTTCAAATCCGGCTAAAGCTTTGGTCTCCTGGTCTGGATGCAATACGCTGCGTCACGACTTCTCTGCGCTTGCGCCACAGAATTCGACGGAACAAAAGTAAACCTAGTATAGTAGTAAACCTGTTGAAACATCGGGAAAAATTGGTAATTAATCGCGATAAATACCCAACTTATAATATTAATCTTAAAATAATAGTAGTTTATGCAACTGTCATATAATGAAGGGTATTAAAACACGAGTGTGAGTTTCATAATAGTAACGAGTGTTTTAATAGGTACCCGTGTTATATGCAGTTGCATACACTACTTTATCTTCACTAATGCAATTAATCAAACAACAAGAGTAAAAGCTGACAATAGTTTATTTATAATAATTGTTCAAATTTTGGATGGTACAATTTTGAAAGTTAATGTTAATTATTGATCCAGCAGCTGTAGCGGCCGCGGGGCAAGCAGTAGAGCTCGTAGACGGAGTCGGAATATTTATAATTACTTCATTCGTCTTGTTTTCTATACTGTTCAAGATCGTATTTGAGACTTGAATAAGATCTTACCAAAGAGTGTATGTAAGTTTAGTAGTTTCGACGAAGTTTTCACGTATAACCCAACTGTTTTCAAAAGCCAGCCTAATATCAAAATTTTATACAACTTGTATGAGGATTTTGACATAAGGCTCGCCAGGTTAATTGGTCGCGTTTTATTGATGTTATAATGAGATTTTACGATATCGATGTGGATATTATAACATCATGTGAAATTGCTGAAATTGAGTGTTTGGTTATCTGCGCTATAACAGTAGTAATTATAAGTCAAGTATTGGAAACATAAGTAGAATGTTATAACATTAGTGTAGATAAACAAATTTACAAATTCCTCTGAGTCTTATACAACATTTTTAAAACCGCATCCCTGAACTTTATGCCGTGGTAGAGTTATCGCACGTTCATATAGTATTTTGTATAAGTACCTACAGATCACCTGTCCAATGACTTAAGATGACTCAACGATCGGTCAGTGTCCAGTGCTCTTCGTAATTGTCGTACCTGACCTAGGTTACTGTGTTGTAATTGACATTTTTAGTCGTTTTCTTGTCAGGAGTAACCTTGGGTCTATTTATATCGCACGATATATTTTCCGTCCTTTGGGATAAATTCCTCGATTCTAGAATACTTATTATAATGCTTGTGCACTTCAGAAACATCTAGCTCTAGCTCAACAGGTAGAAATTGAGTTAAAAGGGTACCAATAATGGTTAAGGCCAGGTAGTCCTGCAGCAGTAGGCGTAAGGGAAAATGCGCGCCTGCCAAGCCGGCGCGCTCGTGTTTTTTGTAGTTATTTAAACATGGTGATTAAGAAAATCAAAATATCAAGTCAAACTCTGCGAATTTGTTTAGAAATATTAAGTGTCCTTAGTTGAGTACAAAAAAAAGTGTGATATCAGTAGTTCGCTGGTCATAGTATTGAAAAAACGTTGGAAAAAGGGGTAACTTTGTGATTATTTTCTATGGGGTGAAGTTCATTAGATCTTGTAACTGAATGCTACTTTGACTAGACTAGATCCTTAGGTAATATTATATCTTTTTTTCAGAATTTTAAACATTATTTTCCAAGTCTCAGATTTTTTAAAAATCACAAAAATGCGGCCTTTGCTGGCCTACCAAGCCTTAAGTATCAAACTTATTTCTTAGAAGCATGAAACTTATAAAATTGGAAAGCGTAACTTCAGATAGGTAATAAGAATTTTAATTAGATTATTAAACTTATTTTTTACGTAGGTACTTAACTGACAAAAAAATTTGCCACACGCCTACTCATCTTTCATTTCCCGTGCATTATTGCCTGCGACGCAAGAGGTTACGGATTCGTTTCCCGCCTCGGAACAAATTTGTGTACGATCTGCAGAAATTTGTTCCGTTGGTCTGGGTGTTTCCTATGTATAATAAAAAATATCTATCTATGTATTATAATGTATTAAATATATCAGTTATCTAGTACCCATAACACAAGCTTTGAGTAGCTTACTTTGTGGCTAGATGGTGCTGTGTGGATTGTCCAGCATTATTTATTTATTCATTCTTTCGCGATGCAAACTGGAAACCCGACTTCTCTGACAAACTATCGTAAGCGAGACAATTTACCTCAACATTACGAGTATTGTAACCAACTCCTATCGCTTATACAATTATATTAATAACACGTAGCATGGTGTTGAGTTATTGACCGTTGACCTCGCGGTTCATTCACTCGCCGCTGTTCTAGTTCTGTTCCATGCTGCAGACCAATGAGCTGGAAACTATAAGTATAAAGTATAAAAATCATTTATTGCCTGAATAATTCAACAGCGTATGTATATACACCTGCATAGGTTTACTTATTACAATAATAAAAGAACTGAGTACCTAATTAAGGATCTAGGAATTAAGGATTTTTAATCCTTCCTTCAATAAATATTGCTTACAATTTATATCTGAAACTCATGCTAGTTTTATTTTTTAACCCCCGACACAAAAAATTTTTTTTGTTTTATATTTTTCTTGTTGCATTGAAAAGCAAAACTGTAGGTAATATTGTTCATTTTATTATTATATTTTTGTTGTTGTTGAATTTAAAAATAAAGCTGTACCTTCCTCACCGCTCCTCTACTTTATAAAATAGGATTAGAATCTCTTTTGTTTGCTCGTAATAAATTATCAGTCTATCGTAGGTATTATCAGTTATTTCCAATCTGTTGATGGCTTTCCTGTTTTTTAATATTATGTCTTGTCTCGTACGTGACGCCCGCAGCATGGTTCCGACGGAAGACCAGCGTTGTGGTAGCCGACGGCTATTACAACATATGCTGAGTCGGACGCCATTTTGTAGCTTTAAGTTTCATTAATGTAAGTCAAAATAGTGTGTAATTGTTTTAAGTTCTTAATTTACAAGTTCAATTTATAAGTTCGAATATGTGGTATTAGTTAGTAGTAACTATATCTGTATTATACTAAATGCATATGTATCTACTACAAAATACTGTACCTATCTTAGCTACAAATAAAGATGTTCTTATTCTTGTTCTTATTCTTAAAAGAGAGGGCTGTTATATTATAAGTTTAACGTGTCTGTCTGTGTACCTATCTGTGTGTGGTATCGAAGCTCCCAAACGGATGAACCGATTTTTGTTTAGTTTTTTTGTGTGATAGATAATTTTATCCCGAGTGTTCTTAGTCATGTTTCATGAAAATCTGGGGGGAGGGGGTTTATATTTTTTAATTTTACTTCTTGTTGTGTCGTGGTTTGTTTACAAACATTCTTCATCCAGTTTGCTAGTGCATAGGCAGTAGATGAGTAACAGAATAAACACAGATGTAGATACATCTGTGAGAATAAAATCATGTACTCGTATACGATTTTGTAATGAATGAATCACACATCGCCGACGACGCCGCTTCGGTGATTATTTTGTAGAATATCTCTTGAAAGGCAGATAATTCCTATTGAAAGGGTGGTATAATGTTCCAAAAACTAAATTATATTTGTATTACAGTAGCAGTAGCCATTCCTCTGAATTTCTTTTTACGCTTTTCACTTTAACGAGTCAATTTCTGCATAGCAAATAGAAAAACAAACATTCATAAATATTGACATTAAAATAAATCTACAAAGCATTCCTATCATGTACAGTCAACAACAAGACTGGGTTGCAAAAACCACATGTTCAATAAAGATTTTTTGGACATTGTTAATTTTTGTAATTTCTTAAGGTTATCATGGTACAACATCCGCCCCATGATCAGACGACATCGATGAAATAGTCGAGCAAGAAGAGTGTAACACTAACAGAAGAACAGACAAAATGGCGCAATAGAGAGATGGCCTATAACCAGGAGTGTGTGCTCTTAGATAGATAGAGAAGAAAAGAGTGCACTTATGTTTGCGCGTAGTACACAAGTGTGTGCACTTATGTTTGCGCACACACTTGTGTACTTTAATAAATCCTGCACACATGGGCTAGTCATCGTTGAGGCTGGCCGCCGAGGCCGAAATTCGGCTTGGAAGACATCATCATCAGATAGATTGATCATCACACAAAACGTTGCTCAAATGCTCAACAAAATCTACCTTCCGGTACAAAATAAACACCTCGTATAAAGAATAATAGAAAATGATCAATGATGCTAAATAATTTTGACGACCGATGTGGCGTGGAGGGCGAAGGCCACCTGCGACGCAGGAGGTTGCAGGCTCGATTCCCGCCATGGGACAAATGTTTGTACGATCTGCAAATATTTGTTCCTGGTGTTCTGGGTATTTTCTATGTATAGTAAAAAATATCTATCTGTATATAATGTATTGTGGAAATCAGTAATCTAGTACCATAACACAAGCTCTGCTTAGCTTGGGGCTAGATAATGCTATGTGGATTGTCCAGCATCATATATTTATTTCTATATTACTGTCGTTGAGTGTACCAACGTTATCAAAACCATAACAGTCATGCTGCGTTATATTAATTACTGATAGGCGTCCATTGATACCACGACCTCTAATTACTATGTTATTCAATAAATTCAAATGTTACATTTTATTATACAAATTGTTATTTTGTTACATTGTAATGTAACAAGATAACACTGGCCATTTGGTGAGATTAGGGGGCGTATTCCACAACCTTGCTCAATACAACTTATCTATTAGGTTAAAAACAGTTAAAGCTAGGCCTAATGGTTCCATGGAGCCATCGAGTTGCTAGGCTTATATCAAATATAAAATCTCGAATACTAATAATTATGTTGTGATGGTCATGTCATGTGACGTGATTTGGCACCATGCTAATGGTCTTCTTTTTTATTGGATAGGGTATACCTCGATGTGTCATCAAACTAAATTTGACTCGAATTTTAACTAGATGTCGCCACTTGCAGAATTTGAAGTCGGTTTATCGTTTTTTAAAACACGCTAAATTATATTCATCATCACTTCTCCTCTTTCAAAAAAACTGCTTCTGACATAGTCGTATTAGAGAGAGAGAGAGAGAGAGAGAGATATAGATAGTTTATTTTACCAAAAAAAACATATTAGTAGGTACAAGTCTACGTACGTACATTTTTCAAGTATTATTTATTGGAAACAAAAATTTTTTTTATAAAAAAAATATTTATATTTAAAAAAAAAATATATTTATCGTTTTGAGGGTAAAAATGTAAACGATAGGTCCCGCAGGTTTTTTCAGGCAATTTTAGTTTTGGAATATGCGAAGGCGAATATCTTGGGAGTATCCATCCGTATTGAAAATAAATAAAATAGCATGCAATGCATAATGTAAATAAAGAAAACAGGAATCCTATACAGTGCATGGTCTGATCAATACCACAGTGTTTATATCACACATAAAGTCTGTTGTTGCCACTCTAAAGATCAATCTACCAAATATAGCAACCCCCAGGCATGCTTGAAGGTTTGTAATATTGGTTGGTTGCATCCTGAACTCTATTTGTTGTAAAAAGATCAGAAAATGTTGCTCTCAATGTATATTTTTATGTAGAACTTCCGAGACACGAATTACTAAAGCCTTTTCTTCTATTTATCCAAGACTAGCTGCATTCTTACTACCCGTTGTCCTATTGCCCGTTTTCCCGTAGGAATGAAGCGTTTTCTCGCGGTAAAAAGTAACCTATGTTCAGCAGGAATAATGTGGACTTCTAATGGTAAAAGATTTTTTTAAATCGGTCCAGTAGTTCCGGAGCCTATTCAATACAAACAAACAATAGAATCTCTCCTCTTTATAATTTATATCCAAGATTATAAAATCACACGTTCCTATACGGTTCTAAAACGTATAGAATCGTAAAAGATAAGGCACATTCTTGCGCGCATAGGCATAATTGTACAACTATGTTATTCAAAATTCTAAACTTACTGATACACTTTTTCTTCCGCTTACTGAAAGGCGCGGCCGGTGCTCGGATTGGTGAGTCAAAAAAAAAAAATGGCGGCTTTTGTACTGTCTGTCCGACTGCACATGCGTGCACGCTTGGAGTTTTTGGTTGCAATTTGTTGTCGCACGTGTATTGCTTATTTGTTTTTTTGTAGGCATGTATGAGTTTGCAATATCTTTCCTTGGATACGGCATTACAAGGAAACAGGAAACAGAGGAACTGGGTTAGATTTACATCCATAATTTATTGAACGGTTAATTTGTTGTAGTTTGAAAAAAAAACTGTCTCTATCTAACTTTATACATTTTACGAGTTATTGCCGTTTTCCTCTTCCACTCACAATAAAATAGATTTACGTTTATCGTTATTTCTGTAGTTATTTCTACAGTTAATAAACTTATCATCAATAAAGTCCGTAGTTACTCAGTAAATAACAATGTTTAAAAATCCATAGCTAATGAGTCATAATATTGGAAATAAACATTAGATTCAATTTATAGTTAAGTATTTGACCTATAAGCTATTCAACCTTGTTATTGTCGCAGTAAACACTACATTACAAAGTTGGTATTTTCACCTCAACACAATGCACTATCAACTGCCAACTGCACAACCTACACAGTCTTTAGTTCTTGTACATTGCTTGTTTTGTTTCAAAATGAAACTTTGCATTCTCTTTAGACCGTATTTCTACTACGTGATCGTTTGCTTTTGATTGAAAAGAAAATTATTTGAAGCTCATTTCAATTTTTACATTAAATACCTCAATCTAAAATTGATCACGAGATCTAAACTTCTCAAATCTAAAGCGAACTTTCCACTGGCAAGTAACTTAATTTCTTGCCGAAGTCAATTACACGACTATTTCACTTCCGCTGACTTGGATTTTTCTATTTTTCTACACGTGGGACTCTCAGCAATTTCGCCAAGACTCGTAGAACAGACTTCTACAAGCTTACTTGCGCGTTGAGAGTCGCTTGCGCCAGTCAACTTCCGCAAATTTGATTGATAGTGGATATTTAGCATAACACAGAGGTAAGGCTTAGTCCGAATTAAGAGCTTCCATCAAGTAAGTTATTATAGCCAGTGTTATTTGAAGCTTTTTAATAAAACAATCAATGTACAAGACAATTCTCATAGCACGAATGTTGCACGTATTTTGTATTTATCGTTGTGTATTGTCGCTTAGCACCGAAACTATTCATTACACCATAAAATTTGCCATTCACTTTGAATAGTTCTAGAATTTGTTGTGTTATGGCAGCGACTGCTTTATTTTGTCTTGGTTAACATTATGAGTCATTCTTATATGGTAATGGTAGCGCAACTTTGAGTACCGATGGTAGTTGAGAAATTAAGCTTGAATCATAACACTAGACCTCCTTTGAGTTATGTCTACTTAACAGACCCTATATATGCTCAAATAAAGTGAAAGCAACATGGGCAATGCGTTGCAGCCAAGATTCTTTAGAATTTTTAAATAATTTAACGTCAAAATTACTTCTTTGAATGAAAGATAGCCCAAGGAGCTTAACAGCAACTCAAAGATGGGCATTACCTGATAGGTGAAGCGCCCCACTTGACATGAAAGTTGCAGCATTACCATTTGGGAAGCGTAACTCTAAGCTTCTTCTAACGTGTGTTTGAATGTCCAGGGTATGATATGTCACCGTTCATCCGCCGCTATGCGAAGTACCTTAATGAGAAGGCGCTGTCATACAGGACTGTGGCCTTCGACTTCTGCAAGGTCAAGAGGGGGTGAGTTGCCTTTCTCCTTTTCTGGCTCCCTTAGAAACAAACATCATAATCAATGCAATACCTCGCAGTAAAAGATCTAAGCCTGCGATGTTTCCTAAGACCTAGCGTTGGATAGAATGATTTAGAGAGAATAGACACGGTAAGAAGACTCAGATGGAAATTATTATGCTCAGGAGAGAGAGAGAGAGATTTCGTAGGACGCCCACGGCAGGAATGTGCTCTACGATGCAACTTAGCAACGCACACTTGCTAGGAGTCACTGCGGTGCACTGCCCTGAGGCATGAGTGCATGTCAGTCCATCCTAATAGGCCTCACAACTTGTGAAGCATTGCCATATTGAAAGGGTACTTGAATCGAAGTTTGTTGCATGGGTTCAAATAAAATAGTTTGTTATTGTAGCTATAGGTACAACAAGATTAAAACAAATTAAAATCTGATATTACCTATTTGATATCCTTGCTACTCGCAAACTTTATGTTACTATTAACGACCCTGAGTGCAGTGAGTCATACTGTCGACAAACCGTCATAGTGTAAGTTAGCTCAATGCAAAAGCAATTTTAGTATGAAGATAAAAAAGTAATAATTAAAAAAGTAATTGAAATAAGACACAAGAAAGATAAGAAAAGTCCTAAGTTGGCATTACTTTTCGTTTTACTTTTTTGAAGCGTTGTCTTGATCATCATGTTCATTCTTCTTGGGGGCTGGTGTGATTCGCCCCACAACTTCTCCCCTAGAAATAAAAGAAATATTGATCAAACAAAATCTCCAACAATCCCATACAGTTGATGACTAGATCCTCAACCTCAACAGCCTATTTTGGTCCACTGCTGGAGGCAGTCCTACCCCTGATGAACTCTTTTATCTCATGGGGGGCAGTGGCCATAATCTTCACCCTGGGCATGCCGGTTGGGGATCGCAGTTAGGTGACAAAATTTTGCAAGAGGCGCTGCTGCCCGCTTCCGGTGGATTTTCCTAAGTCGCCTCTTACAACACCCGCGGGAAGAGTTGGGGTGGTGCAAATTCTTAGCCGGCACTACACAGCAGTTCTAAATACCAATCAGTATAACAATAATAATTCTTTCTTCTCTTTCCAGCAAAGAAGAAGGCTCCTTACGCATGATGAACGCTGAAAAGCTGCTCAAGACGCTTCCAGTGCTACAAGCACAGCTGGACTCCCTGCTGGAGTTCGACTGCACGGCCAACGACCTCACCAACGGGGTCATCAACATGTGCTTCATGCTGCTCTTTAGGGATCTCATCAGGTAACACATCCTTACTGTCACGGCAAAGAAGCCTGACGTGGAAAACCAACCTCCAAAACCAGAAAAAGCTAAACATATTTTGTTTCACTTACGCGATCTTAACATACCAACATACCTGTCGTATATGTCGGGAAAAATAGGTAAATAAACACCATACGAGGGCGCATTACGCGCTATTTTGTGAAAAGGATAAAGTGTCCTGATTTATTTAAAGGTACAATGGCATTTATTTCATGGAGAAACAAATATTAGTCCTATCTTATCGAAGCTTTTATCGTACCGAATAATTCCATGGACCCTTTGGGAAAACAAATATTATTTATTTTAAAATGTCGTGGACCCGTTGGGAATCATTGTGTTAACCTAATTTTTTTGAAAACAATGGAGTCGCGGACCTCTGGGAATAAGCCGGCATAGGAGGCGGGACAGACCTTGCGTTTTTGTTTTTTGAGCATACGTTACGTTTTAAGTCTTTTCTATAAACCGGAAGGTTCCTCAGATCTCGACCAAATTAGGTGCAAAACAGTGCACTTTCATGATTTTTTATTGTATTTTTTTTTCGCAATCTTGCTTTCAATTATAAGGAATCAAAGAAAAAATATTGTATTTTATGTAATTTGAGTTTTTTTACCACGGGGTTCCCGTAAGTACTGAGATCTAGCCCTAGCTTGACAACCAAACCCGCTAGGTTCACCATCTAAATAATACTAATAATAACAGAAAAAGCTAATTTTCCGGGTCCCGTGCTGCAATCCACTTCGCAGAATTTTCAATCGCATTCGCAAGAATTCATTTCAAATGTTACGCGAATCTTTAAGATTTAATAACCGCTAAGGCGGATGTATGGCGCACACAAGCGCCGCTACCTATTTTTACTTAAAATTACGGTAAACACAAAAATTTTCAAATATCCAATTTACAGTTTGTGTTACCTATCCTAAGCTTTTTTAAATCCCTCTGAAATAGTTTAGAATCGTATAATTTAGACAGACAAGCGAAAACAGAGTTCGATGGTCACCAAGAGCAACTTCGCTATTCTGCATAAAGGAAATAAATGAAAACTATTTTATGGACATTAAAATAAAGCTTATGACAGGTATCATAAACTGTACAATGGACATTTAAAAATTCCTTCCATGAACGTAATTAAAAGAAAGAAAAGTCATACAAGCGCCTTAAACGTTTCCATAGAAACAACGCGTGCGACGTCGCGGACATAAACTAGTCGCAATAAGTTACTAACCTTCTGTATTCGCTTCAGATTATTTGCATGCTACAACGACGGGATCATAAACCTGCTGGAGAAGTATTTCGACATGAACAAGAAGAACGCCCGCGATGCTCTCGACCTCTATAAGAAGTTCCTCATCAGAATGGATAGGGTCGGAGAGTTCTTGAAGGTATGTTCGTCTGAGTAGTAGTGGAAATACCAGCCTACTGAGTGGTTCTCAAAAACAGCTCAAATCTCTCAGTTACAACACAGACCAGTTTATATCAAGGAGACTGAGAATCCCGTACAAAAAATCGTGACCCAGAAAAAGCTCAAATTTCCGGCTATTCCCAGATGGCGCTGCCGCATAGCCGTAAAATTACCCTATCAGCACTAAAAGCCAAGAAATCTAGATTATGTCTGTGTTAGTGCACACCAAATTTTTTATTTTATTTTATTTTATAAGTCTGAAAACGTGATCGAAAACAATGATTTATCCATTATGTTCGATCGGAATAACATAACGTTTATGTTATGTACCCATGTCGACAGATGGCGTAGTGAATGAATGAAACATGCAAAGTGCATGCAAAGTAATACTTCGTTTTTAAACTAGGTGGCGCTTGATATAAACTGGTCTGTGGTTAAAATAACAAAAAATTACATAATATTCTACTTTCAATGTAACCAAAAGCTTGAGATTCATAATTTTAAAGAAATCGAGCTAAAAGTTTATCTCATGATGCTTCATAATCATAATATTTAACGCAAAAGTGATATAAATTATGCGCTATTTTAGCATTCAAGAGTCCTAAATTGCTTATTCTCGTTCTGAGCTGCCTCTCGCTACTAGAGTCTCTATGGCAAGTATTAGTTTGCAGCGATACTATAGCTGACGTATCAGAATTGTCAGAGTTGTATAACGTAGTATGTGATGAATTTATGTCAATGTACGGATTGTACAAAAATTTGACGAATTTCCTTTGTGGCAAATGTACAACGATCCTTAATAATATGCAATGAATCACTCAAAATCATTCGAAAACTACAAAAGCCACGAAACAAAGAATAAAAAGAGTTGGTATGAAACTATCGAGTCGCTGTGAGACTACGAAAAATAGTTCCTCTCTATCCGGTAGGGGCGCTGCAAGGCGCTAAATGTATGGGAATGAAACGAAAATAGTTTTAGTTAAGTACGCACAACCCATAATAATAAGGAATCTGATCGTTAAGATCGTTTTCCACATCGTCAATCAAGCGAACCGGGTGCAGCCGATCCTAGCATTTTGTTTCGTTCTTATTAGTTTTAAAACGTAATTTAATACGAACCGACCTCCGTGGCGCAGCGGGCGAAGGTCCGCCTGCGACGCAGGAGGTTGCGGATTCAATTCCCGCCTCGGAACAAATTTGTGTACGATCTGCAATTTTGTTCCGTTGGTCGGGGCGTTTTCTATGTATAATAAAAAATATCTATCTATGTAGTGTATTGTATTAAGTATAAATTATAAATTATATTATTTATTTATTTATTTAAACCGTGTTCCAGGTGGCAGAAAGTGTAGGCATAGACAAGGGAGACATTCCAGACCTGACCAAAGCCCCCAGCTCCTTGCTCGACGCGTTAGAGGGACATCTCGCTACTCTGGAGGGGAAGAAGGGATCCGCTGCCAATACTCCTACACAGACAGCTAGGTAAGTGTTATGAAGCTACAGCTAGGTTTCAACTGCTCATAGGCCGCCATAGAACAAACGTTGACCCCCTCGATGTCCAGAATAACCCCCTTTAGGCTTTCCGTGGCACCCTGTACAAATGATCTAATTGTCTTCTCTCTTTCCAGCGCCCAAAAGAACGTAGCAAGCGTGATGGGAGCGCTGTCATCGACATCATCATCATTCGGCAACGTGGCCGCCTCGTCTCGACTCGACAAGGCGAGCAACGGATCGCTGCTTATTGATGATTCTTTGAAGCAGCAAGTCCTGGCTGAGGAGGAGGCTGCTATGAATCAGTATAAGGTTAGTTGGAGCTTATTGTAATTGAAATTGAAAATTCATTTATTCCGACATTACATCAAGTTTGTTAGTAGCACGTATAATTAAAATTGAGAACGGTTAGTAAAATTACACAACAAATAAATATATGAATAAATAACGATAATAATTTCAATTATGATGTCATGAAGATATAGTATTTGCGGGTGATAACAGGGGATAGTAAGTTGATTGAACCAAAGTGACCGCTTTAGGCTCGCAGAATAGTGTCTTGAGTAAAAAAAATATTCAATTTATTCCGTCAGTTAGATCATCAGAAGATATTGGAAATATATTTATTCTTTTGTCAATCAATCAAAAAATGACTAAAATAAAGTGCATCAAAGTTTGGGAGTGGTGGCTAGTGACGTCACACCTTGCTAAAAAGTGTCACTCGGTGTCGCACGGTGTGACGTCACGCGGAACTCTAACTGGTTATATCCTCATCATTTTTTGTTTAATCGACAAAATAACAAATACATGTCCAATAAATAAAGATTTTACCAAACTTCTTATAGAGTCCACTGGTGATCGGAATGCTGGCTTCTATTTATCTTTATAAGTGTATATAATAGTTGTAATTGTTTTATTATGTTACTGTAATTTTATGATTTCTGATAATAATTTGTTTATTAATGTCCAATATCTTCTGATAATCTAACTGACAGATTAATTAGAATTTTTGAGGACTATTGGAAAGCTGATGTGGCAGTGGGCAGGCGAATAGCTGGCGGTATTGATAAGGAAGTATCCATAAATTACGTGCGGTGATTTTGTTGATTTTTCGACTATTTTCTATATTAATAGATAATTTTTTTTAGCTGTTTTGATGTCACAAACATATACGCCATTGTGCCAAGCAAGCGGTACTTTATAACCATAGTATATAATATTTAATTGTCAATTGAAATTGAGAATACAAAAACATTTATGCCTTGCCCACCTTTGAAAACTTGTTTTTTCTTTGCATGCATTTGATAATAAAATTGACACAGGTGCATTTATTGCAAGGCGAGAAATGGACTGGCGAAGAAGACATCAGTGAAATCATTGTAAGGTTCAGTCTTGTTGCAAGACTGCGGGACTGGTCTTGTTTTGTCTCATCGCTTAGGTTTTGCGGAATTGGGATGGCTGGGCTATTCTCATTGTGTGTTTTGTTATATTTATGTCTTATTATTTATTGTATTTGTCATTATTTTCACCTATCTATGCTTTGTGTAATTGTGTTTACGATTTTTAATTCATCTCTACCTAAAATATAAAAAATCACGTTATTTGCTCATTTTGGTTGCTTCTAAAACGAGTTTAATTGGACCCAATTTGTAGAGACAAATTGCAAAGGATCAAAATAAAATTCTATCTTGCATATTCACAGAATAAGGTTCAATCTTCAATGAAAGCTGAAAATAAAGAATTCTCATTGTTTGTGCCAGCAAATATTCAATAGAGAATATCTTTTATTAACTGGAACTATAAACTGAAGCTAAATTCCACCTTAACGTTTACAGAACAAGGACCAATCAACAAACGTCCCTTGAAACGAGTACCGCTGTATATAAACTCGAGTACAATAAAGTTCATTCATTCAAGTTAAAGCCCACCTTATATTTTACAGAACAAGGTCCAATCTCCAACAAACGCGGCAAACAATCCCTTCCTATCGCAGGCTGCACCAACCAACAACCAACAATCCATAGTGGACCTCTTCGGGCCAACGCCAGAGAACAACGGCACGGCTACTAAAGCATCTGATGATCTACTCTCGCTTGGCAACCCGTTTGCTGATATGTTTGGTGGTAAGTCGCCTTTACTGAAAACCTACCGCGACGACAAACGACGTAGTGACGGTTTATTTGCACGACCCCAACTCTTGCGCCGCGGATGTCGTAAGAGCAGACTTATGGCCGATCCAGCTAATTAAACCGACCCCGCCGGATGCGGGGTCGAAGAATTCCCCGCTTCCGCCCATAGGTGCACTTGTGCACCTAGTCGAAACCTCCCTTCCCTCTCGTAGCATCTGGCAACAGCCCAAGCCGAGGCTCGCACCTGAGTGGTGGCCCTTGTGCGTGTTGCCCCAACCTAACTTTTAACCGGCGAGGCGCCCTCTGCGCCCGCCAAAAGTCCGGTAACGCTGTCATGGCCATCTGCGGTCAACAGCATTTTAGTTCATTCGAAAAAAAAACCAGTTAATCAAAATATACTGAAATATATTCCGTCACTGGAATACCGTACATTCCAGTGAGACCGGTTCGATCGCTGGACTGGTATACTACTAGAATAATGTAAATATCCCTTATGATGCCCCATAAGGGATATTCACCGGGGGCGGGCAGCAGCGCCTCCTGCATAACAACGTTTTGAGAGCGGTTTGACTTCTCATTTTTGCTTGGGAATAGCGTAGTTCCATGTGTTGGTACATCCCATAGAAGAATGAGATGCACGATCACGTCTCACTTCTATCGTAAAACCGAACTCAGAGGGCTGAGTCTATTCGACGTCTTATTACTAACGACTAATAGATTCGCCGCTCAGAGCTCGGACCCACCACCGAACTGCGGTGACCAAACCGTATGCCCAGAGTGTGGATTATGACATTACCACATTATCAGGGGAGGCCTATGTCCAGCAGTGGCATGGGCTGTAGATGATTAATGTTGAATAGTCAATCATCAGTAAACATAGATTGCCATACGGCGGGGCAATGCAGCCAGCGTCTTGGGGACGCTTCCGACTAGTATTGATATGGATCAGTTGAGCTACCTGTAGATTGTTTGCAACAGTCTGCAGTTAGCTCAATTGTTTCAATTGTAAATACTAATTATATTATAATTTTCTTTGTGAATAAAGGCTTCTGCCATTTCTAGTAAACATAGTGTACAACGCCCTGTGGCCAGGGCCCGTACTCTTAAAAACAAAATCGAAATTTCTGATTTGTTTTCGTGCAAGCGACATAAGAGTTGGTTTTGCACGACAACGAAAACATTGACTTTTCTTTTCCGAGTAGGTCAAATGTGGGATGACGATCCGCTAAATACTTAAGCACTCAGCTATACGTCAGTCGGAACGCGGCCTTATTCAGTTGTGTATCTAAATTTGAACTAATTTACTATCTTGTAATATATAATTTGTAAATTACTATTGCAGACTCATGCTATGAACAGAACTGTACGACTTACACTTAACTACACTTAGATTAGATACAGCACTATCCTACACTAAAACTGTACATAAGGGGTTGGTTCTTCTAAAATACACTGTATTTACTAGCTCAGAGTTTACATTTTACGAATACCGATGCAGTACAATTTCTTGCTTAGACTAAAACATCAAAATCATGCCTCACAAAATAAAATAAACTCAATTGCAAATAAAATAGATATTGAAAAAAACTATGGGAGTAGGTCAATTTAAACTGCCTGAATTTGTCAAAACAATTACTTATCAAGCAACTAGGCTCACGCATATTTAATAAAACTCAGATTTTTAATTTCCATTTCGCAAAATGAATCCCATATACGATAATAACTTTTAACATAAATGGTTGCTTTAATAAAACGATATGGATTTAAAATCATTATGAAAACATGGCAACATTGTCTGTCAAGCATCAAGTTACAGAAAATAGATTGTGATCGCTTTGCATTTCCATAACACAAACCATTCACAATCAATAATTACGAACAACATATCAGATAAAATAAATAACAAATAAAATGGTACTGCATTTGTATTAGCCGCGGCGCCCGCTCCAGCGCCAACCAATCAGATGTGGACCCAGCAGCAGCCGACCAATGGCTTCTCGGCGTTCCCGCAGCAAAACAACACTTTCGTGCCCGAGGCTAACTTCTCTAATGTATTCGATAGCACTGACAGCTCGGCAGGTGAGCCGCTTTGCACGATGGGGCTGCCATTTGTGAAATAAAACTACTTAAATGGTAGCTTTTTTGCAAGTTGGTAACATTCGTCAACAACATCTTGCAAAAAAGTTTCGAATTATTGTTAATTACTGCCAAAATGGTTACATTTTGCGTTTAATGGTAACATTGGCTTTATGTTTAAAGAGTTATTATTAGAAAAAGTAAAGGAACCAAATGACAGCCTCACTATAATTTTCTTATAATTTACTTATTTTCCTACACACTGTTCCGAGATCATTCAAATACCTAGCTATTTCTTCAAATGGGTTTGAACGGTCGCAGATTAGTGTTTATTACATTAAAGTTTATTAATTTGGTGATGGTAGATAATGTGAATTATGTAAAAAGAATCAGATCTAAAATATATATTTCTTGTGCAAGCTGCCACGCCAAACCCATTCATGGGTATGGGAAACCCCACCCAGCCTATATCCGCGTCCCCCGCCCGTCCCCCTCCCCCCAACCCCCCCAAGTCAGCGTTCGATGACCTCGAAGACGTCATGCGAATGTCGCTCGGGGGCTCGCCGGCCAAGTCTCAGCCAATCACGCAGCAGCCGCAGCCAATGGCGTCGCAGCCATTCAGTGACGTCATGTCGATGCAGATGTCTCAGCCAATGAACATGCAAATGTTCGCCTCGCCAGCTCGCCAACCGATGATGCCGATGGCCGGTTTGAATTTAGAATAGCTGCCAGTGTGCTTTAGGTTTTCCGTTGACCCCTCACATCGCACAGTTTTGCCTAATTTTGTACAGACGCTGTTGTTTTCAGTTTATTTTATAGCATGTTTTTAATCATCGTTGTTCCGTGTCGTCGTTTGAGCTAGCGTTGGTTGTTTTTACGATTTTTTACATGCAGATTATCAGATTTGTCAGATTTGACTAATACTGTCATCGCTAATAGTCATAATTCTTTTGCTTTCAAGAGTTGCATAATACTTTGAAACTCTTTATTTTTGACTTACAAAGAGATCCCACATCTCTTGCCATCAAATTACGAAAGCCTCAGATTACCTGCACCATATTCACTGATCAATACACCCATCATAACCCGTATTCAAATTGAACCCTAAGTCTCTACAAATAACTCTCAAATCCCCAGGTCAACCAGCCCAGCAATCTGGCAAGGTCCTTACAGGTGACTTAGACTCATCACTCGCCCAGTTGGCGAATAACTTGAGCATCAACAAAACAGCTGCTGCTCAGAAGTGAGTTTACATCTCTTTATTTCTCCTAGAATTCCACTGTTGAATTATTGTGATATCAGAAATGCTGACTAGTTTTTTTTTATAGTCAGTCATGGTAGAATTTGTTTGGTGGTTGATGGCAACATTCAAAATCAGAAATGATACTGGTAACACTTGTGTCAAATAATATAGTAATTTGGCATTAAATTAATAAAAAAAAATTGTTGTCATTTTGTAATCAGAATAATTCAGCAGTTTACTACAATGATTAGCTTGAATGCAATTATATAGATTGAATAAGGCAAGCTATTAAGTTATTTACAAACATTTTTAATTGTGTGGTAGGTAGTATGTTTGACAAGTTTCATGCAATACTGTGTGGAACTTAATGCAGTTGTGGAGTGACTTTTGTAGTTTAGTATTTTTTAAATTTTATAAGCAAAATGCAATGTTGTTTCTAATACATCAAATATTTTTTTTACTCAGTTATCCAAACAAAGACCACTCTGAAGTAAGTGGTTGGCTTTAAGCTGATTTTATATAATATGTTACGAAATTAAAATCAAATTGTTTGATGTAAAAGAAACGATACGTATTTTATTAAAAGCTAATTTGACCCTTTTGACTATTTAATTCTCAAGTTCTTTGAAAATTGAGCAGTCATATACACACGTGAATGAAAGCAAGCATCTCACATTTTCATCACCTAGTTATGTACATTAAAAATGTCCTATTACACTGACACTATGGGCTGGTGAAATAATGTACATGCTCTTAGCATAATAGTCCCATAAGAGGTTTATTACGTGGTGAGATTTTGTTGTTGCATTTATTACAATGGTAATGTCTGTGTTCACCAATAGATAATCGGACTATTAGGCTGCTTTGTCGGTTAACTTTGACGTTTAATGCATGAAAACTTGTGTCAAAAACGTTAAAACTACTGTTTAAAATTTAACCATCTGTTGGTGAACTCGGGTCTAAGACGATGGTGCTTTCTTATCGGTTAAAATATAGATACAAGTCTGATTCGTGAAATGAGGGCTCTTTACGAAATCGTATTATTTTCTTACATTTTCTTGTTTTTGACCCACCAAAGTGGGCTTTTCTTAAGTTGGTCATAGAAACACGTGTTTTGTGAAAAATTTGACTCGCTGCATTTAACGGTTTACAAGAGGCCTATGACGTTCGGATATACATGGCGTAGGCTTAGTAACAGGCTTCCGTTGGCATCCTGTGGAAATGTATATAAAAAGGATGACAACAGTTTTTTTTATAGAATTGGCTTATAATCATACCTACACTAAAACATACGACTGATCAGCATGCATTTAATCACAATAAACGGTAATATAATTTGGTATGACTCATCATCATCAATGGCCTTCACATCCACGAAGGATGAATGATGTCGTATTCGTTTTTTTCACACTTACGTAGATGAGTTGTAAGGAATGATTGAAACAAAACTGTATTGTACTTTAAATTAACAGAAATGAAAGATCTTATATCTAAATTATATAAAAACAGTCCAAAAGGCGGCCAGCGATTTTTCCCAGGCTACCTTGTAACGCATAAAAGGGGAAACTCGTCTCGCTTGTCAAATACTTTCTTCACAACATGCAAGGTACCGTCGTATAAACAGCAGGTATATTATGAATGTAATAATGCAACAGCAGAATCCTGTCTAGATAACATACCTCCGTAATACCCCTACACTCGCAAGCTTTCATTCACGTACCCCCGACTGACGAGCAACGTTTGTCAGACCGATGAATTGGAGCTCGCCGAAGAACGCACAGAAGCCTGGCGCCACCTGGACTCCGCAGCCTATGCAAGCGACCACCGGAGCGGGGTACCGGCCTATGGTACGTACATATAAAAATATACCTTGTTTCCTGTTATTACGAATGAAAATGATCTGTCCTGAATGATGGCAAATAAATTAAAATACAAATTAAATATTCTCTTTCTCTCTTTCTCGTTGCAATCCCGGACTCTTCAAGTCGTAAGGTCTGGAAAAGTGTGTACAGGGTTTGAGGTCTATCAGAAATATCTATAACACATAACTGAGATTAAAATCATATAGCTGAGATAAGAGTGCAAAAGTTGGGACTTAATCCGAAATAAAGACATCGTTATACGTCGACTGCTGTACATACGTTTCCTAAACCAGGGACGTTTTGTAATAATCAGCACGCTTGCCAGGCGTATTGATGATCAATATATCAATCAGTCATAATACTACCACGCGTGTATGATTAATTGATTGATTAACAAAGACAAATTTCATTCGTAACAAGAGAGCACCGGCATTCTATTCTTTCTAAACCTCTTCAAATATCTACTTCACTGTCAAAATGGTAACTCTTTCTTTTCTTCAGTTTAAATCCTTGTAAAGATTCCTAGTACTTAGCTTCTACACGTTGCAATTTTATTTCTATGCTAGTACACTTATTTTGCTTACTTAGTTAATAGATTTTAATTTCCTATTTCCTCCTTGTAATATTTAACCTACAGGAATTGTGGATGTACTATTACCGATGTTATCCAATCTGTAAAGTTCTATCCTTTCGCCTTGTCATAAATAAGTTAAAATGTATGGTTAATTAAGTTCATAAAGAGTATTTAATCATCTCGTTCCCATAATTTAAGTTCTGCTTTTTGGGGATAAATGATGCCGTGTGAAGTGTTCAGTATATTTTAAAAATAGTAGTTATATAAACTTTCGATGAATAATTATATATCATATTATTCATCGAAGCTATAAACTTTGTTTTGTCTCATTTTCATGCACAGTTCCTGTACTTTATTTATTTACCTTCAATTGTTAAGCTAAAAACATCCCCTCCTGTTTTTTTGTTTGCATTTTCGTTTTTTCCTCGTAGCATGCTTTTTATTTTGCGTTTCAGGGCCCCGGCATAAATCTACCCATGCCCCATATGCCTCACACATACCATTCCCCGCATTTTGTTGTGGTAAGTTCAGCTAGATCTTTTTATTTTGCGTTGTTTTATTTTCCCCTGTTTTCATATTTAAGTTACCCATTTGTACATTGTATGTAGGTATTATTATTTCAAATAACTGTGGTGGTATATTCGTTCCCATTTTCCCTTGGTACGTCAAATGGGAATGTATAATAAAATAAGCAAGTCTTTTGTATTATATTTCAAGTTGATAGTAAACTCAATAAGAGTATTCATATGTAAATAAACATGTAATTTATGTACACACCACTTGATTACAGGCATATTTTATTTTCCAAATGTACCCTTCTATGTTTGTGACTCTCTTATTTATTAATTATTCAATGTTTGAAGGTAAGATAATGAATGAGCTGAAATGCATGTGATTTAACGTTTGCAGCATGAGTAAATCGTTCTAGCTCTTTCCAACTTCTATCTCTCCAACGATGCTTCATCAGAAAAATCTAGTATTATTCAGTACATATGGCACACACAATACCTACCTACGATTGTGCAATAAATAAATAATAAGGTGAAAGTAAAACAAGACCCATATCAACCTCGTTATGATAAACTATGCAGCTAATGCTTTGCTTTCAAATAATATGTAACTTAACACCGACTAAGTTGAATATTGCAGTTTTGAGTCACTCTAGCATGAACACCAGAGAGAAATAGAGAAAAATGTTATACAATGCGTTAAAAGTGTCCAGCATAGAGTTATCTTGCTCATATGAAACAGCGAAAGTTTGTGAGATGTTTGGCCGAAGGCAACCGCTAAAACAACTGAACGAATGGAACTAAAATCTTCCTGAGATACCTATAGCTCTATAATAGCTAGATTCTAGATCAGGAATAACAATAAAGGCTACTTTTTGTCCGGGTTAAATGCCCGCGAACCCACGGTCAGAATCGAGTAAACAAATTAATAATTATGCAAGACGATTCAGACAATGAACTTTGAATTGAAATGGGTTTATGTATCTAACGCATTCAATGACATTTCTTCTATTCTTTCCCAACAAAAACGTTGTCTATGGTGTATTTGTTAGCACCGACCTCACAATATTTCTCCTTACAGCAACAGCCAATGGTGATGGGCATGCCTGGAGCCCCCATGATGCCAATGGGAATGCAAGCGCCCATGCGGCCGGCAGTACCACCACAGCCCACCAATCAGTTCAGTTAAACTTACCCTATCGGTTATAGTATAGCTTATCAAAGTACTGTAAATGTTACAGTTAATAACGCTTGATTGAAATTTGTTACAAGTAGCCTAGAACGTCTCGTTAAATCGGTTACAGAAGATTAGCTTCGAGAAAAATGTACTGGAAAACGTGTTTAGGCGTAGCTTATTAGCTATGATAAACTCATTATGTTGGGATGGATTCGGTTTATGCTCATGAGTACTTCGTAGTCAAAGTACTTGTAATTTACTATTATTTTATAGTTGAAGTGTTTTGATGAAATATTTTTCTGGTGTAGATGAGAAAAGTATACGATTTTTCTTTAACAAAAGCTGAATCGTATAGTGTTTTTTTAGATACGTTGCACTTATATGAACTATTGAAGATTAATCGACATTTTTGGAGGAAATGTAATATTATAAATGTTATTTAATCCCTGATACAAAATTCACCAAAGTGAATTTGAACATCAATTATTATACTTATGATTTTTATTTTTATTTAGTCAAATATATTTAGTTAGATACAAACTTAGTAAAAAAATAGTCGGATATTTTGGTTTTCAAAGTTACCACTAAAATTGTGGCATGAATTTTGTTTGAAAAGTTTGTGTGAATCTATTCCGCAAAATTATGAAATGATTATGAAATTAAATGGAAATTCTTATGAATAAGGTGCGGAATTTGTAAAAATAATTATTTATTTCAAATCAATAGACATCACATTCCATGTTTGTACAAAGCGGTCTCAAATAATATTTTTTCATTGATTTAGTTGTGTATATTTGCTCGACTTAATTTCAATGAATTTAATGAATTCTTTTATTATTATATATTTTTCATTGACCCATTTTCTTAGTCTATCTTTAATACTAAATATAGCATTGATGTAATAGTAATTATAATAATATAAAACTGTAGATGTACGCATATTTAGCTTGAAATATTATAACAAGCTAGTATCATATCTCATAATCATATAAAATTTATATTCGTCACTGTAAAGATGGTTCGCATTAGATTGTTATTAAAATTAAATGTTACGGGTGTTCTAGCAAAAATGTAATGAAAATTAATAAACCAATGTTTGTATTAGTCTTTACTATGCGTAAATATTTTCTAAATGTTTCACCGCACCCTGTCTTGTAAGTACCTATTGCCAAATAAGGTGACTAACTAAAATTACATAACATGTAATATGGATGCAAGGTCCAAAATATTATTTTCATTTGTACAAAGTAAGCATTCTATCTTTGTTACAAAACGCTTATTCAAGATTAATTTCCACGTGATAGTTGGTTTTAAAGACTGCAGCTACTCAGAGTATTTAATCACTTATTTATATTTTATTTACAATCGTTTGGACAAAGTATTGAAATAATATTAAATATATTAACATTATATTATATCGGTAGCAAATTGTGACTGTTCTGCCAACATTATCAGATTTTCACTTGATTTCTTCTAGTTTAGATAAAATAATCACATAGAAGTTAATAACACTTGTTCTAAGAAACTATTGATGTTTGAAATAAGCTTTTTGAGTGCAAAGTGCATGTAATATTATTCAAAAATGATGTGTAAATAATGAGAAACAATGTTCGCATACCTAGTACATAGTGCTAACTTACCATCTTTGTGTGTATGACCCTGTGTTAATAACGTTAACCTAGGAGATCTTTTATTAGGCCCCTTGCATCGAGCTAGAATACTCTCGATGGCCTTTAATGAATAATTTGTATAAAGTTGGCTTAAATAATGTCCTTATGTTTACCTAGAGATATGTGTGTCACGCATTCTTATTAAAATTAATGATATCCAATATCATTTGCAATGTATGAGATCTGTTTATTGGTTTGTTTTATTTGCCATTTTGCTATTTATATGTGCAATATTATTATTTGTAAACTTTTTTCATGGCAATACCTATAGTGTTTTTTTTTTTTGTATTGCCTGTTAGATCCAGTGTTTGTCGTAAGATATTAATGATGCATGAATTCGACTGATCAAAATTAATGAAACTGAATTAGCCTTTGATTTGAGTAAGTGAATATAGTAGTTAAATCACGTTATCAATTATTTTAGTATACATACCTACTCCCATCCTTGAAATTTTAAGTTGTACATTTTATTCTTATGAGTTATGTTTTATGTAAATAATCCTCTGGTATGTTATTTTCTAGTTCTATCACATCTTTAGATATCCAATTTAGTTTATTTATGAAAAATAAATCAAATAATATTATTTTCTGCTTTTTATTTTGGTTGCTTTCCTAGTAGTGCTTCCCATGGGTCCAGACTAAGCTTCTAAAATGAAATATTATGTTCAAATATCACCTTTATCGTAAGATATATAGAGTACTTAATAAACTTATAGGTAGTTACTAATTGATGTCTGTATTTACCTCCTGTTCCAGTGACAATACTATCGCAAACTTGTATGACAATCAGTTTGTATCGTATCTTAGGAGAAAAGATAATCTATTTGTTAAGATAATGTTTGGGCGAATCTTTTCACTTTCACAGTATTAAATCGGTAGCGCCTAATGTTAGCTGTTAAAATATTTAGCAAGAATTTTATGAGATTGTAATTCATTCGAGAGACTTCTCTAATTCATAAAAGACAGGACAGTCGGTCAGAAAGTTCCCAATAATAAGGGAAAATTGGAACATCATTTTACCCTCAACTGCATAATATGTTGGAAGAATTATGATCTCATAATTAATAATATATTTTTGTTAGTCGTGAAGTAGCTTAATATAATAAAGTATGGATTAAGTTACACAATAGAAAGAGCGCCAGAGAATGCTTCGAAAGTGTACCTTGTTGAGTCGCAAATAGTGGGACAATATGTCTATCAATATTATAAAGTTACAGTGTTAATTCTATTGATGTTTTATTCAAAAATCACCTATTAAATAATATAGAATTGTTCCCTTCACGACGATTCCCTCCACGTCGATTCCCTTAGCGACGATTCTTGTGAAGGCGACCGCGCCTGAATTCCCTCCACGATGATCACGCTTTTTTCGCGGTGTACATTATTTATTGAAGTAAAGATCCAAGATCGACAAGGCATGATAGTTGCCTATAAAAATACTTCCACGGCAAGAAAGTGAATTTTAGGTTTAGTATGGGCGGTTTGCTTACAAACATTTCACATTGCATTTGGCTGGAGTAAGTACCTATACCTAGGTTGAATATTATTAAACCATGGATAGGGCTTTTTCCGCATGGCCTAACTATTTCGCCTAACTGATTTGGCTACGAGGACTAGGTAACTCCTATCCTCACGGCGTGGCGGCGGCGGCGGCTGAACTCGTCAGTCAAAATAGGCAGTCCTAGAAATGTAAATTCAGTAGGTACATACTTAAATAAATAAATAAATAATGCTGGACAATTCACACAGCATTATCTAGCCCCAAGCTAAGCAGAGCTTGTGTTATAGGTACTCAATGACTGAATACATTACATAGATAGATATTATTATGGGTACTAGATAACTGATATACTTAATACAATACACTACATATATAGATATTTTTTATTATACATAGAAATCACCCAGACCAACGGAACAAATTTCTGCAGATAGTACACAAATTAGTTCCGAGGCGGGAATCAAACCCGCAACCTCCTGCGTCGCAGGCGGACCTTCGCCCGCCCGCTGCGCTACGGAGGTCGTCATCTTAACACAAAGCACACAGCTAGGGTTGCCACCCGTACGCTTACCTTTTACTAATGTAGGTATTCTAGGGCCATATAGATGTAAAAGCCTCACACACAGAAACCGTGACCGGGCCGGAGTCGAAGGCGTGCGAGTTGTATCATATGAATTTAAATGAAAGACTACACACCGCAGGCGGTGGCTAAGCGGTGCACGGCCGTGGCGGGCCGGCTCAGCGACACAAACAGTCGGCGTGCGCGACGCGGGGCGTGGAGCCGCCTAGCCGTGGAGGCGCGCGGAGGCGTGGCGTGTTAGCGTTGGCGTGGTAGCGTATTTCATTCAACTAGTCTATGGAGTGTCTTCACACACTCACACAGAGCACACGCCACGCCACGCATCGCGGTGCGGAGGCGTGCTCCTAGCGGAGTTAAGAGATGTACCTATTTATATTTACAAAATTTTTAGCTTGTTACCCGAATAAGGCGCTAAATAAAATGAACTAAGTATACCGAAAAAATTGTACCTAGTACCTACTAGTTCATCACATAATTTTATAGACGACTGTCGTTTAAAAGATTATAAAAATGACATCTTAACAATAAAATTAGGACATCTTTACAATACTGCGACGACGCGACGCCGCCGCCGTGATCTACACACACAAGGCTCCAAAACGCCGCCGCCCCGCCGCGCCACGGCTCTCGCACGCCTGCAATGTGAAGACATCCGCACCGCGAACGCCACGCCTAGCGCCTGGTGGCACGGCTACCGTCCGCCACCGCTCCGCCCCCCTCCGGCTTCAGTGTGTGACGACTTTAAAAGCAAAGTAGCGGGTAAACACCGGTGTACATCCAAACCAAAGTCCCCGCTTAGTACATGTAGGTACCATTTGGATGCCGCCGGTAAAAACCCTACTGTAGAACGAGTAAAGGTGGGATTAGATATTCGTTCTACAATGGGTGAGTTTAATTAATTTTGATATTTTATGTAATTAGGTAGGTAGGTACCTACTTAATATATTATAATTCAACAATGTCAATGAAATAAAATTCAATAAAATAACCGTGGCATCATAAATAAGTAAAATTTTGTATGTCTACCTGACATTTTAATGAATAAATAGGTAAATTTAATTATTTTTTGGGAGTAAAAATTGAGTCCATGGTGGAAGAAGAGAGGAGAGAAGATAGCAAATCTGAGAAAAGAGTTCCTCTCAGGTTTGAATGGTAGAAAAATTCTACTATAAAAATATTTGTGTTTGTATGGCAACCCCAAAACCAATCGATGACAGCGAGATTTTCGCAAAGGCGCTCGTTGGCGACATTTTGTCAATAAATTGTGAATTTTCATAGAATTTCTAAGTTTTCCCTTGTTATTTAGTGATATTTAGGCCATAAACATGGCAGATAATGAGCAGAAAGCGATGCAGTTGATGGCTGAGGCCGAGAAGAAACTAAGTTCGTCGAAAACCTTCCTGGGATCGCTATTCGGGTGAGCACAATGATGTTTCATTATTTTAGCGTTAATTTTCACTATTGAAACAATAATCTTATCCCAGCACCAGCCTCGGGAACTTTCATTCATATATAAGGAGGGTCTTCGTCGTAAAATAGTCTGACGTTGATGTACCAGTGTGGTTTCGAGCTTTCTACTTTGTTCTACATTTGCTGCGAAATCGGTTGAAACCATACATTTTTCTCGACTTTATTGCCATGATGAGTAATCAGGCAGCTTATGAATCATTCGTATTCATCTCCCTTTATCTTTCATCCCTAAAATATTAACCAAAAACCAGGTTAAGCCTAGCTCTTTACCTACTGATCAACAGCAGTACCTAGTTTCTTTCATTTCTGTTAGGTACACAACTGTTTGCCAATTGCCTAGAAGAGACTTCTCAATTCTGTGATGATCTGAGTAAAACTCCCATCCAAATTTCAGATTTCAATATCCTTAGGCTTTCAAAATAAGCACTGATCATTCAATAAGAAGTTGAGAGAATGAACACTAAATTGGCCCCAGATAATTGCAGACTGTACAGCTAAGCTTAAATAGGCTTTAAATAGGTAGTTGATACAGTCATTGCTAGGACTTGATCTAATATCAAGACTAATTGTGATGAACAACTAGACCATTCATGCATCAAGTTTAAATTTTCAGACAAAGTACCCAATCTGTAATACTGTTAGAAGAACGTCATTGTTAAGAAACAGCCCATTCAATAATAACAAGCTCAAAATAAATACCTACTTAGATACCTTACATAATTTTTACAACAGAACCCAAACCTACTGCTCGGTACTATGAATGAATAATTTTGATCAACTGTAGTCACTCTGGTGTTGGTCTTTCTAGCCATTTCATTTGTGCTATATCTCATGATTTTTTTTTATTTGCTTATTGTGACTTTTGTATCACTGCAGTCATGTTAGGCCTTGATCACTGCTATAGCTGCTCATTACCATCTCTCCTGAAGCAGTAGAGGCCAATAAAATTAATGACTCTAATAATTTTCCGCTTCCTTGTACAGAGGCTCATCGAAAGTAGAAGAAGCTGTGGACTGCTACCTCCGTGCAGCGAACCTGTTTAAAATGGCCAAGAAATGGGCGCAAGCCGGGCAGGCTTTCATCTTGGCTGCAAATCTTCACCAAAAAGCCGGAGTCAAGCACGACGCCGCTACCAACTTCGTAGATGCTTCCAACTGTTATAAAAAGTGTGATCCTAATGGTAAGTGGTTCTTCATCATACTTTGATTACTCTGCCAGAGTTTCTGCATGCAACCTTGTGTTGCATTAAATACCATGTTGACATCCAAATACAATTCAGCACTTACTGCTGCCTCCGTTTGCTTCTACTAGCCTTCCAAGCCCTGTGGTTCCCACAAACAAAAGCATAAACAGGAAAAAATATAAGAAACTTGCCTTATTCATAAATGTAGAATCCCACATGACATCAGTTATCTAGTGCTCATATTACTAGCTTAACTAGTGGCTGTGCTAGATGATGCTGTGTTTGTTTTCTATCATTATTTATTTATTTATTTTAGTTAATAATTTTATGTGACAACAGTAGTCATGTTGATTAAGGAAATAACAAGGAAATGTATTTTTATCCCTGAGGATAACATCAAAATTTCCTAATTTCTTCAATGTACAGATGCATTTTCTCACCTGTTTATGGCATACAGGTGCTATGCCTGTATATTCATCAGCAAGCTGTGATTTACAAACGATAATGAAATAACATTAGTTTCAAGTGGTTATTAAATACCTATTAGATAAGTCAACACAAAATCTGATTGTATTTATGCATTTTCATGGAATTTCCTTCACTGTCTCTTTCCAGTGTGGTCTGTTTGACTTCTTTATGAAATGAAATGAAATTTATTGTAAAAAATGTGTACAAAAAAAGATCTTAAAAGCTAGGTGGAACAACAGTTTATCCATTGATTATGGACATACAATATTTAACATATATAACTAGGTAATTTATTGATTATAAATTCTTTAATGTCATAAAAACATTTATCTAAGAGCCACCTACAGAGTTTTGTCTTAAAGTTACTAGTAGGCAGTTCTCTTAAGTCTCTAGAAATTTTGTTAAATACTTTAACAGCCATGGTAGAGCAATTTTTCCCACTTAGTGCAGTTTTGTGTGGAGGTAATATAAGCCTAGTGGGATCTCTATTTTTTATAACAGAGTTATTTTTATCTTTATACTGGTTAAAGAATGAAGCATGCTCTTTTGCAAAACAGCCAATTTGAAATTTGTATAAACTAGTGAGTGTTAAGAGTTTATGTTTCTTAAAGAGAGGCTTGCATGACTCTAATGGGCCTATTCCAAAAATGGCTTTTACACACTTTTTTTGAATAATGAAAGCTGTTTTGATGTGCGTAGAGTTACCGAAAAGCAAAGGACCATACCCTAGTACCGAGGTGATGTATTTCGAATTTATATGTTTGTCCAAGAAATCTTATTTGATCAGTCTTTTCTATTATTTCATTTCTACATGTCAGAGTGCTATTTAATATTATATTATAAGAATAAATGTTATTATTATAATTTTGAAAATATTACATTATACAACATGACAGCGAATTTCTCCTTGATCTGACTTTACATCTTCACTTCACATGTAGTTTATTCTTCGCTCGCCACAAGAAGGAATTTTGTGGGTAGTTAGTGCCAGCATGGGGAACGTAGATAGGGGGGTTAAATCTGATATGTTTGCAGGGAACAATAAGCTTAATTTTTTGAAGCAAATTGGGACGTGGTAAAAGATTAGTCGCGATCTCACGCCGCTTAATTATCTTATTCCTTACAATCCCTACTTTTACATAACCAATATTACAATAACGACTTTTTGGCTCAAAGCCAGGGACCTTTCTCTGGCATTAAACAATACTATGCCTTAGGCTAGGCGCAAACGGACCACCGCCGGCCACTTTTTTAATGTTTAAAGTTCATAAAGAGAATTTAGGTCCTTACGGTTGGAGCGTGTGGTGTGGTGAAGCCGCTCCGCTTCGCTGGAAACACTTGCCACTTTTCCCTGATCTTCTCCGCTCCCCTCCGCCTAGCTCCGCGTCAGTGGAAACGCACCCTTACATTATGTGACAGACAACGTATCACGAAAGTCTACAAGCCACAGTTTTTTCTGTCTTTTCTGTATATGACATCACGTTTATTTACATGCTCGAGTTTAAGATAACAATAATATTCCTTATCTTAATCTACATTGAAAACATACATTATGCAACTCTATCTTCACCGATCTGACTTTATCTTCAAGGTCTGGGTTACGCACGCATCTTAATATCCATAAATAACCCATTAGTCATCTTAAATGTCTAAGTGGCTCACAGACTTTGTTCTCCTAGCATTTTGTAAAATAATTAGTAACAATTTATCAGTACTTAACGCCTCTACACGTAGCTTCAGATGAGCGAGTGTGTCAAGGGCCGTGAAAGTGTCAGTTTAATGGTGTCAATTCAGATGTAGCCAAAACTTAACTAATTTGACAGTACTAAAAATGGACAGTGACATTAAGGGAAGCCTATGTCCAGCAGTGGACTAATAATAATAATGCTGGACAATTCACACAGCATTATCTAGCCCCAAGCTAAGCAGAGCTTGTGTTATAGGTACTAGATAACTAACATACATAATACACTACAGATATACATTTTTTATTATACATAAGAGTATAATAAAAAGGGGGGTCTCGGGGTCCAACCCCGACGTGTTATGTGCGTGTAGATATTTCATCATCATCATCTCATCATCATCATCATCCACAGCCGGATTTTACCCACTGCTGAGTATAGGCCTCCCGAAGTTTGTGCCATCCACCACGATCCTGTGCTAACCGCCTCCATCGACGCCCTCCGACGCGTACTATGTCGTCGACCCACCTTGCTACCGGGCGTCCGACGTTTCTTTTGCCCATTATTGGCCACCAATCAGTTGTTGTTTTGCTCCACCTATCATCACCTCGCCTTGCAATGTGTCCAGCCCAACTCCATTTTAGCTCCATGACTCGAGTACCAACATCCTGAACTTTTGTCCTGTTTCGGATCTCGATGTTCGGAACTCGGTCTGTAAGGTGGATGCCGAGCATGGCTCGCTCCATGGCCCTCTGTGCAACTCTGAGCCGGTACACAGTCTCCTGCGTGAGCGTCCACGTTTCGGCACCGTATGTCATAGTGGGCAGAACACATTGATTAAATAAGCGGGTCTTCAGACATTGTGGAACTTTCTTTGATTTCAGGATGTCATCTAGCTTGCCAAATGCAGCCCATCACCATCCCACCCATCATCATCTAATAAATAAATATTTCTTAATAATTCACCCAGCATCATCTAGGCCTCAAGCTAAGCGGAGCTTGTGTTATATCTACGCATGATAAATGATCTATCTAAACTCTCCTGTTTGTTGTTACAGAGGCTGTGAACTGCATCCTGAAAGCTATTGAGATCTACACCGATATGGGACGGTTCACCGTGGCCGCTAAACAGCATCAAGTATGTATCGTTATAACCATAAAAAGGCTATTTTAAATCGACTTCAAAACAAGAACAAGATTGTTATTATGTTCGGCTGTACGTGCGTTTTTTTTTTAAGTTTTTTAATAAATAAATAATGCTGGACAATTCACACAGCGTTATCTAGCCCCAAGCAGAGCTTGTGTTATGGGTACTAGATAACTGATATATGTACTTAATACAATACACTACATAGATAGTTATTTTTATTATACATAGAAAACATCCAGAACGCCCTGGACAAATGTCTGCAGACCGTACAAACATTTGTCCTGACGCGGGAATACTCAATATATTTTCGGATCGAACCCGCAACCTCCTGCGTCGCAGGGATACCTTCGCCCGCTGCGCCACAGAGGTCGCTATGAGGTAGTATTTAAGCGCAAATCAAAAAAATACTGATTGCACAGAAAAATATTCAACTCAAAATCAGGCGCCGGAATATAGTTTATACTCGGACCTCCGGGCCGGCGCTTGTATTACTCGTGCTTGGTAGGGCGTACTATAGCGTGATTTATTGACTAAAACACTACAGCATTAAGAATGTTTTTTATTTTCATGTTTTGTTGGTTCATCATAATCATTGCATAAGATTGGAAATGTAACTGTGAACGAGTGTTTGCGTGTAGTTGTAACATAGGCCAGTTGTTGAGTAAGCGCTGGGAGAACGTACCATATCCAGATATTACTTAGATCTATGGGTTAATGTATTTTCATTATTTTGTAGTCCGGTAGCGTAGTCCTATGAATAGGCTACGATTTTTTTTGTATTTGTTATCGGTCGTGCCCCCGTAACTAATGTTCCCAATTTAATAGGTTATTGAACCAATTTGACCTTTTTTAATCGAATTTGAATATGACTCGTGTTTTGTAGGACATTATACATATTTGTTTAATATACCTATAGTGTAAAAAAGTGCGTGTTAAGTCTAGACAGTCAAGACTCTAAAAGGTGACCTTAACCACAAAGACAACGAATTACGTGTAGAAACTTTTTCTACTTATTTGACCTCACGCGTTCTCTCTCATATGTACGAAACCTGAATAAAAGTTTGTTTCACATTCTCAAAGCTTTAGCAATAATTCTTTGTTATCTACTATGGTGACGTGACATATTAGACAATAAAGAATTATTGAATATCATAAAAAAATAGCGGTGATGTGATACACATATTAGTCGTTCTATTCAGACATAAAGATATAGATGGTACGTAAAAATATTGTTTTTAAGGTTCCATGCAATGCACACATTAATCTCTTTCTTTTTTCTCCCCCACAGAACATAGCAGAACTTTACGAGACAGAATGCGTAGACCTAGCCCGCGCGATGCAACATTACGAACAAGCAGCGGACTATTTCCGAGGCGAAGAGTCCACCTCATCAGCTAACAAGTGCATGCTGAAGTTAGCTCAGTACGCGGCCCAGTTGGAGCACTACGACAAGGCTATACAGATCTACGAGCAGGTGAGTGCGAGCGAGACCCGACTGTTTTAGGAATAGTCCACCTCATCAGCTGGCAAGTGTATGCTGAAGTTAGCGCAGTACGCGGCCCAGTTGGAGCACTACGACAAGGCTATACAGATCTATGAGCAGGTGAGTGCGAGCGAGACAGCCGACTACTTTAGGAATAGTCCACCTCATCAGCTGACAAGTGTAAGCTGAAGTTAGCTCAGTACGCGGCCCAGTTGGAGCACTACGACAAGGCTATACAGATCTACGAGCAGGTGAGTGAGAGCGAGACACCCGACTACTTTAGGAATAGTCCACCTCATCAGCTGACAAGTGTAAGCTGAAGTTAGCTCATTACGCCGCGCAGTTGGAGCACTACGACAAGGCTATACAGATCTACGAGCAGGTGAGTGCGAGCGAGACACCCGACTGCTTTAGGAATAGTCCACCTGATCAGCTGACAAGTGTAAGCTGAAGTTAGCTCAGTACGCCGCGCAGTTGGAGCACTACGACAAGGCTTTACAGATCTACGAGCAGGTGAGTGCGAGCGAGACACCCGACTGCTTTAGGAATAGTCCACCTGATCAGCTGACAAGTGTAAGCTGAAGTTAGCTCAGTACGCCGCGCAGTTGGAGCACTACGACAAGGCTATACAGATCTACGAGCAGGTGAGTACGAGCGAGACACCCGACTGCTTTAGGAATAGTCCACCTGATCAGCTGACAAGTGTAAGCTGAAGTTAGCTCAGTACGCCGCCCAGTTGGAGCACAACGACAAGGCCATACAGATCTATGAGCAGGTGAGTGCGAGCGAGACAGCTGACTGCTTAAGGGAGGTTCCAGCTCATCTTCTAACAAGTGCACGCTGAAGTTAGTTGATTATTGACTAGCCCAATACGCGGCCCAGTTGGAGCACTACGAGAAGAATACACAGAGCGGGTGTCTACGAGCAGACGAGGGCGAGCGAGACGAAGCTATGTGAAACGTAACTTCGAGTCCACTTCATCAGCTAACAAATGTATACTGAAGTTAGCTCAGTACAGCTGACAATGTTATAAAGAGTCCACTTTATAAGGCAAGAGCTTGATGGAGGTAGCTCACGCACTCCGTCACTAAAAACACTTACCCATCCACTTTTCGGAATGAACATGATACCTATAGTGTAGGCAGATTAGTCAGAAACTTAATGCTTAGCGGAGAACTGTGGCGAATAGACTGGCGTGGGCTAGCCGAGTAGATGTGAAGATAGCCGAGTAATTCATTTAATTTGATATTATTATTAAAAAAGTAAATTACCATCAACGAATGTGAACAAATTAGAACTACACTTGCGAGCTTTAAACTGGAATCGCTTCAAGGGTTGTTCAAGACTAATTTTTACAATTTCTTTGCAGTGAACTATGAGTTAAGTTATGTTTTCCCTTACGCAGGATTTATTGGCGACGATAAATTTTGATTTAATGGACGATAATGTCCGCTGCCACACCGCAGCAGTGACTAGATAGTACCGACAGACGTCTTCCATGTCGGCATTGCCACACTAGACTGGCCAGCCCTTATTCCTGACTTGAACCCAATCTGGCATATGTGGGACGAGCTAAAACAGCGGATACGAGGGAGAAATCCAGTTCATCCAGCTCCGGCGCCGATAGAAGCCGATAGATGCAACTTCGACCTATTGCAATAATTCCCAAAATTTAGGTAGCCAATTTAATTAATTTTAAATCTTCTTGATATCACTTGAAAGGTAATAAAATTACCTTTCAAATGATATACCACAATCTATAGTTCATTGTACATAAATTGTAAAAAAATTGTTTTGATCAACTCGCGATGAAAGCGATTCCATTTTAAAGCTCGCAAGTGTAGTATTTACAATTGAAAGCCAAGTGCAGACTGTTACAATCAATCTACAGGTCAATACAATCTACAACTGATCCATATCAATACCAGTCGTCACGTCCTCGCTACGCTGGCTGCATTGCCCCGCTGTATGGCAATGCTGATGCGCTACGCCAGATACTCACCAGCTCTCAAGTCACTTGTCATTTCGACCAGACGACGCTTAGAAATATGTTTTTACTCGGAGAGCCTCGGTACCCCACGGACCCTAGGGTCTCGACTCCAAGGGGAGCTGATGCGAAGGTTCTGTCGACACCTGTATAATTGCGCCGCTTGAGATCCTCAGCCAAATCTGCCGCCATACCAGCCCAATAATTAGTAAATATCTAGAAATAAAAACCGTGTGGTGCCGGCTTAGAATTTGCACTACCCCAACCCTTCACGCGGGTTCGTAATAGGCGACTAAAGGTTACCCACAGGGGGTGGTCAGCGCCAGAAAAAGTCTACCACAGAACTGCGACGCCCAACCCGCATGCCCAGCGTAGGGATCGTGAGAACTACCCCCTATCATGAAAGCCGATAAGGCTCTAATCAGGAGGCCTGCGACCATCAGTGGACCGGTATAGACTTTAGTTGTACATTATTTTTAGTATAGTTTGACAATGCCCTTATACAGCAGCATACTTTGACATGCCCTTTAATTAATTAATTAATTATTTATTTGATTCCAACAAATTATTTTTATTATTATTTTTCAGTCATGTCTGTCTGTTTTTTTTTCTTTGTGCCTTATGGTGTTTCCTATAGCGAAATACATGGTGTGTTATTGTTGAAATAGGAATAAAATATAGAATGTAACGACATCAAGTGTAACATCAAGTGTACCTACGTTGGAATAAATAAATACATACAAAAGTATAAGAATAAAGAACTTGTCTAGTCCTAACATTCCGTTATTTGTCCTCAGATCGCCAAGTCCTCTCTAGACAACAGCCTCCTCAAGTACAGCGCCAAGGAGTACATGTTCCGCGCGGCCCTGTGCCACCTCTGTGTGGACATCCTGAATGCCCAGCACGCGCTCGACAAGTACTGTGGGTTGTACCCGGCCTTCGGAGATACCAGGGAGTGCAAGCTTGTTCGGGTATGTATATTGGTTTCACTATTCTTGTATAACGGTGCCTGTTTATAGATAGTTTTTTTATCTTTTGTATGCATTTTTAGTGTGATTTAACGTAAATATATGTTATTTAGACTAATGGCACATCATTGTAATTCTTTGACATAACTAAGTGTCAAATAAATAAATAAAAAAATTAATTAATTGTCTATAAATGAAAAAATAAATGAAATGTACCTAATAACTCAGTACAGTGAGTACCGTTTCTATAATCCTTCTGTCAACCGAAAATGCGCCTTAATAACACCTAACGTAACGACACAGCGCACACGTTGCGAGGCAGCGCCGCCGGTAGAGTTAAAAATATTTTGACAAGTCCTCGGTCAACTAATTTGATTAGGCTTGGCGCAAACGAACCATTGACCACAGGCACCGGTGATCGTTGCGCGCTACCCGTTTGCGCCAGGCCTTACCCTCATTCATTACATTACACAGAAAGTGGAATGCGTGTCTAATTTTTCACAGAAAAAACCTATTGCGACCGAGACGGGCAAAAATATCTTTGAATACAATTAAATTATAATAATAATAAATAATAATGCTGGACAATTCACACAGCATTATCTAGCCCCAAGCTAAACAAAGCTTGTGTTATGGGTACTAGATAACTGATATACTTAATACAATACACTACATAGATAGATATTGTTTATTATACATAGAAAACATCCAGAACACCCTGAACAAATATCTTCAGATCGTACAAATATTTGTCCAGAGGCGGGAATCGAACCCTCGAAGGTCCGCCTGCGACGCAGGAGGTTGCCTGCGTCGCAGGCGGACCTTCGCCCGCTGCGCCACAGAGGTCGTCAATTCTTTTTCTTCTCATATTTCATAAGTCACAACACAACACAAGCTTTGCTTTCCTTGATGCTATATAAAAAAATAAAAAAATATTTATTTTCACACCTAGGATGCAATAGGTGCACACTTCAAAGTAAAATTCTTAAAGTTACCCCTAAATTAGACATGAAAATAAAGTGATATTTTTGATTATTTTTCATTTTGATTTTGATCCGTCGCTTCGATATGTTGAGTAAAGAAGCGACGCAGAAACCTTTGGAAACTAGAAAAATAAGAATAATAATTAATCATTTATTTCGTACATAACAAGAATAACAATTAATGGGACTTGTTATTTTTCGACCTTGTAAAACCCGTGGCAAGCTTTTTTATCCTCTACGTGTCTCACATCATTCATTACCATTGCCTGAAGTTATCTATCAATAATTTAATTCCAGGAACTGATTGAGCATCTCGAAGAACAAAACGTGGACGCATTCACTGAATCAGTGAAAAACTACGACAGCATATCTCGCCTGGATCAGTGGTACACAGCGATGCTCGTCCGCATCAAGAAGCAAATCAACGAAGACGCTGACCTACGTTGAGTGTCCCCAGCTTGTTGTCGTCGCGCGAGTGAGTGGCTTTTTATAACTACCCTCAAATCAAACTTTTTTGTTTAAAACTTTTTAATCTTTCGCGATTTGTAAACATAGTTATTGGTTTAATCGGGTATTTATCGCGTACCTTTTTGTTATTATATCCCGTTTCTACCGTCGTCAAATTTGGAAGTTATTAAGCTTAAAATAAAAGAACTCTTATAACGGAGTGGTAATCATCTTTGATAACAAGTTCGAACCGCTTTTAGCAGCCTCTATCTGCTGTTTGAATCGTGAATTTTCTCATATCCAATTTATCCATCGTTTTAACTTATTGATTTTAGACCCGTAGGTATGCGTCTGTATTGACGTTGTTCACTATTTTCGAGTTACATTAAGATTTATTCAATCACGGATTTCCTGATATTGTTGGTAGTTTCAGCAACACTGAAAATAAACTGCAAACATGCGTAACCTGCGTGAATATTTAATGTACAGTGCTATTGTCCTATTCCTATAAAAGTCAATTTAAAGACATGACATCATTTTCAGTTCTACATATTTTAGTGAAATCAGCACAACTACAGAAACAAAATAGCTGACATATTCACCTTCGAACTAATTAAAAGTGTGAATAATGAGTAAACGGTGTAACGCTGTTGGCTTGCTAAATAATAACTCCTACGTTTTACTCAAAAACACAGCACTATTAAGAAAATAGAACCGTGAAGAAGTCAAATTTCACGCACTCAAATTACTTTAAAAATCAAACAGAACAAAGATTTTTGGCTATAATTATTTTAAAAGCCAATCAAAAGATTTAGAAAACTTAGACCTGCAAGTCCAAGTGGTTGAATAAATTTCTAACGAGTCCAAGAAATCAAATGTTTCCAAAGATATGAGGACTTAAATGAGTTAGTTCGATTATTTGTAAAGCTAAAATTGCATTTATTAGTAACTATACGAAAATAACTTAAAAATTATGTATGATTGTCAGGCTAATATTAACAATCATTAAAAAGAGTTACAACAAATCTTTACTCAAAGTTATTTAACATTTCGAAATCTGCAATTCGTGTGACATTTTATTGCGTTTTAGTAGAATCATAAAGCAGAATTTGCTCAAAACGAATCGAGCGACGACACGTAGAAATAATTATCCCTTATCATTATTAATGTAGACTTCATTATTCCTATACCTATTCATTGACGGGTTGTTACAGTATTTGAAATGAAGGAAAGTCGCAACTACTTAAAACACTGTCCCACGTACATAAATGTATGAAAGTTACGTACGTGAATTTTATGTAGCTCTACATAACATGCAGGCAAATTTTGTCGCGTTCTTCTAATGAAGCGCCATATTGTGGTTTTGTAGATTTTCTGTGGTAACATTTCTCGTAGTGCTGCTACATAGTTTGATTCGATTTATCGATAAATATTCGATAGTTCTACTTATCGATATTAAGTTAGGGAATGTGAATGTGTGTATGATTGTGTGGTTGTCACCTACTTAAATCATTGGAAACTTCAATAGTGTAACAATCATTGTCTTTTAAGGATATTAGGTTAGTTTGGCGATATCAATTATTTTTCATAAACCTACCATTCAGTATACAAAGGTAGAACGTTCCATGTAACGCTAAGTACACTAATTTGAAGTTGGACTTGTTATTTGTATTTATTATTGTGTCATTGTATGACTGTTCACTGTATATATTTATGTTAATTTTAGTGTTAAAAAGTCCCATTTGTAACCCAAATGTTTAGGCAATCAATTTTCATTGGCAATAAGTGAAATCTGATTTATTTCTGTTGACAATCAGTCCATGCGTTGTAAGAATTATCGATATTGTTGTTTTTCATTTTGTCGACTAAAACAACACTATTACATCGTCGATTTTGTGTAATAATGCGCTAGAGTTCATCGATTAATTTTTATAATGGGGCCTACTCTCATTTAGATTAGAGAAATAATATTTTGTAACATTTATTTTGTTGTTGTACATATTATATTTGTTTCGTTTAAATAAATTTTATATTAATTTACTGTTAACTTTTATTTTTTCACCTTTATTTTGTTGCAGTGATATGCATAACTTTTTTTACAGTTACGCGTTTTTTGTCCACCGTGTCTTTAAAAATAATCCAAGTTTGAAATATTTGTAGTCATTAAACTAGGTTTACACTAAAGGTTTTTTGATCCCATTTTTTATATATATTTAATTCATTTTCGGTGGACTTAGCACGGGTTAGACATATTGTGAAACTAGATTAAATTGTATGTTAAATTTAACGATTCTAAACATAATACTTTAGTCATTAATCTAAGACACATGCCTTAATAGGCTTAACTTGAAACGAATTCTACAACATGCCACATCTGCTTTTCGCTTTACTTCATTACTTAGACTAAATAATTATAGACATTTTTGATCTTGAAATACTTACTCCGTTTTTGATAGTTTAGGACTTGTAATCATCGTTTTTGTATGTAAGCCCATTCTTACACGAGTTGGCAAATGTTGGTTGCCAACGCAACCGGTCGCTTAAGCAGTTACCAAACAAGTAACTATTAACTAGTTTATTTTAGCTACTTTACTAAAAGTTTTGTGTCTAAAGCGACCTGTTCGTCGGCAACGAAACAGTTATCAGAATGGTCTACCAAAATATTTCCAAAGGTGAAAACTTCACCCTATAATATAGTTATATCGGTGACCCAACGGCTCATGTCATTTCATACTCCTATAGGTCGACATAGTTTATACATATGACCATTATCCATAAACAACTATTATAAAAGGTGGCATGTTTACATTTAGCAATAGATCGGTTTAACGCATTTTATGGCACTGGTACTCGTTTAATGTAAAGAAATAAAGGTTATTAACAAAATATGGAATTTTATTATTATATTGACATTTTATTTGTTAGGACGGATATTTGACTCAGTAGCGTAGATTCATGCTACGCAGGAGTTCGATTACCGCCTCGGGACAAATGTTTGTACGATCAGATCAGATGAAGTAGGTACATTTGTGTCGGGTGCTCTAGGTGTTTTCTGTGTATAAAAAAAAATCTATGTTTTTAGTATATCAGTTATCTAATACCACAAGCTCTGCTTATTTTAGGGCTAGGTGATGCTGCTATGTGGTTTGTCCAGCATTATTTATTTATTTTTTTGACTGCGTTTTCCTTTTATCCTGTGTTTTTACTCGTGTGACTCAATAATAATAATTCTGAGTTTGAATAAACAAATAAATACGCCACTAAGTTCTTTGTGTAAATAGCAAAAAAACTACAAAAACGTCCCAATAATTTATTCAAACATTGATTCGATTCTTCTTAATCTTCTCCGCGTGTTCTCCATAAACATGGGTGTTTTTTTTCTTCTTCACTGCTTCGTTCATCACCGTCTTTTGGTCGTTATTGTGAGAGCTATCTGAGCGACCTACTTGGTCGTGCGAACCTCCTTGTGCGACTACTTCCTTGAACGAAGTCACGAGCTGACCACCGATCTGTTTTATGAAATCGGCAATCTGTTGGCCGAGTTCGACTTTGCCTTGGACTTGAATGTTGTACGGCGATGCTAGATATAAAGGTGAGACGGCTGAAATATAGTTATGAGCGAATTTCTTATGAGTAGGTACTAGGTAGGGTACTTCTTAGATAGGGCGCCGACGCAATCGGTGGTATTAGTATTATGCACCAGAAATTCACCGTTCTACATGGGTAACTAAAGTACTGATTGTTAACTCGATTGATTGCGTTTGTAACCAACGATTTCTTGTCTCGTGTAAGAATGAGCTTAGTCGTGTAACGATTAGTTATTAATGTTATCTAACTTGTGTATCAAATTGACTTAAAAATCTTATCATTGCTCGGAACAATAAATAGGTAAAATACTTCAAACTTACCAAATAATAGTAAAAAAACAGAAATGTACATGGTGCTTTTAATCATTGCAATTCGGAAGGAAAAATTAAACCCATGATTGGAAATAATTAAAAACAATTAAATTTTTAGTAGGTACTAATACAATAATGCGATTTCTTAATTTTATAGGCATTTTTATTAAGAACTTAATTGCATTCTTAATTTATTTTACCTATTAAGATTGGCTGGCCACAGAACTCTGAAATTATAGAAAAAAACTGAATAGAAAAGTAAATTTACAAACATGCTTCTACCTGCGGTTTCGTTCGCGTAATATTATAACAAAATGTCATTACGATTAGACGTAATATAATTACAACATTTCAGAATAGATTTTAGATGTAAATAATATTATTTCCATTAGGACGTAATTGCAATTTTCCTCAAAAATGTTAGTGTGACGTAAAGAGTATGATAAAAGAGTAGTTTTAACTTTCCGATTAGAGCTAAATATAACTCAGATTACCTTACAAAAATAGATAAACATTGCTTTACATTTCTTACTACATTATCTAGCCTCACCATCATCAGCCTAAAGCAGTCCACTGCTGGACATAGGTCTCCCATACAGAGCGCCAAAGCGCCCTGTCTTCAGCATGGCGCATCCAGCGTGCAGTCGTGCAGGCCGTCACACCTGGCCGGAGGGCGTTCTACACTACGTTTGCCGAGTTGCGGACTCACCTCGCGCATTGCGCTATCATAAGATGGAAAATGCAGAAGGACGATTCTTTTCGATTTTTGCTTTGGCAAGTCCAAGATTGAAACAAATGCAGTGGGTATAAACTTGTGAAACAAATTAAATAAGTATTGAAAGAACGTAAAAAATTAAGATTATGAACTGCTATGAAACATGGCAGCGATCTAAATGATCTCAGCTTTTTTATCGGTGAAGCCACTATCTGAACGAACTTGACTAGTTTTTACATAATTGATTCTGTTATTCTTTATTATAAACAATTAATACAAAGTATAAACTTATTGGTGAGGTTTTTTGAGAAGGGCGGTGATGGCCAAGTCCGAAACCACGCGAGTTAAATAAAAGTCGTGAAAGTAGTCATGCCCTCGATTTATAAGAAAACAATAACTGCATATTTAGTTTTATTTTTATCTTTTACTTTTATTGATGGAAATCGACCCGAATGGCTATGATATCAAAAAAAGACACCTTGCTTTTTCCTTTCATTTTCAGTAATTCATTTCATTGCAAAGATATCAGCAACAAAATCCATTGGTTCGATAATACTGAATGTCTTATTTTTGAAAAATATTACTGTCGATTTCCGACAAAAGTAAAAGTTAAAAAAAACCTAAATATGCAGATATTGTTTTTTATAAATCGAGGGCATGAATCCTTTCACGCCTTTTCTCTAACTCTCGTGGGTTTGGACGTGGCCATCACCGCCCTTCTCAAAAAACCACCTATAGAATAAATAGTACAATGTGCATAGGCGAGCTTAACCCTGAAAAAGAGTTTTCTTCCAGGAAACCTAAGAGTTATAAGAGAGGCGATGGAAAACGTAGAAGAAGTGTACAAATAATGAATCTACAATACATAGAATCATCATCATCAGCCTATATTTAGTCCACTGCTGGACATAGGCCTCCCCTAATGAGCGCCATAGCGCCCTGTCTTCAGCTTGCCGCATCCAGCATCTGCCTGTAGTCTTTCGCAAGTCGTCATCTTGCCGGAGGGCGTCCTACAGTCCTACCCTTTCTGCCCCGGGCCTCACATGACACGCTCGATAGCAATTTGGCACTTTCTTGCCTAGATGCATGTACTAAAAAAGAACTAAACTAAAATCGGTTCATCCGCTTGGGAGCTACGATATCACAGACTCTTTTTGCGTCGGGGTTAAAAATATCTATCTATGTTGTGTATTTTATTAAATACTAGTAAATGCCCGCGGTTTCGCACGCGTTTTTCTATGGAAACGTTTAAAGGTGATACAATCTCATGGGAACTGATTTATGGGATAAAAAGTAGCCTATGTTTGATTCCAGGATTAGAATTACCTGTATGCTAAATTTCAGCCCGAACCGTTCAGTAGTTTTGGCATGAAGAGGTAACAAACATCCATCCAAACTTTCACATTTATAATATTAGTGTGATATCAGTTATCTAGTACCCATAACACAAGCTCTGCTTAGCTTGCGGCTAGATGATGCTGTGTGAATTGTCCAGCATTATTTATATGTATTGTATGTAAATGGCCACATTGATACAAGAACGGTGGTCGTACATGGTCACCTTCTCGAAATCGTTTCCGATTACACTTACCTCGGGCAGATTCTGCAGTTATGTAAAAATAATTTTAAGAAGGAGGCCAAGAGATAGCTAGGCCGCGTTTGGGAAATTACCTCGCAATGCTTGAAAACTAAAGTTTTCAATCAGTGCGTCATGAGTGACCTATGGAGCTGAGACGTGGCCACTCACGGTAGGGCTGGTCCACCAGCTCAAAGTCGCTCAGCGAGCTATGGAATGAGCTCGGAGTTTAAAGTTATCGACATAGCCAGCTGAAGTGGCAGTGGGCCGGCCATATCTCGCTAAGAACCGACAACTGCTGGGGAAACGTGTTCTTGGGTGGAGACCACGACTCGGCAAACGTAGTGGAGGACGCCCTCCGGCAAGGTGGGATGACGGCTTGCGAAAGACTTCAGGCAGATGCTGAATGCGGCAAGCTGAAGACAGGGCGCTATAGCGCTCATTATCGGATGTCTATGTCCAGCAGTGGACTAATATAGGTTGATGATGATGAACTTTCTGAGCAGGTGTACTATAAATATATTATAAATGCGAAAGTTCGGACTTTTGTTACCTCTTCTCAGCAAGTTCGGGCTTGCATACCTAGATATTAAGTACGACAGATAAAACATGGGTTTCTTTTTATCCCATAAATCAGTTCCCATGGGATATCAATAACCTTTAAACGTTTAAACATTCTTTTCCATCGAACAAAGCGTGCGAAACCGAGGGTAGAAACTAGTTATTCGTATGCAAAGAAAACAAACACATGCTTGGAACAAATATTTGCATGTGATGCAAACATTTGTCCCGAGGCTGTAAAAGAATTCCTTTCTTAAATAACCTTTAAACGGTTGACGGCATAACCTACTTTATAATATTAGTGTGATACAAAACCTCACTCAATATAATCATAGTCATGTCAATGTCTCGCAGTGAATCTCTGACCCCAGTATAAAGACCATCTTGGACTGGTTTGGGGAACAAAACCTAACTTAGGGTAGGTAAGGTAGGTAACAGAAAACAGTGCTTAACCCGTGAGAAGGCGCGCCTAATTTTGTTACATGGATAGGCGCGCGCGAGCAAATTGCTCACATTACTTTAAATGCTTATATATCTACAAAATTAGTATTTTTGGCTATAAATGGGATCATAAATAATAAAACAGCATTTATTTTATACGTAAACAGGGGTTTTAATTAAAACTATGAAACATTAATGCAACTTCTACCGCAAACAACCAATTAACTAATTTTTGATCTACTGACTTTGGAAGTCCTCAAAAAAATCATAATATTTTTTTTTTTTGTGTTATATAACTTAAAAGTTTCACTCTTCCATGAGATCAAGACAAGTGTGCCTCTGAAAACACGTTGTACACATATACGTTATGTGCTCGGTGCAGAGTAATTGCTTGCATGAAGTGCATGCTTTTTTTTGATCGTTTGTTCTTACGTCTAGGTCATATCGCACAGAATCTACTTAGCCTAGGTTCTGCAGCTGCCGTAGAAATCGGCACGAATCGCTTTATTAGGAACTTTAGATCTGAAAATATGTTCTCCATGCAAATCCGCCATGAAATATGTGTAGTAGAATTCGATGATTTTGTGCAATATTTAGATCGTCCATTTTGTATGTATTGTGTGTTGTAACTGAAAGCAAAATAAAATAGCATTAAAATATGACTTCATAGTACCTACCTAATTAATAATAATCAATTTTAATACAAATCAACAGAATAAAACACGAGAAAAATAAAAAAACATTTTTTGGTATGTAAAAAAATAACTTACGTGGATGGGCGCGCGATGAGCAAAGTGCCGCGCGACGGTGCGGGGCCTCCACAAATGCTTCACTGCGCATTGGCAGCGAGTCTGAGCAGCACTTGAGTTACGCGAGGGGAGAGGGGTTGAATAGTTAGGAAGGTACCTGGGCGCTCGGGGTGCCATGAAATTTGGATCACCAAAAACTCCTACATTAAATTTTAGTGTGAGCAAATTGCTCATAGCGCGCCTTCTCACGGGTTAAGTACATTTACTTAAATTTATTTAGATGCAATTTAATTGCATCTAAATAAATTTAAGTAAATGTACTTAAGCACTGTTTTCTGTCAATGAAAGAAAGAAAGATAAAGTTTTATTATTATGAAATAATAGTACACAAGTATCTAATTTACACTCGATAGGCTGGTAAAATAAATATAAATTACACAAGTACTTCGATATAATAAATAAATAAATAATGCTGGACAATTCACACAGCATTATCTAGCCCCAAGCTAAGCAGAGCTTGTGTTATGGGTACCTACTAGATAACTGATATACTTAATACAATATACTACATAGATAGATATTTTTATTATACATAGAAAACACCCAGACCAAGGGACAAATTTCTGCAGATCGTACACAAATTTGTTCCGAGGCGGGAATCGAACCCACAACCTCCTGCGTCGCAGGCGGACCTTCGCCCGCTGTGCCACGGAGGTCGTCACTACCTATATAAAAGAACTTTATATAGGTAGGTATTCTACGATATTTACGTAGGCGACTTTGATATTAAAATTGACTGTACAAATTACCTTATGTCCATTTGCTATGTGTGACCAATTGTATGATTGTTTACATTCATTAATAGTTTTCATATGCAATAAATTGCATATCATGCCCATGACTTTTGGCTTTTCTGTGGAAGGAGCTGCACCTAAGTTTATTTACCTATGTTGGACCTAAGTTTACGGAAATAAAATTTATTTATATCTCAGAAGTTAACGGATAAGGTATTGTCGAAGGGTAAGCCGCTTACAAAAATATATAAAAATTGTTTTAAGGCCAGGTATTCCTGCAGCAGTAGGCGTAAGGGAAAACGCGCGCCTGCCAAACCGCCGCGCTCGTGTTTTTTGTAGTTATTTATACATGGTGATTAAGAAGAAAATCATTTTATCAAGTCAAACTTTGCGAATTTGTTTAGAAATATTAGTTGAGTACAAAAAAAGTGTGATATCAGTAGTACCTAGTAGTCATAGTTTTGAAAAAACGTTAGAAAAAGGGGTAACTTTGGGATTTTTGTCTTTCGAGTGAAGTTCATGAGATCTTGTAACTGAATGCGGCTTTGACTAGACTAGATCCTTAAGTATTATATAACTTTTTTTCAGAATTTAAAACACTATTTTCTGAGTCTCGAATGATTTTAAAAATCACAAAAATGCGGCCTACCGTTCCTTAATGGTTCCCTAAAGCCGGATACTGACCGGTGGTGCTACGGAGCGTAATGTAATGTACCATTCACTCACAGCGAGCATGATACGTTACGCCGTGTGCTAAAATCCGCCTCGTTGCTCGTTGTGAGCGCCTTCTTTCCCCGTACTGACTGCCTAAATGCTCGCTGTGTAACACGTTAGGGTGGGTCCAGACCAAACGAACGAGAGCGAGCGAAGGCTATCAACCGAATGCGATCGAACCAGTGTGGACGTCACGGCGAAAGCAAGCGAGCCCGAACGAGGGCCTTTGTTCGCCTTCGGCCGTGCTCGCCGTGCTGTGCTTCGCTGGGTTTCACATGTGTTCGTTTGGTGTGGACACAACAGCGAAAACGAGTGAACATTCGGTATCGATCGTCGAATCCCACTCGTTAGCCTCCGCTCGCTCTCGTTCGGTTGGTCTGGACTGGACCCACCCATTACGCCCCGTAACGCTGGTCAGTACAGTACCCAACCCACCAATACTTTTCTACTAGAAAAGTAATGCAATGTTGCTTGGCGCCAGAAATCAATATGTATCAATTTGTGTCTAAATTAAAAGTTAATTTATATATTTACAAATATTTGGTAGAAGTAAATTCCTAAAAACCTTTTACAAAACGCTGTAAGATTGATTGTCATAGGAGTCTGTCTGCTCTCAGACGTAGAGTCGATTTGTCTGAGGTACAATTTTGACAGAAGATATTTCTAAATGTAACTACAGTTTTTCCTTCTTAAAGGGCTGTTCAGACCTTCGCGGTAGGTATTCGCTACCCAGAGCGGTAATCCTAATGTTCACTAAAATACCCAGGATACCGCGGACCGCGCGATACCGAGCGAAATCCAAGCGAAATTGAGTACTGCTACCCCCTCGGGTCACGATTGTCACTAATACAGCGTAATTAGGTTTGAACAAGCTATCGACCGACAGCCAAAAAGAGATGTAACTAATGTTTTTTTTATACTTAAAGAACAAACATGGAAAGTCGGGATATCGACTTGTTGTGTTGTGATAGTTAAATGTCTACAGGGTGCTGTTACATGTGTATTAAGGCGAAAGGGTGATCCTGGAATCCGAGAGGATCAACGTGTAAATACATTTTTTTGATGTCGATTTTTTTTTAAATAGGTACCTACTTTTTTTTTCTTCATATTCGTGTTCATTTACACTGCTTACTCATATATAAATCCACGTTATAAATATTTCGTACATGTATTTTGCTTGTTATTTTTTCAGCATAGGTACTTTAACATGCTTTGTCAAAAAAAAAAATGTAGATACTTTGTAATTTCAACATAATAATAACACTGTAAGAATACACGTAAAATAATACCAATATGAAAAAAAAGTAATTTTTTTTCAAAAATTGTAAAAAAACGCGAAATTCAAAAAATCGTACAATAAAAGTTGATTCCCTCGGGGTCTAGAATCACCCGCTTTCGGCTTAGGACACATAACGTGGCACCCTGTACAGGTACTATATATTCTATTAATAATAATAATATAAGCCTTTATTCAAACTATTAATATTTACAAACATTACCTACTTAAAAATTATAATACTAGTTTGTTTGCTGCTTGGCAAAGGCCTCCCCCAGCCTTCTCCACTCCTCCCTGTCTTAGGTTTTCCTCGTCCATGTCTTGCCTGCTCCTTTGACTATATTCTATTACTCTATACTTATTATATTATTATAATAGGTACTGTTGTCTTAAGGGTCCGGCGACTGATGAATTTCCCATACAAACGTAGTACCAAAATGATTTGTTATTTGAGAATATTTTCACCATGGTTTGCTATTATTTGTATTAGAATAGTAATTATTTAGGTTCCTGCAACAAGTTTTTTTCAAAATACTTATCTACACAAATACTAAGAAAACATTCATTTTTTAATGTAAAAATGCGATTCGGTTTAATTTCATTTCAGAAAGGTATTTTGAAAAAAAAATTGTGGTAGGAACCTAGATTAATGCAATTTTAATACAAATAATAGCAGACCATGGTGAAAATATGCTAAAATTACAAATCATTTTGGTACTACGTTTGTATGGGAAATCCATCCGTCGCCGGACCCTTAAGGGTCCGGCGACTGATGAATTTCCTATACAAACGTAATACCAAAATGATTCGTAATTTGAGAACAGGTATATTCACCATGGTTTGCTATTATTTGTATTAGAATAGTATTTATATATGTATAGGAATAAGTGTCGGAAATGTGATGAGAACTATTATTTTATTCCAGTCATTGAATCTAAGCTCCGACGACGTCAACTACAACTCCGTTTTCATTATTCAACAAGTTCAGAGGTCCTCCTTTGTTATCTACACAGGATTACATACATTAAAATAACATTAAGCATTTACCTTTGCTTCGACAGTTTCGTTTGTAACATTTCACGGGTGACAGTTTTAGGGCATTGATTTTATTACGAAAATGTTCCAAGAACATGATGTTACGAAGAAGAACAAATTTGAGTCTTCGATTAGTGAGTTGAAGAAGAAAGCTTTTGTTACGGCTGCGGAAATCGAAAGCTACAGTAAGTTTTTCATTATTTTTATTAGTTTAGATATTATTCAGGATTTATGACTAACTCCAATGGCGCAATGGGATACGATCCGCCTACGACGCTCAAGGTTGCGAACTCGATTCCAACCGCGGGAGTAGGTAATGTTTGTACTATCTGCAGATGTTTGTTCCGGATCTGGATGTTTTATATGTATAGGTACTTAATAAAAAATAATAATTATGTATTATATTCTTATTGACAAAGAAAATTACAATCAAATAATAGAAATAAATTAGAACTAGTATTTACAATTGAAGCAATTGAGCTAACTGCAGACTGTTGCAAACAATCGCTAGCTCAACTGATCTATATCAATACCAGTCGTCGCGTCCCCGCTACGCTGGCTGCATTGCCCCGCTGTATGGCAATGTTTATGCGCTGTGCCAGATACTCACCAGCTCTCGGGTCACGCGTCGCTTCGACCAGACGCTCAGATATTTTTTTGCAAATACGAAGAGCCTCTGCATGGTAATAATTAAGTACCTATGTATATCAGAGGACCTCACCTCTGTGGCGCAGAGAGCGAAGGACCGCCTGCGACGCAGTATGTTTGCGGGTTCGATTTCCGCCTCTCGGGACAAATATCTGCATATATTTTTTTCAGGATGTTCTGGATGTTTTCTATCTATAATAAAAAAAAATAGTGTATTATATAAAGTAGCTAAATCAGTTATATAACAACCATAACACAAGCTCTGCTTAGCTTGGGGCTAGATAACGCTGTGTGAATGAAATGGTTATTGTGGGTTATCCCTAAGAGATAGACATATACTATTGCGGACTTTTTTGTAGACCTTTTTAAGGTGTACAATACTGTAGTACATTATTTTGATATATCTTGTAGGGTTCAGCCAGCGTTTGCAATGTAAGCGCAAAAAAATGTGTAAATTTACGACATCACATTAGAAACCTCTAAAATTACCAGTGTTTCTCTACGTATGCATGTATTATACATTCGACGACCTCCGTGGCGCAGCGGGCGAAGGTCCGCCTGCGACGCAGGAGGTTGCGGGTTCGATTCCCGCCTCGGAACAAATTTGTGTACGATCTGCAGAAATTTGTTCAGATGGTCTGGGTGTTTTCTATGTATAATAAAAAAAATATCTATCTATGTAGTGTATTATATTAAGTATATCAGTTATCTATAGCACCCATAACACAAGCTCTGCTTAGCTTTGGGCTAGATAATGATGTGTGAATAGTCGAGCATTATTTATTTATTTATTTATATAAACATTCCTCTTGAATCACTATATCTATTTAAAAAAACCGCATCAAAATCCGTTCCGTAGTTTTAAAGATTTAAGCATACATAGGGACAGACAGACAGCGGGAAGCGACTTTGTTTTATACTATGTAAAATAAAGATGCGATAGAGCCAAAGTGAAATCCGTCTGTAACTCGCTTGGTTAGCTAGAGCGTAGCTAGAGCACCGCCAGGTTCAAAGGCTGTACAGTGGCGGTCAGAAGTGGTGACCTAGATTAAATAAATAAATAAATAAAATAAATAAGCTGAAGATTCTAAAGACATTGTCTTACAGCCATTCGTGGTACGACCTTTCTCAAATTTATTATTATTTGGGTCCATTCCGGACCCTGAAAGATACCCCTGGTTGCATTTTCACAATACATTGCTGGTTATGTATTGTGTTATGTATTGCTGGTTATGGTTATGTCACACTTGTAGTGTGACATGTGTCGCAAATTACTTTGGGTGCAATTATACATGTACCTACCTTTCAGTCACGGAGTTGCCAGGAACCCGCTTTGGGCGGGCGGATATAGGTAGGTATATAAAACTTGGAGGCTCGATATAATAAAACTTCTAAGTCAACGCTATCAAAAGTTACAGCCGTTTATGTCCAAATTTTTTAAAGGAATCACACAAAACATATAGCACACAAAACCTATAGGGTACTTCCCGTTGACCTAGAATCATGATGTTTGGCAAGACATAAGGTCCTACAATTATACGGAACCCTTAGTGCGCGAGTCCGACTCGCACTTGACGATTTATTTTAAAACAACAAATCTCAATAAAAAGAAATACTAATAGCCTTCGAGCTACGTATTCACAGTGCCCTAGCAGGATGTTTGTTTGAAACAATATAATGTATAATTGAACACAATAGACAATAATTAAACTTTTTCCGTTGCCTATTGTGCTGGCAATTATTAAAGTTTTTCTATTATAATTATAACATTTATAACACTACTACATACCCACCGAACTATAATTATAACTCTAATAAATACAATATCCATAGGTGGATCCAGGTACAGGGGCAGCTGCCCCTGTGTCCCCTCCCCCATAACTTTATATTATCCTTTGTGTAGCTACACAATAAAAATGAAAACTCAAGGTAACCAAAAAGCTACAGTGAAGGAGATGAACCTCTTAAATCACGAAGCTGGCCTGACCTAGATAAGTTATTCCAACCGATATACAGGATGTTTGAAATAACGTTTGTCATGTGAAAACTGGGGTGGATGAGGCTTTTCAGGGTTAAAAACTGCCAAGCTGCACTTGGTTCGACAAACTTTCTCATTATGAATGTAAGTGGGTTAACTACGAACCTAGTTTTTGTTGGAAGAACACCAACGTTTCATCCCTGAACGAGGGACTTCATCAGGGAGAGTGCGGTTCGCGTCGCTCCTTGCGCGCACTGATTTTATAGTAAAATGACAAACGTTGTGCCGAACACCCTGTTGGTATAAATGTGCCCTGTTTAAATAAAAATTATACCGCTCGCCGTTATTTTGTTTTAGGAATCATGCGTGACGGCCTTAACTTCGGAAATATTTAATTTCCTTATGCCCCCCCCCCCATCCCCTCGTAGAAATAAATCCTGAATCTGCCCTTGTAAATACCTAAATGAAAGTGGAAATTATCATCTGTAATTTTACAAATAAGTCCATATCAGGAACTATCAGTAATACTGGAGACCCAGTAATATCTAGCCTTAAACTAAGCTGCTTGTGTTGTATGTATATATTAGATACATGAATAAAACATAACATTTAGGTACATAAAGAAATAGTTTAGTGATGAAATTATGTAAGTAAACAAGTTTTATAAAGGTACCTATCTTATAAAGGACTAGCTGCTTCGCCCGCGTAGAAATTATAATTCTACGGTATGCCACACACAAGCGCCGCCGCCACCTATTTTTACTTATAATTGCGTAAAACACAAGAATTTTCAAATATCTAATGTACAGATTGTGATACCTATCCTAAACTTTTTTTATTCCCTCTGAAATAGTTTAGTTTCGTATAATTTAGACAGAGAAGCGAAAACAGATTTTGGTGACCACCAAGAGCAACTTCGCTATTCTGCATAAAGGAAATAAAAGAAAACTATTTGATGGGCATAAAAAAAACTTATGAATAGGTATCATAAAACGTACAATGGACTTTTAAACATTCTTTTGACTAACGTTATTATAAGAAAGAAAAGGCAGTGGCGCTGGTTTGAAGCATATAACCGCCTTAATGGTATTGCACGGAAACCTAATTATTTTTCTATACTAATATTATAAAGAGGAAAGATTTGATTGTTTGTTTGTTTGTATTGAATAGGCTCCGAAACTACTGGACCGATTTGAAAAATTGTTTTACCATTAGAAGCCCACATTATTCCTGATGAACATAGGCTACTTTTTACCGGGAAAATGCATAATTCCTACGGGAAAACGGGAAATAGGATAGTAAGAATGCAGCTAGTCTAAAATAAAGTAGTAGCAAGTTACACGCTATTACATCAGCTATCTGCCAGTGAAAGTCCTGTCAAAATCAGTTTAGCCGTTTCTGGGATAACCTCAAACAAACAGACATACTAGTACATACACACAGACAAAAATTTTAAATATTAGTGCTTGGTTGTAGCAACCCAAGGACATTAGGTACTAACATGCACTTTAATTTTGCCTATTGGTCTATTTATAGGTCTAGTTCTCATAATTTGTTACGCCCTGTACACCTACCTTAATTACCTACTATGTAAGATTATAAAATAAACGAAAGTTTGTGTGAATGTTTGACACCACATATCTCCGTAAATACCTACTTAACCGATTTAAACGAAATTTGCTATGTAGATAGTTTAGGTTCTAGAATAACACATAGACTAATCTTATTTTCAAAAATTAATCTATAAGGTGGTTAAAAAGAGTGGTAAAGTTTTTATGTATAAAATTATTCCTTAGTTTGATTCACTGAAAACTCGGTATAAATCTCTACATAGTATAAAACAAAGTCGCTTCCCGATGTCTGTCTGTCTGTCTGTCTGTCTGTCTGTCTTTCCCTATGTATGCTTAGATCTTTAAAACTACGCAGCGGATTTTGATGCGGTTTGCCCTACGAGATAGATTAAATTAATCTACTACAATATTGTACCTTCACCTTAAAAAGGTCTACAAAAAAGTCCTCGACGGTATAATGTCTATCTTTTAGGGATAACCCACAATAACCATTATTTATCTTTTACGAGAAATAATGGCTTATTTACGAAGCGATTTTAAGCAATACAGCATTAATCCTTATCCAATTAAGTACCTAAATACATTGTGCATTTTATATAAATCAATATTAAATGAATATTTTCGAAGATATTACAGGATTTTAAATGCAGGGACAAAGCTGTTGTGGCCGGGGGGACGATTCTGTAATATATTTAGTATCAACATTGCACCCATGTGAAGCCGGGGCGGGTCGCTAGTAAACTATAAAGTAAATTATGAATCGCGTATTTTTTATTTTTACGAAACTACCCCTCGGGGGTGTGCAATGAATTTCTGAAATTTGTATGATTTCCACGCGGGTGAAATCGCGGAGCGCAGCTAGTAAATTATAGTAACAAAATAATGCTCAAAATTATAATTATGTACTTTAAATACTTACTTATTAATTATTATTAATATTGTTTATTCAGTTTATTTATCTTCATCATGACGATTAAACGGTTTTTGACTAACAACGAGTGCGAAATCAAAATTGGTCAGTGTTTATATGTGGCCCACTTTTCGTAAACAGGCGAAAACGCTGTCAGTAATATTTATTTGTGCTGTGACGTCATACGTGTCGAAATCTAACAATTGATTGACATTAGAAAACGTTCATCATTGTAAAAATATAGACAGACTAAATAGCGAATTTCACGCGGCTAAGATCCTATCATGAAATTTGCTAGTCCTATCCTATGACGTCACAGCTTGGCCGACAGCGTTTTCAGAGTTCAAAATTAACAAGATCCGTCAAGTGCGAGTGTGACTCGCGCGCCGCCGAGGGTTTCGAACGTTTTTCAACAAGTAGGTACCTATGTAATAATAAATGATATTTTAATTAATAATATATTTAAATTTTTTCAAGATATTTAAAAAAGTGTGTAACTTACAGACATTTTAAAAACTGTTTTGAAATGTACCTACAAGAGGATACCTTTCATTTAGTACCCCATTAGTCCCACGTGAGATCAGGTGAGATTTGGTTTGACCCCCTCTCTCCATAAAAGCCTCGCGTAATTACCTAATGGACGCCCCCTAACTGATATACTTAATCTATACGTTATATACATATTCTAATTAAAAATAGAAAACACCCGGAACAAATACCTGCAGGCTGCAATATCGTCACAATGTGGTTTGTGCGACTTACCCCCAAATACTCAAACACAATCCAGATTTAAAAACGTCTCAAATGACTAATTCTTGACAGATTTTCATGGAAAACTGTCAAAAAATCGCGACTTGATTTTGAATATTCGGGTTAAGTAGTAGGGAAAGCAGAGTACGTTACTAAATTAAGTTTGTGCTTACAAAAACAATTGCTTTGGAGTCTACACACCAACGTCGGCGACAGCCTGGTGTGGCATTTCAGTGTATTGTAGACAGTCGAAATTGTTTTGTAAACTTGTTGACGGGTCGACGATTTTGGTGTATAGGTAGACCTTATAACCTCTAGTTAAGCCTAAGTTAGTCATTAGGTTTAAGTTAATGCATGCAAAACCTATAAATCAGTGGACATCCTTTAGCCAAGAGTCCCATTTGTGGCATAGATGAGAGCAGCATCACGCCAGAGTGTCAGGCAGCGCTGTCACGGTCCCTGGACGACCCTGAGGGGTTCTGGGGGGATGTGGGGCAAGAGCTGGAGTGGACCAAGCCTTGGGACAAAGTGCTGGATAATAGTGACCCGCCGTTTACTAAATGGTAAGTTCTGTCATGTTTGAATTACATAGATTGAAGCATTTTATCCATACTTACTAATTTACTAAATCCTATCTCTGCCTGTCTGTTACCCTTTCACTCCAAAAAGGTTTAACAAATAGCTTAATTTAGCAGGGCGGTAGATGGTAGAGATCACCATTTGTATCCGGGAAAAGCACGTGCGAAGCCTCGGGCAAAACCTAGTTTCAGCCAGCCAGTGAGACGAGATGAAAATGCACGATGAACAAAAGCTTCAGTAAAATCTTTGAGATGAACAGTACAATACTGGGTAGGCAATGCATGCACACGGTCGGGTGCATATGAATGGTGCCTTAAGCCCGGGCCTTATTGGGCACATTGATTTGAAAAGCACGGATTGCCAGCTCAATGCCTTCTTTTTTGTTCTCATCAGCACACACCACCTGATGAAAGTGCCTAGACGGTTATGCAATAATCACCACGCTTGGCATGTGGATTGGTGATCCCAGTAGGGTATTAAAACTACACAGAAAGATGCTGCTGCCTTTCATCCAGTAACTTCCCTTAGTCGGCTCTTACGACATCCACCTCCAGGCGTAAGAATGACCCCTTCACCAGTTGCAGGGGTCATTCTTACGCCGCGAATGGTTCTTTGTGAATTGTATCCTTAAAGATCCTGTAGAGAAATCCTGTAGAAAAGAAATCTATGTTACATCCAGTTGTTTTCATCAGGTGGGTAGGCGGCGAGATGTCGGTATGCTACAACGCAGTGGACAGGCACGTGGTCGCAGGGAAGGGCGACCAGGTCGCGCTTATTCACGACTCTCCGGTCACCGACACCGTGCGGCGGATCACTTACAATGAGCTGAAGGAACAGGTTAGGTTTAGATTCAGATTTATTTATTCTGCTCACATGTACTTAATACAGCTCCATCCATCCTTCCATCCTGGATTCATCATGGATATATCCAGGATGGATAGATCCAGAATATAGTGGCTATAATACCCAAGTAGTTACATTAAACCGTGTGATAAAACGGTCTTCTTTTCTCCTGTCATTTTGCCGTTTCTATCTGACCTTAGGTCTTCTTGTGTACCTTACACTACCTATTACCTTACTATTATAACCTTGTAACTTCAGTATTTATCAAGCGGACTTTTCCTTTATCCATACTGACTCTAAGTAACCTTTAAGAGTAAAGGTAAGGGAGCAACCTTATAGGTTTCAATTCAGTCTCGTATCAAGTGGTAGAAGTGTGGCACAGCCCTTGCTCTATGTCTATGATTTATTGATACATTTCTGTGATTTCCCAGGTCTCCCGTCTAGCCGGCAAGCTGCAATCCCTCGGAGTGACTCGAGGCTCCAGAGTGCTCATCTACATGCCTCTCGTACCTGAGGCCGTGATGGCCATGCTAGCCACCAACAGGATCGGAGCTATCCACTCTGTGGTGTTTGGAGGTTAGTCATCATTGTTAATTGTAGTCTAGTGCCCATAACACAAGCTCTGCTTAGTTTGGGGCTAGATGGTGTGAATTGTTTGATTGTTTCTGTTGTCGTCTAACTCGTAAAATGTATGATAGAACTTGTGTTGACTGCATCATTTTCAGTGCTGTCAAATTGATTTAGTTTAGTTTGACATCTGAATTGACACCACCGCTGCACCGTAATTAAAATACCACAGAAAAAAACAAAAGTAGAACGATAATTGCTCGTCATATTCTCCTATATGTGTTGGCTTTTACGGTTATATTATACTGCCACAGACCTGTTGTTCCTTATTATAATAGTCGTAATTGACAGGTTTTGCTGCAAGAGAGCTCAGAACGAGGATAGAACATGCAGAACCCACTGTGATCATAGCGGCCAGCTGTGGCGTGGAACCCAACAAGATTATCAGGTGAGACTACACATCACATATATCAACAGCTTTTACAAGTCCACTGCTGGACATAGGCCCCCTGATAAACGCCATAATGGCTCTTGTCAATAAGGGGATATAATAATAATAATAATAATTCGTTTATTTCAGACTATAGAAAAGTCACAGATCTATTCAACTTATTCTAAGGTCCATAGTAATATAGTCCATAGCCTATATATTATAATATACACACAGTCGTTCGACGAAGGCATTTTGACGTGGTTTTGACAGAGAAATCGTACGGAGGGCAAGGGACGGGACGGGGAGGGACGCTCCCGAGTGGAATACATCACCGCCTTAGTTACTCGGGAGCGACCTGCCCCCCGACCCGTGCCTTGGCGTTTTGGCACGATTGCCCTGTCAAAACGCCTTCGTCGAACGACTGTATGCATATAGGGAGGCTGTGGTAATATTGATTACCTTAAAACTAACAATAACATACATAAAATATAAATAACACGACATAATAATAGGTATATGCCATAATCTCGCCGCTGGGCATGCGTGTTGGGGACCGCAATTCTGTGGTGGATCTGTTGTGCTGATGCTACTGATGCTGCCCGATATGCGGTGTATTTATTTATATACAGGGTGTTTGGTGGAGGGTTAGACAAACTCGGTAGGTGTGTAGGTGGACCTATTTGTAAAATACAAATTGAAGTAGAAGATCCTAACTGTTAAGAATTTTTTTATCCTGTTTTTGTATTTTTTTTAAGATTTTTCGAAATTTTACCTCTACCACTATATTTTTTTTTGGAACATGTTTTCGATTGGTTTTTTTGGTTTTAGTCCCAGATGTAGCCTTTGTCTATTGAAGGCATGATTATTTTAAAAGAACGAGTAAATAATTAGTTATAAGCTCTCAATTAAAAAGTCAAGAAGGTAAACTTGCACCGTTTTAAAAAAGTTTTCAAAACTCGCCAAATTATTATTTAAAGGTAAAAATTAATAACTATGACTGTTTCAAAAGTTTTATCAATGTATAGATACAAAGACATCCTCGACGAAGCACTAAGCCAAAGCACGCACCAACCCAACACCTGCATCATCTACCAACGCCGGCGTGTTCTAGAATGTTCTCTGGAAGAAGGACGGGACATCACCTGGGACGACGCCATGGAGACGGAACCGGTCCCTTGTGTGTCTGTGGAGGCGAACGAGCCCCTGTATATTCTGTATACGTCAGGTAAGAACGAAATAACAGGAGGTCTACTTCTTAAAACGAATTACTAAGTTGACGGATAACGGAGCATTACCTATCTTCATGACTCTGTTGTATTTAGGTATGTATTTACCTACTCAATTTATATGCATATACTATAATTATAGTATTTGTTAGTTTATATTAGTTTATGTATTGTATTATATTATGTATTAGTCTATTTAATAAGTAGGTTAAAATTAAATCTTATATCCTTTGTTTTAGCACATGTACCCACTTCTGCAAATTTGTCTTTCTCTCCCAATAAGGTTTGCTGGAAGAGAACTTTATTTTTCTTGCGATATGTTTTACCTACATATACTAGTTCTGCAATAAAGAATTATGAATTATGAACGGATCACACAAAACGAAGGACGACAGATCCGTTCTTTTGATGACTAGGAAAATTATTTTGACATTTATTTTTAGAGATCCTAAACGAAAGGTGTCAGATTTAAGTAAGAAAGGTTGCGATCCGTCATTCAAAACTTTGTATTTCGAATTTCGCCTCCTGGCCGTAAAGTTACATTACAAAAATTGTATTTTACTCCTGTGACTTAGCGACCCTTATAAGATATTGCCCTTCGACACATGACTTCTCCAGGCATCTGGCAGCTGTCTCTCGTGAGCTAGGAGCGACAGCAACAATCGTTATAAAATTTATAACTCAATAAAACAAATGAAAAACTGCGTTGCTAAAAACAACACGCCGTCATTCCCTGGGTCTGGTAACGTGGTAACGCATAGGGGAGTGGTGAGCGCTATGGGTCCCGAGTATTCGTTTGTTGGCACTAAGGTTAGTGCCACCAAACGAACACTCAGTTCAAAACTACAGAACGGCTCGCAGTGAAATTTTGCATAGATATCGGTCCTGAAGTAACACATAGGCTACTTCATATCCTGGAAAAATCCGTGTGAAGCCACTGGCGGAAGCTGTTCCTTCATGAATGTAAAATTATTTTTTTAAGATTGTCCCTAGGTCCGTGGGGTACCGAGGCTCTTCGGGTTTTCAAAAAATTATCTGAGCATCTGGTCCAAGCGACGCGTGACCCGAGAGCTGGTCAGTATCTGGCACAGCGCATCAGCATTGCCATACAGCGGGGCAATGCAGCCAGCGTCTTGGGGACGCTTCCGACTGGTATTGATATGGATCAGTTGAGCTACCTGTAGATTGTTTGCAACGGTCTGCAGTTAGCTCAATTGTAAATACCAATTATATTATAATTTTCTTTGTGAATAAAGATTGTCTATGATATAAAGATCTTAACATAATATGAAAAATCACTTCACAGGTACAACAGATGCCCCGAAAGGTGTCCAGCGTCCATGCGGGCACGCCGCGACGCTGTGCTGGTCCATGAGAACCGTCTACGGCATAAAGAAAGGGGTCTGGTGGGCCGCCTCGGACCTCGGCTGGGTGGTCGGCCACTCCTACATCTGTTACGGACCCCTGTTGGCCGGGATCACCTCTGTGCTGTATGAGGGCAAGCCGGATAGGACGCCGGATCCGGGACAGTATTTCAGGTATGTTTACTGATTGTCATCATTCAGCCAAAAGAAGTAATAGGCCTCATCTAAAGATCTGTAGATATTCTAAAAAAAATATAAAAACATTTATTTACATCAAAAACTAATACAAGATTCTAAACAATGATTTATTCTAAGTGTCTTTATAATCCTTATAAATTATGTAGTATAAACCTTCCTACATTTGGTTGATGCCGAGACGTATCTACATAGGTGTATTCTGATGGTTCCCTCGCTAGGCTAGGCCTGTATCGAGGAAACCTACCTATGTACGACAGTTCAAAGGGTAACATTACGAAAAGTTGTATTTGTATACAATGACTCACTGCGAACACTATAATGTCGGTCCACCGACTGTGTGGTATGGTATACCTAATTCTTCCGTCGGAAACTTGGAATCTGGGAGCTTACTCGGAAAAGGAAAACCGAAAATTCTGGTTCTTTATCAAACTAAACCAACTTTTATGTCACTTGCATTGATATTAACACAAAAACTATTCGGAAATTTTGATTTTCATCGGCATACGAATAGCGAATCTTCGTGGTCGTCATTTGCCAAGAAGATGACAGTCTATGGGATGAAGAAAGGTGTCTGGTGACTGCATCGGAGCTCGGCTGGGTGGTCCAGTCACTCCTACTTCTGTTACGGATCCTTATTGGTATTGGAGGCGATCACCTCCTTGCTGTTTGAGGGCAAGCCGGATAAAACGATAGATCCTTGACAGTAACAGGTTTGGCTTGAGGCCGAAAGAGCGAATTTTTTTGAATTGTTAGTCGCGTCAAATGGGTGTTTAAAATACAAAAGTCCTTTAAACAAAGAGATAGGGGTGTTGTTGTACCTAATTTCAGTTGAAATAACGCTTTTTAAGCAACTCACAAACCTACAAGACAACTCAAAAGAATATGATCGTTAAGCCTCACACCACAGCTGTATAATATTCCTACATCTGTGCCTCGCTCATAATAATCGTTTGCATTGCACCCACACGGTTTGGTTTATGCTACGGCCACATTACAAGACGAAGATTCGTCTTCGCGTTGTCGTGATTAAACTTCGTGCTCGTTCTACGACGAAGTGTTTGGCCATATTGGAAATAAACTTCGCAACGACGCGTCGCCAAAGGCATTTGTTGTCGCGATGATGATTCACGAGAAGTCGGACTTCTTGGCCAGACTTGTCGCGACGTTGCAAATCTTCGCGTTATCGCGAGAGTGTGGCCGTAGCATTAGACCTTCTTAAATTTTATTTTGGTATGGCTTTTCTGTTTTGTTCTCCGCATTTCCTAATATTCATTAATATTTTACCTACCTACCTTGTACCTACCTACTTAATTTACATGAATAAATCATAATTTCACAAAGAAAACCTGATGACTACTAGCGCCATTGTCTATTTAATTTTTTTTTCTGGCGTATTTACATTTTTAAATGTAAATGAATGCTATTGTTGAAATTTTTATTACCTTTAATTAGTTGTAATAGTTCAAAAAAAATTAGGATGTGGGAAGTTAACACTGGAATAAGAATGTATAAGCGTGTCAACTATGAACCATCTGAGTTGGAAGAACACCAACGCTTTAAGCCTCCACCCCACAGCCGCGATCCTGAAGCGCGTCTTGTGTCGCAAGATTTGTTGCGATATTTGTTTGCAGTACATTTTGTACTAAGACCTATACGATCTTACACACTGCTGCGATTTCGCATTTGGCGCGCGGCGTCTAGAAATCGCGCTTACAAAAACGCAGCGTATAATCGTTCTACAACATAGCAACAAATCGCGCGACTAAAGACCCGCTTCAAAATCGCGGCTGTGGGTTGGAGGCTTTATCCCTCGTAGTCGTGGGCGTCAAATCGAGCTTTGCCCATAAGACCCTGTGCCAAAATAGGTGTTGGCTCTGCTTTCTTACGGTATTTCTATGAAATATTGAAAAATGTTGTCCTACCTAGAAAGACGAAAATTATAATATTTTAGTTTCAGTTTCTCATCAAGTTGTCATCAATGAGTTATAAGATCTTTGAACTGAATATAAGTTTTTTATACTGAAGGTGTAAATGTTCAGTGGGACTAACGGGAATAGTTCCCAACCGTTCTACTGGACGGGCAAATAAGAATACTGAAATTTTCAGAATAATAGAGCAACACCGAGTGAACGCGTTGTTCACGATCCCCACAGTGTTCAGAGTTCTGAAACGAGCAGACCCTAACTTCAAGTACGCGCGGCGGTACTGCAGCAAATCGCTTAAGGCTGTGTTTGTGGCTGGAGAGCATTGCGACCAGGATACTAAGGTAACTTAGATTTTTAGAAAGATAGATATAGTTTATTGTCAAAAAGAGTAGTGTAAAAGAAGTGTATTAAATCCTAAGTTTGGTTTACCTAGACACTAGGGTTTTCTAAAAATAAAATAAATAAATAAATAATGCTGGACAATCCACACAGCACCATCTAGCCCCAAAGTAAGCTACTCAAAGCTTGTGTTATGGGTACTAGATAACTGATATATTTAATACATTATAGACATAGATAGATATATATTTTTTAATGATACATAGAAAACACACAGACCAACGGAACAAATTTCTGCAGATCGTACACAAATTTGTTCCGAGGCGGGAATCAAACCCGCAACCTCCTGCGTCGCAGGCGGACCTTCGCCCGCTACGCCACGGAGGTCATCAGTTGTTTTACGTTTGTATGTTGTGTTATGTGATTAAACTCCTCTATGACAAATTTGTATCAAATGAGAAAGCATTGGAATGGAACAAATTGGAAAAAATCAATTTGGAAATTATTTTAAATATGGACTGATTGGGATACAGCTACGGTGTCTAATTAAATAATAAAATTAAATGCTAACTACCTCGTAGTTAATGTAATTATTGTGCGTGTTTGAGATTATTTAAACCGACAGCTACGTTTACAAAATGTAAATATTATTCATTTGTTACCGTTGCAAGCCTTTGACTTCTGACTTCACCCCGCTTGTTGAACGGTGCATGATATCTATTTCTAGAATTGAATAAGTAGGTACACACTTCCTAGGTTTTCGATTTTGAATAAATAAGTATACCTTCCGGGTGTCGGTACTACCCTCCCTTAGAATGGAAAAGAAACTGACAAGGTTGAACACATTTTTTCAAAATGTTGCTCTTTTATATAATTTTGTACCTGTTAATTACTTGACAATATTGTGATTTGCAGGCCCCGATAATGTGTCGATCAGTAGGTTTTTTTTACTGGTTTCTACTATAGGAATAATCCATTAATTAAAATCATCTGCACTTTTTCAATCCTCTAAGATTGGAACAGCTTGTATGTTAGCTAGTTGGTTTGTTTTAATTCGTTTATACGTTTATTACAAAACATGCTTCGGAATTCCGGAAGAACCTGAAAATAATTATTGCACGTCGGTACCTTCCTACTAAATAAATAATTAATTATGAGAATTAACTAGTAATAGTTAAGTAGTATTTAATTCATTAATTAAGACTTAAGGAAGGTATACCTACTTTACATATTTTAGGTAAACAATAAACTAGTTTCTGCTCGCGGCTTCGAACTTGTTTTTCTGAGATTAAAAGTAACTACCCCTAAGTTAATCCAGGTCTACATCTATGCAAAAAAATCCCATCCATTCAGTAGTTTTGGCGTGAAGTAGTAATAAACATCCAAACTTTCGCATTCATATTATAACCAACGTCTCGACAGCATACGATAGCAAGACTCTCTCTAGTAAATGAATGTGAAAGTGTACCTAACTACTAGATAATGTTCATAATGTACCATCTGTTTCCAGCAATGGGCTGAGCGTATGTTTTCCCTGCCAGTACTAAACCACTGGTGGCAGACCGAGACGGGTTCCGCGATCACGGCGCCTTGTCTCGGGTATGGCGTCAAGGCTATTCCTCCGCATTCAGCTGGCTACCCTGTGCCTGGATATGACAGTAAGTCTTTACTACTTAAATATAAAGCAAAGCTCTCATTAGAAATGGGAAATAGAGAACAAACTATTATTTAGACACCCCTTCGATCAGGGGGCGGCTAATAGCTCGATTGATGGGGATAATTAAAAATATTAAAGGCTAATATAAATCCTTAAATAATGAAGAAGGGCAGAAGCCTTTATTCACAAAGAAAATTATAATATAATTAGTATTTACAATTGAAACAATTGAGCTAACTGCAGACTGTTGCAAACAATCTACAGGTAGCTCAACTGATCCATATCAATACCAGTCGGAAGCGTCCCCAAGACGCTGACTGCATTGCCCCGCTGTATGGCATTGCTGATGCGCTGTGCCAGATACTGACCAGCTCTCGGGTCACGCGTCGCTTCGACCAGACGCTCAGATATTTTTTTGAGAAAATGAAGAATAATATTTAAATGGAGAATAAGAAACCACTCAGTACTGTTTTATTTAAAGTTAATTTTTGCATTTTCTTATTTTTCCTGAAGATCCCATAATCCCAAGCTATTGAAATTCCCGCTAGTCCCATAAATGTTTTTGATTTCAAAAATGCCATCCTTATCATTAGATTTGTGATACTCGTGGGAAAAAGTGCTATCAGTACCTACTAGCAAATATCTTCATTTCGGCTAAAATAATAATATAACCTACATAATTTATTATTGCGATTTCAGTGCGTGTCCTAAGAGAAGATGGCACGGAATGTCAAGCGGGTGAAGTGGGGCGCTTGGTTGCCAAACTACCGCTGCCTCCAGGCTTCGCTTCCACGCTGTGGCGAGCTGATGAGAGGTTCAAGAAGATCTACTTCGAATCTTACCCAGTAAGTACCGACTGAATTATCGAATTAGTTTCCCATTACTTAAAATTTTGTTCCTTTCCTGAAGTTTTATCTCAAAAATTCCCAATTCAAAAGGATCTTTGTTTGCCTTTGGTACCTTATTTCATAAAACAAAATAATAAATTCTTAAAGCAGTTTGGCAACGGATTATCTGGCATAAACTCTCCAATAATCGGCAACGATTCACCACGTAATCTCTGTGATTTAACACCCGTTTCTATGTTGATAAGTGTGACAACGTAGCAATTAAAACAAAAGTTTTAATTGCTATTTTAAAGCAAATAAAACAAAATATGTACAATATGTAGGTATGTGTTATGTTCTATTTAATTTATTTAAATGAATAAATTAAACAGGGTTACTACGACACGCAAGACGCAGGCTGGATATCTGCAGAAGGCGCAGTGTGGGTGGTCGCTCGCGCCGATGACGTCATCAACGTGGCCGGACACCGACTGTCCACGGCCGCGCTAGAAGACGTGGTGCTGCGACACGCGAGGGTGGCGGACGCAGTGGTGTTGGGGGCGCCGGATACCACCAAAGGGGATGTGCCGCTCTGTCTCTATGTTATGAGGCCACCGCAAGATGGTAAGATGGAAGAAGGAGAAAACTGAAATCGTTATTTCATTACAGTACACATGAGCATGTTTGCTGTGAGCACAGAAAAGCTTAAAAGTAGAAAGGACCATTTTTTATTCTATTATGATGGAAACTGGGCCCTTAGTTTTTCCCATTTGACCTACTAGTAAATTGTTAGTAGGACCAATGGGAATTATTCCCATTTATTCTATCAGTTGAAAATAGGAGACGACTATTCCTATTGGTGCCTATTATGGTGCGATAACTTTCTCTCAAAAAGTCCTGCTTCTCAGTTTTTTTTACTAATCTTACGATTTTTTTCTTTATTGTTGGTTCAATGTCTTAAGTAAACACTCGTTAACAGTTAAGAAAAATATCGTAAGATTAATAAAAAACTATCATATTTTTAAATTTTTTATTCTTTTCACAGATGAAGAGATCGTAACAGAAAGCACAGTAACCCAAGATTAATAAAAAACTATGATATTTTTAAATTTTTTATTCTTTTCACAGATGAAGAGATCGTAACAGAAAGCACAGTAACCCAAGAACTGATCGCTTTAGTCCGCCATTTAATCGGCCCCATCGCAGCCTTCCGCAAAGCCGTCGCCGTGCCAGCCCTACCCCGCACCCGATCCGGCAAAGCCCTACGAGGGACTATAGCTAAACTCTGTCGGTCGCAGCTTGTCAAACTACCCGCGACTATCGAAGATCCTACCGTCTTTGGGGAGATAAAAGTCGCGTTGCAGAAGCTAGGGTATGCTATTGATGCACCGGATCCTGAGTTTTAGGCCTCTATCTATTTAAGAAGCGCCTTTTTCTTATAACCTATAGGCCTCATCTTTTGTCACGCCTTCCCTGCACAGTGTTTTATGAGAGCCGATTTTGTGACATCCCTTTTTTAATGCAGATTCCTATAGTTTGAATCAATTAAAATGCGAGAGTAAAACTCCCGCGTGTCTAATAATCATAGTTACTGAGAAATTAATTTATGAAAATTATTACTTTTTTACCAGATATATACATAAAAAAATCAAAATTTCTAAAATCTAAAAAAAATAATCAAATCGATAATGATGGTAGATAAAACCATCGACGGCGCATATTTTAGTGCAATAATAAAATACGTTCAACCGTTACGAAATAATTTGAAAAGAGGGATGTCACAAAATCGGCGATAAAAAGGGATTTCACAAAATCGGCTCTCATAAAACACTGTGCCCTGGTTTGTTTTATGTACCTACAGGTACCTACATAAAATCTATGCAGATTAAAATTAGGCAGTGGACATGTTAACCCAGGTAGCTACTTAGTAGTACGTACTTTAGTTTGGCGCTAAGGCAAACATAATTAAATCTTTAAACTTATTTAATTTTTAGTAAGTTAGTAATGTGTAGGTAGTGTAAATTAGATAGGTGCCTAGACTATGTAGTATTTTATTTATTGTAGCGGTTATAAGGTTAAATAGAGATAAGTTAATTCATTGTGTTCGGACTAAAATAAAAATAAAAATTATGAAGAAAATCCTGATCGCTTTGTCTTGTTTTTGAGTTACCTACATCCTTTCGGGTTCATTTTTATCTGCGCTTGAATACCCAAGTACTTACTGGCAGCCAGAATATTAACATAGACTAGCCAACTCAGGTCCAGAAAAGTATTTCTTACCTATATAGGTTCAAAAACAGATCTACTAGGTACTCCATCCATGCTCAAAACGGTTGGTCCTTTGGAGGGTAGTTTGGAGGGAAACTTCTATTCCAGACCCGTTACTCCGTGTTGCCATTAGTTTGGGATTTGACAGCGCTCCTATCACATGGTTATGTTTACAGTTGTCAATGTGACATTGACATTTTGTGACACTGGCTGATTGCCTGGCCTGGCTTGGCTGACAAGTGACACAACAAAAAGGCGTAGGAAAAACGTAGGATTATTTTGTGATTTTTTGGATTTATTTATTTCTTGAAAATAGATGGGTTTCTATCTCATGCTCGTTAGTTAAGATAATAAATACACACCTTTTCAGCGGTAAATGAAATATTTATCTCCATGAGCTGTTGAGCAATTGGTGAAATAGTGTGAAGTTTTCCTGTGCGTTCGTTTACTTTCCACAAACCGGTAAAACGTAAGTAAACTGTTAACTTTCTATAAAGATTCCACTTATCTATTTCGTGAGCGCTGAAGAAAAATCATTAACAGGACTTGAGCAGATTATACCCTGTTTTGCTTTGTAATACGAGAAGGAAGGGAGGAAACATCCTTGTTACAAACATTCTGAGTCATCAGATAATGGGTTGATTATTGGTTTTTATTATCTCACACCTTACCCAGTTGATAAATCAAGTAGGGTTCGTTCTCTAGAATATTGAAGGTAAATTTAATGTAAAATGATTCATTCAAAACTGGATTCTATGGTCTTACATGCTCCCCCACAAAGAAGGAAACAACTTTAGCTTTGCTTCATTTTTTTCTCTATACTTATATATTTTTCATTATTGAATACTACAAACTCCGAATTGTTACACCCTGACTAACAGAGTTTTATGCATTGGGTAGCCACAATGTCTCACCTAAGACCTTTTAATTGATAAATAGTGCTGCAGGGGTATTTGAATTCATCCAATTCGTTTCCGAATTGAATCTAAAGGATTTATAAAATACTATTATGATTATGACGCCTCGGGTTGATGATAGAAATAAGGAGCTATCCTCATTGACATGGCCATTAGTCAACAGATTCACTTTGAATTTTCGATCATCAACTCGAGGCGAAATCAAAATAGCGTATCATAGTTTATATATAATATATATATAGTTTATATTATATAATAAGGCTGTAAGTTTACATATACCTAAACCCCAACACAATTTCACCCACTCTACTGTAAACAGATGTGGAAAGCATCCATAGACGTGAAAACAGCAGCGCCTGTGGAGGCAGATGATTGGGACACAGACCCTGACTATGTGAATGATGTCACGGAGCATGAGCAGCGGTGGGGGCCAGGCGGACGGAATGTTGAGGCTATTGAGTGAGTAACCTATACCTATTCCTTATCACAAATATTGTAGACTGATGATCATCAGTGAGGAGATGATCATGCCTACACCTTAGAAGTGGGTTTTGCCATAATCCCAAAACCAGATTGGTGATCAGGATCACAGCGATGGTGTTATTAATAAAAAGAAGAAAGCTCTGCCCGTCCTCTGGTACGTTAGGTTAGATAGGGCACAAATATTATAATACTATACTAGTAGTTATGGTAAGTGCCCTGAGGCAATTCTTACAACATACAAAATAAAAATATGAGTTGCAGGTACCTATAATGATGATTTAACATAGAAACATAGTTCATTGACTTATTCAATTTGGTTGCAAAAATTATCAGTAAATAAATTCTAACAAATTATCTGAAACCTTTGTGTGCAAAAAGCCTTACTAAAATATCAGTTCATCTAGCAGTATAATAAAGCTTGGAACGGATTATACTCTAACTCGATAAATAACAAACAACTAACAGGCTAATAGTTTCTTCATTACTTTTTTACTTTAGTCTCTCATGAGGAGACAGAAATCGAAAATATCACTTTATTTCCATGTCACTGTTTCATTTTATAATTTGACCTTTTCTTAGTGTATGTTTATTGTATTTATGAAAATAAAGAGTTTTTGGTTTTGACGTCCATGGCTGCTGACACAAAGTATGGGAGTCTTATACCTTGCAGTGGGGGTAGGCCTCCAGCCGTTTATGATATTTAGAACACTTTTTTATAACATGTACACTTACATGTAACAGGAAATGAGTTACTCATAGGTAGGTACCTTAAATATTTTGTTTGAGGAAACTGAAAAAGTTGCATGTATTTAAATAAATGTAGTGAATCCTGAGTCAGCTGTATTAAATTTACAATGAGACAGCCAGTTTTACCTCATTCATTTGTTAACTGACGAGATCTTTCCCTTGGGAGCTTTCTATTTTCTTTTATGAGTTACAGTTAACTTTCATAATTCATAATTCATAATTCTTTATTGCACAACATAGGTATTTTAAGTAAAACATATCGCAAGAAAATAAATGGCAAAGGCGAGCTTAACCCTAAAAAGAGTTCTCTTCCAGCAAACCTTATTGGGAGAGAGAGACAAATTTGCAGAAGTGGGTACATGTGCTAAAACAAAGGATATGTATAAGATTTAATTTTAACCTACTTATTAAATAGACTAATACATAATATAATACAATACATAAACTAATATATCCTAACAAATACTATAATTATATACACATATAAATTGAGTAAATACATAAATACAACAGAGTCATAAAGATAGGTAATGCTCTTTGACTTTACGCTTGAAAATGAAGAGTGAGGGGCTAGCACGAATATCGTGTGGTAGAGAATTCCATAACCTAACCTAACTTTCACCGTTGAAATTGGACTAGTTCAATAAGATAAACTCAGTTTAGCGCTTTAAACTAGTTTAGATAATTTTACCGACTTAAAGTTCGGTTGAAGCTTTTAACCAAGTTCAGGAGCTGTTATGGCGCTCAATAAAATAATATAATAAAAATTGAAAATAATAGGAAACTGAGATTTAAACTTGAACAAGCTGAATTTGGATTTGTAAGGTTTTGGTAGCAAATGTCACCATTCATTTTCAATTTTACAAATGGAACTTGGAAGTCAAGGTGGTGATTGCATATACCATTAATATAATGATATTATGACACAATTGTCATCACAAGAGTTAACAGAAATATTTGGTTTTTTTTCAGCATGGCGAAACTCAGGGAAGAAGTTTTTGAGTCCGACAAGGTTGCCAAAAAGAAACAGATGGATGAGGGACCCAAGTCATCCTATGGGTTTGTAGAAATTGATGTCGATTCTGTTGTTTTAGGATTCCTAATGTAATTTTTACGATTTCTATTAATTTTCTAAGTTAGGTTGACCTAAAATTATGGTATTCTCTGCACAGATCTTAAAAATACAACTTTATCCATATTTCACTTTTTTCAAAAGAATCTGCCCAGTTTTCACTGCTGAATACTGTTGAAGATTTTCTTAAGTAGAAATTTCGTGTAGTTTAGCATTTATATTTTCAATGTAATAATATCAAGAACATAACATTATAAAACTGTAATTATTTCTGCCTGCCATCTTACTTGAATTGCCATTTGTAAGGATCTACCTTGATCCAGATCAGCGCCACCACCTATTTTCTATACTACCTCTAATATTATAAAGAGGAAAGATTTGATTGTTTGTTTGTTTATTTGTTTGTATTGAATAGGTTCCGAAACTACTGGACCGATTTGAAAAATTATTTTACCATTAGAAGCCCACATTATTCCTGATGAACATAGGCTAGTTTTTACCTCGGGTAAATGCTTCATTCCTACGGGAAAACGGGTAATAGGACAGCGGGTAGTAAGAATGCTAGCTGCATCTTATAATTATGTTAAACGAAGGAATTTTCAAATATTGATGGTTAGTTTGTGATACCTACCTATCATAAGCTATTTTTTAATACCATTTGTAAAAGTTTTTGTTTGTATAGTGTAGGCAGAGATGCGAAGTTGCTCTTTCTTGCCACCATTGGTTTTCAATTATAAGACCCATAATAAGATAAAATAGGTGGTGGCTCTGATTTGGGTCGGGGTAGTGCCTTAAGTACTCGATGCGTCTTTAGAAACCCATCTTTAAAAACTTCGTTATTTTAGTTATGGCGGTAAATTCGGAGTCCAACAAGACAGAATGGACAAATCCGCGGTCGGGCATGACTACGTCGGTGTTACGGAGAAGCACGTGTCGCAAAAGGATTATTCAACTGGTAAAAATACTTTTTTTTAAATCTGCTATAACGTCGAGGCCATCCCCAGCTCCTTGACAATACAGACCTAATAAATAGACTCAAAAGGAAAAAACCTTTTGAGTTAGTGTAGTGTGATAAATTAATATTAGTGAAATGTAGTGTAAACAAACTTAAGAATACATGAACAAAGTGTCTTCCCGTAAATCTTATATGGAGACAATAAGAAAGGTGTTAGTGAACACGTTCTTAGAATAAGCTATTCTAGCAATTTTAGTTAAATTTAAATTACTCATTAGCCAACGTTGTGGCTAGATTGTAATCATGGTAACATTCATAATTAATGTGCACTGGATAGAAAAAAAAATCTGCTATACAGCCTTTCCAAAACAATTCAGCCTAAACTGGTGCTGGCATTACCCGAATGAAAACTCCTGTACATGCCTACCCCGCAGGAGGTTGCGGATTCGATTCCCGCCTCGGTACAAAATGTTTGTACGATCTGCGTATATTTGTTCCGCGTGTTCTGTGTGTTTTCTATGTATGATAAAATAGCTAACTGATTAGTATAATGTATTAAGTATATCAGTTATCTAGTACCCATAACACGTTAGCTTGGGGCTAGATAATGCACAGCATCATTGTCCAGCATTATTTATTATAATATTTTTTTCTTGACAGGTTTCGGCGGTAAATACGGCGTCCAGACAGACAGAATGGACAAGTCCGCGGTCGGACACGACTATGTGGGTAAAGTAGAGAAGCACGTCTCACAGACCGACCATTCTGTCGGGTTTGGAGGCAAGTTCGGAGTCCAGACTGATAGGGTGGATAAGGTAACAAAATTATATTATAGGTACATAATTTATTTATTTATATAATCTTAATGATAAAAATATGTATTGAGGTTTGAGATATTTATTTTTCTCTTTAAGAATTTACAAATTCACTTATAGAGCAACTATAACGAAATTAATAAAAGTAGGCCTTTCAGCTTTGCAAATATATGTAAATAGTAAAACTACTTTAACTATTACTAGTTTAGGTTTTAAACCAATGCCCGCGGCTTCGCACTATGGAAACGTTCAAAGCTGTTCAAAGGTTATTTCTATCCCATGGGAACTGATTTATGGTTTAAAAATAGCCTATGTATTCGAGGCCTAGAACTACCTATAAGCAAAATTTCAAATTTCGGTCTGATCTGTTCAGTAGTTCAAACTTTCGCATATATGACAATATGTCGCAGACAAAACATTATTTGTTGTAGGTATACAGGGTGCCACGGAAAGGGGTACACCCTTTCCGTGGCCATAAGGGGCTGTAATGTTAAATAATGCAAGAGCGCGTGTAAAAGAACACGAATAGGAAGAAAAAACGACTTTAGTTTTTGCCAGTAAAAAAAATTCGAAATTCAAAAAATCGTTAACCACAAGTGTTCGGAATGTCCAGAATCATCCTCTTTCGGCGTAGCACATCCTTTCTGTGACACCCTGTATAATTTGATTTTATTCCAGTGCTAAATAAGTAGTTCTCTTTTACTATTTATGTGTAAACTACATATAAATATAATGCCTCTTTCCGCATTGGACTTTTTTTGTCCATTGTTCGCGTTCTAACTCCGACCACGAATGACACAATATTCCTGGAATATCCACTTATGATATAGAGTCTTAATCCCTTGTAAGAAGATAGATAGATAGATAGAAAACACTTTATTATACCACACAAATACAGGAAACAATACAGAGAAAATGCTTAGAAAAAAAGGAAGTATAAAGGGCGGCCTTATCGCCAAGAGCGATCTCTTCCAGGCAACCTTGGGATGGACTGGAAATGAAAGAACAAAATAGACGGTAGCACTGAATAAATATATAGATACCTACTTAAAGAAAAGGAAACAAATACGTACACTACATACATACCTACCATAATACCTACCTACAATATATAATAAGGTTATCTAACTCTTTACAAGGATATATAAAATAAGGTTTTCTAACCCTTTACAAGGATATTTAATGCTGATGAAGCAGTTTTTTGAAAATAGGGAGTGATGTAGTGTAACCATATGTGTTTGTACCATAGAGCGCAGCCGGCTGGGAACACAAAGAGACCATAGAGAAGCACTCCTCACAGAAAGACTACAGCGCAGGCTTCGGCGGCAAGTACGGCGTGCAAGCAGAGAGCCAGGACGCGGCGGCGCTCGGCTGGGACCAGCTGCAGCACACGCAGCCTCATGAGTCGCAGAAAGGTAACCACATGTACCCAGTACCATAGAGAAATACCTTAGATAAGTATTAGTAGGCTCTACAGCGCCGGCTGGGACCATCTGCAGCACACGCAGCCTCATGAGTCGCAGAAAGGTAACCGCATGTACCCAGTACCATAGAGAAATACCTTAGATAAGTATTAGTAGGCTCTACAGCGCCGGCTGGGACCATCTGCAGCACACGCAGCCTCATGAGTCGCAGAAAGGTAACCGCATGTACCCAGTACCATAGAATAATACCTTAGATAAGTATTAGTAGGCTCTACAGCGCCGGCTGGGACCATCTGCAGCACACGCAGCCTCATGAGTCGCAGAAAGGTAACCGCATGTACCCAGTACCATAGAGAAATACCTTAGATAAGTATTAGTAGGCTCTACAGCGCCGGCTGGGACCATCTGCAGCACACGCAGCCTCATGAGTCGCAGAAAGGTAACCGCATGTACCCAGTACCATAGAGAAATACCTTAGATAAGTATTAGTAGGCTCTACAGCGCCGGCTGGGACCATCTGCAGCACACGCAGCCTCATGAGTCGCAGAAAGGTAACCGCATGTACCCAGTACCATAGAGAAATACCTTAGATAAGTATTAGTAGGCTCTACAGCGCCGGCTGGGACCATCTGCAGCACACGCAGCCTCATGAGTCGCAGAAAGGTAACCGCATGTACCCAGTACCATAGAGGAATACCTTAGATAAGTATTAGTAGGCTCTACAGCGCCGGCTGGGACCATCTGCAGCACACGCAGCCTCATGAGTCGCAGAAAGGTAACCGCATGTACCCAGTACCATAGAATAATACCTTAGATAAGTATTAGTAGGCTCTACAGCGCCGGCTGGGACCAGCTGCAGCACACGCAGCCTCATGAGTCGCAGAAAGGTAACCACATGTACCCAGTACCATAGAATAATACCTTAGATAAGTATTAGTAGGCTCTACAGCGCCGGCTGGGACCAGCTGCAGCACACGCAGCCTCATGAGTCGCAGAAAGGTAACCACATGTACCCAGTACCATAGAATAATACCTTAGATAAGTATTAGTAGGCTCTACAGCGCCGGCTGGGACCAGCTGCAGCACACGCAGCCTCATGAGTCGCAGAAAGGTAACCGCATGTACCCAGTACCATAGAGAAATACCTTAGATAAGCATTAGTAGGCTCTACAGCGCCGGCTGGGACCATCTGCAGCACACGCAGCCTCATGAGTCGCAGAAAGGTAACCGCATGTACCCAGGACCATAGAGAAATGCCTTAGATAAGCATTAGTAGGCTCTACAGCGCCGGCTGGGATCATCTGCAGCACACGCAGCCTCATGAGTCGCAGAAAGGTAACCGCATGTACCCAGTACCATAGAGAAATGCCTTAGATAAGCATTAGTAGGCTCTACAGCGCCGGCTGGGACCATCTGCAGCACACGCAGCCTCATGAGTCGCAGAAAGGTAACCGCATGTACCCTGTACCATAGAGTGATACCATAGAGAAGCACTAGTAGGGACGACAGCGCCGGCTGGGACCATCTGCAGCACAGATTTGGTTTCAACATTTCCTTTGAATATGTATTTAAATAATTTTTACCATGATAATCGCATTTTTTATCGATGTCGAATTTGATGACATGTTTATTTAAGGTCCACACACATTCTATCAAATTAAAGAGAAAAGAAAAAAAGAGAAATTAGAATATTACTTAATTATTCGTATTTCTACAGGGTGATTTGAAGTTGGGTGCAAAACTTCAAGGGGAAGGTAGAATAGACTATTTAGAACCATTTGAGCCATGGTTATCTAAAATCTGGTATCTGGTTATCTGGGGAAAAAACCCCAAATTGAACAGTTCATTGCTAATAAGAGCAGTCTAAACAATAAATGAACTATTTATATTTTATTTTAATTATAGGTAGTTTTTATTCGATACCTAATCGTCGTACATATTCACAAAGAAAATTAAAATCAAAATCAAAATCAAAAACTCTTTATTTCCATAAATATAATAAATGTACACTTAGAACAGGTCAAATTATAAAAATAAACACTGGCGCGGAAATAAAGTGATATTTTTGATTTCTGTCGCTTCGGTATGTAAACAAAAAAAGTTAAATAAAAAGTATGTAGACTAAAGTAAAGAAGCGACGAAGAAACCTTTAGCCTGTTAGTTGTTATTTTTCGAGATGGAGCAAAACCCGTCCCAAGCTTTTTTATACTTTAGAAAATCGGATATTTTATAGTAAGCCTTTGAGCACAGCAATTTTTTGACAATTTGTTTGAATTTATTTACTGATAATTTTTGCAACTCACTAGGAGTTTTGTCGTAGAAGTAGTAGTAGTTTGTTGTAGTAATAAAAATAAATTAGAACTAATATTTACTATTGTTAATTACAATATTTTCTGTTTTAATTTACACACAGTTCAAACCGCTAGGTCAAGAATCATTGCAAGTTTAGGTCGAATTTTACAAAACATTGCTGGTTATGTATTGCTGGTTATGGTTATGTCACACTGCCAGTGTGACATGTGTCGCAAATGACTCTGGGTGCAATTATACATATACAAACAAACCCCTTTGTAGGGAAGGAACGCAAAACCAGCAATGTATTGTGAAAATGCAACCAGGGGTAGACCACCTCTAGAACCACTCCACGCGGACGAAGTCGCGGGCAACAGCTAGTGGTGAAAAAATACAAATATAAAAATAGATTGTGATAGTTGATCAACTCATAAAATGGTCTTTGATAGGTAAAAACTTTAAAAGGTAATTTACGTACCTACCAATTCCATTGAAAATGACTTACGAATGAAGTTGTTAGTTGTGAAAAACGGTCTGCAGTTGGCTCAATTGTTTCAATTGTAAATACCAATTATATTATAAGTTTCTTTGTGAATAAAGGCTTCTGCCCTATAAATAAAAAAAAAGGTAAATAATTATAACGTAATTAGTCGAGAAAATACAGAACCCTACATTGCGCGTTTTCAATCATTTGTCACGTTTTATAGACCTATCTCAAGCACCAGCCGCTCACAAAACAGGTCATTAATCAAATACCATAATGCACAAATATTCCAAAGTCCATTTTGTGACTGAAAAATAAATTTATTATTAATTTACAACCCACTAAACAGATTTAAACAGTCCCTGAACACCTAACACGATTTATTAAACAACAAGCGAGCAAATCCGCGCCCAATAACTAGCTTTTAAAAGTTGACGTAAGTTTATAACTAGATGTCGCTGCTAAAAATGGACGAGCGCTAGATCGCGCTATCGAAGCGTTTCACGAAATGAGTCACCCGAGAACCATAAACTCGGTGACTTCGTGCCTCAATCTATTGAGTAAGGAAATTATTGGGCCTTGTTAATCGCTGGGCAATGTCCGTAAAGGGCGAAACGGTTTTTGAAGGGCCGAGGTCGTCCTTTGGGCTGGCACCTACTTTGTGCTGGCTTGAGGTGAAGCGATCTGCCTTAATGAAATTCATGTCACCATGCTGTGCCCGATGCACAGGATGGTGACGTTAAAATGTAATATATCCAGCAATGGTGTCATTTCAGAATATTTGGATGGATGGCATCATTTTAAGTGCTGTTATTCGTTTTGGTGACACACCTGAACCAATAATAAAAACTAGTTTTTGCTCGCGGCTTCGCACGCATATTTTCGGTAAAATAAGTAGCATAATATCTAAGTTAGGCTTTGCTCTAAAACTCTAAACGTACGACAAATTATTTCATCTTGATGTGTTCAGTAGTTTTGGAGATCCTAGGTAACAAAAATTCAGATTTCACAAACTTTCGCCTTTATAATATTAGTAGGAAGTAGGATGAATCCCTATTTTCCTTGGTCACAGCATCACGCGTGAATGGCTGGACCAATTTCGCTAATTCTTTTTTGTTGTGTTTTTTGCCGTCTGTAGAAGGTTCTTATGAAAGAAAATATTACGAACGTTGCGCGGAACATAAATTTATCAAGCGGGGGATGCCGCGGGGCGCAGCTAGTATAAAATAATTATTAAACTGATGATGACATTAATTTGTTCAATCAAAATGGAACTAAATGTATTTAGTATGATTGAATGTAATATTGGATACTAAATGTTCTTAGTTTGATAGAAATACTGTTTAATATTGAACTAATATTAACCCGCTGCTTCGCATGCGTTTTACGGTGAAAAGTAGTTAACATAACATTTTCCATAGTATAATTACATTTGCGATATACTAAGAACTAAAACATATCACCTAATAAATAAATAAATAACGCTGGACAATTCACACAGCATTATCTAGCCCCAAGCTAAACAGAGCTTGTGTTATGAGTACTAGATAGCTGATATACTTAATAAAATACACTACATAGTATGTAGATAGATATTTTTATTATACATACATAGAAAACATCCAGAACGCCCTGAAAAAATAGGTATCTGCAGGTCGTACAAATATTTATCCCGAGGCGGGAATCGAACCTGCGACCTCCTGCGTCGCAGGCGGACCTTCTTCCGCTGCGCCACAGAGGTCGTCATAATCTAATTATCTTTCGCCTTATTACGTCTTAGTTTTTGTTTTGTATAACCGGCAGCGAGCTTAGAATTTGTCCAACTATTCCCGCGGGTGTCGTAAGAGGCGACTAAGGGATATCCACCGGGGGCGGGCAGCAGCGCCCCCTGCAGAACAATTCTACCACCGAACTGCGATCCCCAACCCGCATGCCCAGCGTGGGGATTATGGGCAATACCCCTCATGTGATAAAAGCCAATGAGGCGCTTATCAGGGGGAGGCCTGCCTCCAGCAGTGGACCAATACAGGCTGTTGAGATTGAGGTATTGTTTTACATATTGGAACGAATTGTTCTTGTATGTTGGTAGCTCCAAAGTTCAAATTGTTAATAGTTGATAATGTACCTACTGCCATAAATCAGTTCTACTGTTTTTTATACGTTAAAACGCGTAATCAAATTCTAATCAACCTTTGAAATCAATGTTATTATATTAACCATGGGATATATACCACGATTTGTGCAGTTTCGGGTTCTTAGCATAAAGCAGCATCGTCATCAGTCGGATACCCACTGCTGGGAATAGGCCTCCACAGACATTTTGTAGGCCTCATTAACTTTAATAAACAGAAATTCATACTTCTTCAATCCTCCCAAATCATCATCATCAGCCTTTAATAGTCCACTGCTGGACATAGCCCATAATATGTGCCATAGCGCCCTGTCTTCAGCTTGCCGCCCTAATCAATCCTTTCAATTATCCAGTTAAAAATATATTGACCCATTCAATAGATCTAAGTAAAATCTAGATATGGTACATTCTCCCAGCAGCACTTACTCAACAACAGGTGGCCGGTGTTACAACTTAACGCAAACACTCTCTCATAGTTAAATTTCCAATCTTGTGCAAAAAAATTCATGAACAAACATATTCACTATAATTTTTTGCTCAAGTTTGGAAGGCATTGCTGTAGTCTTTTATCAATAAATCAAACTAAAGTACGTCGTAGCAAACACGCGTAAGACGCACGTCACGACGACCTAATTTGAGCCTTCTACTTTCGAGAAGCTAGTACCTCATCTCCCCCTTTTTACTTAGATCGATGGTTATACGACTTTATATTATTTTTAAGATTACGCGATCGGGTTCGGCGGTAAATACGGCGTGCAGACAGACAGACAAGACGCCTCCGCGGTCGGCTGGGATCACCAGGAGAAGACGCCGGCTCATGCTAGTCAAGTTGATCATAAGAAGGTAAGTTCAACTTTTAATTGTTATTTGTTACTTATCTATATCCCACGGGAACTTACATTATAATATATGTAACCCGGTGCCACGAAAATGGTGTAGGGACTAAGTTGATAGGAGCTGATTCTGGACATCGAGGGGGTCAACGTTAGTTCTAAAATTTTTTTGTATTTCGATCATTAATTTAATTTTTTGAAAAAAGTTAAAGACGATTTTTCTTTAAATTCGTGTAAAAAACACGAATTTAAAGAAAAATCGTCATACGTGTATCCTTACCGTATCAGTATTTTTTCTTTCTCAGGGCTTCGGCGGTAAATTCGGCATAGAAGCCGACAGAGTCGACAAGTCGGCTCACAGGTTCGACGAGGTAGAGAAGGTCGGCACCAACTATATCAAGCACAAACCTGATATCGGTGGGGCCAAGCCTTCGTCGCTGCGCGCCAAGTTTGAGAATATGGCCAAGGAGAAAGAACAGGTAGAAATACTCTGTAAAACTATAAAAAACTGTACTTATTTCATGTGATTACAATTCGATTTGAACGCAGATTTCTTTTAGCCGACCTCCGTGGCGCAGCGGGCGAAGGTCCGCCTGCGACGCAGGAGGTTGGGTTCGATTCCCGCCTCGGAACAAATTTGTGTACGATCTGCAGAAATTTGTTCCGTTGGTCTGGGTGTTTTCTATGTATAATAAAAAATACCTATCTATGTAGTGTATTGTATTAAGTATATCAGTTATCTAGTACCCATAACACAAGCTCTGCTTAGCTTGGGGCTAGTGAATGGGCGCTAATGCTGTGTGAATTGTCCAGCATTATTTATTTTATTTATTTTTAGCGCTAAATGTATAGAATAGAATAGAATAAATAAATTTATTTGTTCAGTCAGATTTACAACCTTTCTACAGTTTAGAACAAAACAAAAAAAAAACTTTTAAATGTAAGCCCGAAGGCACAAAATGACTTCAGCCTCAGCATGGGTTGGTTGCTAGCAAGCAAGCTAGTAGTAACAAACATAACCAATAAGATTAGTGGGTTTTGAATCCTGTTAGATTTCAGATTTCAACTACTTTATTTTATATGGCTTACAAAATAAGCACAAGTCAAATTTAATATATAATTATTAAATTTGACTTGTGCTTATTTAAATACGACGCGTGACCCGAGAGCTGGTCAGTATCTGGCGCAGCGCATCAGTATTGTCATACAGCGGGGCAATGCAGTCAGCGTAGCGGGAACTCGACGTCTGGTATTGATATGGATCAGTTGAGCTACCTGTAGATTGTTTGCAACAGACTGCAGTTCGGTCATTTTAGTATTTCCCGGAATTTGATGAAATCCCTAGGAATTTGGTAGAATCACTGAGTCGTACCATCTCCATGCGACATATAAGTCGTGACACACTTTCTTGGCATATTTGCGTTGCTTGTCACCTACATCTATAGAAATTAATATTTTTTTTTTTGCCATAACCATTTCATTGATTTTTGCCTTAACCACGTCATTTCTGTAGGAGAGCGCTAAGAAAGCGCCCTCTGCCGCGGGCGGCGCGAAACCTTCCTCGCTGAGGAACAAATTCGAGAATATGGCCAAGGAGAAAGAACAGGTAAGTTTGTTCACATTCATTACTAGATAGATACTTAAATTCATTCTTAGTGAAATCATTCATGTGGCATTTGCATCTCATATATTTTTTTACCATCAAAAGGTGCTAAATAACCATATAAAGAAACGAATAATTTTATTGTAAAAATGTGTAAATCACAAAATCAAACATCAAAAACTCTTTATTTCCATAAATACAATAAATGTACACTTAGAAAAGGTCAAATTATAAAACTAAACACTGACACGGAAATAAAGTGATATTTTTGATTTCTGTCGCTTCGGTATGTAGACTAAAGTAAAGAAGCGATGAAGAAACCTTTAGGCTGTTAGTTGTTATTTTTCGAGTTGGAGCAAAACCCGTTCCAAGCATTTTTATCTTCTAGATAATCTGATATTTTATAGTAAGCCTTTTTGCACAGCAAGGTTTTGACAATTTGTTTGAATTTATTTACTGATAGGTAATTTTTGCAACTCACTTGGAGTTTTGTTGTAGAAGCGTATACATTGCCCTTTAAAAGATACATTAATTTTGTGTAGCCTAGTTGTGAGCTCAGCGAGTTTATGTTTATTTCTGGTATTAAAGTTATGTTTATAACAATTTTTATATACACAGATATCTGAAGGTCTTAAAAATTTAGTTTTAACCACTTTAATCCTACAGCGTCTTCGTCTATGACTCTGTCTGTTCGACCGTAGGTACATTACGTAAGTCTATACAAACCCAATGTTTTGTTACAGGAAGCCCTTCAATCGGTGCAGAAAATAAGAGAGCAGAGGCAACAAATAGACAAGGACCTATCGCAAAAGGTAACAAAATACTTAAATGAAACAATCCTTTTGTTAAAAGTCGTGTTGATAAGGAACGGGATTGAAAATGGCTACTCGGGCATGCTGTCCCGCTTCGATCAAATTTGTTCAAATATGATCACGCTATCATCTTTAATCCCTTTCCTAGTCTACACGACTTATGTATAGTTAGTTTTAAAGCGTAATTTCCGGACACAACGAATCGAGTGTATTTAAATGCTACCTCGAACTCGTGGCGTTATCCGTGGCAAACGATTAGATGTAGATAAATAAATACAATAAAGATTTAAATGTTTGTGTCATAATAATTATATATATAGTATTTATATGTATACTATTATATAGTATACATAATTATAATTATAATTATATAATGAACCTTTCACGGTAATTGTTGATCCAGTACGATTTCTTAAGAAATGTTGATCCACCTATTTCAAGTGTACATTCGACTCTAAACCTAGTAAACAGATATACTTTGATCCACATTTGAAGAGCACATGGCAACGTTTGATCTACATTTACTGGTTATCGAGATACTCGCATTCAAAATATCCCATAATATCAAAATTTTGTTGATCCACTAACGGTCAAAAATTTTACACTAAAACGACTTTTTCACATCCGTTACATATTTAACTATGCGTAACATTAGCTTAGACAATGTTGATCCGCAGACTTTGGAGCCACAAATGACTACTTCGTCTGTTTTCAAAGCGGCAACGCCGCAACGCCGCGACTGTGAAACTGACAAATTACATGTTTAAGTAGTTCCGACCACTTTTGAGTAGAACATTCCTATAGTTATTAGTACCTACCTATAGTTATTGGTTATGAGAGCGGACGTGAGGTGAATGAACCGTATGAAATTAACTTCGGCTGAATTAAGCCATATTTGCTAATAATTCGGCTAAAATAAATTACATACGATCTTCACTGATCATACCCCAATTTAAGGTATGTTCATCATCATCATCATCTACAGTCCACTGCTGCACATAGGCCACCCCTAGTGAGCGCCATAGCGCCTGTCTTCAGCTTGCCGCATCCAGCATCTACTTGTAGTCTTTCGCAGATCGTCATCCCACCTGGCTGGAGAGCACCCTACACTACGTTTGCCGAGTCACAGTCTCCACTCAAGGATACGTTTACCCCAGTGGTTGTCGGTTCTTTGCGAGATATGGTAGTTACCTTTGGTTCTCCCTCAGATGTTTTCGTTACGAATCCTATCCTTCAGAAAGACTCCGAGCATAGATCTTTCCATAGCTCGCTGAGCGGCTTTGAACTGGTGGACCAGCCCTACCGTGAGTATCCACGGCTCAGCTCCGTAGGTCATGACGGTTATAGGAGGCACTGATTGAAAGCTTTATCATTCAAACATTGCGGTATGGATGACGAGAAGTTTCGAAATAGTTTTCCATACACTGCCCACCCTAGCTGGATCATCTCCTTGGCCTCCTTCTCAAAATTATTTTTATATGACTGGAGGCCTGAATTTCCCCTGATTGCAGAATTTGCCCAAGATAAGTACACTCAGAAACAATTTCGATAAGGTGATGGTCTGTAGTTATTCAGGAGAGTTTTCTCAGTCTGTTCTTTAAGATGGGTATCTCTCTCTTCTTAAACAAGATCCGTCAAGTGCGAGTGTAACTCGCGCGCCGAGGGTTTCGAACGTGTGTCAACAAATATGTACCAAAAGTACCGGTTAGAGACTTCGCAATTTAACGGATACCTAAGAATAGTAGGTACCAACCTACATTTCAGATAGATCTTTCTGCATGCTTCGGTTAAAGTGGGTAATGGAAATTTTTTCGACTTTTTTCAAAATATTTCAAAAAGTATGAAACCTTCAGAAATTTGAGAAACTGTTTTGAAAGTACAAACCGATACCTTTCATTTGATACCCCACTTGGTGAGTTAGCCTCCCCTTTTGAAAATTATTCCCCCCTTTTTGACCATTTCTCAAAAAGTGTTCTTTTTCAAACTTCTCTATAGTTTTCCTGAGAACCTTCCTTTAACCTTCCTTTAAAATATAGATCCATATCTATAAACGCTCTATACATTTTACATGGATCGCTCTGCAATCTTCGGAGATAGGGGGGGGGGGGAATGGGTATTTTTTCGATTTATTACCAAATATTTTAAAAAGTATGGCACCTACAAAAGTTTCGAAAACTATTTTGAAATGTACAAACTGATACCTTTCATACCCCACATGACCTGTAGGTATCTTTTAAAATTTCGGCATCACAATTTGTATGGAAAATATTCATTTTCAGTTTTCATTTATTATCATTTATTTTTCTTTAAATCTGTACAGGCGCACAAAATGTATTTTTATTTTAAATTTCAATTTGATAGCTGCAGTAGTTGCTGAGTTATTAAGGAAGGAAAAAAGGACAGACAAAGCGGGTTTTTTAAGTATGCAATGTTAATTATGCATAAGGGTTTCGAAACCGATCTTCTATCATCGAAACCCTAAAAAGAGCACCACCAAACACCCGCTCCACGCCTTTGGAGTTCTCCCATTGTGAAGGACGGCGTTGAAGAGGTTTTGTAGCTCGTGTATGAAAGGGGCTCCTCCGGTTTTCAAAAGGTCTGAAGTTATTCCGTCCTCACCAGGGGCTTTTCCGTTTTTAAGCTGCCTCTGAGCTAACACGATTTCGTCTTGACTGATATCTGGCAGTTCGTTGGTATAGTGGCGTGTCAGGGTGGCTCTGGAATCATCATGGTCTCATCAAGAATGGGTGGCATGTGCAGCGTACAAACGGCCATACAAATCCTCTACCTCAGCGGTAGATCTCCGACTTCGACAATACGGTCCTCCCGTCGTGCGTTTTCGTCATTAGCCCGAGAGTGCCATCAAAGGATTTGGAATTTTTGCCAGTACGCTGCTTTATTCCTAGCACCCCCTGCCCCGCCGTTACCGTGGCCGTTACCATGGCCAGGAATAGCGAGGCGGCCGGGAACGGGGCCATTACTTTCTGGCTTTATTTATTTGATGGTCAGTGTCCATAACCCCACGCTGGGCAAGCGGATTGGGGATTGCAGTTCGGTGGTGGAGTTGGTTATGCAGGGGGCGCTGCTGCCCGTCTTCCGGTGTATGTCCCTTAGTCGCCTCTTACGACTTACGAAATAGGTAAGTTACCTATTTCGTATTTTAAGGCCTTTGTGATACCAAATTTTTTACTTCTGCGCAATAACGGTCAGCACTAGAGTTTCGTGCCGCTACTTGTACCTACCTTAAATAAGTCTAGGTCCTAGGTTTAATTTGTAACAATGAAATCCAATGCCTAGCTAAAAGTGCCTCGAGGTGGTTCGAGAAAAGGATTCCTGGTGGAGGTTTTGTACTCCACACGGTCCACTACTGTGGGCCCTGATAGGTGTAACGTAGATATTTAGGCGAAAATAAAATGAAATTAAATAATTTATTTGATACTATCAATTACAAAAGCTATAAAGTAATAAAACGATACGTGCGAGTCGAACTCGCGCACTAAGGGTTCCGTTTAATTGTAAGACCTTGTTTCTTGCCAAATATCATGATTCTAGGTCAACATGAAGCAGGTCCTACCCTGTATTTTTTGGCCGAGGGAGAGAATCAAAAATTATATTTTTTTTAATAATAAACTACAAACTTACGGTTTTCAGATTTTTCTCGTTATTTGTGCTATATGACTTTGCATCTTACCAAATATTATGATTCTAGAAAAGCAGGAAGTACCCTATAGGTTTTGGTCTATAGCTAGAATCAAAAGTTTTTTTTGTGAATTAATTACAAATTTCTTTATTTCGGATTTTTTCCTTTATTTGGGCTACATCTTGCCAAATTTCATAATTCTAGGTCTACGGCAAGTACACTATAGGTTTTGGTCCATGGCGAGCATTAAAAGTAATTTTTTAAAGTGAATAAATTACAAATTTATGGTTTTCGGATTTTTTTCATTACTTGTGCTATAAGACCGTGCTCTTCACCAAATTACATGATTCCAGGTCTGCGGGAAGTGGGTACTTCCCGCAGGTTATAGGTTTTGTGTGCTTGTGATTCCCTTGGAAATCTCAAAATATTCGGACATAAACGGCTGCAACTTCTGAATGCATTGACTTAGGAGTTTTATTTGTTTCACGGCTTCAAGAAGTTACGGACTTGAGTATTTAACGAAAATTTCAACTCGATACGTCCACGCGTTCCTGAGAAAAGAGGGTTGACAGACGGACAGACCGACAGACAGACAGACAGATGGACAAAAAAGTGATCCTGGTTCATTTTTACCTTTTGAGGTACGGAACCCTAAAAACTAAACAAGGTAGGAAATACCAAGAAATAAATCACAAAAAATAAACTGTTTATTTGGTTATAGGTTTCAGTTAGTAACACAAACAAACAAGATTCGTCAAGTGCAAGCGTAATTTGCGCGCCGAGGGTTTTGAACGTTTGATAATTATACAAATATGTGGGTACTTAAGGTACCGGTTCTACCTAAAAGTAGTAGCTACCGACCGACCTACATTTAAGATGGATCGCTGTGCATACTTAGGAGATTAGGGGGCTATGTTCAATTTATCGACTTTTCTCAAAATATTAAAAAAAATGTTACCTACAGAAATTTCCAGAACGGTTCTAAAATGTACAAACCGATACCTTTGATTTGATACCCCACTCGGTGAGGTAATCCCCCTTTAAAATATTATTCCCCCCTTTTACCTATTTTAAGAAGTATAAAACCTGCAGAAATTTTAATACTCTACAAAACGATACCTTTAAAAAATTTCATTCTAATTTTTTTTATTTTAGTTTATATTTGTTTATATCTGTTAAGGTGCACAAATGTAATATTATTTTAAATTTCAAGTTAATAGCTGCGGTAGTTGCTGATGTATTAAAGGGAGAAAAGGATAGACAAAAAGAGACCATGAGGGTTTCGAAACCGATCTCGAAACCCTAAAATAACAAAATAGTTACATAATCATCGCTAAAAAGTATTGACGGATCAACATTTGACCGTAGAAAATTGTACGCAATGGATTTTGAATAATTAAATAATGACTAGGGAACGCGATGTCACAATAAATAATAAATGTCATGGAATATGGCGTTACCTAGTCAGTACGATTCTACACGAGTCGACCCCTCCCCCAGACGGAGCGGCAACGTCGCAGCCATTTTCGACCAATGCTGCGTTCTGATTGGTTCATTTGAATCGGATCAACTTGTGCAAAATGGATTTGTATATTGGATCAACAAATGGTATCATAATGCCTAAGGCTACAGGAGGTCAAATGTTGATCTGGTCGGAGCCACATTTGTTCCTGGAAATGCATAATAGATCAACAAAAGAGGGTCGGATCAACATGTGTTTTTGGATCAACAAAGTACTCGCCGTGAGTCACGCCTGATCAACATTTACCGTAATGGTATCTCTATATAGTAATATGTATATAGTATTTATATTAATATTTATAAATTTACAGGAATAGGTATAGGCATGTATGTATTTTTGTAATTTTACTGAAGTATGTTATTATTTATTTTTGAGTACCTAAGTACCTAGTAATCACCTTTTTTTAAGTAGTACCATAACATATGCACACAGATCTTACCCCATGTACATATCCAACGATCCTATCCATACCAGGTTGTCTGACAGAGATCGTTCTTGAGCGATAAGACCGCCAACTGTCACTTAGGACAAAATTATTTCATTTGTAAATTGTTTCTTAGTTTTAAGTGTGCAATAAAAGTATTTTCTATCTATGTATCTAATTTCGCAGGAAAAAGACAAAGTAGAATTTGAACCACCCCAACCAACCCCGGAACCAATCTACGAACAAATGAAAACTCCCGTTGAAAAGGAGGTTAATTTCACTGCGGCCCACACTGCGGCCCACACTGCGGCCCACACTACAGCCCACATTGCGGCCCACACTGTGGCCACGGAAACAAGAGAGGAAGAAGTGGCTGAAGAGATAGTGAACCTGCCTGATGTCACCAGGGTTGGGGCGCCTAAAGAGGAGAAAGAAGAGGTAAGAAAACTCCTTCAGCAGTATTCACTCTGTATTCAATAATTTTACTGCAGGTATAATAATCGTCAAACTTCTTGTCCTCTGGCGAACCACGCAAAAAAGACGCGCAGAAAGCAAATTTGTGGGTTACCTTCTGTACAGTCGCGTCGGTTATTTACTCTGATCTTTTTATTTCGACGACCTCAGTGGTGCAGCGGGCGAGAGTCCGCCTGCGACGCAAGAGGTTGCACGTTCGATTCCCGCCTCGGAACAAATTTTTGTACGATCTGCAGAAATTTGTACCGTTGGTCTGGGTGTTTTCTATGTACCATAAAAAAAATATTTCTTTGTATTAAATATGTCAGTTATCTAGTACCCATAACACAAGTTTGAGTAGCTTACTTTGGGGATGGTGCTGTATGGATTGTGCAGCATTATTTATTTATTTATTTTATTTTTAGAAAACCCTAGTGTCTAGGTAAACCTAACTTAGGATTTAATACACTTTCTTTAAACGTGGAAGAGCCACTACTGCGCTGATCTGTTGACCATCCAAACCTAAGGGTAATATCGATTTATTTCGTCATTATCTATGTCTGTAAAAACCCAAAACCGTAAAAATTATACATTCTAAAAATACAAGCTTCTCAACTTTCGTATTTCAACACTGATTTTAGCCCAACTTTGGGCGAAAATAAATAATATACGAAGAAATAAAATTCAAAAATAAAGCCCGTGCCGACATGGTTTAGGTATTCAAAAGTTGAAATACATTTATTTTGAAAAGATACACTCGATAGTTTTTCTTTGAGGACTCAATTTTTTACGCGGCCGATTTCCGAATGAATCATTGTGCATTTCATCCTAGCGCGCGGGGTATGTCTAGTGAGATAGCATACATATAGGCCGCGCCCACTGACGAATTCGAACCGACAAAAAGATACAAATCTCGAATTAATTTCACAATATGTTCACAGATAACCCGACAACCGACGATCGTGGTCTCCCCTGTCGGGTGGGAGACAGAGACGGGCGGCGAGACGGGCTCCGGGGACGAAGAGGAGGGGTATACCGCACGAGCGCTGTACGACTACCAGGCGGCGGCGCCCGACGAGATCAGCTTCGACCCCTCCGATGTTATCACTAACATTGTCATGGTGAGTTTTGAGCACCTCGGCGAAAGTCACGCTAGCCGAGCGTGAGACTGCCCTGAATTGTGTTCAGAAGGTCGATGGTTCGAATCTTGTTGAGCGTTGATTTTGTTTCTCGTAGCGCACTAGCGCTCTATGGCTACCGAAACACGCAGCACAATGATGAGGAATAAGCCCGTCGGATTTCATCAAATTATATATTGATCACATACCTAGAGAATGTTACTCGTCTATGATCCGACATGAAAACCAGCACATGCTGAGTGGCAGCCTTTTGGTCTCACGTTGTTTTTTATTTTAATTCTTTTATCGTTGCTTGTGAACCAATAAATTTATCTTATCTAAAATTACTTAGAGTCCTATGACGTCACAACATGGCCGAGAACGTTTTTAAAGTTCAAAATTAAAAATTAAAAAAATATATTTTTAAATTGAAAATATGTAGTCATCCTTTAAACCTACCTTGTAAGACGCGGGGTTGCAGTTTGTAGTTCTCGAATCCCAGCAAGCTTCGGATTTTGAAACAGCGCAGCGGTATCGTATTGATATGGTATAAAATGCTAGGTATTCTAAAGCAAGCACTAAAACACTACCTTGTAAGACGCCAAGTTGCAGTTAGTAATTCTCGACTACTGCCCCTGTAACACTATACTTTGATGTATTCCCTACCTCAGAGGACAAAATCCCTGTTTAATATTAAGTACTAAACCTCTAGCCCTAAGTTTACTAACAAAATAGACTAAGTTGTCTGAATAAAGAAAAAAATAATTTTTATTTATTTATTTTGATATGAAAATATCCCAAGACATTTCGTCATCCATTTTATCACATATTTCTTCAATTATTATTATTATTATTATAAAATAGTTGTTTTCCCTCACCAGATCGACGAGGGTTGGTGGCAAGGCCTCTGCAAAGGCGCGTATGGACTGTTCCCCGCGAACTATGTACAACTGCAGGATAAGTGAGCGCGGACCTTTATTAACATTCCTACCGCGCGCACGTTCTCTGGCACTACCATTGCATTATCAAGATATTCGATGTTCTGAATGGAAAGCGATCGTGCGTTCGACTAGGGATTCCAAAATCGGGTCCTTTTCGAGGAACCGGGAATCCCGGGAAGTTTCAAAATCGGAACCGGGAATTCCCGGGAATTCCCGGGAAATTTCGAAAAAATATTTTTACTGCTATACCACTATCAAAATAAGATAATTTAATATACTTCACGTCCTTTTTAGGCATTTAGCTGATATTAGGTACCGATGCGGTATATGGAATGTTACTTAAAGCTGTATTTCTTTTGAGATGTTAATAAAATGAATAACAAATTCTTAGGTCCATGTCTTTTGTCCCCTCGTTCGACAATAAGCCTGAAGGCTTTTCGTTCTATAGAGTCTTGACTGAACCCAGCATAACACATTCATTTGCTGCCATGTTCCGCAGCAAAGTGCTTTGCTGATACTCCATGAGGCCGGACTTGAGCTATCCTTGTGTGAAATATCGCCTGATCTCGTATAGTATGAGACGCTTAGCTTCGTGGCCACCGTTTTAGCTTTGATTCGTTTCTTCATTTTAATCCAATGAAAGTACAGAAGTTCAGAGTTGTTGTAAGAGTGACACCGAGGAGCTCCCGTTGTTTTTCGAGTCTTCTAAGCGAAAACATCAATCTAAAAATACCTTATTTCGTACCCACATAATAAACAATATAATGTTCTTCTATCCAAATACTAGGCCACGGTGGCCAGGCTCAACGGAGACAAATATAAAATTGGACTAAGTGTTCTTTGTTAGCCCACGGTATTAAAAATTAAATTAAATTGGATTATGACTTCCATTCGTGTCGGTCGTCATTGATGACTGTTCGTCTAATCAATTGGCGATCAACGTCGTCGGGGTACTTCAGAGGTCTCTTCCTACTATGCATTTATTTCTGCCAGCCGTAAACGGTCGATTCGTTGTGTTCGAATGCATTTGAATTCTCTACCTGATACCAGATGCTGGTATCTGGTATTTTTACCTAATTATACCCACGCAGGCGATATCATCGCGCTTTACAGGTTCAGAAGTCAGAGCCGATCAGAATAACATGCACAAAGAGGATAATAAATTGCAGCAATGCACTTGACTCTGGTACTTTCTCTTTGCCAAGCTCAAGTCCGGTTTCATGGAGTATTGCTGTCATGTTGCTCAGCAAGGTAATTTGCTGAGCAAGATGGCAGCAATCGACTATGTAGAGCTGGCTTCAGTCACGGCTCTATAGCAAGAAAAGCCGTACTAGCAGAAAGGAAAGACACCAAGATTGAAAAATTTTCATTTCTGTCTTACATGTTTGGTTCAAGTTTTTTTTTCGGTGTCTAAGTCCGTTTATCACACTTCCTACTAACATTATAAATGCATGAGTTTATGTGAATGTTTGTTACCACGTATCTCAGTAACTAGTTAACCGACTTGGTTGAAATTTGGTGTGTAGATAGTTTAAGTTCTGAAATAACACATAAGTTAATCTAATTTGAAAAAAATAATCTCAGGTGGTTAAAAAGGGTGGTTAAGTTTATATGGATAATATTATTCCTTGGTTAGTAGATAATATTACTCAAAACTCAGTATAAATAAACTATAAAGTAAATAATGAATTACGTATTTCTTATTTTTACAAAACGACCCCTAAAGTTATTTATTGCAAACCCCCTGGTTGTGCAGTAAATATCTGAAATTTAGACGCGGGCGAAGCCGCGGGGCGCAGCTAATAATATTAAAATATATTATAAATATGAAAGTTTGTACCGTTCCTTCTTCACGCCAAAACTACTTAACGAATCGGGCTGAAATTTTGCACGTTTCCAAAAATAAATTTTAAACGTTTTCAATAGCGCGTGCGAAGTTGCGGGCAGAACGTTACCGGAGTACTAGTTCTTTATACAAATTGTAAAACAGACTTGCCGCAAATATGTTGGCTAAGCATCTTTTTGCCATAAAGTTCAAATAATGCGAGTTTCGACAACTCGCATTATTTGAACTTTATGGCATTATTAATTTCGGAGAATTTCCTGAATCCTCAACCAATAAAGCAGGTATAGGTACATTGTGCATGTGTACACGGAAGCTCAATTTTGGGCACTCTCATACATTTTTGACTGCTCTCTGTTTTCATTGCAGGGAAAATAACAATTGATTTATATCAAGTGATACAAATCATGTCAACCCTGCCTAATACCGCGTAGGTTAGGTACCTGATAATGTGAAATGCTATAAAAGGAATTGAAAATGTTGAGTTACGTTATTTCGGTAATGCTATAAAAGTTAAAATATTTTCCCGAAATTCCCGAAATTTCCCGGGAAATGATTTTGGATTTCCCGGTTCTTAAATCAGCCAAAAATTTCGGGAATTCCCGGGAAATTCGGGAACGGGAATTCCCGGGACTAATCCCTAGTTCGAACGATGCGATTACGTCTCGCGATGTAAAAAAAATCAAACACATTCTTTCAATGACCCGTAAAAGAAAGAATTCAAAGTGACCACTGTATTTATTAGTTATTTCATTTTAAACCTTTTATGTTTATAAATTTAGTGAGATACATTTATGCGATATGAATTTATTTTTAATTGAAACCGCTTGACGAAATCATATCGTTTAGGGACAGGAAATGCGAGTACACCCAGCACCGCTTCCGCACAACACATAAATAAGCATTCAAGTTTGGGCTTTAACATGGAATCTTTAGATACATTTTAGTGACGGCTTAAAATACCAGACCACGTGCGAGGCACTTGTTTAAAATTGCGGTAAGCAAGTATGTCACTGTAAAATATATCTAAATATAACGAGTTTAAGCTCGTGTTTGAATGCTCACTTTTTTGTTGTGCGGTAGCGGTGCTCGATGTCCTGACGTGCGATTTTTACTGGTTAGGATAATGCTATAAAGTGTTGTAAAAGCGATATAGAACGCAACAATAAATTAAAACACTAGAAAGATTACGTAAAAGACCTGTATAAATCCCTTCACGTAATGTAATGATAATCTAAAAATATAGATTTCTACAAATTACTTGAGTTAGAAGTACTTATGTAAAATATTATTCTTTTTAAAGCATTATGCTATGTTGCAATTTAAAAGTATTTACTAAATCATTATTTACCTGTATTATGTAAAGACTAGATAGTTTTAAGAAACATACTTATGATTAAGTGACTTTTTAGTAAAACTTACAAAAAACTAAATGATTATATTGATTATGAACATTTTGCATTAACTTATTGTATATTGCTATTTTCCGTAAAACAAATATTTTTATTGATATAAATTACCAGACAAAGCTTTTTGCGGCTAGATTTGTAAAATATTTTTTTTAACTTTACTTAACTATGGAATTTAATCATGAATTGATATTGACTAAATCTATGCCTAATTTAAGTGTTACGGGTACTGACTGTTGTCACGGGGCGTAATGTAACATTCGCAGCGAGCATGATACGTTACGCCGTGCGCTAATGCGATCAACACACACACGTACCTCCGTTTGTATAGAAAACGCGCACGGTCCAACACACCGAAAATCGCATCCACGCGCGTACATGCAGATCACGCGCTCAGGCGCGGAGAAACATGCAGCCACGCGCGTACATGCAGCCACGCGCGTAGGTGCGGGGCGAGACGCAAGGCATGGCACACCGAGTCCCGCAGTGCACCGTACAGGGGCCCGATTATACTAACTTTATTCACACGTAACGTTTGAGTGTAACGTTTCAGCCATCAAACGTTACGCTGAAAGACTAACGTTTCGCTTTGGGTCTTGTAAACTACGTACCGTGATACGAATTTGAGCAAGTTTTAGATCGCTAAAGGTCAATCGCTCGTAAGATGCGGCTCAGACACCTCGCTCACACGTCAGCGTCTGAAACGCTTAAACGTCTCAGCTTTAAAAATAAGGCTAAAATAGCGTAATCGCCCTCCAACTTTGAATGAAATGAGTCAGAACCGCCGTGAATCCACAAAACGCAAGTACGCGCGTGAGTGCGTAAAAACCCGCATGATGATGCAGATCTGCACTCCCGCAAGTACGCGCGTAGGTGCGTTGGGACGCAAGATGCAGCGTAATGCGTGGCAGTGTGTTAACCGCCTAAATTCCATGTCGTTGCTCGTTGTGAACGCCTTTCCCCGTACTGACTTCACGAACGTTCGCTGTGTAACACGTTACGCCTTGTAACACCAGTCAGTACCCAGTAAAAGTATTTCTAAGTAGGCCATTCCGTATATTCAATCTATCCAGTCTATCCATTTTTACATATCCTACAGTAGATTTTGGACATTTTGTGGTCAAAGATCTTTATTTCATAAAGAACATTCACGTTCACTTACAGAGAAATGTGTTTTTCTTAGTGTCTAATGTACTTTTGAAACTTATTTATGGTTGAAGTAAACAGTGCAGTTACAATGTTCGGTTATTCTACAGGAATATTGTCTAATACATATTTCTTGAGTATTTTCTTGAAAATAGTTAAGCTAGGGGATACTTTAATATATTTTGGCAAGTTATTTTATTACGTGGTTTTGCTCCTTCAAATGTTATATTTTTCTTTCCATAGTCAGTTCTAGGATGTGGTAGTGAAAACTGTTTTGAAGATTTTTTCACACATTTTACACAAGAAATGTAAACTGTAAATATGGAAAATCAGAGACACGAATATATTGAATGTAGGGAACGGCCCTAACTGAATCAGAATCGATGGCTAAATGTCTTCCTAGTAAAAACCTACCTCTGTGTGGTCACATCTTATGTTAAAATATTTACATTCTATTCGACTAAAACGGTTGTTTTTTGTCATGTTCCGGTTGTCAATAAAAGCATTATCTAATAGTGGTTTTACACAGCAAGCGCGTTAGCTATCCGTCTGGGTCTGAAAAAAAAATATCCTAAAATCTTAGGATTTCATCGCCACTTTTTATTTCGCACTGTCATTAAATTATTTATTAGATCGATTTCATATCATTTAAAATAATTATCAATTTTAATAAAATTTAAAATGAGGTTGGAAATCGTGAATGTGAATCCGCATTTAATTGTTTTAGGATTTAAATTAAAAATCTAGTTTAGTCAAAATTGATTTTTAGTAGAAAGATTTGTAAGTTTAAGCGAAATTATACTTACCTAGGTTCGTTTTAACAATCGTTAAATATGTTGTTGAAACTGGCCCCAGTCTGTAAATTACTATAGTATTTAGTTATTCCTAAATGCAAATCGCGTATACCAGGGTTAATTATATCATGAAATCTTAATTAACGCAACCCTTTTTATGAATTTAATAAAAAAAAAATAATGAAAATCCTACAATTCAAAATCTGTTTTTTAACCCTGGTAAACGCAATGTTTCCTCCAACTGCTTTACTTTATTGCATTGCTCAGATAAAATTAAAAATATATAAATAATTAAATAACAAAATGTAAACGTAAATAATAAAATAATATGTTAAATAAGTGGACATTCGTATGCATGGTATTTAATGCCAAACTATGTTTTATATGAACAATTTATTGTTTAAATGATTTAATAAATATTTTATAGCTATATTTGTTTTTAATTTAAATGAGTTCTTATAAAAAAGCTTCAGTAACGTTTAGTTATTAGATAACATTTCCATACAATAAAATGTAAGTCACAATCCTTTAGACGACCTAGTGGCGATGTGGAAAGGATTGCCTGAGTAAGGCGCAAAAATTGTGGCTTTGACTCTCGGTTCGGGACAAGTATGATCTACAACTTTTTCTGTCTGTGTTTTAGGCATGTAATTCCAAAAAATTTTAATTAAAAAGTGCTCTCTGGGTCTCATACCTTAAGCTCAACAGCCTATAACGGTCCACTGCTGGACGCAGGCCTCCCCCTGATAAGCGCCTTATTGGCTTTTATATCATGGGGGGTGGATCCCCTAGTGGATATCCCTTAGTCGCCTCTTACTACACCCGCGAGAAAAGTTAGGGTAGTGCAAATTCAAATTCTAAGACAAGTCATCGACTTTCAGAAAGCTTTTGACTCAATAGAGCATGAGTAGGTATATCTGGAAAGCCTTTTGAGACAAGCTAAAGTAGGAGAAACCTACATAGAAATAATAAGAAATGTACCTAGGTATACGAAAATTACAGAAGTAGGTAGATTAAAATTAGAAACAACGGGATTTTTTTTAAATTAGAAGAGCATCCTTCCCTTAGTCCCTGGGAAGGGGATCATCTTTCGACAACTTTAGCCTACACTCAATTATAACAGAGCTCCCCTGGAAAACGAGAGCCTTAGAATAAACGACAAACCTAACACACCCAGCCTTCCACTATTTATAGAATTGAATAAGAGAACTTTAATCGCGTGAAATGGTTGGTGAAATCGGCCCTAGCATAAAGCAGTAAAATCACGCCAAGAGCGATGTCAAACGGCTGATAAAGAAGTTGGTAATTAAACTCTGTTCGGTCCTTTATCTGCTTGCTTACTAGATTTCTGATAATGAATGAAAGTTGTCTTTTCCGAGAACTGGGGAAATGGGTTTGGATGTGGTAGGAAGTTACTATAAATTTCCGAATATTTTTGACTTTCAATGATTAGATGATACTTGACTATTTTTACTGAAGTGAATTGTATCAACTACTAAGTAAGTACTTAGGTACTAAGTAGGTAAGAAATTTATTTAGAATAATTATACTTACAATGCAGAATACTAAATAATTATTTTGGTGGCATAACAGCCACAAACAAAATAATATGACGGTTTAAAGGCAACCTTTCGGAATATATAAAAAAAAACATTATCATAAATTATCTACACTATCTTGACACTTGGGACATTGGGTCTACCTCTCAGTCTACCTGAGGGTCTACCGAGTACCTAAAGTAGCGCATGACGTCAAACCCTTCCAAAAAATAATGTCAGTCCTGTAAAATACTTTACCATTTTATGAGATTGTAACATACTACCTCATTACATTACTACTCATTATAGCTCCGTAACAAAACCTAATTTCTGTTAGGTACCTACCTATTTTAGTCCACAAAATCATCACCGCAGTCACCGCTAGTCAAACTAAAAGGCGCTATCGAAGTGTTCCGGGATTGGAACGACATGCGAACCTCTATTTGTAAAATTTGATATACACTATAGTATCTCGGTACAATAAAGTGTCTCGTATATTTTAACTAGCTTCAGCCCACGGCTTCGCACTTTAGGTAAGACATAAAACTGTACGTACCTATTAAAACACGGTAAAATACGATTGTACACCTACGAAGAGATACGCTCATCGGAGATTTTATCAGATTTTCACTTTGACAAGATAAACGCGAGATAAAGGCATCGAGAAAAAAACCTATTTTAAACTCCCTGATCAAAAAAAAGAGGTGAAACACATTGCTGTCTCAGCAGAGTTTTATAACTCTGCTGAGACAGCAATGTGTTTCACCAAACAAACGTTGACAAAAGTTGAGTGACTTTATAGTCACTCAACTTTTGTCAAGCGGCTGCGGCGCCATTATGAAAAAGATTGAAGTTGAATCCAAAAACGAATCTAATGTCTGTGTGTTTATAAGCATAAAGCCTCTACCGCACTTCAAAATCGCGGCTGAGGAGTAGGCTTCAGTGCTTTCGCGCGAATACGAATAGCAAAATGAGACGCATTTGTCGCATCTTTTGACTACACCTCGTCTATGTATACTATCATTCTAAGCCTTCTTCTTATAAGTTCTTAGGATTTTGTTCTCAGGATAACATGAGAAGAGAACTTGTCATCACCATATAAAAAGTTTATGATTATGAAACCTCCTTTTCATTCAATCATACGATGTCATCTTCTTGTCATCTCTGTCTTCTTGCGTCAGCTATCATCACACCACCATGAAATTCCTCAATGTTTACCCAAATTCTAAAGCGGACCCTACTCCTGGCATTATTTCACATCTCATCATGCGAATATGATAATCGAGTGATCACTACCCTGAAATACTCTCAATACCGCGTCCAACCAGTCATCGTGAACGGCAACCCGGCTTCTAGAGGACAGGTATTTCCAGCCTATTGCGTTTAGGAAATATAAATTAGGTACAAGAGCTTTCCGGGATAAAAAACCACAGAACCTACAAAGCTTAAGCCCAATAATAAATAATAAATAAACAATGCTGGACAATCCACACAGCATCATCTAGCCCAAAGCTAAGCACTGCTTAGTAAGCAGAGCTTGTGTTACGGGTACGAATAGCAAACCCATAAAACAAGCTCTGCTTGCCGGTACCTTACATAATCCTCACCTTTTGGCTGGTACATACCTACTTCTGGCCTGTAGGGCGGCCAAGGCTGCAAATCCGCCACTGGTGATATCTGTCTTCTTTCTTAGGTACCCTTTCTCGTCTCGTTCAAAGAACCAGGTGGTTCTCTCGGCAAGACCCGTGTCGTGTGGAAGAATCTGTGCGGTGGGACCATCCTCAACGAAACCAAGGTGAAGTGACTGGTTGAACCCTACCTTTACGTTATTGTGGTTCAACATTGTGCGAAGGACCTTTTTGGTCTGATTACTTTTTGGACACTTGTAGCATTAACACATTTAGGTAGGTACCACACATCTAGCAGTTCTAGAAGTCCACGTGGGTAATAGTTACTCTATGTATTAATGTGAATGGTTAGACCGGTGTTCGCTACCTAGAACGGTAGCGATAAAATTCGCGCCGCATCTCGCGGAGTACTTTGTATGGATTTGTTTCAACAGTAGGTACGATTATCTACCGCATACTCAGTCAGTTTCACTCGGCTTTCGCTATCGATCTGAATAGCGAATACTGCGTAGGTTTGAGCAGGCATTCAGGTAGGTAGTTTTGTTATTTAAGAGGCGAACCTAACAGGTTTGGTTGTATTAGTTGGTTGCATAGATCTCAGTGCTCACGGGTTCATTGTGGTAAAAAACACGAATTTCATGTAATTCCACATTATTTTTTGGTTCCTCTAATGTGAAAACACGACTGAGGAAAAAAATACAATAAAAAAATCATGAAAATGCACCTTTTCGCACATAATTGCGTCAAGATCTTAGAAACCCCCGGTCTGTTGAAATGATTTATGTTTTGATTCATTTTTTCTAATAATTTGGCTCCTCTAAGCCAATTTCTTAATAAACTGTGCAGTTTTTTGTAATAAAAATAATTTGATTTTTGTACGCCTTTCCAAAAAGACATGCTCTATCTCGCTCCTATGAACGCGAAATCCTATTCCCACAAAAGCCTTTAACGTGTCCTCTTAAGTTAATCAATAAATAGTCTCTTCTCTTTCTCTAAAGATACTCACAGCGGCCCACTGCTTCGAACTAAACGACTTCTACTACGCGAAGCATCCAGACCTCTTGCGAATCGTCGCCGGGAACCTCAAGAACGACCTCGTCCACTCCGGTCGATCAGAAACCGATGATGATTCCCAATGGAGGACCATAAAGTTGCTCAAGCTACACCAACAGTTTTCCTTCCCTAGCAACGATATCGCGTTAGTATTCGTTAACAGACCTTTCAAGATTACAGATACTGTTGATTATATCGTACCGGCGGTGCATAATACAGATTATCCGAAGAGTTGCTTTTCAGCTGGGTTCGGAATGACAAGCTATGGTAAGGATAAATTCCAAGGCAGCCCAGTGATGCTGCTGGCAAAGATTGAGCCGATGTCGAGGTTCAAATGCACTGTTCTATGGGGTATGAACATGAACAACTTCATTTGCACGCATTCTATCATTTCTGACGTGGCTATGGGGGATTCTGGAGGGCCGCTTGCGTGTGTGGGGACCCTGGACCCCATAGAACGGTCATCGGGTAGAAAGGTCTTAGTAGGAGTAGTGAGTGGAAAGAATTTTGATAAGACCACTTTGTATACGCGCGTCTCTCGGTATATCGATTGGATTGATTCGGATGGAACCAATGCAAGTGATATTGTGCAGTTAAATTGGTGTCTGTTGCTCATTACATGGTTCGGTTTAATATATCTTTTGTTTTATTTCTCTTGCTAGGTTTCTTTTCAGAAAAGCATCCGAAAGTGGTAGAATGAATAAATAAATAATGCTGGACAATCCACACAGCAGCGTCATCTAGCCCCAAGCTAAGCAGAGCTTGTGTTAGATATACTAGATGTCTGAAATCGGTATTAAACACAGATTGAATTTTTTTTATTATAGTACATACCAATAGCCAGAACTCAGAATACACATCTGCTACGCTCAACTGCAATGGAAACCGCTCTATGGTACTTAAAAATACGTCATTTACAATCGTCAGGTAGATAAATAGTTTCCAAATACGAATGGCACCATGGCCAGTATGACCACCTAGCTAAATACTATGTCAAAGTAATGGAAGGACCTTTATCGAAAAGTTTTAAAGAGTACTATCACATGGGTACATTATGAAGAATTAACATACGATAGATTACCAACTGTCCAAGTTCACTTCTCCTTTATAATAATTGTGTAAGAACCAGTTCTGTGAACCTATCAATAATTTTTTTCAAATACTTTTTACGAGTAGTGATGCAAATGTTGGAAAGTTAAGAAACTCTTTTGATAGCAAAATGAAAATGATTATCTAAGTAATTTATGTATGTTTATTAAAAGCGCATGTATTGTCGGTTCATTATTTGTACACTTCCTGTACCATGTTCCACCGCCTTTCTTATAGCTTTAAGGTTGCTGGAAGAAAACTCTTTTCAGGGTTAAGCTCGCCTATGTACATTTCCTATCAAAATTTGGACCGCAAAACTAGATTGTATTAAAATAAAAGCCGTACGATTTGAAACAATGTTCCTAAAATTGTCAACATCCCCAATTTGAAACGTATTACACCTGCAAATTAACTTACTTGACGCATCTCTTCAGTGGAAAAACTTTCATAAAGTGCGCTTATTGCTTAGTGCTTCCTTTCTTTGAGAGGGGTAAAAAGATAATGAATTTCATAACGGTTGTTGGTTTATGTTTAAAAGCTTCGTCTCTTATCTTCTTAGGTCGGGATTAATAGGTACAGCCTTTGTTTTGGTAGGTCAGTCGATTATATATTATTTTGCCTTTGAAACACTACGGACCACTTGGTTGATAAAACATGGTGGCAAACAAGATCGTCAGGAGCAAATGTGAAAGGCTCGTTTCGGATTTTGCTATATTAAATTAACACTAAGTACTAATAAGATATAGTATATTTATTCCTGTAAAACATAGATTAGAGAGAGTATAAGTAGAGTAGAAATAAGAAGATATGGACTTCCAGACGTACTAACACCTAACACGGTGGTAAGTAATTATGCGTACCTACTAAGCCGAAAGGGGCAATTGTGGACCTTTTTACCTCTTTTGAACTTTGTACCTCAAGAGGATATTTTTTTTTGTTTTGAAAAAGTATTCACTTTTTTATTCGTATATAGGTATATAAAGAATCACAATCAGAAATATGTTTATTGTTAACTGTTGTACAAAAAAGATCGAATAAAATAGTTTACAGTTCCAACAGTTTATCTTTAATAGACATGCAATAGCAGTTTTCAATGGTAAACATTTATTTAATCCACATTCGCGGCACTTTGTAGGTATAAGTAGAAACATTTCTGTTTTTTTTTTCTTTATAAAAGCTTAGAAATAAATTCTCAGACCAATTATTCGATGGTTTTGTTTTTCGCAAAATTATTTAGGGAGATCTTACAGGATATCTTACTTACTGTTAGTATTAAGTAAAACCGCCAGAAAAAGTAGAACAATGAGAACAACAGTTTGAGATGAAAACGCTTTCAATTCATAGATGCTGGCCTAGATAGTTGAATTGCTAATACTTGAAGCGATTGAAGCATGGTGCGAATTATTTAATATCTTCGTTCATCTTATGATGCTGTGAAAGGGTTTTCCATATCCATACTAATATTATAAAATGCGATAGAAACTGTCTATATTTGCGTACCATCTTCTCAATGGCAGATTGAAATTAAACAAGGAATTATAGATTAGGTTACCTATATTGGTTAGGGTTAAATGATGCTGTGTATTATCCAGCATTATTCGACGACCTCAGTGGCGCAGCGGGCGAGAGTCCGCCTGCGACGCAAGAGGTTGCGGGTTCGATTCCCGACTCGGAACAAATTTGTGTACGATCTGCAGAAATTTGTTCCGTTGGTCTGGGTGTTTTCTATGTATAATAAAAAATATATATCTATGTAGTGTATTGTATTACGTATATCAGTTATCTAGTACCCATAAAACAAGCTCTGCTTAGCTTGGGGCCAGATAATGCTGTGTGAATTGTCCAGCATTATTTATTGATTTATTTATTTATTATTTAACTAAGTATATCTTGGGGAAGTATTTCCTGTCATTTATGGGAAAATGCAAGGCCAAGCCGCGGCATAGTGCTGGTAAATTAGCTTGACATGCTATAATGAAGTATCAATTAACTTAGTCAATGAAACACATATCTAAGCACTGTCAATTGTCGACACGTTATCTACGCTAATGGAATCGTGAAAGCAGGATAAGTATGCAAGATTATGAAGCATCTGACATGAATGTACGCACGCAGTAATAGGGACATAATACAGTCAAAGATAATAAATAAATAAATAATGGTGGACAATTCACACAGCGTTAACTAGCCCCAAGCTAAGCAGAGCTTGTGTTATGGGTACTAGATAACTGATATACTTAATACGAAATAGACTACTTACATACATAGATATTTTAATTTTGGTTTGAGATTTGTCGCAAGCTTGTATGTTAAATTGAGACTAGTCCCGTCGAAAATATGTATGTATAAATCTTATTTTAGGTAGAGATAAAAATGCATTCAAAATATAACGAAACTTATAACTTGTTGCATATAAATCTAGAAGTAATTACGTTTTGTTTGATCCAGTGCTATGAAATTATGAATATTCACACTTTGGACAGTGGCTCTCAAGAGTTTTTCTTCAAAATGTAACCTCTCTAGGCGCGATTTTACTTTGAATCAGATTCTAATCTTGATTTCTGTGCCAGTGCAGAAGCTAAAAGTATCTAGCAATAAGTAGTAGCTAGTAGTACGTAGGTATAAGTACCCTTTCTACCTATTCCAGAAATACTTATAATATGTTTATTTAGTTTCAGCTCTACGATGTCATGTAGGTAAAGACAGAATGACACACTAATCTTCAAACTAAGAACACCTCACTTTATAGTGGTAAAAAATTTGTTAATCAGTAAAAAACGGGCAAATAAACCTTTCTTGCCCGTTTTTTACTGATTAACTAATTTGTTAACTTAATAATTCTTAATAAATAATAGATTCAGGCGTTACTTTTGCGGAAATATTAGGATAAAACAATATTTAGTAACAATTCCGCGCAAAATAAAGAAATAAATAATGCTGGACAATTCACACAGCATTATCTAGCCCCAAGCTAAGCAGAGCTTGTGTTATGGGTACTAGATAACTGATATACTTAATACAATATATTACATAGATAGATATTTTTATTATACATAGAAAACACCCAGACCAACGGAACAAATTTCTGCAGATCGTACACAAATTTGTTCCGAGACGGGAATCGAACCCGCAACCTCCTGCGTCGCAGGCGGAAATTCGCCCGCTGCGCCACGGAGGTCGTCTTTACAGGGCAATTTTGTATTGCGTAAGTCTGTTGTTTACATTCTCTGATTGCAAGTAGGAGCAATTTGTGGGAGGGCGAGCGGTACACGCAAATCACATTTTGTTGGATCTTGTCGGAGGAGGTTTTGCGCGGAAGTGTTACTAAACATTGTTTTATCCTAATATAAATAATACTTCCTTAAAAAGTAGGTACCTAGCCATGGCGCTTGCTAGAAAAGATGCTATTAATAAGATGAAATTATATTCTTATGGACGGAAACTTTGAGAACCACTGGAAAATAAGTTTAATAAGTGAGCTGATCTTATGCATATTAAAGCACAAGTTTCCAACTCGTTTGCTTAGAGTTAGCGACGATCATTCGTCAAAAGTTTCGTAATTATAATTAACCAACAATAGGACATCCAAGCTTAAACTAGACTAACGTTATTTTGTAGTACTTAGTACAACGAGAAATCCGAGTAATATGTCTTTGTTTTGGAACATACAAAAAAGGTACAATTACACAAAATATTACAAAGATTCAAAGATTCAGTACACAAAAATATGTAAATGTCCCACGGCGAGATACGAACCTGCAGCTTTTTGTGTGAAACTCAGACGGGGCCATTGTGAAAAATTCTGTGGATAATTTCCAATCGAGGTTTAGCTTTTAGCAACGGATGCTTTATTATAGTACCTACAAAACGTCTGTACCTATATGAATCTCATGTAAATATTCTGTGGGACAAAATAATCTTATTCATAGTTCTTTTCTCATCTATGAATACGATGAATAATGCAGACAAAACCGCAAAATGGACTTTATTTACATATTTTTATATAATTCCACTCGAACTTTAGTTACTCAGGCACTAGGAAACAAAGGGCGGCGTAGCAAACCTAGGCTACGGCTACGTTAGTACTATATATGTAGTTATTCTGTGCTACGGCGTAGCACAAGTAGTCAAGGGCATAGCACAACTAGCCTACGGCGTAGCACATCTAAGCTACGGCGTAGAACATCTAGGCTACGGCGTAGCACATCTAGGCTACGGCGTAGAACATCTAGGCTACGGCGTAGAACATCTAGGCTACGGCGTAGCACATCTAGGCTACGTCGTAGCACACGCAGTCTACGTTATAGCACATCTAGGAGCAAATTTTAATGAGCTATTTTTATGATATTGGAAAGTGTCTTTTTCGTCCTCGAAATCAAATCAATGTCTGGTTTTGTCTATGGGTAGTCGAGTTTTGAAACTTCTCTTATAATAAACCCTCCTCGTTGGAAGTCGGGTAAAAATGGGGGGATAAATACTTACATCGGATTTTGAAAATGGTCCTTTCCCAATTCTGCCACGTTAGTGGCACGAACATAAACAAACCACATATAAAATACATGGGTCTCGATATTTATATTTGATTTCAAACATCATAGAGTTGTAAATATTAAATCGAATTCCCAAACGGAATATTCCGATTAGATGAGGAATGGATTTTCTGATATCGCTACATACCGTAATATCAAATTCCTGAATCCCGCTGAGTTTATTATCGAGAAATATGTGTGACATTTACCGATGCTTAAAATTATATTTTTATCATTGTAGGTAAGATTTCTGCTCGAGAAATTTATCTCAAGTCGAGACCGGAAAAATAACTCAAGTCTCGAGAATTCTCGAGAAATCATTCCATACTCTAGCACACTAAAAATAATACGCATTTAACACGTGACCAGTCTAGAGTATAGCATCGCTGTCACCGAAAGACATTTTAACCACAGGACACGTTACTCGGCCTATCTCGACCCACTGTCACACTAGTAGCCATTAGCTCCACCTAAAGACCTTAGGAAGTACTAAAGATTTTCGACTTCTACGTCACTTGACCTCGTGGTGTATTTGGTTAGCACATTCCCGTACTGAGTGAAGGATGCGGGTTCAAGTCCTGTTGATTTCTTAAAAAGCGCTTGATTTTGTTTTGTAAAAATTACAGTGACCGATCCATCAATATTTCTTTTCATAAATAAGTACAATTTTTATCTCTTTAAGACCGTTGTTTTTTCATTAATTCTAGTAAATGTGTACAATTATTCTATTCATTACGCCATTTTAAAAAGTGCTCAATTTTTTATGCTATATAGCTAACTAAACTTTGGCAGAAAGAGCGAGTGGATAAAAGCAGCCCGCGGGAAAAAGCATAGATCCGAAACCCATCCAAAACATAGCAGTAGAATGTGGTATATTATATTTTATATTTGTTTATATTTACATTGTGAACGAAAATGCTACCTACTATTAGAAATGAAAAAATTATAAATAAAACTACGCAAAGATGTAAGAAACATCTTTGCGTAGTTTTATTTATATTTTTTTCATTTAATCAGCCTGAATTTGTAACTAGAGTTTGAAATGTCATACATAATACAATTCTCATAATGATCATCATCATCGCCATCTTGTAGAAGTCCGCTGTTCGAAATACACGATGAGATGAATACCAATTTGTTGAGTTTGTTAGCTATTTTGCGGGTTTAGTTTTAGTTGACATACTTTACCTAAAGCCATATTAGCATAATCGTTCACGAAATATAAAAAGCATTTTTTGTTTAAGTTGGTAGCTAAATGTTTGTTTTGTTATATAAGTTTTTATAGTTCTCTAAATATGCACTAGTAATTTTGTTGATTTATTTTAACTACATATTATTTATTTAATTGAAGATTGTCTTACATTTGGGAACTAGTAGGGAAGGGTAGATAACTAAAGAAAAAGTTAAGTTCTGTAAAAAGTAGCCGAATATAGTTTGTTTAATTTATTGTTTGTTGCTGATTTGTTAGTTAATAAGTGCAATTTATGGTGACTAAAAATTTATCATTTGATGTATTTGAAATCATCTATCTTCTTTGTAATAAAGCAAAAAAATTTAAATAACATCGAGTTTTACTAAAAATTTCAAAACTTCTCGAGCGAGAAACTCGAAAAATCCTGGTCGGTAATTCTCGTGCCTCGAGAAATAAAAAAGGTCAAGAAACCAGAAACCCTAATTGTAGGTAATGATAATGTCGCCGCCGGATCGTAAAATCAGCCGGCTTCTTGAATGGTTGGGTGGTTTAGAAAACGGCGCCATTCAGTTATTGCCTATGTCGATTGTTGAACAATCAACATTCAACAACATAATTGTTGTTTAGTCATAACTAAACGTCACTGAGCCACCTTGCCGAATGATTATGTATATTACCTTAGAATTCAATAGATGGCGTGGATCTTTCGCGAAAGAATAGAGGTTGAAATTGGGTTGTCATGTCCAACTATGAATGATTTCTTGCACGGTCGATGCGATTTTGATTTTAAAAACCCAAAGTCCCTGTTTTCAGTGTGGTTAAACCGATCATACTATTTTTGAAGTTAACGACACTCCTTACATAAGAAAAAAGACATCCCTTTCGGTACATTCCTTACTGAGAGATAGGTGAGCCGCTCTACCCATGCTCTACCCCAAGCCTAAAAAGTAACCTGGTGGAAAAACCTATGCATAGAAGTTTAATATTCATCAACTGGACACGATCTATTTTTAAGTAGAAACAAATGAAACGCCTACGGAAAGGCTAGCGTTGACATTTCAAGATCTATAGTACCTGCAATTACAGTACCCACTGAGTTGATAACAAACGATTTGCTATTTTGTACCGTTTGGAGTTAGAGAGAGAGTTATAATAATAATAATATAACAATTGAATTTATTTATTGAGATAATTTTACAATCCATTGTGTTAGTTGGCTTATTGGGTTAGTACTTAAAAATAATTATTGATATTGTCCTTTGGACTAACTTATAAATTACAGGACAATCAAATTTTTCAGCAATCGCGGCTGTTGCCACTCCCGCGGGTTCTGCTGAGTAGGGACTTCTTTCGCCAGATGGCATCGAAGGTGCCTGGTGCCGGGTGTGCCTGGGCGAACATGCCCGAGGCACTGCTGAATCGCGGTAGTCGATTATTCGGTAATTGCAAAACACGCCACCGTCTATACTTGTTCTTCCACTTCCTGTCCATCCAAAGATTGCCTGGAAGAGATCGCTCAAAGCGATATGGCCACCCATTGTGCAACGTTATCTGTATTTGTCTTTGCCTGTCCTGTGTAGAAACACAATAAAACAGAAGTTTTATTTGGTGTGAGAATGGTATTGTGTTGTAGTCGCAACAGCAATAGTAGTAGCAGTTATAATTCCAATATATTAATTTAAAAAGTGATCGTAAAATGCTGAACGATATTTCTTATTATTTTTCGAAATTTGTTTGCGAATTGCTTAATATAATCAAAATTAAATTACCGTTTCGTGATGTAGACTTTAAGATAACTAGTCCAATCGAGATTTAGTTGTATAGCGATCTAGGTCTACAGGCTACTTGGACTTATAGATATGTAGTCCAAAAGATACCGACCCAGGAAAATCTTTACAAAAAACTATACTATTGAAAATATATGATCTTACATGATTTTTGTAGTTTAATTGTGTTCATCTCATAATATAATTTAAAATGAATTCCTTAGAAACAAGTTAATTCTAAACGAGAAGAGAAGTTGCAGGGCAGAACCTAGTTAATAAAGTCCCACCCAAATTATAGGAAATTGTTACGACGTCTTTATTGAAGCTGATTGAGCTAATGATATTATTAATATAAGACAACAATAATATACTTGATTTACTGATCTTTCTTTGTCTCATTGATTTTCGGCACCTACAATCCACTTAAAAATCTCATCAACCGATAGCCATTTCAACACTACGAGGTTTTTGAAAATTAACAGCATTCCATGTCCTTAGAAATTTTTTTAAGACTTCTAGTATAGGTAAATAAAATAAAATAAATAAATAATGCTGGACAATCCACACAGCACCATCTAGCCCCAAAGTAAGCTACTCAAAGTTTGTGTTATGGGTACTAGATAACTGATATACATATTTAATACATTATACAGGGTGTAACAAAAATGAAGGACCAAACTTTCAGCCAAGGTGTAGATTCGTACACCATCAGCAAAAATATTAGAAAAAAATCCCGCCCTTTAGTTTTCGAAAAATTAAATAAATAGGTACGAAATTTTCACCACATTAGGCAATAGACTCTAATGCACGTGTCTATTTCGAATAAAAAAATGGCCTGCGTACCTGTTTTCATCTCTTTTATAAGCCCATCTAAAAAGCACACCTAAACAGTGCATTAACGAGCGGCCGCCGCGGTCATCGACCCGCGCATATTTAGTATGTACATTCATTAAGCATGCACCTACCTACTAAAAGATATCACTCCTAGCTTTTATTTTTTTCATATCGTTGACTACCTACCTTCACATTGAACTTTAAAAACATTAGTTCATCCGAATGTTCACCCAATGCTCGGCTTGGCGTGCCCTGTCACCCCCCGTAAAAAGATGTTTATCTGCTAAAGATGTACACAAGGTACGTAGGCTTTTTCATCTAATTTTAATGCCAAATAAACACGTGCATCAGTCGTTTGCCTAATGTAGTGAAAATTCCGTATTTATTTAATATCTCAAAACTAAAGGGCGGGATTTTTTTTTAATATTTTTCCTGCACTCAGTGTTCGAATCTACAACTCGCCTGAAAGTTTGGTCCTTAATTTTTGTTACACCCTGTATACATATACCTATTTTTTATGATACATGGAAAACACCCAGACCAACGGAACAAATTTCTGCAGATCGTACACAAATTTGTTCCGAGGCGGGAATCGAACCCGCAACCTCTTGCGTCTACTCGTCAAACTACGATAGTTTTAACAGTAAAAGGGGTGTGCATTTTTAGAATGGTTTATCTGTATCTACCACCCTACCACCTAAAGTACCTACCTTTTTACAAAGAAAAACTTTACGCAATATCTGCAGATATGTCCCTCACCGGTATTCGAACCCATTGTCTTTCTCCTATTGGCATTCATCACACGCCACCACGGAGGTCGTAAGTATAATGTTTGAAGAGTTGCGTAACTAATGTTATTTGAGTACTATTCAAATGTTATTTCAGTTAAGTAGGTACTGCTACTGTATTCATTCACAAACTAAAACAAAACAGTAACTACCTACAATGATGAATGATGAAAGTTTCAATAAGAATTTTATCAAATACATAATGTCATTATTTTGAAGAAAAAAAACCGACTACTTTGCAAAAGAATCATCCAAATCGGCCCTTATATGACGAAGAAATCGACAGACACACATAAAAAAACGTAGATAGAGCCGAACAAAGTATCTCCTCCTTTTTTCGAAGTTGGTTAAAAATACTACGAAGCATCAAAAATAGTTATCAAATTACAAAGCGAAAGTTGAGATTTACCTACTTCAAGAAACGGTTTTGAATTGATGTTGACCTAAATCTAGAAAACCTGTAGGCTACTTTAATCTTGTAAAACGAGTGTAAAGCCGCGAGCGAAAGCTATAGTCGAAAAGCAATTATCGTTTACGATGTAAATTTAGAACTAAGTAATCTTATTTAAATTTTTGTTCCATTTCTAGTATCTAGTAAAGGTACGTAAAGGTGAAGAAAATATCAATTCCACTTGAATTTATCTTTCAAATATCAATTAATATGAATTGCACTGGGCGGGCGGGGGCGGATCCGCCCAGGATATAAGGGCGGCGTAGCGCGTAGCGGGCACAGTCGTAGCACCCAGCTGACTCGTAGCACTTCCAGCGCCGTAGCACCGTAGCAGCGTAGCACCGTAGACCTCACACATCATGGCTTTGGGGTAAGTGTTTTTTTCAAGTTTGATTTTTTTGTTGTATTTTCACTTTTCTAACAGATTGTTTTCGAAAAGTATGCAAAGTGAACTTTTTGTAGAAGTTTTCTGATTGATACAAGTTTACCCAAACTTAACTGGTACCAAAAAGACACGAAAACATGCATTTAAATTAAACGTAAATAAAATTAGGTTAATTGTTTTTTTTTTTGGATTATTTCTTCTCAATTTTATTGCTTTGAAGAATTATTTTACCAATAAGATTTTGCAACAGGTTTTGGTTGTGAACAAGCTTTCGTTTTGATGATTTTGAATGGAAATATTTGAATATCCTTATCTAGGTTTTTTGGAGGTATTACATAAATAATGTACACCGTTATCGGTAAAACATATTGATACCTGCATCCATGTTTGTAAAATCTTATATAAACATAATTTTCCTGCAAATAAATGATCATTATCTTTATAAAGTTTTGTAACTTTGGTAGGATTTTTTGGCTAAAATAAAAAACGAGTATTTATTTAGTTTTAGGTAGTCCAGCGATACCTACGCAAGGTACTTTATAACCAATTCGACTACGCCCCTTCAAATGTGTCTTTTTAATCCTTCTCGTCGACCACGTCACAAGTTTGTGATTTAATGAAACTATAATTTTGAACATAATATGGGCTAAGCTGTTATTCGGTTATCTAAGCGTTCAATTGGTTTATTTTTATCGTACAAAATTCTGAACATGAATAATTTCCAAACTCTCGAAGACGGATTTGTCTACTTATAGTAAGTTTTTAGGAAACTTCCTTTGAGATATCCATCGTGTACAAGATTAAACTTTGTCTTATCACTTATATTTTATTCGCGAAAAATTATAAAATTCATAAACTTTTATTATAGCATGACGTCAGAATATTTTTCAAACAACCATAAGTCCATCCGATTTTTATCAAAGTATCACATGTCATATAAGGGCATTTTAACATTCAATAAGTCCAAACTATTTTTCATTTACTTCTAGTTTCTGTTAATGTTTTTATTAAAATTTTGATAAAAAATGTTTAATAGGTGAGCTAAGCTATTTAACACTATTTTTGCTAATTGTAAAAGACGTTATTTTTCTAACCAACATACAAAAGATAGAGGTAACCTTTATGGTAACAAAAATGGCCAAAACTCAGCAGGTCGGCTAATGCGCTAGTCTTCCGTGGAGGTCAGAATGTGAAACACAAAACGACCAATTTCCAAATTTTACATGCAATGGACTTATGACAATTTGAAATTTTACTCAAAAATACTATTTAATGGTTCTGAGTCCCATAGAGAACGCTAATGGTTTAACAAGTTGGCCGAGATTGTCCGAGTCATGACGAGACTGGTATTTGCTGTCGAATCTGACCTCACAATGGTAACTGCATCACAGGACTTCTCAGTATTGACATTTCCGATCGTCCATCTTAGAATCAACAATTTTTTTTACGCTTTTTGTGCTACCGTTACGAAATTTGGTAAGAATCACTTAAAATTTTAATCCAAATACATGTACTTTCTTCCATTATTTTAATTATGGCATACAAGAAGAAAACAAAAGAGTTTCCAGTAAAGTAAGTAAAGACAGTAACAGATATTATATGAAGTAACTACAACTCGATTTATATTTTTCTAGTTCATATCCAGACATCATTACTTAATAAATAAATAAATCAATCTATATAAACAAAAAAATACAATAAAATGATACAAATTATAAATAGTATTTACAATTGAAACACTTGAGATAGCAGCAGACTCTTGCAAGCAATCTAGAGGTGCTCAAGTATTTTATAAGAATAAGTATTTTTATCTTGTTTTTTTATTGTTACCATATTTTTGTTACCATTTAAATAAGTCCATTGTCTCAAGATTTCATCTATATTTAACCTTCAGATGTTGTAATTACAAAGCCAAAAATGCTAATGTCCTGAAACATTTTCAGGAACTCGAATAGATTGTTTAATTGAAAAATTTAGGAACATTACGGTTGTTGAGTCACAATTTAACTAAATAAGTGTTCTATTATACACACTTCTACAAAATACCGGTCCTATCCTAGAAACATACATAATATGCTATAGCTGCAGTACCTAATTTTATTAATAATTGCTTTAATCCTAATTTTTTAATAAAAGCAATCAACCAGAAAAGGGTAGCTCTTTCCATCTATCTTACTAATTATACTAACACATTCATGGCCCAAGACGCAAGATGCCAGTCTTTTACCCCGTGCTCCGTGTCGTGGCGGCGCGCCCCTGCTGCGGGTTGCACTGCCGAGGCTGGACAGGGCCTAACATTTTAGAAGCATAGGCCTCTCCGAACATATGTTCGTATGCAGACATAGATGCATTTTATATTGACTACGGTATCAGATGACAGACATCTCGTGTTTGAAGTTTGTGGGAAGCCATTTTGCACTATATAATTTGGCTTGTTTAAAAAAACTATAAATCGACTTCAAATTCATCTGCATAGTTAAAATTTATATGGGTCCAATTTCGGGGTATACACTTTCCAATAAAAAATGAATTATCGAATTCGGACTACTCTGTAAAAAGTTATGCGTTTAAAAAAAATATATACCTACGCGTCGACTTGAGAACCTCCGTTTTTCGTCAGTTGAAAATATAATATATAAAACTTAGTTTTAGCTACAAAATGGTCCCAGCTCAGCTTATATCTTAAAAAAGCCTGCGCTGGTTTTTTGCTAGGGCCATGGGATCGAGGAATTACAAATTAAAATGTATAAAAGCGAAGTGAATTGCAGTTACTTACAAAACAAAATAAAATTTGATTCACGAAAACATTAATGTGTGGAGAGCTTTATTATCGTAAAATCACGACTTAATGTAATCAGGACCTACGTACTTTTAATGAGTTGCGTTTCGAGTATTCGGGTGTTACGTTTGACCTTCTAAAAAATATGCAGAACATTTTCGTCATCATGTCGGAGACAGCATCATCTAGCCCTATTGTTAATAAAGCATTTAATCAAGAATGCTCTCCATTCTATGTAGAATCCAATGTGTTTTTGGCATACAAAGACATTTAAGTAAGTTTGAACAATGTTTCATGCAAGCAGTTTGAGTAATGACTCAAACTGTTAACAACAGCAGAAAATAACAAGGTAACAGCAATGTAACCACTAAACAAAACTTCAACAACGCGTAATTGCACACGAGCAGTGAAAAAGGTTCAAATTCACGTTCAAAAACGGAGGAGAGATGAATGAAATGATGTCAACTCCAAAAATTGTTTAGACTTGCGAATTTTTAGAATGACACCGGCGTCGTAAAATATTTTACACAAAATTTCTTTGCTTTTGCAACCCCTTTATTTACAAAAATATTTAGAATTCTGAGACCACGTAGGTAGCATACTTATCTATGCTATACCTGCACATCTACTTAAGTAAACGAAACCATCTAATTTCCGCTCGTGGTTTGTGTAGACTTCATAAACTTTATGTTAACCAAAATCTTTTACCGAAAATCATATGAGTAAACGAAAGTTTATCCAAACAGATCTTAGACCGGACACAATTTTTTTTAAATAGTCTAAGAAACAGATAGATGCTTACGCAGAAGTTTTCAACATAATATGACTCATCCTGGCAGATAGGTTACCACCAAATAGTAAACCAATAAATAAATAAATAATAAATAATAATGCTGGACAATTCACACAGCATTATCCAGCCCCAAGCTAAGCAGAGCTTGTGTTAGGGGTACTAGATAACTGACATACTTAATACAATACACTACATAGATAGGTATTTTTTATTATACATAGAAAACACCCAGACCAACGAAACAAATTTCTGCAGATCGTACACAAATTTGTTCCGAGGCGGGAATCGAACCCGCAACCTCCTGCGTCGCAGGCGGACCTTCGCCCACTGCGCCACGGAGATCGTCAATAATGCAAAGCTTTAAAAACTGTCGCAAAATTAGGTAGAAACCAGAAAATACTTTTGTGAGTCTAGAGCCGTTTCTTGAAACTTATCTAAAGTGCCAGACAAATGTAGGTATTCCTGGGTAAGTTGTGTTGTGGTTGCAAATACCCACTTAGGACTAAATTGTTTGCATCGTTGCATAGTAGAAGTTATTTCCCATGGTATAATAATATACTTCGCCAGGTATAAAACTACGACAAACAGCGGTTACGTGGGTTTTCCCAAACCTACGTCATATGCGCTACGGTGGCTCTCAAACTTTTTAGTTTGGGGAAATTTGAGTCTAGGTTCTAGGTTTTCCACATGTTTTCCATTAAATTCTTCAAACTAATTTTCATAATTTGAGCAACGCAATGAGCTCTGCACATGGATAAATCAACTTTCCCATTGAAATGAATTTTATCTACTTTTTTATTGTTGTTTAACTAGGTGGTAACATTACATTAGTCCATGTCTTATATTATATCGAATCGCAGGAACATTCTTCAGCCACATATTCTTTTTTCGGGAATGAAAAGAACCTTATTTTACCGCCATTCATACTTACACTCTTATAGTTACGGATAGAGCAACCGCCCATTTTATTTTAAAGATTTACCCGATCAACAATGCGAGTGACGCCGGTGACGCGACAATAAAAGTTTGGTAATCACCGGCAAATGAACGTAACCTCCCTTTTTTGTGGCAACTGGACAATGACGTAGGCTTAGGAAGATTTCGGAATGTTAGACCTTGTTTTCTTAAATCATGTTATTTTCTAGAATTAAATTTTATAAGTAGGCAGACACTGTTGTAAAAGATCTCGATTGATTGATTGAAAACTTTATTGTTTTTTGTTTGTTTGTGCACTTTATTGTCTGCCTCGTTGGTCTAGCGGTCAGCTTGTTCAACCGCTGCTTATGAGGTCCTGGGTTCGAATCCCGGGTCGGGCCAATAGTTGTTATTGGGGTTTTTCTAGCAAGAAAAATTCACAGTAGCAGCCCGGAGTCAGGAAGTGCGGTGTTACACCCCCGTGCCTCGGAAAGCACGTTAAGCCGTTGGTCCTGCGCCTAACCTCTCCCCGATCGTGTCGATCTGTCGTCCCATCAGATTATGAGAGTAAGGGAACAGAGAGTGCACCTGTGTTTGCGCACACACTTGTGCACTATAATATGTCCTACGCATCTGGCTAGTCTTCGAGAGAATGGCCGCCATAGTCGAAATTCGGCTAGGAGGACATTAATATTATAATTACTTTATTGTTCATAAGAAATGATACAAAAAATAAATTATCTAAACAAAAATAAAACTTTACGACAATCGGCCTTATGGCTTAGAGCAGTTTCTTCCTGGAAACCTTACTCAATCGTACTTTTTAAACAAGTAAATAATACCACCAGGCAGTCTGCGGCTTCTTTCATGTGGGAAATAACGTAGCCAATATGGGGAATATAAGTATCTATGAAAGTATTTTCAGATTTATTTAACACATTTACTGCCCAGCCTCGGCGACCCGCAGCGCGGGGCGACACGGGGATCGAGAAGCACGGCTGCGTCTTAGGCCATGAAAATGTTAAATTCGATTTCATCAGATACATAGTAAGGTAAAATTGTAAAATTCAGCTTGATGTAGTTTAGGAATACAGAATGAATGGTTTTTTCACTTTCACAGAAAGATTATTTAAAATCACCAGCAACGTTGTACATATTTATGTTTATTAGTACATTCGATCTTTGAAATTATATCTATAATATTTTTGGTGAGTATAACGAATTAGTAAGATATTCTAAATTTTTAGACTGGAATTGAGTTTTGTTGTTCCTTCATCACCAAAATGAGTTTTATTATTAGTTAAATTGAGGCCTTAAATCGTTTAAGTTACGCCCGCTAATGACCCCTGATTATAATTTGTTTGAACAAAATAAATAACGTTTTAAATTGGATTATTATTATAATTTTAATTTTCGAGTGGCCGAGAAATAATGGAACGAAGATATAAAATTTTTAGTGTTTCAGGATAAATACCTTTGACATTATTCTCTGATGCCAGTACCATATCAACTTGCAATGACAATAAATCTTACGAATCTGACATAAATAATTCAATTGAAAACATTGCATAGATTGACAATAATAATCTAAAACAAAATGAAAATAAATAAAAGACCATCAATAATAATTATTTAAAGCACGCAAAAAGACCTCATAAAGAATCTTATTCAAAATCATCAATATTTCAAAAACTTTTTATTTCCAATAAATACAATAAATGCACACTTGGAAGTGGTCAAATTATAAAATTAACGGAAACAAAATTCAAAAATAAGGGAAACAAATTCAAATTTTAAAAGTAACCGAAATAAAGTAATCAAAACTATGTTTTGATTTCTATCGCTTCGGTATGTAGACGAAACGAAAAGTACGTAAAGAGGCGCCGAAGAAACCTTTAGACTGTTAATTTTAAATTTTCGAAAAAGATCAAAACCCGTCCTAGGATTTCTATTAACAAAATCATGTAGGATGAATGGTTAGTAGGACTAAGATACTTTAGGTAGACTGTTGCAAATGCAAGTTTCAAATTTTCAAAACTCCAAAAGCTCAAGATCAATATTTATCTAGCACTAATATCATTTCAGTAAATAAAGTTAGTTCTCCCGAAAACAAGGGTAAATTGGCACATTAGCACACACTGGCAACAATTTGGATGGTTCGAAATTCAAACACCTTGAAGTAAATTGGTCGTTAGGTTAAATTAAGTTTAGTGCTGGTAACATTGTTTTGGGGAACTTGATATCTTCACAAAGCTTTAACTTAAGTAAAGGTCTTGCCAGAGTTAATCCTCATTTTAGTAATTTTTGCTCTTAATTTATGATAACACACAAAAATGGTGTCAACCCTAATCTTCTCTAATTTGAAACCAACGCCGTTTGTCTGTCTGTCAGAGGTCTTGTAGGTATACCACCTTTATATAGGCTTCGCTTTTACAGTCGAAAAGATTTTTTAATACAGGGTTATTGGTAATTCACTGACACTACGTGAATTGCAGGTTCTGCCCATCATTACGAACATGTTTGTGAAGACGCCAGGTCTCAATTCTTAAGCTTGGTAATGGTAGTAGCTTTTTTCACTGCAAAATCGTTCATTACAGAGGCTTTTTTTAACTACACATAAAAGTCTCTGCCCTGAATAAACAGTGGGCGTGGGGGTGGGAGATCTGCCCTTAGTAATTCATTGTGTTCTGGAACAACATGTTGAAGGGATTGCCATAATCCCCACGCTGGGCATGCGGGATAGGGATTGTTGGATAGAGATTGGAGGTGTTAAATATTCCCAGAAGGAAGCTGTTTTTCCTCTGGTAGATAAAATAAATAAATAAATAAATAATGCTGGACAACTTGTGATTTGCTCTTGACTTGTGTTATGGGTACTAGATAACTGATATACTTAATACAATATATTACATAGACAGATATTTTTATTATACATAGAAAACACCCAGACCAACGGAACAAATTTCTGCAGATCGTACACAAATTTGTTCCGAGGCGGGGATCGAACCCGCAACCTCCTGCGTCGCAGGCGGACCTTCGCCCGCTGCGCCACGGAGGTCGTCGGTCGAAGTTGCAGGTGTGCGCCGAACCTTACCTCAAAACCTATGGAAATTGATTTCCATATACTTTTCTCTCCCGCTAAACGCGTGAGAAATGAAATTCCATAGAGTTTTCCCTCCCGCATTTCAATACGCGTGCGATGACGTACTTTCTACTATAAGTTTGGAAAAGAAATAAGTAACTTTCTGAGCAGGTGTAGTATAAAGTGATTTTGCCACAATCACCACGCTATCGGTAAATATCTACCTGATCCAAATAATACTTTTTAGTTAGGTATTAAGCCAGATATTTTACTATCAGAATACTTTTTCAACTTTTCCTGCGGACGTAAGAGGCGACTAAGGGATATCTACCAGGGGGTGGGCAGCAGCATCTTCTACAGAACGATTTACCACCGAACTGAGATCCCGAACCCGATTGTCCAACGCGAGGATTATGGGGATTCCCCTCATATGATAAAAGCCATTAAGGCGCTTATCAGGGGAGGCCTGCGTCCTGTGTCAACCGTGGACAATTATAGGCTGTAGATGTATGTAGACTTTTTAATAGAACGATTCAAACGTTTCCCGCTCTATTTCTCTTCCGCTCCAGCTGATCACCAAAGCCGCAGCCTGATTAATTAGCATCAGATAATGCCTTTATTGCAGTGTGGACAGGCGCTTGTCATGTCAATTGCAAAAAACATTTTTCGTAACGATGCCGGCCATGTTTATTTTTGTTGGACATTATAAATTGCCAACATGGAAAAGTGTTTGTTGGTCGAATTAATTATTGGGAAGTTGAGTTGTAGACTTTTGCTTCAATTCAAAAAATAACAACTAACAGGCTAAAGGTTTCTTCGTCTCTTCTTTACTTTAGTCTACATACGACAGAACAATACATATATATGTATATATATACAAATACATTGCGACAGAAATCAAAAACATCACTTTATTTCCGTGTCAGTGTATAGTTTTATAATTTGACCTTTTCTAAGTGTACATTTATTGTATTAATGGAAATAAAGAGTTTTTGATTTTGATTTGATTTTTATAAAACAACTGAACTGAAGTTTAACGTATTTTTTTGAACACAATGATATGTTACTGAAAGTTTTAACTGTACTTGTTTTAATTATTTCGATCTGGGTCCGCAAGGGCGCGTAGTATATAATTATTATGAAAACTATAAAAGTTTTCGATTCCCTCCATTCATTAAGCTACCGTGCCTTGACTCTCCCAAAAACAGAGAAACGACTCTTCGCGTGATCCAATAGTTTCTAACGAACTCGATTCTAGTTTTCGAGTGATTTTGAGCGAATTGTCGATTTTGGCAGACTAAGATTTCAAACATATAATTAAGTTTTAAAGAGTGTTAAGTATTTTGACTTTATTGACACAAGTTTTCATATATTAAACGTTAAAGTTAACCCACGAAACTGCCTAATTGTCCGATTATCTTTTGGTGAACACCAGCATAAGTATTTTGACAAGTTAGTGATAGTAAACGAATACTTTTCTGTTTTGGTATTTTGCGTACTCATAAGTAAATCCACTCTGGAATAAATATTTCCAGATTATGTAGGCACACATTTCACCCATGGGAATCGAACCCGCAAACGCTTATCTTATACTTACAGTGCCACGAAGGCCGTTGATTATGATTGTGGTTGCCTGTAATGGATTAATTCTCCAGAGACCAACTGGTTTGCACCATTACGGGAGATTATTCAATATGCTCTATATTATGTGAAAATAATATAACATGAATAAAACCTACATGAATATTTGCCCTTGCTATCAAGTCAAATTTATAAATATTCGAAGTTCCCGACGAATCTATACTTTGAAACTGAAATGACATTAGAATGGCCGCACCTATTTCTAGCAAAAAACTCTCGATTCACCTTGTAATTAAAAAAGTGAAATCCAAATTTCTTTACCCGTTATGGATCTATTATAGGACTGACAGAGACACATATGGACACTTTACACTGCTACCTCTTACCGCTGGATGAATTTATTTAAAAGGTTTACAACTACTGGTTTCTGCCCGTATCTTCGTGCGCGGTTTTCTGGGACAAAACGTAGCCTTTAAGTATATGTTAGTCTCGGTCTAGAGATAATTCTGTAAGTTCAGAAGTATTGTCTTGAAGAGGTACCAAATAAACAAACTTACGCATTTATAATATTAATGTGAAATTTAATATTTATCTAGGACATTCAAAATGAGATCACAAAGCTAGATTATATATCTATCTAAAAGTTATTGGGTCTCATGTCTATTTGTCTCTTTATAATATGTAATACCTACCTATTCTGATAAAGGAATCTAAATCAACGGGGATAGGAAATATGCCGCGAGCTAAAAAGTCAATTATAAAATAATTCCAGAGGCACAGAGGGTAAAATTGGCCACCTAGACAAATATGGGCCAATGTAGACACAGGTGGAGTAAATTATGACCAGCCTATTCTGATTTAAATTACCTATCTATTTGCTATCTTCCTAAATCTAAGGGCAATTTGACGATCGCTGAGGCCCGCGCCACGAGGTTGCGGGTTCGATTCCCACCTTGGCACAAATTGTTTATACGATCTGCAGATATTTCTGTTCAGGGTGTTTTCTATGTATGATAAAAAGTCGATCTTTGCAATGTATTAAGTATTCCAATTGTCTAGTAGACCCATAACAAAAAGTTCTGCTTGCTTGGGGCTAGATGATGCTGTGTGGATTGTCCAGCATTATTATTTTTAGTATTATTTTTTATTATAGATTTACTAGCTACGCCCCGCGGCTTTGCCCGCGAGGAAATTTCAGTAATTTTAATGAGTAATGAATTGAAATTACTTTATAGTCTATATTTACAAGTTTACGAGTTTTTAGTAGATCGAACAATAAATAATAATTTTCCATAGAAACTTTACCACCCTTTTTAATCTCCTCAGAGGTAAATTTTTGAAAATTAGATTACCCTATGTATTATTTTAGAAACTAAACTATCTACATACCAGATTTCATTTAAATCGTAGTTACCAAGATACGTGGTAACAAACATTCACAAAAAAATTCGCATTTATAATATATATATTTTTTTAAGAGCCCGTATGATTTAATATATAATATAATATTTATAATATTAGTAAGAAATAATTCTAATGCGTTTATAATGGTACTGTGAGACATGGGTACAAAGTTAAACTCATAAGCTGAAGTTAGTTTAAGTTTTTCACTCTAGCCGTTATTTTAATATTTCTGAGACTTATCTAATTAAAACAATTTGGTTCTGTAGCTAGTACTAGTACCAAACTAAGTTTGTAACTTAGTTTGGAAGAAAGAGGCTTTCCAAGTGCCTAGAGAGAGCTTTGACAGCCTGATGTCGGCAGAGAATATATAATAATGCTAACATGTCTGTTAACACAAGTTTTCATATATTTTCCGTCAAGTTTACCGAAAATAAGCGTTTTTCTACTGTCGGACTTGACCTACCGAGGACAGCGATTTTCGTAGCAGTTTCTAGAGTAACATATACAAATAAAAATTAAATCGAGTGGTTATCGATTGCGTGAAATATTTGAATTTCAGCGGCACGAATGATAAGGATAGATGAGTACTAACACTAAAGTAATTTTCCTTAAAAAAAAGAAACAATAGAACTAGTATTAACAATTGAAACAATTTAGCTAACTGCAGACTGTTGCACACAATCTACAGGTAGCTCCACTGATCCGTAACAACACCAGTCTTAGCGTCCCCAAGACGCTGGCTGCATTCCCCCGCTGTATGGCAATGCTGATGCGCTGCGCCAGATACTCACCAGCTCTCGGGGCACGCATAAATTAAAGTCATTTACAACAGGATTTTTACCATGATTTGAGTTTTGAGCTTTCCAATATTTTGGCACAGTTACATGCGCCATGATCACGGAATAACCAACACCTATAGGCGTAAAGCTTGCCTAAAGGCTTGTAGGTAATTATTTCGAACATTAAACTGTCGAAGGCAGGTAGGTAGGTACAGGTAAGTATTGAAACAAAAGCAATCTTGTACGGATTTCCTTTGGGAACATGCCTTGTACCCGTGTTTGATGATCGCAGGTAAACAGTACAGGTTTTAATTTGCGGACCGCCTCGTGTGTAGGAGTTTAAAATTTATAGCGTTTGAAGTGAAGCAGCGAAAAATATGATAAACTAGCTTTTTTCCGTGAGTTTGAACGCGCTATTCCTAGATAAAATGTCCCTAAGTCTGTTCTACACTAAGCACGTGGACAGATAGATAATGTTAATGATAGAATGACGATCAGAATCAATGCATTTGTACAATTTGTCGACTCACACCATTTGGGACAAGAATCATGGTGCGAGTTAATGAATCACTCTTCATCGTGATCTGATAAATTGTTTTGTAACGAAACTATCACCTTAAGGTAATATTAGTAAGGTCATTTTCATCGGAGAATACCTAATGGCCGTGAAATATTACTAACTGTAAATATGGGTACAAAAAGGTTTACTTACTAGCTTCTGCTCGCGACTTTACTTGCGGTAGCTGGATGGTAACTCCTGGGATACAATAGTGTGCAAGAAGAAGTAAAGAAAAACAAAAATTACTTTCTTAGTGGTAAATAATATTAATTTTAATTACTTATATACTAACTACTTAAAAAGTTTATTTTTGTTACACAGAAAGAAGATAGTTCTTTGTTATATAAAAGAAGACGAGACACAAAATAAAAATAAGTACCTAATAAATATAATAAAACTATGTAAAAGAGAGGCTGTCCATAAAAAAATCCGAAATTCCAAAAGTATAACCGAAATCCGAAAGGCGGTTTATCTAACTGAGATACAAATCTACACCCTTGTCTCTCTTTGTATCATTTGATGATTCATTTGTAGTTATTCCAACCTCGTGTTTGATTATGAAATGAATTCACAGAGATAATGAACAGGTACCAAAGTAGTCTTTCTTCTTATGAGTTATTATAACTCTAAGAAAGACACATCCATAAGACACCAATCTAAATTTAACTTTGAGACGGGAGAAACTGTCTACTTTTGTTCCTTCGTGATTTCAGAAACTTCACAATTTTACGTTGACATTGATGGAATGGTACGTAGGTAGTATTAAGGCTTGGTAGGCCAGCAGAGGCCGCATTTTTGTGATTTTGAAAATCATCTGAGACTTAGAAAATAGTATTTAAAATTCTGAAAAAAAAAAAGAAATATATTACTTATGGATCTAGTCTAGTCAAAGTCGTATACAGTTACAAGATCAAATGAACTTCACTCGACAGAAAAAAATCCCAAAGTTACCCCTTTTTGTAACGTTTTTTCAATACTATGACTAGCGAACTAATGATATCACACTTCACACTCAATAAAGAAACTTAAAATTTCTAAACAAATTCGCAGAGTTTGACTTGATAGAATGATTTTCATAATCACCATGTTTAAATAACTACAAAAAACACGAGCGCGGCGGCTTGGCAGGCGCGCGTTTTCCCTTACGCCTACTGCTGCAGGAATACCTGGCCTTAAGTAAGTAAAGTACCTATACTTGGACGACCTCTGTGGCGCAGCGGACGAAGGTCTGCCTGCGACGCAGGAGGTTGCGGGTTCGATTCTCGTCTCGGGACAAATGTTTGTACGATCTGCAGATATTTTTTCAGGGTGTTCTGGATGTTTTTCTATGTATAATAAAAAATATCTATCTATGTAGTGTATTATATTATATATATCAGTTATCTAATACCCATAACACAAGCTCTGCTTAGCTTGGGGCTAGATAATGCTGTGTGAATTGTCCAGCATTATTTTTTTATTTTTTATACATTTTTACAATTTCACCAATATCAACCGACTTCGAAAAAAGGAGGTTCTTTGTTTGTCTGTTCTGTATGTACTTATGTTTTTTTTTGTGTCCGACGATTTTTCCGTCCATTTTTTTCCGAGCGATTAGTGTTTATTCCGCAATACTTAGTAAACTGTTTAAGACTTACAAGATTCGAATTCGGTTTTAAGTTTTTTCAATCAAATTATAATGCTTATATTTACCAAGACATTTTAGATTCGGACGAGATGTCCCCCTACTCAAAAGTGAAGTGGACATCTCGTCCGCGGACGAGTTTGAGATTCGGACCAGATGTACCCTAACCCATATTTTTGACCTGTAATTTACTTATTCTATTATAAATAAATGAACGAACTGCAAAATCACTCCAAATCTCTGCAAATTTACCTCCAATTTGACTGGTTATAATTAGCAAATGGTAGAATAATTTATGTGTCACGTGTCAGCAGGGTCCACTGATGCGCTTGATGAATGAGTGCCATTTTGGATCAGCCATCAGCCATTATGGATCCAATCAAATAAATAAATAATGCTGGACAATCCACACATCATCATCTAACCCCAAGCTAAGCAGAGCTTCTGTTATGGGTACTAGATAACTGATACTTAATACATTTTACAATACTGAAATATTTTGATATTTTTATAAAGTATGCACTTAAGTACTTAGACATAGGCAGAAGCCTTTATTCACAAAGAAAATTATAATATAATTAGTATTTACAATTGAAACAATTGAGCTAACTGCAGACTGTTGTAAACAATCTACGAGGTAGCTCAACTGACTTACTTTGATACTTACTTTACTTACTTTTTGTACTTAGATGGATAAATATTATTATGGACACATAAAAAAACACCGACATCACCCAACAAATATCTGTAGATGGTACAAATATTTGTCCCGAGGCGGGAATCGAGTCCGGATTTTCGCCCGCTGCGCCACTGAGGAGTCAATCAGTTATTTCAGTTTTCACACCACGAACACTCATGTGAAAACTAGGCCGTGATTGAGTGGACCTTATTACTTACAGACTCTGTGGTACAGAAGGCGATATGGTGAGGTATGGTAACCATTTCGCCTTCTACCATACTATGGTTAAGGAAAAGAGACACATTAAGTATTACGCGATACAACATACCCACAATAAGATACTTGACTCAATTTAGCCCCATAAATAAATGTTTTCTGTATTAATTGACCTAATAAACCAATATTAATCAAAAAATTATTTAAAATTTCTTATATTAAAAGTGTAAGATGACTTCATATTTTGAATTTAAAAATTGTTTTTTAGTTTTTAATTTTAAACTCTGAAAACGCTGTCGGCCATGTTGTGACGTCATAGGCCTCTAAGTTAATAGTCTGTCTATATTTTTTACAATGATGGACGTTTGCTTTGCTAACGTCAATTGTTTGTTTTCTAGGCACAGCTAGTGTTATATCTGTGGTTTTTTATCCGTATGGCTTCAAAGCACAAATAAATATGGATCGCAGCGTTTCGCCTGATTAAGAAAAGTAGTAAAAGTGTTTCTCGGTTTTCTAGATCCTAAATAAAATGTGGCACCATAGAGTAAAAACTCGTGTGGCACTATTTTTTCTCTCTAATCGGACAATAAATAATATTTTAAGACCTACTTTAAAATCAGTCAAGTGTGGTTCTAGCTTTAGTTTATCTTTTCCAACTTTTTCCCGCCATTTACATTGCTAAAACTAATTAGCGGCCAGTCGAGCGGTCGTGCGCTTGCATAATTTCGAATTTGGAATCCATCATGGCGTCACAACTGTCATCTGTCACTTTTTGGAACTCGCGTCGACTCCTAATCAGATTTCGAACGCATAATTAATTATGAACCGGGTATGTTTGCGGGGTAAATGGGTATGAATGCCGCAATCAACAGTTTTGTAGAGTTTCTGCATGATAAAACTGTAGGTAGTAATTTAAACTTTTTGGGAAGGTCGAGGCTAGATAAAACGTTTTAAAGTTAGCTTGGCTTCTCGGCCATGACGATTTTAAATAGTTCTCACTCTGAAATGCTGAAACAGAGCACTAGCAGCTGTCTTGGCATTCACAGAACACCTCATACATTACTTACTAAGTATTTTATATTAGATTCTTCTTTATTGTCTAGGTAAGAATAGTTAGGTAAATGTCAACAGTGCCTTAGGTGGCTCCTTCCCATCTCGCAACCTGCCCATCTCGTAACCATTTTATAATGAGTGATACAGTCAGCTCGAAATACATCATACAAGAGATGCAAAATAATCAGGGCATAGATTTTTAAACAAGATCCGTTAATTGCGAGTGTAACTCGCGCGCCGAGGGTTTCGAACTTTTGTCAGGTATAAGAATAAGAATAAGAATAAGAACATCTTTATTTGTAGCTAAGATACAGTATTTTGTAGTAGATATGTATTTAGAATAAAAAATACAGATATAATTATTATGTCGATAGATTCCAAAAGCACAATTGATACAAAGTTTCTTTTAGAAAAGATTCATAGCAAATGACTTAGAAAATGTGCAAAATTTCTTATCTGCTATCTATATTACTTGTAGAAGTAAAAGTAGTAAAAAAGAGTAAAAACCCGATTTTTTTCGAGCGCCACTAACCATAATGTTCTTAGAGTTGAGATTCATTTTAAAGTTACATCATTCGAAGTTGTTGTGGGTCCTGCGACTCCAGTTTTTCGTCTGTTCAAATTAACGGACGCATCGACATTAATTTCTGGTTTTTGTCCTAATCGGACCTTCAAGGAAATTCCTTACGTCAATTTCCAACCAGTGGCGTAAAAGTATCGATTAATTTTATCGATGTTTTTTTACAAATGTGCTCTTTGGTCATTCAGATGGGTTAATGTGTGAAATTGTGATATAGGAAGGTAAGTGTTAGGTAGGTAGAATAGCATTTTTTATACAATTTTCAACGAAATATGACTAACTAGGCCCCTTGTACATTTTGAAGGTAGGTAATATAATTTTCATGTAAATCAAGAGCGCTCTTTTGACCATTTTGTTAAATATAATTGCTAATCCGAGCCTACCGCGGAATTACCATTTCAAAGGAGTATCTTTAAGGTCAAGTGTAAAAAAAATATTTTCATGCGTGTTTGTTTCTGATTCTAATTTGAGTTTGATAAATATTTTTATTTTATGACCACCGTTAGTTGTTAAGCTAGCCTGGAACGAACTTTTTTATGTTTTACCTTCCATCTTATATAATAATAATGCTGCAAGATTGAAATGAAATAATATTTACATTACAGCCCGCCATTAACATAGAAATGGGATGCGAGACGAGACATCGTAATAACTGTTGAAGATCACAAAAGATAACACTCCTTTATGAAAGAAAATACACTCAGGCTTCCTGAAAATTGTTCTTCTTTGAACCGTCTAAAGACGCTCATTCTAGGTTAGCAAAAAGACTAGAGCTATCTCTACTGAAAATGAACATACGAGGTTAAAAATAAAGAACGAAATGAGCACAAATAAATTGAAGGTTGCGTAAACTTTAGGACAAAATTTCTCATATAAACAAGTTGAAAATGTACCTCACTAGTTTTTTCTCGAAAATTAAGATAGACAGACGACAAAATTCTCGTTCGCTCAAAAAGGAACACGATTAATTTTCGAAACGGTACTAAAGTTCCTAATTGTGACATTTATTTGTTTTCCTTCCGGCTTAAAAGGGATATTGTCCAAATACATTCTAATTTGTTAGGTATTGTTTAATTTACCTCTTAAAGGGCATGTCAACAATACCTACCCACCTGTCTGTAGGTATAGGTACCTACAGCCACCCGTAGCTTAGTTTCTTTTAAAATTCAGATACTATGATTAAGATCATCTATGTAATTACTTACCAACATCGAAAATATCTAGGCTAGGAAATATCCTACTAATATTATAAAGGCGAAAGTTTGTGCCGTTGTGAAATGTTTGTACGAAGACGATGCCAAAACTTTTGAGTGAATCGGGCTGATATCCTGCACTGATATAGATTATGTGTCTATTCTTTATTAAAATAACATATTATAAGTTACAATGAGTACCTATCCTATATGCTATCGAAAAAACGTGGCCGAAGACAAAGGCAGAAGCTAGTAATCCAATAATTTACGATTTATAATGCTCGTTTTGGTAGGTTAACTTGTTAAGAAGGTTAACTTGTTGCTAGGTGAACTGTTAATTATATTATTATGTTAGGTTGGTAGGTATGATATACATCTAGAATTAGGTTACTTAGCAGACAAAACTAAAGTAGGTAGGTAGGTAGGTACCTATTTATCCAATCGACAGGAAAATAATTACTACTGGTTATAAACCTGTCATTAGCGCGAATGGTTTCACGACAAAACACATTAATATGAATTAATCCTAATGTAGAGTTGGTAGATATTTTTATGATATGTTTTTATCGCTACTTACCGCTACAGGGGGTCGTAAAAACAAAAATACTTAGGGGTAATAAATATGGAGAAATGGTGATCCATGACCGATGGATGTTCGTCAAACATTTAGGCAGTAACCTACAAGCAGGTAACATTCAAAGTTGATGGTATTACCACGTTCTTTATTTACGTTAGACATGAAACTTAATATTTGGATTATTTTGATGAAGAAGAAAAGAAAGACGATACAATTTTTCAATTTTAAGTATTATTTTATATTGGTCACATCCAATCAGGTATGTCCATGAAACATGAGTTAGGGGAAAAAGCGACTAAAAAAGGTCATTTGAAGGTAGTCATTTGAAACTCAAATGTTCTTTCATAATTTTATTCAATTTACATTCATTCGTTTCGTTTCATGAAACAGTCTCACAGCTATTGGACTCATTATTAGAACAAAATCATAGGATGAAAAAAATAATAAAGCTCTAGAAAGTAAGAATGACTAACGCCTTCGGAACTTAAGACCCAACAGGTGACTCACCCGAGAAATCCCGGCGAGATTTGTTTACATCTGTTCAACAGTCCAATACCCACCGTGCATCTCATTCGACTCCGGCATTTGACTTCGTGGGACTATTTGTCACTATTATATCGACAGGTGTCTATTGCGGCCATTCGTCTTCACGGACATGTTGAATTAACCTGTCGACAGCTCACGTGGGAATCCCGAAAAGGACGTTGAGAATGGTCTTGATTATTTTTGGGTTGTAATACTTTTTGTAAAAAGGTTTTAAACTTTTGTTGCGAAATTAAATGGGTTAGTTGATAAAGTTACTAAAGCAACTTGGTTCGGAGGGTTTTTATTTAGGACGAATAAATAAACCAGGAAGTCAGGATTATTAATACAGTCTTAAAAATATGAAAGACAGCAAAATACTTGTTTTATATCAAATTATAGCATAATCCCACTTCGTCGGTTGTCGTGTTAAAGACAAAGAAATTCTTGGTCAGCAAGAAAAATCATCTTCAGGGAACTAAATCCTCGTTAGCCACAAATAGAAGCCAATTTCTAGGTGTCACATATCAATTAGCGTGGTCACAACGACCGCACGACTGTTATCGGGTTAAACTGCAATAGTTACTGCAGTTACGGGTTTTAATTGAAAGTTATTGTGACCACTTGGGTCCTTAATACCCGCTTACTTATCGTATTTTATTGGACAATCTCTCCTTTGTCGTTTAAGAAAAGAAGTTGGGAAGCGTCGCTAAGAGGCTTACTCGGGAATTTAGGTTTTTGTATTCATAAAATATTTGCCGACGAGATAAAACGCGAAAATAAATAATAGAAGCATACTGTTCTATTTTGAAGTCGAAATTACTCATTTTTGTTTATTCAGGTACTAACTAAGGAATTTCTTGAGAGATAAGGCTTAAAATACTAGGTATTTCGTTAAGTAAAGTCTACCCAGTAAACTCACATAGAACGGATGTAAAATTCCCCATGGCCATAGACATTGGTCATCGGGTTTCGATGACCCTCATCGAATGCAGTACAACACTAGCTCGGGCATAAATTGATGAGTATCTCAGCCCTGTCTTCAGTAATCATTGTCAGAGTGCGCGTTTCGGTCGATGTCGTTCAACTATCGATAACTTTATTTTAGAACGCGGACAACACTATTTCCGTGCTGTTCTAATTTTAACTGATCGATTTACATCACAGAAAGAAATTAGTGTTTGTTTTTAATTTAAAAACGTGTTCACAACGCAAACACTTTTATTGTTCGAATTATGTAACTTGAAATTTGCGAAGAAAATGAGTAGGTATAAGTGACTTTACATTCGAGTGATATTCGATTTCGTTCTAAGCTTTTGTGACTAGTTTTAGTAGTTTTGGATTTATGTCGAAGTTTTACAGGTGAGCTACCTACTATTACGTACCTATCTACTAAGATCTACCTATCTATCTATATTTAGACTGGTATTGATATGAATCAGTTGAGCTACCTGTTGATTGTTTGCAACAGTCTGCAGTTAGCTAAATTGTTTTAATTGTAGTTCTAATATATTTCTATTATTTTATTGTTATTTTCTTTGTGAAAAAAGGCTTCAGATCGACCTGTGGATATAATAGAATATAACCTAGTAGGTACCTTCCTATAGGTAATATACGAAAGCTCAATTCTTCTAGTCTCGGCCTCAAGCTATTAATTTAACGGCAGTTGGTAATTTTACAACTCAATAGGTAGCAACCATGCGCCATTTATACGACAAAATATAATTTCCAACTTATAAAAGTTCTTTGACGGAGCTTAGCCGTTGTTTGCAGATTCCAGCGGATAACAGCGGCTCAACCAATAAACTTTTATAGGGAGATATACCACCTCCTTCAGGTCTTTGAGATAAATGAGCTTTATTGCCATCGATCTGAGTAAAAAGGGGGAGATGAGGCACCAACCTCTCGATAGAGAAAGGCTCAAATTAGGTGGAATTAGGTCCACGTCAGTTTTAGTCGTTTGTGTTCCGCGTGCGTTTCGTTGTCTCGGTCGCTTTTCGGTCTAGATACGTCTTTAAATCTTTGTTGTTTATTTTAATTAATTATTGCACAGGATTGGAATTTAGTTTTATAATTTGACCTTTTCTAAGTGAATATTTATTGTATTTATGGAAATAAAGAGTTTTTGATTTTGATTTTCTTTTGAATGTAACTGTGAGCGAGTATTGCGTGAGAACGTACCATATCTCCAGATTCTTCTTACTTATATCTATGTTTATTGCACAATTTTACATGACTCAGGGTTTGCTATTACCATAAAAACTTTCGTAGTTCTCGTTTCGTAGAAGTCTCTCGTTAAGGGATGAAATGTTGGTGTTCTTCCACCACAAACTCGGTTCGTAGTTAACCCGGTGACATTCATAATGTCATTCAGGGTTTTCTTCACCTGCACCAGCTGCGTAGCTAAGCGATGGATTGTGTCAAACTGTCTATCTATATATCCCTATAGCTTTAATATTATTATATACTAATTGCGTCCCGCGGCTTCGCCCGTGTGGAAATTATAGAACTTTCAGAAATTTATTGCACACCCCATAAAAGTAGATTTGTTAACATAAAAAATATAATTCATTATTTACTTTATAGTGTATTTATACCGAGTTTTGAGTGAATCGAACACAGGAATAATTTTCCATTGAAACTTTACCACCCCTTTTAACCCCATAAGATCTATGAGTTATCTTTTGAAACTTAGATTAATCTATGTTATTCTAGAATCTAAACTATCAACATACCAAATTTCTTTAGTAGTTACGGAGATACGTGGTAACAAACAATCACGCAGACTTTCGCATTTAAAAATTAATAATAGTAGGATATCGTCCGTGTGGTGCCGGCATAGAATTGCACCACCCCAATTCCTCCCGTGGGTGTCGTAAGAGGCGACTAAGGGACACACGCACCGGGGGGCGGGCAGCAGCGCCCCCTGCAGAACAACTTCACCGAACTGCGATCCCCAACCCGCATGCCCAGCGTGGGGATTATGGGCATTACCCCCCAATGATGAATAAAGCCAAAAAATGGCCCCCAGTTCCCGGCCGCCTCGCTATTCCTGGCCATGGTAGCGGCCATGGTAACGGCGGGGCAGGGGGTGCTAGGAATCACCGGGCTACCGCAGGCTACCATACATTACGCAAACCGACCCTGGCAACGTTCAACGGACGCACTCTGAGGCTTGACCACCATCTAGCGCAGTTGGAAGTGGAGTTAGAGAACATTAAATGGCATGTTCTGGGGTTATGTGAAGTCCGTAGAGAGGGGGAGGACACCATAACCCTAGACTCGGGCCATCTTCTCTACTTTCGCGAGGGTGATAAAACATCCCAGGGTGGCGTAGGTTTCCTCGTCAACAAGGCCCTCTCTAACAACGTCCAAGAAATCTCCAGTGTGTCGACCAGGGTAGCGTACCTGATCCTTCGGTTGTCCAAGCGGTACACCATGAAGGTCATTCAGGTTTACGCACCGACCTCTGCACACTCGGATGATGAAGTGGAGGATATGTACGAAGACATATCCAACGCCTTACACAACACCACTAAGGCACACTTCAACGTTGTTATGGGGGACTTTAACGGCAAGGTGGGAACCCAGACTGGCAACGAATCCCGAATAGGCCCGCATGGATATGGAATTAGGAATCACAGGGGGCAAATGCTGGTCAACTTCCTTGAGAAAGAGGGGCTGTTCTTAATGAACTCCTTCTTTAAGAAACAGCCTCAAAGGAAGTGGACATGGCAAAGCCCCGACACTGTGACTAAAAATGAGATCGACTTCATCATGACGGATAGCAAGCACATATTCAGAGATGTCTCAGTGATCAACAGGTTCAATACCGGATCTGATCACCGACTGCTCCGAGGCTCTCTGAATATCAACTTGAAGCTTGAAAGAAACCGTCTGATGAAGTCCACGCTTCGACCTAACCCAATCCAAATCATGGCGGGCACCGAGAAGTTCCAGCAGCTTCTCGGGAATAGATTTGTTGCCTTGGATCCCACTGATGACGCTGACGAGACCCTACACAATCTGGTCGAAACGCTGAGGGATGAGGGCATCAAGTTCTGCAAAAAGCAGCGCACAGGCAAGAAATCCAAACTCTCGGATGAGACTCTCGGGCTGATGACAAAAAGACGGGAAACCACCCAAGCGACTTCGTCAGAAAGGTCAGACCTGAACAAGCGAATTGCGAAGATGGTACGACGCGACCTTCGGAGCTCCAACACACGCCTCATCGAAGAGGCTATAGAGCGAAACCGAGGGTCCAAAGTATTCACTCAGCAGCTTGGCAGGAGCCACCTGACGAAGCTGAAGACGCACGACGGGAGGACCGTATTGTCGAAGCCGGAGATCTCCGCCGAGGTAGAGGATTTCTATGGCCGTTTATACGCTGCACATGCCCCCCATTCCCGACGAGACGACCATGATTCTAGAGCCACTCTGACACGCCACTATACCGACGAACTGCCAGAAATCAGTCAAGACGAGATTGTGTTAGCTCTGAGGCAGCTTAAGAATGGAAAAGCCCCCGGTGAGGACGGAATAACATCAGAGCTTTTGAAAGCCGGAGGTGCCCCTGTTATACAGGAGCTACAGAACCTCTTCAACACCGTCCTTCACAGTGGGAGAACTCCAAAGGCGTGGAGCGGGAGTTTGGTGGTGCTCTTTTTTAAGAAGGGAGATAAAACCCTTCTAAAAAACTACAGACCCATCACACTCCTGAGCCACGTCTATAAGCTGTTCTCACGAGTGGTCACAAATCGTCTCGCCAGGAGACTCGACGAGTTCCAGCCACCGGAACAGGCCGGGTTCCGCGGAGGATTTGGCACCATAGACCACATTCACACAGTGAGGCAGATTATACAGAAGTCCGAAGAGTATAATCAGCCTCTGTGTCTGGCCTTTGTGGACTATGAAAAGGCCTTGACTCTGTCGAAACCTGGGCTGTTCTGGAATCCTTACAGCGATGCCAAGTAGACTATCGTTATATCGAGGTGCTGAGATGCCTCTACGAGGCCGCCACCATGAGTGTCCAAGTACAGGGCCAGCAGTCTAAACCCATCCAACTGCGCAGAGGAGTTAGACAGGGGGATGTTATATCCCCGAAACTGTTCACGAGCGAGTTGGAAGATATGTTTAAGACGCTGGACTGGAAAGGTAAGGGCATCAACATAAACGGCGACCACATCTCACACCTGCGATTCGCTGATGACATAGTCTTAATGGCGGAGTCGCTAGAGGAGCTGAACCAAATGCTGGACAGCCTAGCCTCAGCCTCGCGACGCATCGGTCTTGGCATGAATTTGGATAAAACCAAAGTCATGATCAATGGCCTCATTGATCCGGGACCGGTCGTCGTACATGGCCACCTTCTCGAAATTGTTTCCGAGTATACTTACCTTGGGCAAATTCTGCAGTTGGGTAAAAATAATTTTGAGAAGGAGGCTAGGAGGAGGATCCAGCTGGGCTGGGCAGCGTTTGGGAAACTACGTCGAGTCTTCTCGTCATCCATACCACAATGCTTGAAAACTAAAGTTTTCAATCAGTGCGTCCTACCCGTCATGACCTACGGAGCTGAGACGTGGACACTCACGGTAGGGCTGGTCCACCAGTTCAAAGTCGCTCAGCGAGCTATGGAAAGAGCTATGCTCGGAGTCTCTCTGAAGGATAAAATTCGTAACGAATACATCCGACAGAGAACCAAAGTTATCGACATAGCTCAAAGAATAAGCAAGCTGAAGTGGCAGTGGGCCGGCCATATCTCGCGAAGAACCGACAACCGCTGGGGTAAACGTGTTCTTGAGTGGAGACCACGACTCGGTAAACGTAGTGTAGGACGCCCTCCGGCCAGATGGGATGACGATCTGCGAAAGACTGCAGGCAGATGCTGGATGCGGCAAGCTGAAGACAGGGCGCTATGGCGCTCATTAGGGGAGGCCTATGTCCAACAGTGGACTAATATGGGCTGATGATGATGATGATGATGATGAATAGTAGGATAAGATTCTCTGTCCCTGTTCAGAGGTCAACCAACCAACACCTAGCTAGGTGCCTAGGATCATTAATATCTTTTCAAGACAGACAATAGGCTTAATAACAAGTTTGGCACCTTTTGGGTAGATATATAACCCTAAAATGAGTTTAGAGCTTTTATCTCCCTATCAAACCTGATTTAACTAAAAATTAACTTGCTGTGTGGTGCCGGCTTATGAATAAATGCACAATAAACTGCAATGCGAGATGTCCGAGCCGATCTTAAGTCACTCAGAATTAGAATTAGACTTTGTTTTTTCCACCATCCCACCTGATGGTAAGTGATGATGTGGCCGACGATATATATTATCTCAAGTTCCTCTGACTATATTTTTACCACTTGCCTCGATAAAATTTCCATGAAAATAAAATCAAACAACCGAGCATTGGTATGCGAGGGACACAGCCAAACCTTTCCATAAGAATGCTGCGAGGTTTGTAATAATACTCTTATTGCTTTTCAACTAACCAAATACGCATCCGATATCCTGGCTTTTTGCGTGTGAAATAAAAAACAACGAAATAGGCTTAGAAGAGGTAAAAGTTTTGAAAAGAGTTCAAAGCTCTCGTAAACTCCTTTAGGTAATTTTAATATTATTTTTAATAATGAAACAAGAAACTCCTTTACGTTACTATTCTAGTCTTTGAACTCTTTGGACACTATTCTAGAAAAAACAAGATTCGTCAAGTGCGAGTGTGTCTAGCGCGCCGAGGCTTTCGAACTTTTGTTTGTTTGGTACATCAATATTCCCCAATAAACCCTAAGCCTAAAACGGAGTTAAGTAATTATTTAACTAGACATTTAACCGCACACATTTAATTTATTATTTCAAGCAATAATTACTCTCGTTTCATAGTGAAAGTAACAAAATATTATTATCATAACTTACCTAGTATGTTACCGTTTTCACACTCGTTAAAATGTTAATTATACACCCGTGGGGCCGTCCGTCAAAATGAGAGCATTCGCTAAAATATTAATAATATAATATTAAGTATTATCCCTTGTTAGGTAGATAGGTAGTAGGTACCTACCTACCTTCCTAACAAGGGAATTCCCGGGGCTTTGGATATCCCATGGGAATCACCTGAAACCTTTCTTAGAGCAACTCTACATGAAGTAAAGGCTACCTTCTAGCCCTACTTACCTCTTGTCCATGCTCGTGGTTAATTTGATACTTATGAAATATTTCAAAGCTTCATTATAAAGAGTTCTCAAAATTAAGGGCTGTCTTCCACCAAAGCACAGCGAAGTGAGGACAACATCTTAAGGCTGAACGAGTCGCTCATCTTCCCATACAAACGTGGAAGGGTAACTACAACGCTGTTTGATGTCGACCATCCAAAACTAAGGATAATATCAATTTATCTCGTCATTATCTATGTCTGTATGGACTCGAAACCGTAAAATAAGTATTAATAAAAAAAATAATAGCTTCTAAACTTTCGTATTTTAACACCGATTTTAGCCCAACTTAGGGCGAAAATAAATAACATACGGTTATAGAAAACTCTAAAATAAAGCCCGTACCGACATAGTTTAGTTATTCAAAAGTTGAAATAAATTTATTTTAAAATAATACTCTTAATAGTTTTTTCTATAATAACCCTTGTGCTAAAAGTCTTTTCGCATTTCTTTACGCGGCCGTTTTTCGAATAAATTTATTTCCCTTTCATCAAGCGCGTGAGAATGTCTATTATGTTATGTCAGATGAGATGGCATACATTTAGGCCGCGCCCACTGATGAGTTGGACCGGACGACTCGTGCAGCCTTAAGGCGTATATCCGACCCAAATCAGCGCGACTACCTATTTTTTCTTGTTACTACGTTAAACGACGGAATTTTCGAAAATAAAACTTGCAGTTTGTGTTACCTATCATAAGCCTATTTTTAATGCCTCTGTAAAAGTTTTTTTTTGTATAGTGTAATCAGAGATGCGAATTTGCTCTTTTTGGCCACGATGGTGAGCAAAATGAGCAAAGTGGTAGATCGGGTATGCACCTTAATCAATCAATGGCAAGGTGTTAAACTAACGTTAAACTTGGGGCCTAATTATGCTAACAAATCGCATTAAAATGACACTGGCATCGTCGCAGAATCGTCAAGTAGAATCCTTTGAAGAAATTGACTCTACATAATGCGAGCGATGCTATTTTCACGGAGAGATTATCAACCCTGACTTTTGACGCGCGTCACTTCATCTGAAGTTTCATTCATCTAAGGTAGAATACCAAAATGTGTCGTTAAAGGACGCCTCATCATCTCAATATCTTCAATTTCTTCTCAATTCTCAATATCATCTCAATGCTTTGGAGGTAGTTTATTAGTTCCTTGCAGAACGCAGAATAGAAGCAAACAATAAAATTTGAATGAAATTCCGTGTCGATGACTGGGTAGCCGAGAGTCTGATATAGATTTTAGACTACTTTCCGCTTCGTTGGAAACTGGCCCTAGTGATGAACCACCAAAACTGCGTACACTAGATTAAACTTAATCTCAATAAAGCAGAAGGGGCTTATTCAAAGCTTCAACTCATAGGTAAGACCTAAGCCTTTCAGTGGTTGCCCAGAAATCGTTATTTTGGAGATAGGTCCGTAAAGTCTGTGTTCACACCATTCACACACGTTTTTTTCGCGTAAAAATCTACAACTTTCTTATTTTTTTCTCTCATTAGAACCTTCTCGACAATAACAAACACAGCAAAAAAAAATTAGCGAAATTGGTCTAGCCGTTCACGCGTGATGCCGTGACCAAGGGAAATAGGGATTATTTTTTAAATATAGTCCGGTCAAATTAGACCAAAAAATGGGGGTGAGGTTACAAAAATTCGCACCCAGCTGAAAATTGGTAGGATTGTTTAATGATGTTTTTTTCTAATGATTTCAGTGCATTAATCTCAACTTTTTGAATCGTTATATTTCAAAAACGGTGGCTCTTAGAAAAAAGTATCATGGCTTTTTTATAGATTAATTAATTATCTACTTATTTGTTAAAAATTGTTAAAAACTGTTCAACATTGACTTATTATAATGTTCCTTACTTGATTTTACGCACTTAGACATGTAAAATGTTTTTTGGTAAGAAACTTAAGACTTAAGATATTGTATGTTATGGAAGAGCGTTACCTCCTAATACAGGTATTTCATACTTAAAAGGAGGTTTCGAGCACGGATCAACGTTTAATTGTAACATTTGATTAATGAAATAAACATTTTTGTATTTTTTTGTATTGTATTTTTTTTTATCTGATCTACAATTTTTGTTAAGCTAATTTTATGACAAAACTTAGTGTTTTGCTGAAAACCCCGTTTTTGTGACCTTTGACCCTGAGTAAATTTTATTCCAGGTGTCGGATCGATTGACTTTTCACATTTCATTTATAATGGTGTTTATGAATCCAACCAATTTTCAGCTGGCTGCGAATTTTTGTATCCTCGGATGTCTAAATTGACCGGACTAATAGATGTATATCAGTCATCTAGTACCCATAACACAAGCTCTGCTTAGCTTGGGTCTAGATGATGCTGTGTGAATTGTCCAGCATTATTATTATTCGTACAGCTGTATCAAGTGAACAGTTTGGTAAGCACGGATATGCGATGGGTTGGAAATAGGTTAAAATCTATTTCGATCGGAATGGGCGCAGCCGTGCAAGTTTTACTCTATGGATCATCTATGGATAGGTAGATAGATACTTCCTAATTGCAACCGTGGGTATTTATTTATGTAAATTATTCTGATACTGCATTTATGAGCATTCAAATTGATGTGATGACTTTTCTTACAAGAAGACAACAAGTTTGGTTGTATTATTCTCTCCGGAGATCAACCCTTGTCAGCTCGAAGCTATAGGGAAGCAACCCTTAGCTTCTACTCAGCTCATCTTTGTAGATCATAGTTACCTCTACCTCTAGCTAATATCAGCTTGGAAAGGGCCTAAGGGGAAAAGAAGAATTGGCAGATCCCTAGCAAGATGGGCAGACGAAATAAAGAAGTAGGTACCTGAACTGAAAACTAAAAACTGGACAGACGTCGCAAAAGACCGCAAACACTGGACAGAACTGGAGGAGGCCGAGAGGGGTCCTAACCTAACTATTGACGAAATAAAAAGACACAAATCTATAATTAACTTATCAAATTCATTTATTAAATCTATACTCTAACACTAATTCTATATAAAGCGCAAATCTTAGCGTTATCGCGATAGTCTGGCCCGTAGCATTATGCCAAGCGTGCGTGCTTGGCATTCACTTCCCGCCGCCTCAGGGTGGTGAAGAAGTACATCTGCATCAATGTCAATGTAATGTCAATCATTATCTTAACTGGTACTTACATCAAATTATTTAATATGTTATCTGTTAGTAACTTTGACCCATTTATTTATTTTTTAATTTATTTGTTGATAAATAATATTTACTCATTTCTGTCACCAAAGTGCCGTCCGTAACGTCACTTAGTAAATATGGTCTTTGGCTGTAAAACAGCGCTGAGTATAAAATGTTCAGCACACGCTGTGCCAACCCCTATTTCGTCGCAGGGACGTGAAGAGCCACCTTATATTTTAAAGTTTTGTGTCACTCTTACCCACCATGTTATACCCATTTTTTTGTACCTTGGTATGTCCAAATAAATGTTTTTTTTTTCTATTCTTTATCTACCAAAGTCTTAGGGTGCAATACAAAATCGGAATCTTCCTTTATTAACAAGCAGGTGTCGGTCCTGATGCCCTCGTTAAAACAAGTAACCCTACGTGACAAGGGTGTAAGGTGACCCGGAACAAGTGTCTTTTGCAACAACGGTGTAGGGTGCCACTGTCTAATGCTCTTTGCAACGGGCGGCGACGGCGGCGACGGTAATATGAGAGAGACAAAGTTTTCAGTATTGAACTGAAGAATTTATAGTTTGTTTTGTTTCAACTGGAATATCGTAAGTAACAGAATATCAAATTTCGAAAAAAATCCTCATTTCTTGGATGCATTTTTAGAGTAGGTAATTTGCTGATGAAAAACGAGCAAGTACATAATTAATTGAAAATTTAAATATACCGGACTCGGTCTTTTTGACATTTCGTTGCTTTAAATCTTTTCTCTCTGGTAAAAAGTTAGGAAGCGGCTAAATAAATCCTAAAGCAAATTATTTATTTACAACACGTTCACCTGTCGTGTCGGATATCTTGTTTAAAAGCAACTAATATCTAATTTTGAACTTTATGTCAACAGCCCGGCTAGCTCAGTCGGTAGAGCATGAGACTCTTAATCTCAGGGTCGTGGGTTCGAGCCCCACGTTGGGCGATTAACTTTTTGTACCTCGTGACTCTTTTCTACAACTTTGCTTGCATGTTAAAGAAATGACTATTTCGCTTTGTGATTTTTAAAATTGCAAACTTTAAAATAACATTGTAAGAACACAAAATTTTTGATACTTCCATACTTTGCGCGAGTCATCCAAATTAATCAAATCTTCGGAAAAGAGTTAAGAAAAACCTCCATTTTTTATGAACCACAACCTTGTGCTACCAAGTCAATTTACAGGAGGTTTATACCTAGTAGAGAGACTAGTTTAATTAATTTTTAAAAATTAATTTTTCTTTTGTCACCAGAAAGACAATATGTCTTTCTGATGACAAAAGAAAAATTAAATAAGTGATTGCTTGACAAATGTTTCTTGTAAATGAATATATTAATTTTAAATAACATAATTTAGTATGTTTTGATCATGATTGTTAATTAATTATCTGATTGTTAACTATTTATCTTCGATTGTATTAACCTTGAGTATTTTAATTATTGATTATTTTAACGATTTGAATCACTGCGATTTCGCTGCATTAAAAGATATTTGCACACCTGCTTGCGGGTTGAATACATTAGACATACCTAACTCTAGTCATAAGATCTGACATGTACCATGTATTCGGCAAATTAATGATTTTATTTGATTTAATGAATTTAGAAAGATTAGATAAGCACTGAAGGAATTGAACTGCAAGTTGTTCCAACTAACAATCAGAAATTACAAGGTATAATTCCAAGAAAAAGGTAGGTACCTATAGATCCATGGAACCGATAATCTAATACCTACGTAACTGAAGTTCAAACTACCCTCCGTGAGGGATGAAACTTGAAACGGGCTAAGGTAAAAAAGTTTGTAAATGGTAGTAAATTGAGTTTAACTGTAAAGGGAAAAGAAAGTGAGTTTTTGTAAACAATGTTTTTAAGAACAAAGGAAAAGTTCCCTTATTTTCGAAACCATAGGAGTTGACAATTGTGTAAGGGACCACCAAAACGGGCGACAGTCACGTCACGTTACTGCTGAACATTCCCAAACAGGAGGAGTTTTGCCATAATCCAACCACGATTGCCAGGTGGAGGGGTGATCGCAGTGTTACAATACACAGAAAGAAGCTGTTGCCTTCCTCTGGTAGGTTACTTTATTCGACCCTTACGATCTCTACAGGCGGAGTTGGAGGGGTCAATTCTTACGCATCATCTGCCACTGCCGCAGCCGCCGTGACCGCCACGGCCCGGTGTGAAGGCAATCAGGGCGACTATGTTTAAAACCCCTTGTTCTGGCGACAAATGAGGTCATAAAAAATGTGGACATAGAAAATATCAAGAAAGAAACAACATAGAAAATGACAAAATGTTAAATGTCAGGGTCATATTTATTGAATTCAAAAAATTCTGAAATTGTGGGCGCGCGTCGTCGTGTCGCGTTTGTCGTTCAGCTAGGACAAGTCAGCCCTTGTACTTGACGGTGCGACAAGATCTACGGTAGAGATGGTGCCTTAGGTACACTACCGTTTTATTACGTTCAAGCATCACGTTTAGCACGTAAAAGGTCCCGAGTGAGTTCGGGCACGTGCATGTGTCATTAAATTGCATTTACCCATTTTATTAGGAGGCAAGGCAACGCTTCGGAGACGTCATTTGTATCGTTAGAAGACCACCTCAAAAACTTTCACATGGACTTTGAAAGTACATTCATAGATTTTTTGCAACGTTTACTGTTTACTTTTTCAAATCAAAATCAAAAACTCTTTATTTCCATAAATACAATAAATGTACACTTAGAAAGTACAATTATAAAACTGACACGGAAATAAACGAACGAAGAAACCTTTAGCCTGTTAGTTGTTATTTTACAAGCTGGAGAAAATTGCTTTTGAAATGCTTACTCAGGTAGGTACATAGCTAGTTACCTATACAACACAATCTTGAAATAGGTACCTAAGTAGGTACTAATGCCCCTATCAAAGTATCATCAAGTGACGTGTTAGGCAATTTTTTATTTACCTAAGAGAATGAAATCTTTGAACCCTTTTAATCTAAAGTAGCGAAAACTCGAATCGAACGCACGGAAAGGTTAAATTGTTGCCTTCAAACTCAAAGCACTTTTTGGTGAAAATATTCACGTTTTAGCGTTTTCGACAAGAATCTGAGTGACGCGATAAATTTCGTAAATATTATAGCAATTTTCTCGAGTTTTACCCGATTTGATGAAGAGCTGGGCTAAATCCCAACAAGCTTAAAACTAAATCAAAGTAACCATGAATAAAAGTTTTAGTACGTGATCAATTTGCGATGGCTAAAGACAATTGTGTTTAATATTCAGGCGTAAGGGCTGCTTTCTAAATTAAAATGGTCGACAATATTTAGAGGCTGTGATAGGACAAAATCCTGATTGATGAACTACTGAGTTAACGTGACCTACTTTCAGGAAACACATTTTTAAGGTCAGAAGACTGCATCAATGGAAAGTATTTAGTTGTATTACGATTAAAATTAGTCATCGCACTCTCAACGCGGAGTAAAAATGTCTACACGTTCTTATGAAAATATTTTTAATAACAGGAGACTGCAAAATTTTTGTATGAGAATTTAGATAATTTCAAAAAATGTATGCCCTAGACGGGACTTGAACCTGCCACTTTCCACTCAGCACGGAAACGTCAATTGCGCCACAAGGTCCAGCACCCGACTAGTCAAAAATCTTTGGGAATACAAATTTTGCTTAGATATGCAGATTGCAGTCAATCTTAGGTCTAGATCAATCGACACTACAACAACAAGAAGCATCAGATATGTGAATTTTCGAGCATTATTTATTTATTAATTAAGCTATTTTATAACGTAACAGGAACGCTAATTTTGCGGTGTTCTATGGCCAAGCAGTTGTCAAATCATCGACCATGCCATGCAGTGCATCCGCCATTCTATTGCATTTAGAGCAGAGCACCACCTCTAAACATACCTTTCCTTTGCTCCAGTTCCGAGTACTACCGCCTGGCATGCGCATGCCTGCTCATTGCGCTGATCGCGAGCGCGCAGGCCGCACCGGCGCAGCTCTGCGCGGGCGCTGGCGACGACGACCCGCGCGCCGCCCGCTTCTGTCAGGCACTCAACACGTTCCTAGAACTGTATGCTGAGGCTGCTGGCGAGCAGGTGCCGGAGTATCAAGGTGAGTTCATGAATATTGTTTATGAAAATAATTAATAGCAGTGGACCTCAAATTGAGCCCTATGGGACCTTCCATAGAATACGGTAGATCACTGGCCAATGCTCTAGATAGATCAGATCAAAGCTGCACTGATTGACCATACGAGTAAAGCAGCTGTGTTAGAGGAATGGCAACGCATTGTGAAGCTTGCTACACCTACTTCTAAGTAGCACCAGTCTCTTATAATCTGCTAGATCCTCATGATCAGGTAACATGTGGATTGTAACCTAATGGTCATAGCGAGCAAAAAACTGACTTGGGGTAAGCACGTCGTGTCCCAGAGTGGAAATCACGACTCGGTAAACGTTGTCAGGGCCGCGTTGTTGCCTGTTGCGCTATGGCGAATAGAAGATGCCTAAGTTCAGCTGTGGACTGGCAAAGAAAAGGCAGACGTTAACGTTTATTACCTTTTAAAGTTCTATTCTCATTGGCGTTCAGTGAGAGTCATTTCAAGGAAATTGGTCCAGTGATCATTTCCTTTTGTTTATTTTTATCAAGAGTCGAGCTCTATATTATTTAAGGTAGCGTATAGGGGACACTGTAATGCCAGATGATTCTATTCTAGTATACTTTGATCTTATAATACTTATATGAAATGAAACCCTTTAATTCCTCTTTCCCAGCCCTGGTCCGCGACTACCCCCAGCTACTGGACTCTGGCATGAAGCGACAAGACGTGGTCCACTCGTTCCTGCGCTTCGGCCGCCGCCGCTGACCGCCTCGCCATCTACCGGCCCCCACCCGCAACTAACATGATTTGAATTATTGAGTTATTTCGTCCAAATGTTAAGGTTCCTTTTTTAGAGATGTACGGTTTAGATAAGTGGTGGTGAAAACGTAAATGGTAGAATGCAAATTCAATTTTTTTTTTTCGTCTTACTGCTACGCCCATATTTCTGTGACAGTTAACTTTACCTCCGAACTTCGTTTAAGTAATTTATTTACTAGCTGGCTCGACAGAGGTTGCCTTGTTTTAAGATCCCACCGAATTATTTATTTTCCGTTTTTCCCAAATAGACTAGGTTTTTTTATGCAACGTTCCTATTTTGTTTCCCTGAGAAATCCAGTCGTTTATGTCAAATATCTAGGCATTATGTATAGACTCAGTATTAAAAAAACGTGTCGTTTTCAATTTCTGCAGTACCTTATTTAGTAATTATAAAATTTTAATGTAGAGGTAGCAATATGACACAATTAATTATTATTATCGTTAGTCTAGTCCGTTACGCATCTTTTACGTTACCAACTGTTTTTGCTTTTGAGTTTATTCATAAATTACTGTCGCTTTCGTTCCCGATAACCACTTGTCTAGATCAGTTCTTAAATCTCTCTAAACCTCTCTCTCAAATTTAATCTAAGATAAAAAATAATGTACTTATCGGAAGTATTAATAGTTAAGTAAGTTATGGTCTTGTGTCGAATGACAATCAGTTTGTTAAGAGTATTTAATTATGATGTTTTAAATAAATAACGTATTTATGACAAGCTAATGGTGTTTTATTTTAAATATAAATGCTACAATCCTAAATACATAAAAGTCAACAGGGCCGCAATCACGGTGTAGAAGTGTAGTTACCTATTGGCATTACGGCTCAAGAATTAGCAGTTGAATGAAACGTTAGGGTGCGCATTCAAAGGCCGGCATTTCAACTGCTAACGCTTGAGCCGTAATGCCAATGGGTAACTTAACTACATTTATCACACCGTGATCACGGTCCAGGTAAATGAAGACAAACTACTTTCCAGGCACTGAGCTCTATTTTACAATTAGGTACCTACACTGGAGGTCATTTTATCGATGACAGATTGAAGCTATTTCAATTTCGCCATTTTGGCGCTGAGTATTTGCGTGAGCGGTGTAACAGTCTATGAAACTAATGTTATGGCTGTTCTGATGTTTTGTTACGCCTCAACAAATGACAATTTTTAATACCAAAGACGGTCTAGAGAGGCTTTGAATAGGCACAATAAACAACTGTCATTGCGTATAGACAAAGATATAGACAGCGAGAGAGAACCAAAGTTATCGATATGGCCCAAAGAATTAGCAAGCTGAAGTGGCAATGGACCGGCCATATCTTGCGAAGAACCGACAACCGCTGGGGGTAAACGTGTTCTTGAGTGGAGACCGCGACTAGGCTAACGCAGTGTAGGAACTCCAGCCAGGTGGGATGTCGATCTGCGAAAGGTTGCAGGCAGAAGATGGATGCGGCAAGCTGAAGACAGAGCGCTATGGCGCTCATTAGGGGAGGCCTATGTCCAGCAGTGGACTAATATAGGTTGATGATGATGATGACTGCGTATGGAATATTCCCTCCCTACTTGTTTAACGGAGCTCAGTGTCCAGGCCAACATACGCAGGCATTCTAATATTTAATTATATAAAAAGAAAGTTATAGGTATGTCTGGTTGTAATGAGTTATCTCTAGAAAACTTAGTCGGATTATTAAATACTTAAACTAAAAAAATTATAGATCCCCGACTACCCATATGGCGCGACGGGCGAATGTCCGCCTGTGACGCAGAGGGGGTTCGATACTCGCCTTCGGACAAACGTTTGTACGATCTTGCAGATCGTACAAACATCCTGTATTCTGAGTATTTTCTATGTATGATAAAAAAATCTATATTATGTAATGTATTGTGTCAAGTTTATCAGTCATCTAGTACCCATAACACAAGCTCTGCTTAGCTTTAGGCTAGATGATGCAGTTTGGATTGTCCAGCATTATTTATTATTATGTCATGGGATACATTTCTCTTGGTACATCATGAGCGAAGCCGGGGGCTGCAGCCTGTATCAATTTATATGAGAAACATTGTAAAATTGATGAGCAAACTTCTGACATTATGACTTGAAAGTGTAAATCCTACCGAAATCAATTAGATAACTTTGTAATTTATTGGTTCTATAAAATTTGGAATTGCAAATGGGTAATAAATACCCTGTAAGTAAATATTTTAAACTCTCGACAATGTGTTATCTAAAATCTGGTAAGAAAACACGGCGACGCAATAGCAGTGTTACACACAGCTTTGGTTTCGAACATGAGAAAAATTAAACCGTATCAACCTTGAGTTCACTGAGTCACTGGCTGGAGACAAAATTATTATTCGTGAAGCCATTTTAATCAAAATAAAATAATATCACCAAAACACAGAACAAATAAAAAAAATCGGTCCATAGGCTACCAAATAACAATAGTTTGAGGTAATTAATTGTAGTAGTAATTATTAATAATAATGCTGAACAATTCACATACCGTTATCTAGCCCCAAGCTAAGCAGTGTGTTATGGGTACTAGATAACTGATATACTTAATACAATACACTACATAGATAGATATTTTTTTATTATATATAGAAAACACCCAGAACACCCTGAACACATATCTGTAGATCGTACAAACATTTGTCCCGAGGCGGAAATCGAACCCGCAACCTCCTGCGTCGCAGGCAGACTTTCGCCCGCTGCGCCACTGAGGTCGTCATGAGTTGTGTTGAGTATTGTGTGAATTGTCAAACAAGAGATGGGAAGATGATCTACCAAAAGGTTGGAGATTAGCGCGTGACAGAGATGAGTGGAAGAAACAAGGGGAGGCCTATGGTGAAGGACAACCTGGTCAGTAAACTGGTTGCTTATATTACAGACGTGGATACATCTAGACTTGTTTATTTCAGCTACTTCCATAGTATTATATCTTATGGTATGCTGCTGTGGGGGAACGTTGCAGATATTAACACCGTATTTGTGCTGCAGAAGAGAGCTGTTCGTGCAATCTGTAATAATATGGGTCCCAGAGAATCCCTACGTGATAAATTCAAAGAAATAAACATAATGACAGTACCATGTCAATATATTTATGAAAACTTGTTGTACACTCATAGAAATATAAATCAGTTCCCTAAAAATTGTGATCTTTTAAAGGGCAATGTATATGCTTCTACAACAAAACTCCTAGTGAGTTGCAAAAATTATCAGTAAATAAATTCAAACAAATTGTCAAAACCTTGCTGTGCAAAAAGGCTTACTATAAATTAACAGATTATCTAGAAGATAAAAAGCTTGGGACGGGTTTTGCTCCAACTCGAAAAATAACAACTAACAGGCTAAAGGATTCTTTGTCGCTTCTTTACTTTAGTCTACATACCGAAGCGACAGAAATCAAAAATATCACTTTATTTCCGTGTCAGTGTTTAGTTTTATAATTTGACCTTTTCAAAGTGTACATTTATTGTATTTATGGAAAAAAAGAGATTTTGATTTTGATTTCTTAAAACATTAGTTTTGTATTTTTATAGTTATAAATAGCACTTTCTGAATTAATATGCTATAAATGTAGTACCTACTGTAACATGGTCAGCGAATAAAGGCTTTTTGGTTTTATTTGATTTGAATTGTAGCTCAGGCAGGTTAACTTCGTGGTTATATCTTTGACTGAAAAACTGGAATATATTTAAATTTTCATATATTTTTCTTCTACTTTACATTTTGTAGATACATAGAAAGACAAAACAGTTCAAAATATCATAGACAGTCGCGGTCTTCGATTTGAGACTTGCTTTTTGATTGCAGCTCCTGAGAGTTCAATTAGATGTGCACATATTCATAGTATCTATGGTTAAAAAAGTGGTCTGCAAATGAATGACCGCGATTTATAACGATTAATATTTTGGGTATAGGTTTAAACTTGATTTTACAACACTGAACAATTAAATTTGAATACTTACAGATACATTTTTATTTCACTAAATATGTATAGTAAGTAGAAATATGTATAAAAATTTAAAATTTGCACGTACGTATTTTTATGAAAGTATTTTTAAACCAGTGTTGGTTTTGAGAAACACAAAAATGCAAACATTAAAACAGAAAACAATAAAGTACCTAAATATAAATAACAAACAACATAGGAAAAGGTACATTACATAAACAATTAAATATTGGCAAGTAAAAAATACTTTGTGCAAAACCGACATAATTGGTGTCAATTCAGATGTCGAAAATGTTAAAACCTACTTTCTAAACTAAACTACTTTCCAAAAGTTGCATAAAATTTTCTCATCACTTAGTTTGCTTACTGTAAGCTTTTTATAACATTTATAATGCACAGAATAGAGAGCGCACCTGTGTTTTCGCACACACTTGTACACTATAATGTCTTGCGCACATGGCTAGTATCCGGCCGCCGTGGCCGAAAATTCGGCTAAGAGGACATAAAGCCGGTTACTGACCGGTGACCGGGGCGTAATGTACAGACAGCGTCAGAATTAAGTAACCCCCCTGCATAACACATGCAGGCTTAAATCCAAACCTGTAAATCGTAGGAGTTTTAAAAGTAGAAAATAAATTATATTTTTATTTAGATAACATAAAAACAAAACGAATATGATGTAAAAAATAAAAAATCGGATTCTAACCTGCATTTGACGACCTCTGCGGTGCAGCGGGAGAAGGTCCGCCTACGACTCAGGAGGTTGCGGGTTCGATTCCCGCCTCGGGACAAATGTTTGTACGATCTGCAGATATTTGTTTAAGCTGTTCTGGATGTATTGTATTTTTAATAAAAAAATATCTCTCTATGTAGTATATTGTATTAAGTATATAATTTATCTAGTACCCATAACACAAGCTCTGCTTAGCTTGGGGCTACTAGGTAATGCTGCGTGAATTGTCCAGCATTATTTATATTAATTTATTTATTGTGTTATGCATAAGGGTTACTTAATTCTGACGCTGTCTGCACCATTCACAGCGAGCATGATACGTTACGCCGTGTGCTAAAATTTGTCTCGTTGCTCGTTGCGTCTTCTTTCACCGTACTGGCTGCACGAACGTTCGCTGTGTAACACGTTGCATTACACCTTCTAACACCGGTCAGTACAACAGTACTAACGGACAGAGTTTCAAGGAACCATTACAGCTATCCAATAAAATTTATATTATAATTTAATTTGACCAAAATACTTTTAAAATACCTTTACTCAGCCTGTACTTACCCATGTTACCCAATATTGGGACTCAGTCCGCATTTAATACCATTTTTAGCTTCATTTTGCTTAATTGAAGATAATTATATTTCATTAATATGAAAGTAAGCGGGTTAAAAACCTAGACTTAGTGGGTTAACTACAAACCTAAACCTATTTAATACGTCATTCATTAATTTACGCCACCGTCAGTTTTCATACGCACCGACCCTATCCATTCAAAGGTTGCCTGGAAGAGATCGCTATATATATCTTAAGCGATAAGGCCGCCAATTGTGCCATACAGGACATAATTAAAATATTTAATTAACTGTGACATAAGTTTTTAGGTTGCCCAATGTCACATTATTTGCTGACCAATTAAGTCATTTTTGCCGACTACTAGATGCAGCTCAATTTAGCTTTTCTGCTTTCAAAGTCAATTTTTCAGCTGACCACAACCTCTTTAATCTGCTGATCATTTAAATGATACTTATTAGTATTAAGTTCTTGCTTTGTAAGATTTGATGATGCAATAAAGTATAAACTACAGGCTGGTTTTTTGAGAAGGGCGGTGATAGCCAAGTAAACAACGCGAGTTAAAGAAAAGTCGTGAAAGAAGTCATGCCCTCGATTTATAAGAAAACAATGACTGCATATTGTTTTTTCTTTAAATATTTTACGATTGAAGGAAATCGAGTGTTAAAAGGTAAGTTATTATTATTTATTTATTTATATACCAGCAACAAAATTCATTGGTTAAACAGGGTGTGCTTTTTTGCTAAAATCATTAGTGTCGATTTCCGTCAAAAGTTAAGGTTGAAAACTAAATATGCAGTTATTGTTTTCTTATAAATCGAGGGCATGACTCCTTTCACGACTTTTCTCTAACTCTCGTGGTTTCGGACTTGGCCATCACCGCCCTTCTCAAAAAACCACCCAGTATACATACATATGTAGTTTGTTTTGGAAGAACACCAACGTTTCATCCCTTAACGAGGGACTTCTTCAAGGTGAGTGCGGTTCGAATCGCGCGCGTTCCGCGTCACTGCGTGCTTGGAACGTAAACAACTAGGTTCGTAGTTAACCCACTTACATTCATGATGAATTCGACTAACAACAAAGTTTTTATCGTAAAATAATTATTCTTATTTTTCTCTAGTTCACACTCAATAAATCTACTCGTACTCGATTCGAACTCGGCTGAAAATATCTCAAAAACTTACTCCACTAAAGTTTAATAAGCCGAATAACATTGTTTAGTCGACTTTTTAAACCATAGGTACACAACTCGACTACATTATATAAAAAAATACAGAAAACTTAATGAATCATACTGACTTTTATACTGTACCGTATAAGGAACTTTAATGTAGGTATTTTACGAATTTTAGTGTAATGCGTAATATACTTAGTTTTTTGTTCAACAAGTGGGCAAAACTATTTTTGTTGAAGTGCCGATATTAAATCCCGAACTAGCGAAGCAGTCTAGAATAGAGTCACGAGCGTAGCGAGCGGCTCTAAAGTAGACTGCCCAGGTAGCGAGGGATTTAAAAGGCACGAAACGTAAAATATTTGCCCTCGAGTTAAACATACTACTTTTCAACAAGACTAGCGAGAAAATATTTTGTAATTTATAAAAGAGGTCGAATGTCAGAAACCGTCTACATGTGAGCGAAACCCGATTTTGCTCACTGTTTTTGCGCGAGAGTGGTAAAAAAGTATTTTTTATCCCAGTTAAGTATTTTAATATCGTTCTGTCATGGCTAGTGTTTTGGCGACTAGTATATTCTTATCAAATAGTAAACTTCTCTTATATGTAAAATATTTGACTAACTTAGGGTAAACCTCCAAGAGCGAATGTTTCGTCAACGATAGTCGCTCTACTTTATTCTTTAACAACTCTGAATGAATTTGATCGTTTTGAAAAAACTAAAATCCGGCTTCTAATCGCTTAATTTTACACTGTTTTAAGTTTTGCGTGTTATATACTAATTTTATTCTCCAGTCTTCTATACAATAGCTAACGAAATTTCAAAATCGGTCTATAGTTCACAGAGAAAACACGTACATACAGCCGAACATTCCTCCTTTTTTCTGAGTCGGTTAAAATATATCATAACACGTGTGGCAATAAATTCTTACACAGTGGCTTTTGTTATTCCGTGACTATGCCAAATTGAATAAATATTGGGAAACGCATGACCCAAATAATTGATAACATCCCGTTTGAGTTATTTTAAAGTTAAATGTTTAAGGCAACAGGGTCGATTGTGTTCATACAAAAACTAAACTATGTAATTTGATAGTACTAGAAATGTTGCTGTCCCTTTCTTTATAATCGAACTAAACCGGACAGAAGCATTTATAGTGCTGACAAATTAGTTTAGTTTTAGTACTAACAGAATCGACACCAGATTAAAAGTTTTAACTCTCTTATGCTAAAGCCTAGCGAGCGTAATTTTTGAGTTGTGAGTCGCGCATACAATAGTTTTGTTTGTGCAATGCTAACGATGAGTTGTCATTTCTGATAAATTTATGCAATAAATAAATTAAATGTAAGCATTTTCCGCCGTTCACAAGACCAAGGTTGTCTGGGAGAGGTCATCCCTGAGCGTAAGACCGCCAATAGTCGCTTATTTCATAATTATATTCTTTTGTTATTAATTTCTTAGTTGAGTGTGCAAAAAAGTATTATCTATCTAACACAACTCAAAAAAATACGCTCGTTTGGCCTCACACGGCGCTATTGCTATATATAGACTCGCCGCGAGACATTCGCTTGTGGAGGTGACCCCTTATTGTAGATATGTCATGCTTTGCTTATGTCTAGTACGAAATGTGGACGACGTCACCGCCCACTGATAGAAGACATTGACCCTGGAACAAAAAAATTATAATATTACCCTCCAAAATCTTCCAATTCACCCTCTTTCTTTCACTAAGTGCCTAAAAGATGTACAGGCTGCCTTTCTACCAGAGATGTGCTACGTTGCTAAGTTTCCAGCCGACCAATGGGATCGCTACATTATCGCGTCATTGTCATACCTGACAAAAATGACGCGATAAATAAGTGATGCTATTGGTCGGCTGGTAACTTAGCAACATAGCACATCTCTGGTGGAAAGGCAGCCCTAAGCTCACAAATCCCTACCTAAAATTTTTTTTTCGCTCGCTAATCCCGATCTAAGACCGTTATTATGAAAGCTTAATCAGTCATCCATCTTGGCTTGAGTAACGCTCATGCCATACAAAAACATTACTCAAACATTTTAATTAATTATTAATTACGGCAGAAGCCTTTATTCACAAAGAAGATTACAATCAAATAATATAAATAAATTAGAACTAGTATTTACAATTGAAACAATTGAGCTTACTGCAGATTGTTGCAAATAATCTACAGGTAGCTCAACGGATCCATATCGTAATCCGACAGCGGTAGGTACATTTTACATAAAACAATATAAAGACTTATGTTTAAATAAGGCCATCTACAGGATTACATAGAAAAAGTAAAGATTAACAACAGAAAGGTGAGTGAAGTTGATTAATAAAAAGAAACGTTAACAAGAAAACAAAAAGGTAGTACAAAATAAACAGTAAACTGATAAATTTATTTCAGAGGACTCGCGACGTGTGTTTCAGTGAGCGTGTGTGTATGTATATAAGTGTGTGTTGTGTGTGTGTGTGTGTGTGTGTGTGTGTGTGTGTGTGTGTGTGTGTGTGTGTGTAATGTGTTGTTAAGTGGTCCTGAAGCACCAGTCTCGTCAGTCTAGTCTAGTCTGGGCAACAGGAGACACCCGGTGCATCCGACATAGATTGATTTCTGAGCAGACTTTCATAATACGGGCATATTTCATCATAAAGAAACTCAGATTTAAGATCGTCTCAAGTCGCGAATTTTTGACAGTTTTTAATGATAATAGGTCAAAAATTTGTCACTTGAGAAGAGACGTGCTTAAATCCTAGTTGGCTTTGTGAATTCTGGTAAAATCGGGTAAAGATTCCGTTTAGCGGTCTGCAAACTTGCGACTGGCAAGCAAGATTTTATGAATAGTTTCAATTATCTAGCGTGCCTCGAGTGCCTCGCAATCTCAAAATGTATGAGACAAATGAACTGTACCATAAATATTATAATACTATATTATAGGTAGACCACGCAACTAGCGGATCTCTGTAGAACCTTGTCACAATAAGAAATCAAACGCCAAACACGCCACTTTTGAAGTTTGTTACTGTGAAATGGTTTTACAGAGATCCACCAGTTGTGTGGTCTACCATAACTGTACTAAGGACTGACCTGGTTTTAAGTGCTTGCGACTTGCTCTTGCAAGATTTTATGAATAGATCCAATGATCTAGCGAAACTCGAGTGCCTCGCAAGCTCAAAATGAATAAGACAAATCAACTATACTCAGGACTGACCTGGTTTTTTGTGCTTGCGACTGGCGCTTGCAAGATTTTATGAATAGATCCACTGATCTAGCGAACCTAGAATGCAAATATGAATAAGACAAATAAACTATACTAAGAACTGACCTGGTTTTTATGTGCATTATCCTGCAACATCAGCTGCGTTATGTAGAAAGAAGTGAGCGCGTTACCGCCTAGAGCTGCCGTGTACGCGCGGAGGATGGCCAACACCTGTGAATACATGGTATAAGAAACTTTATTCTCATAAGAATTACGAAAATTCACTTAAATGAGAACTAAGGGCTAGTTATTGCTATTATGTAAATTACATTTGGGTGACGAGCTAGCTTCAGGCATTTTGGGACTCAGACATTTTAACACTAGAACATTTTAGGAAAAAGCCGCATTGGCCTTCAGTTGTTATGAAAAGAACGCCATTTGGTTACATTGTCTCTTAAAAACTAAGGAATACTATTAAAATTCAAGGTCGCTTACATAGTCAAAATATAAAATTTAAATTTAATTCAAGCACTTTTCCAACAAAAGCTTTTTTAATTTGGTTTTAAAATATTAGGACTATCAATGCTTTTTAAGTCAATAGGCAGGGAGTTAAATAACCTAACAGCCTGGTACCTAGAGCCATGCTTCACAACATTTAACCTAGGCTGAATAGGAGTCGCCAGTCGGGCCGCGGAGGTTTTAAATGTTCCCGTGGTTCGGCAAAAATGGCGAGAGAGGGACACCGGAGAGGTTTTAGTGGGTATTATGTTCTTTTCAGAACGTCGAGTCCCACATAATTCTGGTCCCCCCCAGACCAGTTTATTCGTAAATGAATTTCCTCGCCGAATAAAAAAAAAAGGCTGAAAAGGAGTGTCGAGATTTTTCCTACTTGTACTATTCGTATTGCCCTTTGTTCAATTGATTCATACTTATAAGGATGCCTGACAACATCCATAAGAACTACTAATATATAGAGGCTCGGTATTGTCAAAATAATATCATATGTTAATATAATATGTTCTAATTGCCCTTTTATGCAGAACAAAAGCCCTCTTCACCGTTCCACGTTTTGGAGAGTTGGACGACTCGTTTAGCCTTAAGCTGCTGACCGGAGTCACCTAGGTGACCTAGCTTACCTCACAGGTGAAGGTATGCAGGAACCCGCTAAGTCCCCCCAGCTCCCTCACCGCGGTGGTCTCCCTCACAAAGAGCAGTCGCAGCGCGCACAGGCGGCGCGCGCATCGCCCGCGTCCCACCGACGACAGCGTGCTTAGAGTCACTGCGCTGCCGACCTGGTTAGAGGTTAGACAACACGTGGTTATACTTTTGGTATTGGATCTAAACTACCACTTGAGACATATTCAAATGTTTACTCAATACTCAATATATTTATTGTTGTCATCACATTGGTTGTAAAGTAAGTAATTATCTATGGGTAAGTATCACAATGTGAACACTGTTGGGCGTTGCAACAAGTAGAAGGCAGACCGAGGTTGTTTTTGATGAAAAAAAACATGTAGGTACTAAGGTGAGTAGTACCTACTTGTCAAGTCTAATTAAATTTATAAAATCTGTAAGTAAATAAAATTGTTTAGGACTAAGACAACACGTATTTTAGCAAAAATGTAGCTATGTAGGTAGGTACGCAAAGTTAGTACGGATAAATTAGATTGTTGTTAAATAATTTATTGAAATAAAAAAAAAAAATTATTTAAATGTTATTAGTGGAATTGTTTTAGACGAATTGTTTTAGTAGAATTTTCCGCAAAGCCGAAATTCAACCCCAAAAGCTGCAAACATTACGTCATTATCTGTCCATCTTGCTCATCCTTCAGATTTATCCAGATTTGACCCGGACCACCTCGAATACGCGAACGCTATTCTGAGTCCACTTTCGAACAGACTTTTTCGTATTTCTGACTTACTATGAATACACACTTCCTTGCCTTACACCTTGCCTCCTTATTATAACACTAATCTTGCACCCATTAGACACGAATTTATAAGTTCATCCCCCCAAGACACAAATTGAGCCCCCTAAGTCTTAAATTCAACCACTCGAATCTCAAAAGGTTACTTGCCTCATATCAAATTTAGCGCAATAAATATATATTTTCTATAGTATTTGATTTAATAAACCATTATTTATTCCAGGTATTAAAAGTGTAAGATGACTAATTTAAAAATTGATTTTTTTTATTTTTAATCCTGATCTCTGAAAACGCTGTCGGCCATGTTGTGACGTCATAAGACTCTCAGCAAATTTCATAATGGGATCATAAACGAGTAAAACTCGCTATGTAGTCCGTCTATACTTTTATAATGACGGATTTGTCCTAGTTTAGAGAGCGTCCGGGGAGTGTCCGGGCGGGGATTCATTTGTAGTCCGGGTTTAAAATTTTCAAGTCTTGGGCCGCCGCGCTGGGCGACGCGATATAATTAAAATTTCTCAATTCTCATTCAAGTCAACGCCCCCAAAAGTAACAGACCATTGTGTCCGAATCTTTTGAAATTTCCAAGGGAAATTCACATGCACATAAAACCTATAGGGTACTTCCCGTTGACTTAGAATCATGAGGCAAGAAGCAAGGTCTTATAGATAGATAGATAGATAGAAAATACTTTTATTGCACACTTAAAACTAAGAAACAATTAAAAAGAAATAATTATAACCTAAGTGACAATTGGCGGTCTTATCGCTCAAGAGCGATCTCTGCCAGACAACCTGGTATGGATAGGATCGTCGGATATGTAGGGTAGGGTGGTAGCCAGTGAACCAAGTGCACTCAGTGAACCACAACCACTTATAGCAAAATATTAGGGAAAAATTCGAAAACGGACGGTTGACCTTTGATACGGAACCCTGGGTGTGCGAGTCCAACTCGCACTTGACATTTATTTATTATACTGACTATGTTTGAAAAAAACCTGTTGACATTTCCTGGTTCTGGGCTCCAAAATCCGGGGTTTTCACGCGTCTTGTCCTGGTTGCCAAATGTTAGAGATGGCAGCCCTACTTGTAATTTTTGTGACACAGAATAAATACTTTTTACTTTACTCCTATTACCTGTCCATTCAAAGCAGATTTCTCTTCCACCACCTCCTGCGGAAGTATTTTCTGCTCCTCATCCAGTTGGAAGATGTCATCATCAGTGGTGCTGGACTGACTGTTGTTCTGACTAGAGGTTTGGCTGTGGCTTTGGCTGCGGGAGCGCGACTCCGATGACTCAGGTTTGGATGGGTCGGCGAGGGGGATCGCTGTGCCGGATACTACAAGTTGGATTTCGTCCTGGAATAGTAGGAGTTTATTATTAAATAAATAAATAATGCTGGACAATCCACACAGCACCATCTAGCCCCAAAGTAAGCTACTCAAAGTTTGTGTTATGGGTACTAGATAACTGATATATTTAATACATTGTATACATAGATAGTTTTTTTTTATTATACATAGAAAATACCCAGACCAACGCAACAAATTTCTGCAGATCGTACACAAATTTGTTCCGAGGCGGGAATCGAACCCGCAACCTCTTGCGTCGCAGGCTGACTCTCGCCCGCTGCACCACTGAGGTCGTCAATGATTGTTATGTATTTCCATGATCTCGGGCCATGGGTTTGACAACCTCAGTGGCGCAGCGGGCGAGAGTCCGCCTGCGACGCAAGAGGTTGCGGGTTCGCTTCCCGCCTCGGAACAAATTTGTGTACAATCTGCAGAAATTTGTTCCGTTGGTCTGGGTATTTTTTATGCATAATAAAAAAATATCTATGTATACAATGTATTAAATATATCAGTTATCTAGTACCCATAACACAAGCTTTGAGTAGCTTACTTTGGGGCTAGATGGTGCTGTGTGGATTGTCCAGCATTATTTATTTATATAGTGCCCGGTCCTTAGGAAGGCATGCGTGGGACCGAAGCCAACAGCACAGAGGCTGTTTATGAAAGTTAATCTAAAGGCGAGGGTACACGTAGCGGGTACTGTCCACAGGTGCATCATCCTCCTGAATATTATTATTTTTAGGAGCCTATATGATCCCCCAGCAGGGCAGAAGTTTCGTGTCTTTTAAATCCCTTAAGCAGTTTACTTTAGAGCCACTCGCTACGCTCGTAACTATATTCTAGACTGCTTCGCTAGCTCGGGATTTAATATCGGCACGTTCAACAAAAAATCGTTTTGCCCAATTGTTCAACAACTTTTTCAACGTTCAACAGCAACTGGTGACTTTACTGTCCAAAAACAGTGAGCAAAAACGGGTTTAGGGTTTTACTTACAGAAATCACTAATTATTATTTCTTGATTGAATTTTAAACCAAGGGATTTTGACAAGGGATAGACAGAAGCATTTTTTATTCATTTTATTTAAAGATCAACAGTTAAAATATTATACTAAATATTCTGGCAAACGCTTATAGAAGACTTTTTTTTTTTGCATTGTTCAAGACTTTCATGGCCCAAGACGCAGATGATCTCTCCTAGCCCGGTGTAGTGCAGTGAATGTGCTAATGCATAGGTTACCTCCGGCAGGTCCAGTTGGAAGTTAGCGTGCAGAGCAGTGGGCGCCAACCGCCGCAGCTTGTAGGCCGCGGCGTCGAGCGCGCGCGCCGTGGCCCGCGCCGCGCCCGCCCCGCAGCCGGACCCGCTGGACAACACTAGGCGCGCGCGGGATACCTAACAAATTTAAATATAAATTGTTGGAATTCATACAACGCAAAACGTACCTATGTAGATACGAAACCCCTAGATGTTTTAGTATAGCAATCGCTCCCTAATTTGATTGCTCTTATTCGCACGTAGTATGTAAACTTCCCTTCCCATTCGTCTCACGTCGACATAGCATGTGCTCTTACTTTGTGAATTAAATCTAAAATAAACTCTCAATTTATATCCCAGGTCTTTCATTTCTTCATAAATAAATAATGTTGGACAATTCACACAGCGTTATCTAGCCCCAAGCTAAGCAGAGCTTAGCTTACTAGATTACTGTTATATTTAATACAATACACTACGTAGATAAATATTTCTTTATTATACATAGAAAACATACAGAGCACCCAGAGCAAATATCTGCAGATCGTACACACATTTGTCCCGAGGCGGGAATTGAACCCGCAACCTCATGTGTCGCAAGCGGACCTTCGCCCGCCGCGCCACAGAGGTCGTCAAAAATATTGACGTTATAGTTTTAAATATAAACTTTAGAAAATTGGGGGCCTAGCCGCCTGTTCTAAAGATGATGAAGACTGACATATGGCTAGATAGGATCGTCTTCTGCAAATCTTTTTTGGTAAGCTAGTTCCTTCCCGTGGCTCGAAACGTTTTAAGGGTTATTTCTTTCCCATGGGAACTGATTTATGGGATTCAAAGCCTATGTTTAATTCCATGCTTAGAGCTACATCTCAGCCCGATCCGTTGAGTACATTTGGCGTGAAGAGATAACAAACATCCATTAAAATATCCATACAACTAATGATCCAAACTTTCGCTTATTATTGTGATAGTATGGATTATAGTACATTGTACACCTAGGCGAGAAAGTGCCCAATTCCTATCGAGTGTGTCATTTGAGACCTTAAAACATACAAGGTAGGAATCGCACTTTCTCCCGAGTGGAACATAGTGTTTTATACTAAACTTGCGAAGAAAATCATCGTTTTAGAATCTTCAAAATCACAGAGTAAATTCAAATTGTAAACTCAAATGTAGCAATAATTGACCTATTATGAAAAGCTGATATTAAGGAAAAAAAAAAATAACACGTTAAAAATGGATTTCCATACAATTTTCTGTCCCGCTAAACGCATGAGAAATGAAATTCCATTGAGTTTTCCCTCCCGCATTTCAGTACGCCTGCAATAACGTACTTTCTACCTTATCTTTGGAAAAGAAATAAGCGACTTTCTGAGCAGGTGTAGTATAAATATAATACGCCTACCTGTGTAAACGCAAGCGGTTGCGCGTCGTTCGCCTGCGTCAGTGAATTGGTGTACGCTTGCATGTTCACTCGTCTCTTGGCCAATGCTCGAGCCGTCTCCACCTGTAAGATAGATACAATTTTATTTATTAAAATAACATTTAAACTAAAACTAGGGTCAGGTTTCTGCAAGCAGTCACTTATTTTAAATTTAAAGCTGTATTACAGGTTCAGTCAGCAACGAAAGTCCTTAAACGTTTCATAATTTTTTAAACTTGAATAACCGAACTTCAAGGGTTTTTTCGAAATTTTATGCTGATATTGAATGTGAAGCCATCGAACGCTCCCGAGTTGCATACATCACCGGCTTAGTAACTCGGGAGCGTCCCCCCCCCTACCTGTCCCTTGGCCCCCGCACGATTGCCCTGTTAAAACGCTTTCGCCAAACGACTGTATGCATATAGGTAGGCTGTGGTTTTATCTGTCATAAAAAATCTAATGATACTCCTTATATTTTTTTTTTTTTTTTTTTTTTTTTTTTTATATTTCTCGTTCCTCTAACTTAATCAGAGACTTTTACAATCTTAATTCTATATAAACGTTTTTCAATTTATCTTATGTCTATTATTTATATCTACTTAATTTTTCTAACTGCTTTACATATGTATACTATATTATATATTTTAATATATATATATATAAATCATATTTTATCTATCTATTTCTTAAAATTACCTTCTTTGCGATCTTTATACAATACTTTAGAAACTTAGGGCGCAGAAACTTGTCATTGATTATTTCACATAAGTTAGTGCATGTAATTTGTACGTCCAGTTCGTTTTCAATATTATACCGTTCGTGTCCAAAAACAGGGCAATCGAAAAGAATATGTTGCACGGTTTCTTCTGTGCCAGGTTCACAGATGCACGACGGGTTTTCCTTACACCGAAACCGGGCAAGGTATTCGGAAAACCCACCGTGGCCGGTCATAACCTGTGTCAACACATTGTTTAGGTCCATCTTCCTGACGATCTGATATGCCTCAATTGCATCTGGGAAGAATAGCTTGGTTACCGCAGCCTTGTTTTCAGTCTTGTATCTCCGGTTCCATACGTCAAGCGACTCCTGTCGGATTTGTCGCTTGACGTATGAAGCCGGACACAAGTCATAGTCAGGCTTTCGTTTGGAGTTTAGAGCCGCCTCTTTAGCTAGTATGTCGGCCCTCTCGTTTCCATCCATCCCTGCATGAGCTTTGATCCAGAACAAAGAAACGTCTTTGTCTTGGAGTGCGATGGTTCGAAGGTTATCACGTGTTTCTATAGCAAGTGGATGGATGGAGCCATTATTCGTGATGGTTTCTAGAGCCGAACGTGAATCGCTGTAGATACCGAAACTAGTCTCCCGGCGTTTCATAATCTCACGCGTGGCTCTACATATGGCGAGGAGTTCCGCCTGGTACACCGTGCAGTAAGATGATAGCTTGAGTTTTAGGGTTTTGATTTCGGCTCCGCTATTCCACAGGGATAGCGCCGCCCCAACCTTACCCTCTATCTTGCTACCATCTGTAAAAATTCGGACTGCCTGATTATTGTTTTGCTCAACATCTTGCTGGTTTCTCAGGCTCATGAACTCCACGTCCATATACTTTGCCGGGTGCGGAGTCAAATCGTATGATGCCATCATTTCGACCTCTCTGTCTCCCAACATTAGATGGGGAAATCCACGCTTGGTTTCATAGAAGGCAGCTGCCTCCTGGATCCTTAGATCCAATGGGAGTATACCAGCTAGCACTAATGCTGAGTTTAGTGACACTGTGCGGTAGGCTTTTGTTAGCTTCAGGGCAAAAAATCTCTGGACTGCGTTGAGATGTTTACGCACATTGAGTTTTTTTGTAGCAGGTGCCCAGACGCTAGCCGCATAGGTCATTACAGGTTCCACTGCAGCCGTGTAAATAACTCGAATCACTTCGGGATGGAGACCCCAGCTGCTTCTAGCGGCCCTCGACAGCTGCTTGTATATGTTCAGTGTCTTTCTGCATATATTTGCAGTGTGGGCATTGAACGTTAGCTTGCTGTCGATGGTCAGTCCCAAAAGCTTGACCTCTGTCGACATGCCAATGTCGATCCCGCCCATCCTCAGGAGTGGTGTATCGTATTTTAGTTTCCTCGTTATGATCATCGCGCAGGTTTTATGCGGAGCAAATTTTAATTTGTTCCCGATTCCCCACTCCTGAACATAGGCGAGAGCAGCATTGGCCTGTCTTTGAACCTCTAATGCTGTGTCTCCGTCAAACAGCATCACCACGTCGTCTGCGAAAGCCTGACTATAGTGTCCACGCTGGTCCAGACCTTTGAGAAGGGGGTCCAGAAGAAGATTCCAAAGCATTGGTCCGCCGATGGACCCCTGGACACACCCTTTGTTGGTCTTTTTGTGATGTTCGCACCCAGCGTATCGCAACTTGACACAACGATCGTGCAGGTAACTATCGATGAGCCTTCGGAGGTTGATTGGGCAGCCTGATTCAGCGAGCCTTACCCGGATAGCTGGCCACCAGGCGCTGTCGAAGGCTCCCTCTATGTCCAATGATACTAGCGTAATGAGTTTCTTTTGGTCTAGTTTACTTTGAATTTGTTGCATAAGATCATAGAGGGAGTCCTCGGTGCTCCTGCGCGGCATAAATCCATACTGGCGTAAGCTCAGTTTCGGAATCAGATGCCATTTCAGTCTCCAGATGGCCATTTTTTCCAGGATTTTGCCCATGACAGGCAGTAGTCCTATGGGTCGATACGACTTTGGCACCCTGTAGTCGTCCTTTCCTGGTTTTCTTAGGACCACCACCGTTGCTTCCTTCCAAAGAAGCGGAAAGTGGCTTAGGGCGAGACATTTATTCGACAGGGCCAGAAACAGTTCCAGATCGTGCTTTATCGCTTGGTTGCAAATGTCGGCCGTCAGTCCGTCTGAGCCCGGAGCCTTCTTTGGGTTGAAGCTTTTGAGTGCAAGTGTTAGCTCTTTCTTGGTAAACGGTGGGTCATGGTGTTCATCATGCGACCACTCGTTTACTTGTTCAGCTGCTGTTCGAGTTTGACTTTGCTCTGGGTTGTCATCACTCGGAAGGTCTTCCGGGTAAAAGGTGTCAGCTAGAAACTTTGCAGACTCTACAGCGTCCAGCTCTTTTCCATCCTCTTTCAAGGGTAGATCTTCATGTCTTTTTGCTGTCCTGCCTATCACTCTGTAGATCCCTTCCCATACTCCTTCTCTGTTCTGTCTCCCGCAGAAATTCTTCCAGCTCTCTATTTGTGATTTCTTAACTTCTTGTTCATATTTTTCTTTTATTTGCAGATATTCGTCGATCACCATTTGCCTGCGGACTGGCGCTGCACATCGGATTCGTCGTTTCATCGTGGCGACTTCTCTCTTCATCTCAGCGAGTGTTTCTGACCACCATGGCGAGGTGAGTGTGCTTTTTGATTTCTTTTTTGGGATACTGTTGTTGCATGCTTCTATTATTAGGTCTGTGTATTTTTGTGTTATTTTGTCTAGGTTTATTGTATCTTGTATTTTATCTATCTCTATTTTGCTTATTTGGTTTGTCTCGAGCAATTGACTCAGTTTCTCATGAAACTGAACCCAATTTGCTTTTTTACTGTTATATGCTCTAGTGGTTCTGTTTATGCTTATTCCCATTGATTTTGTTAAAAGAATTTTAAAAGTAATCACGTTGTGGTCTGAGCTGATCATGGCAACTTCGACCTTCCAGTCCTCAATCAGCTGGATCATCTCCGTTGTACAGACCGTTACATCTATGAAGCTGGTGAGTTGTTTGTCGCCTCTTATTGTATCAAATGTTGGAGTATCACCTTCATTTAACACGTGGAGCTCCATTTCCTCTATTCTTCCGGCTATTTCTTCCCCTCTGTCGTCAATTTTCAGACTACCCCAGATCGAGTGTTTTGCATTTGCATCCCCCCCTATCACAATTTTTTGGCCTCCCATATGCTACTTATATTATAAAGCCGAAAGTTTGTGAAATGTTAATTCTTGTTACCTAAGGTCTCCAAAACTACTGAACAGATCAAGATGAAATTGGGCAAACATTTAGAACATAGGCAACTTAGATAATAGGCTACTTATTATACCGAAAATACCCGAGCGAAGCCGCGGGCAGAAGCTAATTAATAATAAGGAAAAAAATCGCAACACTATCGATATTTCTACCTCGGGTAGGACGCCGCCGTTTGTTAGGTTTTCACTGAAATTTAACTAAAATATCTCTTCATGCTATAGGCTACATTTCCCCTAGGTCCTGAGACAGAGCTAGCATAATATGAAGAGATATAATTTGCGACTTTGTTTGGATATCTCTGGAACTACTAGACCATCACACTAATATTATAAATGCGAAAGTTTGGATGGATAGATGGATAGATGTTTGTTACCTCTTCACGCCAAAACTACTGAACGGATCGGGCTGAAATTTTGCATACATACCTGTAAGCAAAATTTCAGTCCGACCCGATTTCTAATCTTCGAATCAAACATAGACTATTTTTTATTCCATAAATCAGTTCCCATGAGATAGAAATCACCTTTAAACGTTTCCATAGAAACAACGCGTGTGAAGCCGCGGGCAGAAACAAGTTTTCACTATAAGTTAGCTACATTATCCTTGCGTACATTTCACCTAGGTACCACAAGCGAAGCCTCGTGCAGAAACAAGCATATAATAGAGGGAAAAGCGAGTTTGTATATAATAGGATATCTCCAGAACTGCTACTCTGATTTCCATAATTATTTCACTAACAGCTAGCTACATTATCAGGCTACATTACCCGCAGGTACCACGAGTAAAGCCACGTGCAGAAGCCAGTAAACTTACATCCTCAGCCTCGTCCAACTCCAGCACGCAAGCATCCTTGTCCGCGCATAGATCCAGCGCCGGGACTTCTCTTTCCACCTCGGGTAGGACGCCGTTTGTGGGGTTTTCTGATAGCATTGCTGAGGAAAACACAACAATTAAACAAAGTAACGCAGAAAAAACGAAGAAAAAGCGTCTCTTCGGCTTAGTGGAACCAATGACCGGTTTTTTTTTTATTTTAATTACTATTTGTATTATAATTTATATTTTTGTATTATTATTATACACTCATTTATTCTTTAATCTCGTTTATAAAATACATTTTTTACTATAGAAAATAAAATGTTATAAAACTGTTCTACAGTAAAAAATATATCAAAACGGTGAATCACCGGCCGCGAAGCTAGGCTCAAGCGGCCGGTGACTAGGGCTGCAAAGAGAGGAACTTCCTGACGATGCGCGCCGAGTCCAGGAGTACCGCCTTTTGAATCTGGCCCTTGATCCAACTTCCTAGCGAGAGTTTCTTGAGATGTTGATCGAGACTCTTCGCTATTACGCCGTTAACCGAAACGACTATCGGGACGATAGTCGCTGAATCAACATCCCACATGCTGACAACCTCGTTAGCCAAATCAAGGTATTTGCTAATTTTATCTTTTTCAGCTTTAACGAGGTTAACATCATGTGGTATGGTGACATCAGCGAGCACCGCCCTCCGTTCTAACCGATCTATCAGTACAATATCGGGTTTATTCGCCAGAATAGTCCTGTCTGTAATGATAGATCGGTCCCAATAGAGCGTGGCACGGCCGTTTTCGAGAACTGGCGCCGGTGTGTACTTATAGTACGGAACTTCAGGTCCAGTAAGGCCATATCGGAGAGCAAGTTGTTGGTGTATAATTTTGGCTACTTGGTTGTGTCTGTGCAAGTACTGAGAGTTAGCAAGGTGCGAACAACCCGAAAGTATATGACGAAGGGTCTCTCCAGGAAGATGACACGCTCGACAGATATCAATCGTGCCATCTTTCATGATATACTTTCGGTAGTTGTTCGTCTTCACCACCTCATCCATAATTGCACAGACAAAACCTTCGGTTTCCCCGAATAGGTCACCGAAACGTAGCCAGTTTACTGAGCTTGGTAGATCTACATCAGGTCCTGTGAGGACCTTGTAGAATCTCCCATGCAGCTCTTTGCTCTCCCATATAGCCTTCCGATCCTGGATGCTCATCACCGTAGGTTTGCGCCAGTTCTCGTTAGCTAAGGAGAGAGGGGTAAGGTTCTTATCAACTGTAACCACATCGCGATGCATCTGGTATTCGGCTTGATGGAAGTAATTTCTGAGATTGCATACCTCACGGTTGTGTAGGGTCTTGGCGTTTAAAAAGCCTCGACCACCACATTTCCGCGGGATATACAATCTCATTACCGAAGCTCGTGGGTGTCGCATGCGATGTGTGGTTAAAAGTTGACGAACCTTACAGTCCAAGGCGTCTAGTTCAGTCTGAGTCCATCTCAGTATGCCAAAAGTATAAGTGAGCAGTGGCATAACCCAGCCGTTGAAGGCACGCACTTTGTTGCCACCTGACAAAAGGCTATTTAGCACTTTTGTAAGGCGACAAAAGAAGCGCTCCTTCACCGACTGCTTTATGTCCCCGTCCAATATACCCAACGCTTCTGGCATACCAAGATATTTGTAGGTTTCACCCTCTGAGAGAGATTTGAGAGACATTATCTCTGAAAGTTGTAAATTCCTAGAATTTACAACTTTCCCTCGTTGTATTTGTATGACCGCACACTTATCAACACCTAACTCCATGTTAATAGCACTACTGAATATCTGTGTGATATTCAGAAGGGCCATTAACTGGGTTTTATTCGGTGCGAATAGTTTGAGATCATCCATATACAACAAGTGAGAAATGACCCCACCATCTCTCCGAAGGCGATAGCCTATTTCTGAATCTTTCAGTAGAGTACTGAGTGGATTCAGAGCTAGGCAAAACCATAAGGGACTCAGACTGTCGCCCTGAAATATACCCCTCTCTATTCTTATCAAATCATTGGTGGCAGGTGGATCCATTCGGCTCCCTGGATGACGAAGAACAGTGATCCACTGCCTCATACATGATCCCAAGAACGATCTTAGAGTAGTATCTACTTTATACAACTCTAAGACCCTCTCAAGCCAAGTATGAGGCACCGAATCATAAGCCTTCTTATAGTCTATCCATGCAGCCGACAATTTCCCTCTGCCACGTTTGACCTGTTGGCTAATGGCCATGTCAATGAGGAGGAGCTCCTTAGTACCACGGGACCCAACCCTACATCCATTCTGATTATATGCCAAAATATTGTTTGTAACAATATGCGTGTTAATTTTTGTGGTCAGAATGGATGTAAGTAGCTTGTAGATGGTGGGTAAGCATGTTATAGGTCTATAATTCTTCGGTTCCGCAGTACTACCAGACTTATGGAGCAGGAAAGTTACACCCGTCGTCATAAAATGTGGGAGTGACCCGATCTCAATTGCTTCTTGGAATTGTGTGGCTAGAACTGAGTGTGAGCACCGAAACCATTTTAGCCAAAAGTTATGCAATCCATCCGGGCCAGGACTTTTCCAGTTTTGGGCCGAGCAGATTGCATTACTTACGTCTAGCGGAGAGATGGTGATAGAGTCCATGGTTTCGATGTTTTCACATTCAGAATTTACCACATTCATCCAGTCCGCTTCCGTGTGTTCGACCGGTATTGACCAGATGCCTCGCCAAAAATTATTTCCGGTTTCGGCATCCGGTACCTGATCGTCAGACACACGTAGATCGGGTTTCTCCCAATCGCGGTAAACTTTCCTTTGGTCACTTTGAAAGATGCGATTCTGCCAAAATCTGTCAACTCGCTTTTTGTATCTTCTAATTCGGCTTGCCCACGCATAGACTTTTTGCTTTAGATAGTCTATGCGCTCTGTGGCACAGGCTAAATAGTTCTGAGGTTGAACTTCAGTTCCGTCAAAAGCCTGTGTCACAAAGCGCATAACCCGAGGTCTATGGTTGCCCTCCCTAAAGCAAATTAACTTAGCTATGAGAGTCCTGAACCTACTGATACGCCTCTCTATTCGCTGCTGCCAAGTAGGGGTACTGCTAGCCTGGCGCGGAGCACGGTCACAGTCCGGAAACTTTACCTGCGCAACGCGACAGGCCGCAATAGCCCCACAGTAGAGAATAGAGTGCGTATCAGTAAGATCACTACTAGTCAGTAGATATGGGACTAGTAGTGGGTTCAAGGCCCCCACTATAGCTAAATTACGTCTATGGGTGGGGAAGCGAGGCAGACGCGGTCTTAAATTTGAATTTTTATAACTTAGAATCGCATCTTCCAAAGCCCTCCTCAATTGCTCATCATTTTGGGTACTTACCTCAATGCTCTCGTGACTGACCTCTTCCACAGCGTAATCAGGCTGGGATATCACTGGTGTTGATGTGATGTGTCGCGGTGGCAATGTAACAGCCTGGTTACACTGTGGATGGTTCACCACTTGAGCACTGAGCACCTCACGTCGAAGTTGATCAAGTACAATGTCATCCAACAGCTTTGAACGTTGAATGACCCGTACCTGATCAGATAGTCGCTGCACGTTAATGTTGACAGTCGGTTCAAGGGCCTGAAACAACGGCATTATCCTAGAACGGTACGCAGTCAAATTAGTTCCTCCCTCTGTAGCCCTATAGTACGCGCGCATGACATTTTCGTTAATTCTTTGTGTCCACTTCATGCGCCGCACTCTTCCGTCAGCGGCGGGGGCCGGTCGCGGGGCTGTGTGCCCTACAGGTCCCAAGCCAGCTGACAGCGTAGGTCGTCCTCGCCGCACAGATGTTCGCGGCGGTCGAGGCAACGGTGGCAGCTCGTCTTCACTACTCAACACATCACTCGTCTCAGGCGGCGTTTGAAATTCCTCTTCATCTGAGGACGAAGATGTGGATGTGGAGCTAGTCGAGACGGGCTGCGGTGGTGGTGGCCGGAGTGCTTTTGTAGCCGCCCTCGTACGTGCTCTTGTGATCATTTTCTTACATGGTTATTCAATTCAGTTCTTGGTTAATGGCTTTGCGTATTACATGATTATTTTGCCATCAAATTGTAAATAAAATAAAAATTTGCAAGAACAGACGTCTGACACGGGCGGTGACATTTTTTTTTTTTTTTATTATTATACACTCATTTATTCTTTAATCTCGTTTATAAAATACATTTTTTACTATAGAAAATAAAATGTTATAAAACTATTCTACAGTAAAAAATATATCAAAACGGTGAATCACCGGCCGCGAAGCTAGGCTCAAGCGGCCGGTGACTAGGGCTGCAAAGAGAGGAACTTCCTGACGATGCGCGCCGAGTCCAGGAGTACCGCCTTTTGAATCTGGCCTTTGATCCAACTTCCTAGCGAGAGTTTCTTGAGATGTTGATCGAGACTCTTCGCTATTACGCCGTTAACCGAAACGACTATCGGGACGATAGTCGCTGAATCAACATCCCACATGCTGACAACCTCGTTAGCCAAATCAAGGTATTTGCTAATTTTATCTTTTTCAGCTTTAACGAGGTTAACATCATGTGGTATGGTGACATCAGCGAGCACCGCCCTCCGTTCTAACCAATCTATCAGTACAATATCAGGTTTATTCGCCAGAATAGTCCTGTCTGTAATGATAGATCGGTCCCAATAGAGCGTGGCACGGCCGTTTTCGAGAACTGGCGCCGGTGTGTACTTATAGTACGGAACTTCAGGTCCAGTAAGGCCATATCGGAGAGCAAGTTGTTGGTGTATAATTTTGGCTACTTGGTTGTGTCTGTGCAAGTACTGAGAGTTAGCAAGGTGCGAACAACCCGAAAGTATATGACGAAGGGTCTCTCCAGGAAGATGACACGCTCGACAGATATCAATCGTGCCATCTTTCATGATATACTTTCGGTAGTTGTTCGTCTTCACCACCTCATCCATAATTGCACAGACAAAACCTTCGGTTTCCCCGAATAGGTCACCGAAACGTAGCCAGTTTACTGAGCTTGGTAGATCTACATCAGGTCCTGTGAGGACCTTGTAGAATCTCCCATGCAGCTCTTTGCTCTCCCATATAGCCTTCCGATCCTGGATGCTCATCACCGTAGGTTTGCGCCAGTTCTCGTTAGCTAAGGAGAGAGGGGTAAGGTTCTTATCAACTGTAACCACATCGCGATGCATCTGGTATTCGGATTGATGGAAGTAATTTCTGAGATTGCATACCTCACGGTTGTGTAGGGTCTTGGCGTTTAAAAAGCCTCGACCACCACATTTCCGCGGGATATACAATCTCATTACCGAAGCTCGTGGGTGTCGCATGCGATGTGTGGTTAAAAGTTGACGAACCTTACAGTCCAAGGCGTCTAGTTCAGTCTGAGTCCATCTCAGTATGCCAAAAGTATAAGTGAGCAGTGGCATAACCCAGCCGTTGAAGGCACGCACTTTGTTGCCACCTGACAAAAGGCTATTTAGCACTTTTGTAAGGCGACAAAAGAAGCGCTCCTTCACCGACTGCTTTATGTCCCCGTCCAATATACCCAACGCTTCTGGCATACCAAGATATTTGTAGGTTTCACCCTCTGAGAGAGATTTGAGAGACATTATCTCTGAAAGTTGTAAATTACTAGAATTTACAACTTTCCCTCGTTGTATTTGTATGACCGCACACTTATCAACACCGAACTCCATGTTAATAGCACTACTGAATATCTGTGTGATATTCAGAAGGGCCATTAACTGGGTTTTATTCGGTGCGAATAGTTTGAGATCATCCATATACAACAAGTGAGAAATGACCCCACCATCTCTCCGAAGGCGATAGCCTATTTCTGAATCTTTCAGTAGAGTACTGAGTGGATTCAGAGCTACGCAAAACCATAAGGGACTCAGACTGTCGCCCTGAAATATACCCCTCTCTATTCTTATCAAATCATTGGTGGCAGGTGGATCCATTCGGCTCCCTGGATGACGAAGAACAGTGATCCACTGCCTCATACATGATCCCAAGAACGATCTTAGAGTAGTATCTACTTTATACAACTCTAAGACCCTCTCAAGCCAAGTATGAGGCACCGAATCATAAGCCTTCTTATAGTCTATCCATGCAGCCGACAAGTTCCCTCTGCCACGTTTGACCTGTTGGCTAATGGCCATGTCAATGAGGAGGAGCTCCTTAGTACCACGGGACCCAACCCTACATCCATTCTGATTATATGCCAAAATATTGTTTGTAACAATATGCGTGTTAATTTTTGTGGTCAGAATGGATGTAAGTAGCTTGTAGATAGTGGGTAAGCATGTTATAGGTCTATAATTCTTCGGTTCCGCAGTACTACCAGACTTATGGAGCAGGAAAGTTACACCCGTCGTCATAAAATGTGGGAGTGACCCGATCTCAATTGCTTCTTGGAATTGTGTGGCTAGAACTGAGTGTGAGCACCGAAACCATTTTAGCCAAAAGTTATGCAATCCATCCGGGCCAGGACTTTTCCAGTTTTGGGCCGAGCAGATTGCATTACTTACGTCTAGCGGAGAGATGGTGATAGAGTCCATGGTTTCGATGTTTTCACATTCAGAATTTACCACATTCATCCAGTCCGCTTCCGTGTGTTCGACCGGTATTGACCAGATGCCTCGCCAAAAATTAATTCCGGTTTCGGTATCCGGTACCTGATCGTCAGACACACGTAGATCGGGTTTCTCCCAATCGCGGTAAACTTTCCTTTGGTCACTTTGAAAGATGCGATTCTGCCAAAATCTAAATAAAATAAAAATAAAATAAAATCAAATTATTATTATTATTATTTGTATTATTTATTCGTTCCAGAGAATAAATGAATTCGATTTGATTTAATCCGCCCGTGCATCATAATTCTGAGCCAGCCGGGTTCACGTTCTATTAAATTTCCAATTATACACTTGTAGTTTCATTATAATATCATTAATTCATTTTACTTACGAACATCGTATCCGTTGATCGCTTTGTTGGCAGTGAATGTATCCCACAGGGCCTTTTGCATTTCTAACGCGTCTTTTTCTTTCTCGGAAGCCTGAAATCATAATTAATAAAATGTCAAGTGCGAGTCGGACACGAGGCACTTTGAGAACCGCCCTATCCGCCGATGACGTAGAATTTGTGTCACTCTCGGAGTGTCAGACCTCGTTTTCTTGGAGCATGGACTTGACTAACCTTGATTCTAGGAGGGGTGGGGGGCGGCAGCGCCGTCAGTTTGACCGCCGTGCCGCTCGCCAGCGCCATCACGCATCGCTCGCCGATCGCTATTTGAGTTTGCAGAGAGAACAGTGCGTTTGCCCCCTGGTAACACATCACATTAATATTAGTGTACTAAATTGCAAAATAATGGAAATAGCTCTAGTGTCTTTGCGTTTAGTTGTAACACAACACAGGCCATTTGCTGAGTTAGCGCTGAGAGAACGTACCATATCTACATAATTTTACTTATTTCTATGGCTTTCGTTTATTTAAATTACAATTTTAATGTTATGAATAAATAAATAATGTAGGTTCACGTCAATTCACACAGCGTAGCCCCAAAGTTAGGCAGAGCTTGTGTTATGAGTACTAGATAACTGATATACTTAATACAATACACTACATAGATAGATATTTTTTACTATACATAGAAAACTTCCAGAACACCCTGAACAAATATCTGCAGATCGTACAAACATTTGTCCCGCAACCTCCTGCGTCGCAGGCAGACCTTCCGCTGCGCCACTGAGGTCGTCATTATAAATGCGACAATTTGGATGTTATGATGATGGATTACTTCTTCACGTCAAAACTACTGAACGGGTCGGGCTGAAATTTTACATACAGGTACTTTTAGGCCTGGAATAAAACATAGGCTTTTGATTCCCTAACTCAGTTCCCATGAGATAGATATAACCTTAAAACATTTCCATTGAAATACGCGTGTGAACCGCGCGGGTAGAAACTCGTAAATAATATTCAACGTCAAACTTATAAAATACCACACTAGCACACATCCGTCCATTGCTGAACATCCGACAACGTGAAGGTGTTAAAAATACATATAGTTCCCTCTATGTATTTTTAACACCATCACTACACGCTGAATCTCGAAAATGGTGAATAAAATCAGGTGCACACCTGAATTTTTTTATTTTCGATATGATAAATTAGCTCCTCTAGAGCGTACAAAACCACGAATAATGTAATTTTAAAAATACATATTTAGGAAATTATATATTATTAATATATCATTAATATATATATATCATATATATATTATATAGATAGATATATTATATAGATATATATACTATTATTATGTGACTAAATACTGAAAGCTAATTATTGTGTGAATATAATTATTGTGTTATTGCATCAATATATCTAGCCCGCCGTTAAATGCCCTTGTTATAACAATAATATTAGTGCACAAGTGTGTGCTCTCTACTCCCTTCGTTATAACTCTCTTTGACCTTTGTAAGTCAGAACCTACCCAGTGTCTGGACTATTAGGGATTCGAAGAATTTGAAGTCAGTTTTTAGTTTTTTCAAAACGATCAAATTATTTTATACATGACTACTAGCTTCTGCCAGCGGCTTCGCGCGCCTATTTTCGGTAAAATATGTAGCCTATTATCTAAGTTAAGCTATGTTCTAAATGTACGCCAAATTTCATTATAGACGACCTCCGTGGCGCAGCGGGCGAAGGTCCGCCTGCGACACAGGAGGTTGTGGGTTCGATTCCCGCCTCGGAACAAATTTGTGTACGATCTGCAGAAATTTGTTCCGTTGGTCTGGGTGTTTTCTATGTATAATAAAAATATCTATCTATGTAGTGTATTGTATTAAGTATATCAGTTATGTAGTATCCATAACACAAGCTCTGCTTAGCTTGGGGCTAGATAATGCTGTGTGAATTGTCCAGCATTATTTTATTTATTCATTATGACCTGTTCAGTAGTTTTGGAGATCTTTGGTAACAAAAATTCACATATCACAAACTTTCGGCTTTATAATATTAGTAGGACAGGTATACCTGCGTGGGGATTATGGGCATTACCCCCCATGAGATAAAGTCCAATGGGGCGTTTATCAGGGGTAGGTCTGCGTCCAGCAGTGGACCAATACAGGCTGTTGAGGTTGAGGAAGTATACCTGCATCCGTAACTTGGCCAGCAGCAGTTTGTGCAGTTCGTACTCCAAGAAAGGCAGCTGGTCCGATATGTCTCGAGCGCCGGGCTCCGATGACGGCTGCGCTCTTCTGATGCGGGCGGCTGGAAAGAGATGCAAGATTTTATGTTGTATAATAAAGAGATTTTTTAACGTTATCAAATTCCAACACAATCGTTGTTACGCCTTATAGACTAATTAGCTTCTGCCGGTAGCTTCGCATGTATCCGGGATAAAAAGTAAACATATGGGGCAGATATATATATTACGGATGTAAGCGGGTTAACTATGAACCATGTGTTGGAAGAACACCAACGTTTCATCCCTTAACGAGGGACATCTTCAGGGTGAGTTAGCTTACATCCGTAATGAATTCATCAAACTACGACAGTTTTTATAGTAAAACAGACATATACAGCTGGAATTATAAAAAAATACATAATAATGTACATACTGGTTGCGTTGATCACTCGTCACTTTCGCAATCGTCTCTCTCTTTACTTTTGTTACTTTTTTTTTCATACCAAGGGTTGTACCCTTGGACGGTTCCATTATTTAGTTTTTTGCTTAAGTCTCGTAAACTATGCGTCATAGGAAATTTTATTATACTTCATAATAAAAGCTGATAATATTCTCTACCATTTTCGACATTTCCATCCACAATCCTTAATAGGGATAAAGCAGAGCAAGCGTTTTTTACTTGATTACTTGTTATCAGTCAGAGGTTAAAATATGTTTCGAATTAATGCAGTAGACATGTTAAAAAATCTTACCGACTGCAGTCAACGTGACAGCTTTGGGGTAGGCAGTCAAACTGTTGGGTTTGGCACACGCTGCCAGTAACACCGCCGGCACCCTTGCACGCCTGTTTAATGAAAAATCTAGTTAAGAGGGCACGTTGCGCGCCATTTTGTGAAAAGGATAGGCATTAGATTTCGCGTTCATAGAAGCAGGACAGAGCCATACGGTTTTGGAACGGCGTAAGCGCAAAATTCAAGTTGTTGCTTCAGAGGTTCCCTGTTATTTACAAGAAAACTACAAAACTTTTGAAGAAACTGGTTCAAGGAACCAAATAATTAGTATTAATAACCAAATTAATTACTATAAGAGACTTTAACCATAAACTCATGGACGGTAGGATCTCAACATAAAACACAGTTATCGTATAAACTTTATGTACTGAAATACTTTACAATACAATTTAGGAGATGATTTCACTTTAATTTCTTACAACGGAATTTACATAAAGAACAATTATGAAACTAACGAACTTCTAACAAGCACAAAATGAAAATGGTAATGATATATCGACAAACAAAGTGGCAACGTTCGTCTAGCTCTGTGGTTTGCCTGAGAATTTATTAATTAATCAAAACATAGGCACAGATATAATAATACTATACTAGTAACATAGGTAAGTCATTTCAATAGACAGAAAGAAAGAAGGAAAAAAATTTATTTATTGCATAAAAAACAGACAAAACTATTCCGAAAACAATCATTTTTCTAAATATAACTAATAGTTAGGTACTTTAAATCTATGTTTGCGTTGATTCTATTGGCTAGCCTTAGATATCTACGCTAGGTGTAGGCGACCTCTAGGCGACAACGGCCGAACTACAAGGCTAACTTGTCAATAGAGGCGCAAACAGCGAAACACTGAAGCATGTAAAAACCTACCTAAGCGCTTCAATAAACATCCGTTAGATGTTGTTATAAACTATGCAAAAAGAGAAGCAATTCCTAGATCGCGCAAACACTTGATTCAGTAACAACTGACTTTATACAAACTATGCGACATCAACTGGCGGTCGAAAGACCACCGGGCTCAGTGGACCAGATCGGTCGGGCCGAAGGCGGCGTGTTGGTCCGTTCTAATATCCCTTTTTTCAACGATATATTTATCATTGGCCGCAATTTTATTGATATGATTTTTTACATTTTCAACAGTAGTCTCAGGTCTAAATGACCACGCTTGGATAAATTTCAGTCGTTCTGCTATTTGCAGCTCGTCATTACGTACTCCTGAGCCGGTCAATACCCGGCGTGGCTTGCCTGGTCGTCGTTTGTAGCTAACTTCTTTCCACTCAGTTTCAGTATTTAAAGTCAGCGCTCCTTTCGGGGGCATGGTCGCCATATTAGTAGAGGTAGTGCAGGGGTCTTCGTTTAGTTGGTGCTTTTTCGTCTCATCATACTTAGGAGAATTGACAGTCGCACATTCTATCACCTTGTCTTTATTGGTCGTCCTTTTCTTCGAAGTCGAGATGTTCGCGGCCGCGACTATTCGCGCTTGTTGCACAGGACGTTGCATAGTTGTCTGGGCCTGCGGCGGCGGTGGCGGCGGCGGCGGCGCACTCGCGGCCGTTGGAGGTCGCGGAGTCGGGGCCTGGGCCTGCGCCTGACTACCCTCAACTTGCTTTTTGAGTGAATTGATTGCAGAGGTTTGGTTCGCAATTAAAGTGTTTTGATCGCTCACCTTGATCTCCAACCGCACAACTTTATCACTCAAATCGTTGATTAACTTGTGAAGATCGCGGACTGCACTTTCTAGAACTTTCTGAGTCATTTTCGATTTTTAGCGTCAAAAAATAGTAAGAGCACTTTCGTCGTCAGTTAGGTTACCCCCACTCTCCACGCGTTATGCTTGGGATATGGATATTAAAAATTCTAGTTCTAAAGCACTACTTAATATGTCTTTAACAAGAACGCACATACTTTTAAAGGGGAATTGCTGATACGTTAACTTCTATAAATTTTGCGAGCAATAATATTGTTTGTACTTTTAAGACCCATTGCCTAAATATTATGAACAAATGATTATGTATCCTCATACTACATGATATACGGAATACAAGATATACGACCTCCGTGGCGCAGCGGGCGAAGGTCCGCCTGCGATGCAGGAGGTTGCGGGTTCGATTTCCGCCTCGGAACAAATTTGTGTACGATCTGCAGAAATTTGTTCCGTTGGTCTGGGTGTTTTCTATGTATAATAAAAATATCTATCTATGTAATATATTGTATTAAGTATATCAGTTATCTAGTACCCATAACACAAGCTCTGCTTAGCTTGGGGCTAGATAATGCTGTGTGAATTGTCCAGCATTATTTATTTATATCTGCGAAGTCCTTACCTGCACCCTCCACACATAGATAGCTCCGCCCTGTAGGGCCCGGAGCCCGGCGAGTACGGCACGTGAGCGATGGAACAAGCGTCTGTATCACTCTCTTCAGGGGTTTTTGTTCCGTTCACTGAAAATAATCAAAAAATAATATAAATAATAATGGTCAATTTTACAAATTCTACTGCGATCGCCAATTCGCCTGTGGTGACTACGGCATAAACCTCTGGGGAGGCATATTCAGCAGTGTCTGGACGTATGTATGTCTGTTGAAGAAGAATATTATATTATGCAATGAGTGAATCAGGGACGGATTTAAAGCGAGGGCCATAGGATGAATCACGAGCAAGTGAAGGATTCTAACGATTGAATCGCGAACGTAGAGAGTGATTCTTGATGGTTGAATCACGACCGTAGCGAGTGATTCAAGTGTTAAAATCCTGAGCGACGCGAGTGATTCATGGCCCTCGATGTAAGTCCGTTTTATTGAGGTTGCGAGTTCGATTCCCGCGTCGCGACAAATGTTTGTACGATCTACAGATCTACAGATCGTACAAACATTTCAGTTCAGGGTGTTCTGGATGTTTTCTATGTATAATAAAAAATATATCCATCTATTTCATGTATTGTATTGAGTAATAGTTTATGCCCGCGGCTACGCACGCGTTGTTTCTCTGGAAACGTTTAAAGGTGATTTCTATCCCATGGGAACTGATATATGGGATAAAAAGTAGCCTATGTTCGATTTCAGGATTAGAATTACCTGTGTGCAAAATTTCAGCCCGATCCGTTCGGTAGTTTTGGCTTGAAGAGGTAACAAACATCCATCCATTCATCTATCCATCCATCCATCCATCCAAACTTTCGCATTTATAATATTAGTGTGATGGTGTGATGTCAGTTATCTAGTACCCATAACACAAGCTCTGGTTAGTTTGGGGCTAGATAACGCTGTGTGAATTGTCCAGCATTATTTATTTATTTAATATTTATTCAAGAGTTGCATACTATACTTTATACCATGAATGACTACGAGAAAAAGAACCAATGAAATCTCATCGTTCATCAATCAAAATATATACTCTTTGCTGACGACACAACTATTATTATAAAAACTGATAATAAACAACTAGTACAACCGACACTAAATAAAGCACTTGTTGACATTAGTTAATTGGACCGATAATAATAATCTTAAAATAAATATTAATAAAACTAAAATCATGCAATTTGACTCGTATAATACTAACCCATTAAATCTTGACATTAAATTTAAAAATGATAAAGTAGATGAATTATTTTTCTAGGGATCACTCTAGACAGACATTTGAACTGGAAGGATCACGTTAACGATGTTTGCCAGAGATTAAGCCGGTTTGTTTTTGCTCTAAAAAAGATTCGACAGACTATTTCATTTGATGCGGCGCTGGCTGCCTACCATGGTCACGTGGCTTCGGTTTTGAGTTATGGTTTGTTAATATGGGGTAATTCAGTAGAAGTAGAAAGAGTGTTTAAAATACAAAAAAGATGCCTCAGGGTAATAAACAAATCATGGTTCCGTGATAGTTGCAAACCCCTCTTTGTGAATTGTAAAGTCCTGCCTCTACCATGCATGTACATTAAAGATGTCTGTATATTTGTCAAATCTTACCCAGCTTACTTTACTAAACGTGGGGATGTTATGATTCGACAGAAAAGGGCCAAGTTTCAAAATTTGCTCTACAAACCTCAATGTTGTAAGGATATTTATAAAAAAAATGTTTTTAACATGTGCATAATTATTTATAACAAGCTACCAGAAAAATTGAAAGATTTAAATGAAAACCTATTTAAGAAACATTTAATATATGGTTACTTTCAAATTGTTTCTATAGTGTAAACGAATACTTAAATTTTAAATAGTAAGAGAATTAGGTAATGATATTTTAATGAATAATTAGTACCTAATAATAATAATGACATTTTAACATTTGCACACCTGCTTGCGGGTCGAATACATTGTCTTCACATAACTTTAAGATCTTGTAATTATTGTATTCAGCAAATAAATTATTGATTCTGATTTTGATTCTGATTCAAACATCTCGTGTTTATTGCACAAGGAGTTTGTATGGAGTATTTTTTGCGCAAGGAGGTTGTATAGCATTAAGATGGGTGTGTTCTAAATTCCAACACAAAAACAGCGTTTATAAGCGCTTTTTCACTGTTTTCAGTAAAAAAAATAAGCTTTTTACGGGGGGAATGATATAAAGAACAGTTTTACACAGCATTGTCTGGTCTCAAAGTAAACAAAGCTTGTTTTGTGGGTACCATATGACTGACAAAACACATATATACCCACAGGAATAACTACTTGCTGATCGTAAAAACATTAGTCCCGCAGCGCGGATCAAACCCGCAACCTTCAGCGTCGCAGGCGGACCTTCGCCCACTACGCCACTGAAGTTGTCAAATAATGATAAATAGATTACCAAACTAAAGCTTTATTCACAAAGAAAACTATAATCAAATAATAGGAATAAGTTAGAGCTAGTATTTACTATTGAGCTTTGAGCAGACTGTTGCAAACAATCTATAGGCAGCTCAACTGATCCATATCAATACTAGTCGGAGCTATCCCCAAGGCGCTGTAGGTATACAAATAATGGATTACCTGTACTAGGGAGATCAATATCCGCGCTGTAGTCACAATCCAAGTTGATGACAACGGCGGTTCCAGAGGCTGATAGTACGCAAACGTCTTCGCTGCAAACAAACAAATTATCGTTTATTATTATTATTATTTTTTACAAGTCTGTTTTTCTCGGAATATTCCGGTGATTAATGAAGCTCACGGGCCTAAGCCAAGTGAGTATCACTTTATTATTGTATTGTATTTTGGTCGTCCTGCAAGAATTTTCGGACTGTTCTACAGGTATTAAGTATTGCAGCTTTCTGCATCGTTATGAAAATGTTTTGTTGAAGTCCAAGAACATTCAGGTAGTGAGCGAGGTTTTTAGGAATAACGCCAGTACTGGAGAGCACCAGCCCCACTATGTAAACTTGGTTCATTTTCCACATTCTAATTATTTCTTCTTTAAGTTCAGTATATTTATGTATTTTTTCAGTTACAGTTTTTTGAATGTTATGTGTATTTGGTATTGCAATATCTATTAAACATGTAGTTTTATTGGATTTATCAATGAGTGTTATATCCGGTCTGTTGTTATGTACAGTTTTGTCCGTGAGTATGGCTCTATCAAAGTACATCCTGAAGTCACCACTCTCCAACACAGGTTTAGGTGTATATTGGTAATAGGGCAAAAGTCCAGAAATGAGGTGATGTTTTATAGCAAGTTTTTGGTGTACAATATGAACTACTTGATTGTGTCTGTGTGTATAATCGGTTTGTGTGAGACTTGGACAAGCGCTAGTAATATGTTGGATGGTTTCGGATTGACGGTGACATTTCCTGCATTTATCGTTCTGGCTATTAGGGCTCTTCAGTATGAACTTCTTGTAATTTCGTGTGTGATCTCGGGCTATACTGGGTGGTTTTTCGAGAAGGGCGGTGATGGCTAAGTCTGAAAGCACGCGAGTTAAAGAAAAGTCGTGAAAGGAGTTTCATTTCATTTCATTTCATTTATTTTCAACTATAGGAACACAAAGGAGCACTTAGTTATGTCAAAAAATTACAAATTGCCTGATGTCTAAATAATGTCATGCCCTCGATTTATAAGAAAACAATAACTGCATATTTAGTTTCTTTTTTAAATGTTTTACTTTTGATGAAAATCCGCCCTTCTCAAAAAACCACCCTGTATAGTGGCCCGGTCTTTTATGAGGCATGCGTGTGACTGAAGCCAACAGCAGAGAGCCCCTTTATGAGAGTTAATCTAAAGGTGATCGCTACACATAGCGGGTATCATCCTCAGATCCGACGATCATATCCGCCAGGTACCGGGACTATTGCAAAGGAAAATAAAAGGTATATAACCAGGTTGTTGCGATGGGTGGATGGACTGGATAATTGGGCTGTGAGGGAGACTGCGGACGCCTGCCATAAACATAGTCTCAGAGCTGTTAAGAGCGGCAGACGGTGGATTACCGAATGCTAGATCCTCAAACTTACTATTCATATTAGACCTGGTTATCCCACTTACTGCTAAACGCGTTACATCTGGGTGCCATTGCGTGAGCCCGCACGCAGCTCGGTATCAGTTCTGCCCAGCCCAGTATTCTATAGCGCACAATCACTCACTAGATGTATGCAGTTCACTCACCAGATGTGTGCAGTGCCCCTATAAGAGTACAGTCCACTAACCAGATATGTGCAGTGTCCCTGTAAGCGATGACCGCGTTACATCTCAGAACCCTTGCGTGAGCCCGCAGCTCAGTGCGTAGTTCTGCCCACCCCAATTTTCTATAACGCACAATTAAGATTGCACTCCATGTATATAGTCCACTAATCAGATGTGTGCAGTGTCCCTTTATGAGTACAGTCCACTCACCAGATGTGTGCAGTGTTCCTATAAGAGTGCATTGCACTCACCAGATGTGTGCAGTGTCCCTATAAGCGATGACCGCGTTACATCTGAGTGCCCTCGCGTGAGCCCGCAGCTCGGTGCGTAGTTCCGCCCACCAGGCGGCGCGCGCGGCGCTCTCGCCGCCGCCGTCCACAAGTTTTACTGAGCGAGCGCAAACGGCGCCACCTGTAAATATAACACATTGGTATAACTCGAGCAGATAAAGAATGGGATTGGAAATGATAGCGAGCAGCATGCTGTCCCGCGCTGTCATCTTCTATCCCATTCTTTATCTACTTATAGGTGTTTTTTTTTGTGCACAGAGTGGACCATTTATAAGCAGTATTTCTACTGTCGCGGAGTAGAGTTGAATGGACCTATCACATTGGTTCTAAAGAGGCACACATCACGCGCTGCTTCCGTAAGTATTGAACAATTCCGCACCGCCTCAGTGATAGCAGAGATGTTCAGAGTTTCTTATCTGTATTAAATGAGCCCCCCATACATTATGTTCTGCAAATTACATTTCCACAGAAAAGATGTTCAACATATTATGTTCTCGCAGAAACATTTATTTTCAGAGGACGCTGAAATATTCAGTTTCTTAGATTCTGTTAGCCGCTGACTTGGTTCTGATGATTATATTTTCACCTTTAATTACCGAGAGGCTGCTAAATTTAAACTCACCAATATGCACAATAAACCCGGGTGGATACTCCGTCATAGTGAGGAAGGGGTACTCCAACATGTCGATGTTGTTACTGTTCATTGACGGACGTAAGATGGCGCCGCCGCCGCTGCCGACGTTACTTGCTGATGTGTTTAGGGAACCGCCTGAAATTATATCGTACAACATGGTTACAATGAATACTTTCAAACACTGTAAAAAGACAGTACAAATTCAACTAATAAACTGTGTCCACAATAGATCAAGTTTTCAGCGGAGTGGAGATGTGTAAATATAATCTATAGGAAGTTGTCAAAATAGCGTCTGTTCAAACCATTGAACATGTTTTTATTATTGTATAATCCTAATTTATTTTAATGTTTATAACTAAATTAATATTATATAATTATCAGTTACTTAGTTTATAACAAATACAATTGTAAATAAATTCATTAACGAACAAGCCAAGTCAACGGCAAAACTTATACTAGCCTAATTGCATTTACGCAGCCACAGCATTTCAGCATTTATCTTAAGTCCAAATATCAGTAGAGCGACGACTCAGCAATAATGCTGCGCGTGCAGTCCTAGATCTTAGTATATAAACTGTAAAATTTTGTAAATAAATCACTTGGAACGAAGCACTGAGTCGAGTTTTACTCCTCCTCCCTCTACGAAGACCCTACGGGCCCTGAAGTACCAGCAACCGCTGACGAGCCGCCCAGAAGTTCCCAGCAACCGCCGGAGGTGCCCCTGAAGTTCCCAGCAACCGCTGGAGGTGCCCCTGAAGTACCAGCACCCGCTGACGAGCTGCCCAGAAGTTCCCAGTAACCGCTGGAGGTGCCCCCTGACGTACCAGCATCCGCTGACGAGCTGCCCAGAAGTTCCCAGCAACCGCTGGAGGTGCCCCCTGACGTACCAGCATCCGCTGACGAGCTGCCCAGAAGTTCCCAGCAACCGCTGGAGGTGCCGCCCAGAAGTTCCCAGCATCCGCTGGAGGTGCCGCCCAGAAGTTCCCAGCATCCGCTGGAGGAGCCGATCAGACGTTCCCAGCACCCGCTGGATGAGCTGCCCGTCCATACTTCCAGCATCCTCTCACTGTGGCCAAGACTACCTTAGCCATTAGTATCTAATCGGTCTTGTGAGTCTGCTTGACCGGCAGTGAGAAAATCCTTCCCTGTGTACATTGCACGCCGTACACGCCCTTATTTCCTTCCCACCTTCCGTCTGTTACCTTAGGTCTCCTGGTAACAGATATCCCGTGTTATATCTATATGTATATTTATATATCACACTTATATGGTTAGGGATAGGGTCGTAGGAACACACACATACATTGATAGGGTTGTAGGAACACACACATTGATAGGGTTGTAGGATCACACACATTGATAGGGCTACACTATTAGGGCTGGTAGGACAAAGTACGTGGTTAGGGTCCAAATATAGGGTCCGTAAGTAGGGGTGAGGTAGGGTTAGGCTACGTAGAGTAGGCTACGTAGATTAGGTGTTAGTGAGTAGGAACGCTCTGTGCTTATAGTACACCCGTGTGTACCTACACTCAACGACCACACGTAGGGTAAAGTACCAAGCACTGGGTTGTCCTACAGTAGGAGTTAGAGTCTGTATCACCGCCTGATCATCGCACACCCGGGCGTTCACCAGAAACGTACGTAGGGTTAAGTGTCGACTATTAGGCGGTTTTACAGCGTCACTTGACCATCACGACATGTATTTGAGAATTTCTTCAACCAATAGAATCTCGAAATTGTACACGTCTATCCGTTTTCATTTATAAGAAGAAAAATCAAATAAGCGAATTCCTTATTTATGAAGAAACGGTAAATTTCTAGAGTAAACTACTGTATCTTATCAGTATCACAAATGAAAACAATTAAATAAATAATGCTGGACAATTCACACAGCATTATCTAGCCCCAAGCTAAGCAGAGCTTGTGTTATGGGTACTAGATAACTGATATACTTAATACAATATACTACATAGATAGATATTTTTATTATACATAGAAAACACTCAGACCAACGGAACAAATTTCTGCAGATCGTACACAAATTTGTTCTGAGGCGGGAATCGAACCCGCAACCTCCTGCGTCGCAGGCGGACCTTCGCCCGCTGCGCCACGGAGGTCGACTAACTTTCTAGAATTAACTTTCTAAAGATATCAATAAAATAGATACCTTTAGGCGTAACGCTGAGATCGGAATCCGAGGATCTTCTGTGGATCCCCATGGGCGTAGACGAAGCATTCAGAGAGGAATTATGCACCTTTTCACCGCCTGGCTCCTTTCCTCCATACGACTCGTGCCTGGCATGCCTCGGGGATCCCTTCTCGCTCCTATCTTTATCCCTGTCTCTGTCTCTCGGCTCCCTGTCAAAACGGCACGCTGCATGCGAGTTACCACACACACTAGCCTGGTTATTCCCATCGCTGTCTGATGGTTTGTTTACGTTAGTTATGGCTCCCTCTATTCTATCGTCGTTGTCTACGGATGGGATGGTTTCTAACCCGCTGGTTGTTACTTTTTCGTTGGACATTTTGGTTGACGTGACTGAGTGGATGCTGTCTTGGCGGGTAAAGTGTGTCTTTCTCTCTTCGAATGATTGCTTCTGTTTTTGTATGTCTTTCTTTGTAGGCTTTCTTGGTTCGTCTTTTTTTGTGTCGGTTAATTCTTCTTTGCTGTCTTTGGACCAGCTTTTATCTTTTGTGGTTTCTTCGTTGGATTTTGCTTGAGATACTTTACTTTTCTTAGCTACGGCAGGGTTATCAAGATTTTTTAAGTCTTTGGTTTCAGTAGCCGCCTGAACATTGTCAGAAGCAATGGATATTGTAGCTGTCTTGGATGACTTTATGATAGGTTCATGTAACTTTGCATCGCTAACACTAATTTCTAAAGTATTAGTGAACCCAACGGATGATTTAGCTTTTCCTATTTTCTCCATAGCATTTTTAACTAATTCTGTACTTTTTAATTGAATACTTTCATCTAAAATGGGCGTTAAAATAGTTTTTTTATTATTAGGTTCAGAACTTTTTGGAAACATCGATTGCATTCTGTCTATGAGTATATTTTCCATTGAAGTGTGATTTTGTTTTTCATCTCTGTCCGAATGAATTTTTTGGTCGTTACTCTTTTCAACTACAGGTTCTTCGTTTACTACATTAGGGTTGATAATCCCTTGTGCTGTATCCACTGCAGGGTGGATCAGACTTATTGGTTTTAAATGTGCGCTTGTTATCTGCTCTTTATCAGAATCTAAACGGACAGGGATAGCGTTTGATGTATTATGTAGAACTGATTGCATATTTTCAATCAGCATTGTTTGCAATGCAGTCTGAACTAATCCTGTAGATTCTTTGTCGCTTCCATGACTTTTTTGTGATTTAGTATCTTCTGATTTTGGGTCCAATCTTATAGGGACTGGTTCAGTAGAATCAGGAAGAACCGACTGTACGTTGTCTATCAACATAGTCTGTAAAGCAGAATGAACCAAGCCTGTTGACTCCTTCTCACTTCCGTGGCTTTTTTGAGATTTATTATCATCATAATCTGCTTCAATTCTGACAGGAATTGGTTCAGCAGAATCAGAAAGAACAGACTGTACGTTATCTATGAGCATAGTCTGTAAAGCAGAATGAACCAAGCCTGTTGACTCCTTCTCACTTCCGTGGCTTTTTTGAGATTTATTATCATCATAATCTGCTTCAATTCTGATAGGAATTGGTTCAGCAGAATCAGAAAGAACAGACTGTACGTTATCTATGAGCATAGTTTGTAAAGCAGAATGAACCAATCCTGTAGATTCTTTTTCGCTTCCATGACTCTTTTGTGATTTAGTATCATCGGGATTTGCTTCAATTCTTATAGGAATTGGTTCAGCAGAATCAGAGAGAACCGATTGTACGTTATCTATGAGCATAGTCTGTAAGGCAGAATGGATAAGTCCAGTAGATTCTTTTTCTTTTACGTGACTTTTGTGGTGTTCTTCACCAAAGTCAGGTTCAGTATTTATTGGAATCGGTTCTTCAACATCTGGCAGAACTGATTGAACGTTATCAATTAGCATTGTCTGCAACGCAGAATGAACCAAGCCTTTCGAATCTTTGTCTTTATGATTATGCTCCTTTTCATGGTGGTGTTTATGTTTACCTATTTCTCCGAAATCTGGTTCTGTATGTATAGGTATTGGTTCAGGTGTATCAGGGATCAAAGATTGAGCTCTATCAATCAAAATGGTCTGCATGGCTGCTTGGATAAGCCCCCCGGACTTAATGTCATGACTAGAACCATCTTTCTTGTGATGAAAAAAGTGAGGATGAAAGTGTACTTTGTCCAACAAAGTACTAAATGATCCTCTTGCTTCTTTCTTTCTGTGCTTTTCTGTTTCATCATCCAAGTCTTCGTGCAACGAAATGGTTCTTTTTCTTTCTAGCTTAGGTAAAACAACTTGAGGGTAATCTTTCGGTTCAAATCCTTTGTGTTCTTTTTCAAACTTTTTTTCAATCAACTTATCAACTTTAGCAGTTAGATCTTGAGATAGACGTTTAGGTGTAACCGCAACAATCCTAGGAGTTGTAGACGCTGTCGTCGATTGAAGCTGTCTCATAGTTGCTCCAGAGTTTTTGTGCTCCTCCAACTTTTCACTGACATCATCAAAAAACTTTGTATTAACAACAGGGTCTGGTGAAGTGGGTATGAGTAGAGCTTGTACTTTTTCAATAAGCATGGTTTCCATAGCTGTTTTAACCAAACACGCGGGCTTAAGCGAATGTCTCTCCCTCTTATGATCATGTTCGTCTCTACTATGAGGATGAGATGGGCCACTGAGAGAGCATCTGGACACAGGTTCTGAACCAATGTACATTGAGAACTTTGAGCGTCCGATTTCGTCGCTTTTGCAAAGCTTACTTGCTTGCATTCTATCGTTGTCTAGACCTAGCAGGTCAGAGTAGGATAGGAAGTGCGATCCTAAGACTGTCTCGCTCGGACACTTCGAGGGACACGATGGAACGTCGGAAGACGAACCGGGTTGACTCAAAGTTTGCTCTTTTTTCTTTGGAAACAATGAGATATGGGAGATGCTTTTGATCATGTTGCTTTTGGATATCTTTGCAAGCTTATCTTTGATTCTCTTTGATGAGCGGTAAACAAAGTTGTGCTTGGAGTGCTTTTCTACGGGAGATGATGGACAACTGATGCTGGCTGAGGTTTTCTTGTGCGCAAAGGGATTATGAAGTTTTATGTAGTGGGTATTAGGTTTAGGTACACACTTTTCATCGCTAGCCTGCTTCGGCTCTGAAGACACAGGCGTCTCGATTTTCCCATTTTCTTCTGCTTTCTCGATCGTGCTTTCGAATTCACTCGTTTCTATTTCAATAGGTTTGTTTTCTTCTCTTTTGTCAACTTCTGGTGATTTACTGACTCTTTTTTCATAATTCTCAATCAAACTTTGGTCCAACTTCGGAGGCGTGTTCAAAAGAACAGTTAGCTTACGATCCATCTGATCTATAAAAGCTGGATCGGCTTCCTGTCTTATTACAGACTTTACGACAGAAGACGTAGTTTCAAACGCTTCATCTGTATCTGTCCTTAGATCGGAACTTTCTTCTTCACCCTCCGAACTGGAGTAGATGGAGCTTTCACCAGATAGAGCGGAAGACACCGAGCCAAAGTAGCCCGTCTCTCCTGGGAGTTTGAGTAGATTATCGGTTCTACCCGACACTGGGCTAGTTGGGCACGATTCCGAAATCCTTCTAACTCTGGGCTCTCGCGGAGTATCTTCAGTGCTTATATTTTTAAGCGACGAGAACTGAATTTCTGGCACTGATTTATCTTCAACTTTTTTGTCTTTTTGTTCTGATTTGCGAACTTTGTCTTCGTCAGAGTTTAAATTAGGGTTAGATTCGCTCACCCGCCTCAAAGTTGAACAGGGCGAGTTCTCCGCTTGTGAATCTTGCGTCTCGGCAATAGCTTGCAGACTTGTGCGGGCGTGGATGACTGAACGAGCTAGGATCGATGCCATTCCCTCGCCCTCATCCTCCTTGTTATCTGATTTGCGAAACTTCGGTTTCTTCAACCTTTTGAACTTGCTTAGCTCATTTTTGATATCATAGAAAGAAATCCTTGACGTATCAGACGAATTCGATTTGATAGACACAGTATCATCTTGCTTATCATCTGATTTCTTATCGCCTTTGCGTTTTGTGAATCGCTTTGTAAAGAAGTTGGTTTTTAGTTTCTTTATCTTCTGTATAGGGCCGGATGAGTCAGAATCATCGTCATTTCTGTTCAGAAGTCTGTTCAGATCTGTTTGGTCTTCAGATAGGTGTCTCAAGCTGTTTCTAGATAGATAGTTATCCTGGTACAGAGAAGCTGATCCGGCGTAGCTGTTAAGGCTTGATTGCCTGACTAGCTCCACTTTATCATCGTCATCGTCGTTTTCCTGAGAGTCCATTAAAGAAAGACCTTTAGGGTTGAGTATTTGGATCATTTTCTGCAGTTCTTCTCTGTGCGTTTGATAATATTGACTCAGGTCCGTTATGCTGTCGTCGTCCGTCACCAAAATGTCCAAGCACTTTTTTAATTGTCTATTAATTTAACGACACGACACACCATGCAAATATAGTTCATGAGTAGGTATCATTTTAAAAACTATTCAAGATTTAAAGTTACATTGAGGCTCAGTTTTGAGTCTTCATGTAATTTTAATGTTTTTTTTCTTTGCAGGTGCATATTCTTTATTTTTACATATTCATATTCGCTGAAAAGTATTGTCAAAATTGGTAAACTGTTGTGGCATCATATTAAAAACAAAACACTTAAATCTAAACGTGGACTAATACTAATATTTCCAAAATCATCATCATTATCACTGCAAGGCTGGACTCAAAGGGGCTATATAAAATTAGGGGTTACCCATACAGCTAGTTACCTATCTATATCACAGGACACATGTGCACAAGGACACATTTCTGGCCTGTATCGTATTGGTGGCTATTTTATACCCAATAATCTACTTGGCAAGAATTCTATCATTACCCATTTTTTCCTTTAACATAATTTCATTGCCGTAATTGAAGCTGGCAAGCCGCCCACCTTCGTCTCGACTTTATCTTGATAGATTTAAGGTTCAAAATGTTGATTAATTTGGCTACATTAATAGCCAAGGGTGTGCTAAATAACTAAAGACTTTAGTGTGATGGATTTAAACTCACTGTTGCGTGCACGGAATCGTGTTGACAGGTTGGCATGGCGTTGGCAATGCAGTAATGCTAACGGCGGTACCTGAAATTAATGTTTGAGGTTGATTTGATGATTGATCAAGTTTTGTAAAATAACAGTCTTCTTTTGTACCTATTCAAATTTATATTTAGTGTTTAAGTAAGTACTGATACACTAAATATATTCAGTAAGAGTCAAACGAACGTGGGTACGCATAATAACCACAAACGTTATAGCTATAGCCCCTATGTGTTGTCATTGTCACTGTATTTTTGATAGAAATCGGTAGGTAATCCATACTCGCCGGCAATGTCGGCCATGTCGTGCCAGTCGGGCCGCGGTAAGTTTTAAATGTTCCCCTGGTTCGGTGAAAATGTGACACCACCGGAGATGTTTCAGTGGGTATTACGTCCTTATTAGGGCATCGAGTCCCACATAATTCTGGTCCGCCCCAGACGAGTATATTCGTAAATGAAATTTTTCACCAAATAGAAAAAAAAGGTTATATCCATACTTAATATTATAAATTCGAAAGTAAGTCTGTCTGTCTGTTACCTTTTCACGCCTAAACGGCTGAACGGATGTTAATGAAACTTGGCAGGGAGGTAGAGGGTATTCCGGAGAAGGACATAGGCTATTTTGATCCCGGAAAAGCGCATACGAAGCTGCAGGCAGAAGCTAGTATTATAAAAGCGAAAGTAACTGTGTCTATCTGTTTGTTACTTTTTCACGCCTAAACAGCAGAACTGATCAAAATTAGATAACTTTATTTTATGTTTATGTAAGTTTATTATATCATTTGTATGTTATATTATGTAGGTATATAGTATGTAGTGTAGGTATTATTTTAAGTTTTTTTCGGGTGCCACCGTCTATTTTGTTCTTACGTGTCCAGTCCATCCCAAGGTTGCCTGGAAGAGATAGCTCACAGCGATAAGGCCGCCTTTGTACTTCGTCTACTCTTAGCATTTATTTCTGTATTGTTATTTGTCTTTGTGTGGTACAATAAAGTATTATCTATCTATATATCTATACGATCTTAATGAAATTTGGTAGAGAGGTATACGGTATTCCGAAGACGGACATAGGCTACTAGAAATGCGAAGCCGCGGGCAGAAGCTAGTAATGTTATGAATATCATCATAACATATCATCATTCTTTTGGTTCAGAGATGATCCTTGAACCTACCCAAAGAAAAATCGATGAGAAATTTGGAGATCAAATAATATTCCGATAAAATTTCAACGTCGACGGGACTTGAACCCGCATCCTTTCCTCAGTACGGGAATGTGCTACTACACCATTACCGTACTGGAAGGATTCCACCAATAGTAACAAAAACCTTAAATTTCAAGATTTTAAAATTGATTTACCTATGGCTCTAGCTACCACGCCCGCCTCGCCTTCCAAGTCGAACTCTTGCTGGTACCCGACCACAGCATTGGCTCCCAGCTCCGCTGCTTTCAGACCGACAAGACGTTGCACCTGAAAGGAATCATGGTAGTTATATAATTAATATATTAAGAATAAACTGTATTTTTTTTCATTGGGGTCAATTCAGATGTCGCCAAAACTTAAGAAAACTAATTTTACAGCACTAAAATTTATGCCTTCCTTTTCATTTCGATAGTTGTGAACGGGTCAGCAACATTTTTAGTGCTGTCAACTTAGTTAAGTTTTGACAACATCTCAACTAACACAATTGGCAAAGTTTTAATCTTTTAGTTACGAGGACGTTACCAACGTGTGTTTGGCCCTGTGGTTGGCTTAGAATTTGCACCACCCCAACTCTTCCCGCGTGTGTCGTAAGAGGCGACTAAGGGATATCCACCGGGGGTGGGCAGCAGCGCCCCCTGCAGAACCTTTTTACCACCTAACTGCGACCAAGCCGCATGCCCAGTGTGAGGATTATTTGCATTACCCTCCTATACGATAAAAGCCAATAAGGCGCTCATCAAGAGGAGGCCTGCGTCCAACAGTGGACCTGTACAATTTGTACAGGCTATGGGTGTAGGTATGTGTTTAGTTACAAGTAGTTTACTTTGAAAGAACTTTAGAAATAGGTTTTTATACTACAGGTCGCTCAACTGATCCATATCAATACCAGTCGGAAGCGTCCCCAAGACGCTGGCTGCATTGCCCCGCTGTGACTTAAGTGTTAATAACCATGATGGATTTAAAAGTAGATCAATTTTGTATTCTAGCAAACAAACGATTGATTTGATTTGATTTTATAAAGCACTTTGATATTTGATATTAGTAGGTACCTGGTTGCTAAGCTTGATGAACGCCACCTGGCGGGCTTCGTTGGAAGCGCGCGGGGTCCTTATCTTGTCGATCCACTGGTACTCGGGGTCGTCATTCACCACCAGCTCTTCTACGAACCCGTGGATGGAGGTCGCTTTGTACCCCGGGGGGATCATTGGACCTGTGTGGACAAAATATAGAACTGTAATGGACACCTTGGACGCCCTGATCTAGAAGTTTACACATCAGAATAATGGTTATGCTTCGTGTCCATCCCAAGGTTGCCTGGAAGAGATCGCTTTTAGCGATAAGGCCGCCCATTGTGCAACTCTGTATCTCTCTTTTCCTGTAGTTTTATTTTTGTATTTTCTTGGTGTGCAATAAAGTGTTATTGTATTGTATTGTTATTTCTTTAGGCTTACAAAAAACTATGTAAACAAGTCAAATATTAAACTAAATCCACATAAGAAATATTTCGATTCACGTCAATTAATTTTTCTATCTACTAGCGGAAGAAGCAAATTATAGGTTAATTAGTAGGTACTATAGTAACGCATGATATAACTGAGATCAGTGATCTAGGCAAACTGGTGTTTGTAAACAAACCGCCCATACTTAACCTAAAATTCACTTTGTTGCCGCGTCTTTTTACATTACTTTCTTGTCCATTTGTAATCATTCCTTCAAAACATTGCTTACTGAAACTCAACGTCAATCAAGTGGGTCTTGGTTTTTGTGTCGTGGTTTGTTTACAAGCATTTCACATCGAGTTTGGCTAGTGTATAGTCCCAAAGTAGTGCACAAGATGACAGGTGGTATAAGGCGATAACTGATAACTGAATGGCGTTCGACTGGGTACAAAAGTGTAGGATGCCCAGCGGCAAGATGACTGAAAACACCGCAAGCGTCTTCCCAACCTGGATAGAATAGCGCAAGTCTGGGCACAGGAATTCGACCTGGCCTGAATCCTGGGTAAAGTCAGGCTGTGTATGATGAAAAGTAAACTCACAGTGAAAGAACTGCACCCCACAGCTGGATGTCTTGTACTTGTTGAAGTCGGAGAACAGTTCCACCTTCACGATCACGTTCAGCTCGCCTCGGATGCCGTGCATCGTGTCGAACACGGGGATCCAGCCAGAGAGGACCGCTCCTGGATAAATATGGAGAGAAAGTTTTAACTGTCACATAGGTGTCAATGGTTCCTTTTCCACATCTATAAATGTTAGCTTAGAAATATTACTTATATCGGTGGTGCAGCGGGCGAGAGTCCGCCTGCGACGCAAGAGGTTGCGGGTTCGATTCCCGCCTCGGAACAAATTTGTGTACGATCTGCAAAAAATTGTTCCGTTGGTCTGAGTGTTTTCTATGTATAATAAAAAATATCTATCTATGTAGTGAGTGTTAGTATAGTATTGTATTAAGTATATCAGTTATCTAGTACCCATAACACAAGCTCTGCTTAGCTTGGGGCTAGATAATGCTGTGTGAATTGTCCAGCATTATTTATTTATTTATCTATAAATGTTAGCTTAGAAATATTGAAGTGAAGAGAAACAATAGGCTACTTAACTCATATCTTTTACGCAATAAATAAATATTTTCTATAGTATTTGTCAAATTCAAATTGAAATCAATTTTTATAGATTTCTGATATTAAAAGTGTAAGATGACTACAATTGTTTCAATTGCAAATACTAGTTGTTATTTGCTTCTATTATTTGATTGTAATTTTCTTTGTTAATAATATGCTATGCTATTTAAGTATATTACTCATAGTCGCCGGTCGTAAAGGCCATTTGAAAATCGTAAACGTGTCATAATTCATAGCAGCAATTAAATGCGACTAACATTTAATAGGTAACGCCTACGGTAACGCACGTTACGCGTCTAACCATGTTAAAAGTTTTGATAGTTCATTAAAAATATTGTTACAGTCTGTGTGATATCCGCATGCGGGGACTGCTTTGAGCCGCCTAGGATTCACACGATTAAAAACATCGAAACATTTTAACGCAGATTTCGTGGTCTTGTGGACTTCGGGTTGTCAAGAAGGCGTACGAGGGAATTCCATCAGAACGTAAACGGGTCGGACGCTCTAGGTATCAATTCAATTCAATTCAATTCAATTTATTTATTTCGGTTATTCACCATAATCAGTATTGCTGGATTCACGAAGTGGAGGCCGATCCCCACGAACTCATCGCTACTGGCGAGAGACAGCTTAGAACCAAGATGCCTGGAGAAATCCTGTGTCAGAGGCCAAGATGCACTTCAGCTCGCTAAGCCACAGGAGTAAGTTTGAGTGAACTTGTAACTTACCACCAGGCGGTCCCGCAGTTTCTTTAGCGTTGATTGATAGCCTCTCTCGCCAGCAAAGGCGCAAGACTGAATATGACGTGACGAGACGATATTACCGATCGCATCGTTAGCTGAGTTCTTATAGATAGTTTTGTTTTACGTAAGCTGAAGGACTGGATTTTTGACGTCAGCGTGGATAAAAAATGTATGAAAAACGGAAAGCCAATCGCGCTGGCTTTTTAAAATGTTACTATAGGTGTCGTGGTCCATGAGGCGTAGCTGTAAGGGCTCATCTTGCATCTTTCTTCACCTTCGGCCCATGAGAGTCTAAGCTGCATACCATCAGGCGGTCATGTAGTCCCCTTAGCGTTGATAGCCTCTCTCGCCAGCAAAGGCGCGAGACTGATAACGACCTTGCAGCTCTCTACCGGAGGTGAAGAGAGTCACTCCGGCTCCTGAGAGTCCAAGCTACTTACCACCAGGCGGTCCTTTAGTCCCCTTAGCGTTGATAGCCTCTCTCGCCAGCAAAGGCGCGAGACTGATAACGACCTTGCAGCTCTCTACCGGAGGTGAAGAGAGTCACCACCGGCCCCTGAGAGTCCAAGCTACTTACCACCAAGCGGTCCTGTAGTCCCCTTAGCGTTGATAGACTCCCTCGCCAGCTAAGGCGCGAGACTGATGACGACCTTGCAGCTCTCTACCGTAGGTGAAGAGAGTCACTCCGGCTCCTGAGAGTGCAAGCTACTTACCACCAGGCGGTCCTGTAGTCCCCTTAGCGTTGATAGCCTCTCTCGCCAGCAAAGGCGCGAGACTGATGACCACCTTGCCGATCGCGTCGTTAGCTGAGTAGGTGTCGTGGTCCATGAGGCGTAGCTGTAACGGCTCATCTTGCAGCTCCGATTCGTCCACCTGAGGAATGTTAACGATCAGCATTCGTATGTCCACTGCTGAATGTGCCTTCAGACAAGGGTTTTGCCATAACAGCACGCTTGGCAGGCGGATTGTTGATCGCAGAAGATGTGTTCAAAATACACAGAAAGAAGCCTTTCCTCTGGAAGGTGAGCTTAGTCGGTTATTAAGACATCCACGGACTGACTTGGAGGGATCGATTCTTACGCCACGACGGTCGCGTGGAATGAATAACGAAGTTAATAGACTCTGTGAGCGTTATTAAGATTAGGGATAGCTTTTGTCTTTCGCAAATGAATATTGAAACGCAACTCACATTTAAGGACGTCTTGTGTCGATATTTTAGATGAAAATCTGTCAAAAATTCATTACTTAAAACGTGCTTACAGATTTAAGCACGTAGTCGCGTTTGAGTACTCGTGGGTTAGTGGGCGTTATTAAGTTTTGGTATTTATTTATTTATGTATTTAAGTTTTTTTATTAAATATAGGGGTGCATTCCGTAATACGATTACAGCGCTGATAGCGATCACGATATTTTACGTTTTTTTAATTAGGTATCACGATATTGACAGTTGAGTGCTATCATTAATTAGGAACACTCATGAACGTGCTCACGTCAATACCTGTCTTTTTACTTTTGTTTCAACAACTTTTCAAACTTCTCAAAGTAGGTAAGCTGCGGCATTTCTGAAAGGGATAATGAGTATCCCCTACACATAGCCACAGAATAGACAATAGCAGCTAGTTTGTGTCATATTCATACACAAACCCTTACGATAAAGCAGTTGGTAAGAATAATTTGGCACGAGTTCATCAGCATCAAGTCCGATATAGTTACTCTTGCATAATATATGTCTAAGAAAATTGAGGACAGTGCTTTGTGTGCCTGTGACACAAAGCACTGTGTCCTCAAAACTTTCCAGAAGTATAGCTTTTACAATGAAAGCTTGTCAGACCTGTATTACCTTTGGCACATTTTCTTATTTAAAGGTTTTTAAATAAACAAATATAAGGCAAGTTTGAGCTTATCTAGAGAATGAGTGATGTATCCATCCACATCCTGGATGCACCTTCACTCTTAACATGGATTAAGGCTTTTATTAAAACAAGATTTTTTATAAATATCCTGAATACAACCCAAATAGCAGAGCATTGTCACAAATAGGGCAAACTGTAAACAGTTGATGCTGAAAAGCATTCTTGGCATGTTTTCAAAAGAAGCACTATGAACACATTGTGGAAATGCCAAACAAATAACAGGCAGACAGACGCCAGACATTTATGTATAGATAAGCAACACATGGAGATTGCTTGTGTCATTGCCAAAATTTTATATAAATTGATATGACCTTGATTTGTAGAACATATTTGTACAATTTCATGAAGTGCTGGGGGAATTTTTATTTGCAGAACTGATATTACTAGGTACCTACTTCCAGCATAGAGATTATGTAACAAACAGAAAAACATGACAACAAAGACATTTTGTAAGTTTGCAAAACATCTCCTGAAATCTTAAAATACAGCTGTGAAGCTCATAAGCTCTGCCACTACTTCGCTAGATAGGGCCTGGTTAGGCAGGGGGATATGCACAATTCCATGCAAGATGTTACTACAGATTGCAGGTACCAAATAAAAATAGAAATTTAAGGTATAGAAATTCAGACAATAGGTCTGATTAGATACAGAACAAAGCTGGGTACAATAAGCTTAACTAATGCTAATAATAACTAACTCTGAGAAATCAAGTTTAATACATAATTAGTACTTATGAACTAGGTGTTAGAGTGAAATGTTTTGAGATAGATTTCCCAGTCTTCAATTTGATTTGAAGCTGTTCTAAATAATATACATGAGCCCTGTACCAACCTCAAATCTGTACCACTCCGTGCTACTCCAATGAGGGTTCAAAGACTTCCTGCACACATCAGTTTTGTGTGTGACCCCTCCAAATTTGATCTCCACAAAAGCATCAGTGGTATCACTTGCCCGGTCCATAACAGGAAGGTTTCTCCCAGCTAACACTTTCACTTTAATTTTTCCAGGCATTTTCACTTTCTTTACTCACTAAAACCTAACACAAATAATCCTTACACTTATTTATTCAACAGGTTATCGGCTATACAGGGCGCATTAGCGTTAGTTCACGACACATTATGACTACGAATACTCTAATCAGAACGAAAATATAAGATTGATTTCTTATCAAAACATTGAGATATTGGAGACAGCTAATGATATAAGGCGTCCGCCCAAGACAAGACAGGCGTTTCAGTTAAATTCTAGGGGTTTTATTGGTTCTAGAAGCACATAAATAAACATAAACATTTCTTTTGGTGTTTGCAACGGTTAATAGCGAGCGTGATTACGCGGTTGAATAATAAACACTGCACCTCTGAGCGCCCCCAAAGTATCTAGACGATGTCTAAAAGTATTCTCACAGTTTATTTATAGATAAATGCGGCATTTTATAAATAAAATACAAAATAAAGTGGATCAGCAACAGACAGGTATACCCACCCGTGTCCTGTCATTTGTCAAAATTGTCAACAACGTAGTGTACGTTAAACATCGATAGACTATCGATAGTATCGATAGCCATGGATTATCGATGGTTCGATAACTATTACGGTACTATCGATTGTTGGTTTATTACTATTTACCTACGAGTATTTGGTAGTTCAAGAAATTGTTCAAATACTTACTGGAACCTTTTGATTAAAGCGACGACAAAGATCTTAAGACAGGCTTATGTGACACTGTCACTGATCTTGCTATTAATTCGTGGTATCAAAAGTAGATTGGAGATTGAAAACAATATTCGACAATACTTAGAGAACCCCGTTATCGATAAAAACGAGTGTCCATTTGTTTACTGGAAGCAAACTAACAATCGATTAAAAGAGATCGCAGTAGCATATCTTTGCGTTTTAGCTATATTATATTATGTGCCTTCAGAACAATTTTTTTCTTAAGCCGGCCGATTAACTGAACGCCGAATTAGGCTTAAGGAGAAAAATGTTAACATGTTGTTGTTCTTGACACAAAACATACCTACATTATTTTGATTAAAATTGTTATCAATATTCATTAAAACTATTCGTTTTATTAATTTATAACATATCTATTCATTTGTACGAAACTATCGATAAGTATCGATAATATCGATAGTTTTTTGTCGAACTATCGATATCTATCGAAAATGTAAACTATCGATGTTTAACGTACACTACAACAACGAAATGTCAGCCACACAGGTGTTTTACTCAAAATGATTGAGTCAATGTGACATGTCAATAGTGCGCATGATTTTTTTTTTTTTTGGTTATGTTATATATTCATCACCAGTCACCACCAAGGTGATGGTGACGAAGTTTGATTATTTGTATATTTCATTTAGGTATTCTATTTGTCTGCTTAGTTTAATGTAAACCGTTGTTTGTAGTTTTTATAGTAGGTTTTCAGTTTACTCAGCTTGTTCACACTTTTTATGTTACTATTATTATTTTAACCGTGAAAACCTCTTATTAGCCTCCTGCTTCGATTTCTTTTTATAATTTGTATGTATGTGCTGCTGGTTTTCCTTACAATAAATAAATAAATAAATTTCGGATACGGTACAAATAAGATTAAGCAGCCTAGCAGGTGTCGCGTCATCGCTTACGTGTGAGGCTCATTGAAAAGCTCTGGAAATAAGCGTAAAATTGGTTAGGTTAGGTTTGAAATGGGCCGTACAAAATTGTGTATGCTCGTCACGTGTCAATAAAGCACAACCTGATATTGTACGGTATGCACCACGATATTTGGAAGTTATGTACACGAATTATTAAAGTATACAAATTTGGTCACCAATTATTGTGCGGTACAATATTTTATTTACATTATTGTCTGGTACGGCAGTTTTGCCACCTTAGTGGATTTTCCACTATAACTGGTGGTTTCCCCGCTTTATTGGTGAAATATTGGTTATAGTGGCTAGTGGATTTTTCTGGTGGTTTAGTAAAATTCACTTTCAATTACTGAAAATACTAGGTATGACTCAAGAACTAAGCCACATTTTGAAATATTATTATATCTACCTAAAAAAATGGCGAATTACATTTTAAAGATGCTCAAGGGTAATCTAGATTTGAGGCATTAGCGTCTTTTGCGATAACTCTCATAATACTGCCTCATTCCAATGCCGATGTTGAGACACCATTTAGTGGTGAATATACAAATAAAATGTCAGTAGGAGTCAAACTCGCGCACTAAAAGTCCTGTATAAATGTAAGACCCAGTGAGTTGTAAGTAGTAATAGTAATTCAATGGTAAGACCTTGTTTCTTGCTAAATATCATGATTTTAGGTCAACGGAAAATAGGTACCCTTTATATTTTGGTCCAGAATGAGTATCAAATTTTGTTTTGTTAATGAACTAGGTACAAATTTACAGTTTTCGGATTTTTCCCCTTACTTGTTCTATAAAACTTTGTTTCTTGCCAAATTTTATGATTCTAAGTCAACGGTAAAGTTACCCTATAGGTTTTGGTCTACAACAAAAATCATTTTTTTATAGCTGTACCAGTTTACGGTTTTCCAATTTTCCCCTTCACTGTTCCCCTTCCGCTATAAGACTTTGCTTTTGGCCAAATTTCATGATTCTAGGTCTAAGGGACGTACTTTATAGGTTTTGTGTTCATGTGATTCCCTTAGAAATTTCAAAATATTCAGACATAAACGACTATAACTTTTGATGGCATTGACCTAGAAGTTTCATTTATAATGAATGAGGCTTCAAGAGGTTACGGTCTTGCATATTTGATGTTAATATCAACTTAATAAATCCACGGGTTCCTGAAAAAAGGGACAGACAGACGGTGTTTTGAGATTGGAAGGAAAATGCTGCAATTAATATGCAATTCCAATTAACGTTACCAAAAAAATCGGCATCAAAGAATCGTTTAAATCTGAAACCGATAATCATGGTGCTGACCAAAATGTTTCATCTGAAGAAGACGAATTAATATAAAATGGCTGTTTGTTATTGAATCATTTTGATGTTCAAGTTGATTTATTTACTTATATAAAGGACTCCCAGCGAAAGGATCACCAAGCATCAATATCTTACAAACAGGATAAGTCTTAAATTTAAGTGTCCTCTCAGTTAGAGGAAGTCACAGTGGTCCCAAATCGCTAAAAAGCGGACATGGGAATTTATTTTCGAATTTCGTTTTCTGATTTCGCCATTTTTCAACTCTAGCAAAACTAAGAAACTTTTTTTCTATTATGGCCTTATAGTCCAGGAGTTAAAGGTAAAAAACTGATTTTTTATATGGGAGTCAACCTTAATAAAACGTTGAATAAGTACCCGTGTTTCACCTTGTTTCGATTTATTTTTATGGTGTCAAATTGTGCCGTTTTGAGTTATGGCGCCAAAAGTACATTGTGTTTTATAACTTTTTAACTTAGACTCATAGTTTTTTTTTTGCTTGTTAGCCTTGTTTCAGTGTGGGGCTGATAAGGTACGTACGTACGTGGCATTGTTTTTCATTATATTATTAAGAAATGGCACGCATGTGGTGCCATTAATGCAGATTTCGAGATAAAGCACTTTAACTTATAAAAATATACATTAGGTACCTATTTAGGCACGGTTTCACATAAAAAAAATCGTTCATTCGATGAGTCTCTCAAAACTGAGTACCTATATTTGTTGTTGTTAATTTTTTTCCAAAGCTTATAGTTTCGGAGTAAATCACTAAAAACTGTTTTCAGTAGCAGTAATAATCTTTTGAGATAGGTAGACAGGACAGTGGGTTTCGCCTATTTTCAATCCGTGGCTTCTATGGTACGGTTGTGGCATAGAATAAGATCCAAATTTGAAGCCTCTAGAACCAGTGGTTCAGGCTGTGCGTTGAGTTAGGTTGATTAGATTGATTAGATACATTATTAATATAATTATTTAATTAAATTCCGGAAAAAGGATCTTTTTGGGGAAAATTTAAACCTTTATCTGGGGAAATTTCATATGCATAATTGGAGACACTGGCAGCACTGCTGCCAACCCTACCAAACCAAGCAAAACAAACAAAACAAACGTGCGTAGTGTTGCCACCTCAGTGGATTTTCCACTAAAACTGGTGGTTTCGACCCCCGCTTTAGTGGTGAAATATTGCTTTTAGTGGCTAGTGGATTTTTCTAGTGGTGAAATTCACTTTCAATTACTGAAATCTATCACTACTATATCACTCAACCACAAAGCCATTTTTGAAATTTTATTATTTCGATGCTCAAGGGGAATCTAGATTTGAGGATTTAGCAACTTTTGCGATACTACTTAATATATTCTTTACTGCCTCATTCTAATGATTGGTTTTAGACTCTAAAACCACCTCCAACCTCTAAAAAGAGGTTGAATCTGGTGGAGAGCTAGTCTAACTGTTGGCAACACTGAACGTGCGTGAGGTGAGGGAGGAAGGAAACGAAACAAAGTCAACATCAACAGTGAAATTGAGGGACATGCATGACCGTCAGAATAAATAAAATAAATTATTGATCTGTGTGTTTAAACCTACCACGAGCAAACTGAGAAGAAACCGCTTTACGTGAAGAAGAAAGCCTAAGTAAACCGAACCGAATTACCATTCCAAACTACATAACTCCTCCATCCGTCCTGCATGGGGTGTGTAACCAAACACAACTCAAAGCTTGCTTACTCATCGATTTTCTGAGAAGAGGGTAACTCTCAATAATCAGTACCTTCACTCACTCGGCTCATATCTTCTTTAATCAGTTTTTAAAATTAGTTTTTCTAGCAAAATTCAGGTTAGAATAAAAAGCCCTTGCTAAGGACTCCGCAATAAACTAATATTATTATTCTAGCCAGAGTTTAAATTAACTCTTACATTACTAAACTAAATCAATAGTTGTAACACACTTTAGCGAATGGAACAACATACCTACAGCAGTTTTCTTGTGATCGAAAGCTTAGAGAATGCTTTACTAATGTGTTGACTTTATTTACTTACCTACTTTCCAGAATAATGCATATTGTATGCACAATATGCAGCGACCTCGTGAACCAAGCAGAGAATATTTATGTGACGAAATGTGGACATGTCTTTCACCACCATTGTCTTTCACAGTGGATAGAAAGGTAAAGAAAACAAAATCATAAATATTTTTTATTAAATATTCCTTACATATGCTAGGTAGGTGTCCTGATGTCACCTACTGATGTTTTCATGTAATTCTGAACCACTACCAGGATCACCTGTTTTTGGCTTTGACTGGTGGCAACCTTGAGTGTACCCAAGTAGCACAAAACTGCTGTTTAATGGATGGATAACAGAATTCGCTTACTCCCAAGTCTGTATAATGAAAGCGTTATATTGGTTGTGTATGCGCTTACACTTATCTTATGATGCTTATTTGGGCCCTAAATTTAACAAGCCTTTGGTTTTAAAACGGTTTTTTTTGTCTTTTATACAACATTCAGTTCTAAAATTTCTGTATTCATGAAATAATGTTTTTAAACTGTTCATACCCAGCTGGTGGTAACCAGCTAGAATTATAGTAGTAAAATAAATAAAGCAAAAGCCTTTATTCACAAAGAAAATTACAATAAAATAATAGAAATAAATAAGAACTAGTATTTACAATTGAGCTAACTGCAGACTGTTGCAAACAATCTACAGGTAGCTCAACTGATCCATATCAATACCAGTCGGAAGCATCCCCAAGATGCTGGCTGCATTGCCCCGCTGTATGACAATGCTGATGCGCTGCGCCAGATACTCACCAGCTCTCGGGTCACACGTAGCTTCGCCCAGACGCTCAGATAATTTTTAAAAACCCGAAGAGCATCGGTACCTCACGGACCTAGGGTCTCGACTCCAAGAGGAGCAGATGTGTAGGCTCTGTCGAGACTTGCATATTTGCGCCTCTTGAGATCTTCGGCCAAATCTGCCGCCGCGCCTGCCCTCACGGATGTCCTCTGAAGATGGGAAGGTGCAAGTCTGACGACGCATGTAGCGTCCTTCACAATGGGCCTCCCCAACTTCCATGGGAGTAGTGTCATACCGTCGGGTCTTTTACCATCGTCATCATAAAATAAAAGCATTCCGTAATTATTTTTTTCCTGAACGAAATTATTATTTTTTCAGTCAGACATTAAATTTGTGCAGATTGAGTAAATGCAGACTGTGAAATTTTTGTTGGAAAGTAGAAGCGATGTTATTATATTAATATTTTTGTCTATGGAGTAGAATATAGTTGTGATCTATCCTCCAGAGTAGTGAGGTGGCTTGACACTCTGGGTAAGGCTACGGCGAAGGCTTATGGGAATTTTTATGGCTTTCCTTTGTTCACTCCAGTAGGTTATGTCCTTTTGTGAGTAGGGGCTCCATATTTGAAAGCCATATTCTAACAGAGGTCTAATATAATGTAATATAGATTTTTAGGAATACCTCCATCATTGATAGGAAAGCTCTTCTTATAACATAGATAAACAAATTAGCTTATTTCACTATTCCTGTGATGTGTTCTTCCCATTTGAAGTTAGTAGTAATCAAATTATACACTACTATAAATATTCTGAATATAATTCCTCAGATCAGAAACCTGCCCACAATGCCGCCGCAGAATAACCGACAAGTGTATGTTCCGCCTCTACCCGACCATATCCAATGAGAGAACAGCTGATGATGCGACGACGCTCCAATCCCGCCTGGATGACGTCAGCTTGCAGCTCCGCCAGCAGAAAGGGGCTTGTAAAGATCATGACGAGAAGCTGAAGGAGCTTAAAGATGAATTGAAGAAGAATGAGTAAGTAATATATGTATATAGGATAATATAAGTATATAGGATGGATAGATATATAGATAATGCTTTATATAGGGTGCCACAGAAAGGGTGTAACCCCCTCGAAGTCCAGAAAATAATAACTAAATATTTATTTATTTTTTTAAGCTTTTACTTTGGAAGGAAATCGAGATACTTAAGTATTAAAAGTTATTTGTAAAAATTAGCTTTTTACTTTTATTTTTAGTAATACATTTCTTTGCAAAGATTGATCCATATCAGCAACAAAATTCATTGGTACATGATGTCTTTTTTGTTAAAAAATCATTCTAAATAAATGAGAAAACAATAACTGCTATTGTTTTCTTATAAATTGAGGGCATGTATCCTTTCACGACTTTTCTTTGTCCTTGTTTGTTTTACGCGCGTGTCACAGCTGCTGCTGCTGGTGTCTCATAAAACCAGCGCACAGTAGCACCATCGTTACTGTGCATCGTGCTGAGCGAAGACCTTTTTTGATGTCACGGTTGTAACCAGTGAGTTGTAAGTAGTTAGAGTAGCTAAACCAAACAAAAAATGTGTCGCAACTTGATGCCTGCGCGGGGCGCGGTCGACCCCGCCCACAAGTATTAGCTGCATAGATTTTTTCACCGCAGAAGGGACACTTCAGACAGCTATTGTGCATACAAAACTGAATTTGAATGCAGTAGGTACTTGAACTAACTAGACCCCACACTTTATCACATCTGTCCCAATGCGGGAATCGAACCCACCTCCTGCGTCCAGGCGGACCTTCGCCCACCACGCCACAGAGGTCGCCAATCGATCTATTACAAATTTATAAACCTTAAGATATTTGTTCAGACGACAATATAGACAATATAGGTATAATACAGCTTTAATATAAAATGACTATTGCAAAAGATACCTACAGTAGGTAACTACTGTTACGGATTAGACAGACAGCAAAGGATGAGTAAATTATGAGTTAAAAATAATAATCAGTTAAACCTTTGTCACCAACCCTTAGTAGGTACCTACACATCCCATCTGTACGAATCACTTTTCATAATCTATGATTTTCAAACTAAATGTCAGGTACAATAGAAAATACTATACAAAAATTAAATTTGCCAATTAAACAAGCTTGAGCGCCTCCAAAATTTCAGCATCAGGTTCATATTTGGCCTTCGCAAATATGATCTCGTTTCAGAATATCGCGCTAAACTCAAGTGGTTGCCCATTCGACTTCGCAGGAATACTCACATACTATCTCTCTTGTACAGTATATTGTTCTATCCTCCTAGCCCTTCCTATCTCAAGGAGCGCTTTGAATTCCTTTCTGACTCTCACTCTCTCTCTTTGCGTTCCTCTGAAACACTCGTCTTAAAAGTTCCTGCCCACACTACCACTTTCTACGACAAATCTTTCACTGTACAAGCTACCCGTCTATGGAATGCTCTCCCCCTGGACATCAGACGTGCCAAATCACTTCCTATCTTTAAAAAACTGCTTCATCAGTATTATCTATCCTTGCAAAGTTAGATAACTTTATTTTATGTTTATGTAAGTTTATTAAATTGTTTGTAGGTTATAAATGTAGGTATTATAGTATGTAGTGTAAGTATTATTTTATTTTTTATTGATATTTTTCGGGTGCCACCGTCTATATTGTTCTTACATGTCCGGTCCATCCCAAGGTTGCCTGGAAGAGATCGCTCATAGCGATAAGGCCGCCTTTGTACTTCGTCTACTCTTAGCATTAATTTCTGTATTGTTATCTGTCTTTGTGTGGTGCAATAAAGTATTATCTATCTATCTATCTATCTAAATTTGGTTGGTTTTAGTCGATATTCTGTTTATTAACCGATGATAAGTCAAGCCACTATCTTTTTTCTTCGAAGTTGATTCATTTTTAGACGTTTTTAACAAGCAAGATGGCATTTATATCTTGGTTTTATTCGCATGCGGTGTCGCGATGAGCGTAGGTAGGCGAACGACTAAATGAGTTGTTGCCGACCGGCAACAACTCATGACGCAAATTTGTTGTTCGCGGGTGTCCGTTCCATACGCTAGTAGTAGTAATTCAATGGTTGTAACTTTTATTTACTTATTACTTTACTAGACTGCTTCCATAGAAAGAAGGGAGCTGGTGCCCTCTGGCTCTTAGGCTCTTACAACAGTTCAAATCTTCCCATCAATAGCCGTCTACGTTTGGACATAGGCCTTCCCTGATAAGGTTTAAATCTTCTTATCATAGTCAAAACTTTTGAACATTTTAATATTACTTTGGTGCTAAGCCGTGTGGCTTAGAATTATATATAAATAAATAATAAATAAATAAATAATGCTGGACAATTCACACAGCATTATCTAGCCCCAAGCTAAGCTGAGCTTGTGTTATGGGTACTAGATAACTGATATACTTAATACAATACACTACATAGATAGATATTTTTTATTATAAATAGAAAACACCCAGACCAACGGAACAAATTTCTGCAGATCGTACACAAATTTGTTCCGAGGCGGGAATCGAACCCGCAACCTCCTGCGTCGCAGGCGGTCCTTCGCCCGCTGCGCCACGGAGGTCGTCATATATACCTATTATTGTATTTTTTGGTTGTATAATTTAGTTGTTTTAATTATTGTTATTTATTTCTTAATTTCCTTTTTTCCTTAGCATAAAAAAATTACAAAAAAATACTGAATCCTTGGTTAATGAAACGCATATACACAGATAGGTACATCTTTCCAACTATGTAATTATCGTATATTACTATTTTTCTTAGTATTTAATGGAATTTACTTCACATATAAAGAAAACAAAACGTTGAGTGTAATTGGACTCGCGCACTAAGGGTTCCGTATAATTGTAAGACCTTGTGCAAATATCATGTCCTAGAAAAGTCAACGGGAAGTGTAGGTTTTGGTCCATGGCGAGAATCAAAAATATTTTTCTTGTGAATAAACTACAAATTTACGGGTTTCGTATTTTTCCCTTTACTTGTGCTCAAAGATCTTGCTTCTTGCTTAATTTCATAATTCTAGATCTACGGGAAGCACCCTATAGGTTTTGGTCCATGGCGACAGTCAAAAGTAATTTTTTTGTGAATAAACAAAAAATTTATGGTTTCCGAATTTTTTTCTTTAATTGTACTATAAGACCTTGCTGCTCGTCGAATTTTATGATTTTAGGTCTATGGGAAGTACCCTATAGGTTTTATGTGCATTTGATTCCCTAGGAAATTTTAAAATTCGCACTTAAGTCATGCATAGCCGAAAAGACGTTTGTCCCTCTTAACCAAAACTTCAGGTCCATAGCGGGATGCGCGGGGCGGGGTTCTCTAGTAAAGAGAGGCTCGACGATGAAGGAACAAAACTTTATTTTATTAGACCATTTTAATATATAGGGTTAATGGTTAATCACTGAAAATATTTCGGGGGCTACTTTTGAAAATGGTCAAGTCATGGGTAAAAACCTAAAAAAAAAAGTTAAATCACTCATCTGAATATGTTGCGGTCATAGAAATCTAAATTCTAAATTGTTATTTAGATTTCTATGGTTACGGTACCCTGAATAAAAGATTGTGTCGCACCACAAGGATCCCCAATTTCAGTGGGCGTAGTATCAAGCCACGGCGACGCCTACGGGTGGATATCAAATCTAGTTAGGGGATTAGCACGTTTTTGCAATACCATAACGATACCTGCTATTTGAACCAAAAGCACAAGTCAAAGTCCAATGTGGCTGCCGATGTGACGCGGCGGCTGAAGGTCCGCCTGCGACTTTGCAGGTCAGTACGCTACGTTATTACAACGTAGCAAGGTCTACTTTAAAATATGTTTCTTGTTATAAGGGAGGGAGTGGGAGGGGCAGGGAAAGGTAAGATAATTACCTATATCCCAAGAAAAATGAATCGAATAATAACGCAAAGATTTTCGACTTCGACGGGACTTGTAACCGCATCCTTCCGTCAGTACCGGAATGTGCTAACCAACTACACCACGAGGTCAAGTGACGTAGGAGTCGAAAATCAATCAAAAAAAAATGATGACCTCATGGTAAGCCTGGTCCGCGCTGCACAGGCCTCGACCTTCTGTCTAAGTCTTTATCTCAGCGTGTCCATCAAAGGCTGCAATGCTGGCCGCGCTGCGATGGCCTGGACCTGCGCTACGCTTTGCTGCGCTTTCGACCATAATCATCGCGCCCAGCAGCCCGGCCATCATAGACCTCGACATTAATGTCCTAAACCTATGAGTAAATGATAATTCAGTCTGTCTTCTATCCGTCTGTAAAACCCTTTTCTCCGAAACGCGTGGAGGTATCGAGTTAAAATTAAGGGAAATAAATAATAATGGTTTCGAAAAACAAATTAATCTCCAGCGATCTGCGGCCGACTCTAATAATAATCTAGCTGCTTTATAATTAATTACCGACAAAAAACCGAAACATACCGAAAAGAAATGTCTAATTTAACAAACAAATAAGAGCTTGTTCAAATTACTCTACTAAAAGAAAAGGATCTTCGAATAGCAAAACTAAACTCCGAATAAAATACTGAACCTCCGACAAAATTACTAAGTTACCGACAATAGAGGTGTTGTCAATATAATCATATTTTTACGACTTGCATGAACTATTTTAATTTCCTTTTTTAGCTAAGGAATTTATTTTTAACCCTCAATAGTCAATAGTCAACGACCCGCGCGATCGGGTTCGGGCCGCGTTTGGTTGTTTTCGCGTGCAAGGTTTTAAGCGCAGTGGGCTTGCAACGACAGATCCTTGCTTTGTTTGTTTTCGTTACAAAATGAAAAGTTTTTGTTGCTATCAGTTTATCATTATCATATCTACTAACTAATAAATCTAATATCGAAACTTAGTATTGTTGTGAAATATGGATAAGGTACCTGTGTATCGTTCTGAGTCGGAAAGAAGAGATACTGATGGACCAGCCCAGACCTACTCTTATAATACAATGAAAATAATTAAGATATTGACAACTATCTGTCTACCTAGTTCATAAGTACAATTATGAATAACATTTTCTACTACCTATTAAAATACGTCTAGGGGAAATTCGATTCAAACAATTCGCCTAATACAATTCGACTAAAACATTTCGACTAAAAAACATTTCGACTATGATTAGATTAAGCATAAAAAAATATTTTCATAATAAACGCAGAGTTGGTTTTATTTACTCTTTGTTCTCGCTAACATTATAAAACAAGAGTATTTTTAACAATAACACAGTATAATAGGAAAATATTCTAGGAAACCTAAGTCCACCTGGTTTTAGATTAAACCATGAATACTACCGAAATTACTTTACTATCATGATAATTGGCATCAAACAAGGTTTTACAACTTACAATTATACGGAACCCTTTGTGCGCGAGTCCGATTCACACTTTACGTTTTATTTTTATTATAAGTACATGAAACACACCCAGACCTGGAGAAAACTTCAGATCTTACAAAAGTTTGTCCCGAGGCAGGAATTGAACCCGCTACCTCCTTCGTCACAGGTGGACCTTCGCTGGCTGCGCCACTGAGGTTGTCACTGTACACTATATTGCAATTCATAAAATCCACAGAACAAGGAAATTACTACATAAAATAATTCTAAAAACACAACTTGTTTTCAGAGAACTAATAAAGAAGTATCATGAGTACTTGCATAGCTCTGAATCTGATCTGTTCATAAGATATCATAAAATAATGACATACTGTCTAAAATTAACTCATGCTATCGAAAAATTGGATAAGTCTCAAAGAGAGCTGGCGATCAGAGAGTCTAATCTCCACAGATTAAAGACTGCAGTACATAAAATGACCCTAAACACAGAACATACTTTCAGAGAATTAAAAAAATCGTATGAAAGAAAGCTGGTAAACAGAGACTCGGCCATCTCCGCTATGAAGGACCAGATGTTGTACCTAAAGGTTCAGAACCAGGAAACTAGCAAACTGAAGGAGGAAAACGAGGAGCTGAAGAAAAATATGCAGACATTGACAGGGTATGTTATTTATACAACTTAAAAAAAATCTGTATCGCGGTTGTAACTTAAACAAAAACTCTACCAACTACTTTAATAATTACCAATATAAGATCTATTAAAGCATCTATACTATAGGTTGCGCACGTTTAATACATGCCCTATGAATGCGCTGGCTTGAACAAGCTACATGTTAATACAAGCTACATGTTAATACAAGCTACGGGTTAATACAAGCTACGTGTTAATACAAGCTGCATGTTAATACAAGCTACATGTTAATACAAGCTACATGTTAATCCATTTTCTGCCCAGCCTCTGCGGTGAAACCCGAAGGGGTGCGCAGCGGCGCGGATCGAACCTATGCAACAGGCCGGTCATAGAAATTTTCGAAGTCGTATTTTCATTTCACCACGCAGCTAGTTTGGTGTAAATTAATTAATTTGGTATGATTTTTAGATTACAAAAGGTGCTGAACGCTACAAGCAGCGAAGTTGAAACCATGCTGCAAGGGTACACAGATCTGAAGACGATCGCCACATTCGCCACAGCACTGAAAAGGTACAAAACTTACTACCATTCATAGACATAAGTAAAATTCTGTAGATATACCTACCTACACTACAGCTTTTACCAGTCCACTGATGGACGCAGGCCTCCTCCTGATAAGAGCCTTATCGGTTTGCATCATATAAGTAATGCCCATAATCCCATAATCCCCACGCTGGTCATGCGGGTTGGGGATCGCAGTTCAGTAATATAATTGTTCTGCAGAAGGCGCATAGGTAGGGTATATGGGTATCCTAAGAGGCGACTAAGGGATTATCCACCGGGGGCTGGCAGCAGCGCCCCTATAGAACAATTCTACCACCAAACTCAACCCGCATGTCCAGCGTAAGGATTATGGTCACTACCCCCCATGAAATAAAGCCAAAAAGGCGCTTATCAGGAGGAGGCCTGCGTCCAGTAGTGGACCAATACAGGCTGTTGAGGAGGTTGGGTGGGGAACCAATAAAATATTTCTTGACTATTTCCATTATTATCTTTGCTTCGCTTTGGTGGTAAACTAGCCCTGTAGGCCAACCACGGGGATAATTGTCTAGGGTAGAATAGGCAATAATTACATCGCATCGTCAATGCGTACATTACTTAAGTTGAAGGAATGAATTTCAAATAATTTACGCATTCGATGACTAAGTGAGGTAATTTTTCTCTTCTACCCTAAAGAACAAACCCCGTAATTGCCCTACTGGTAGGTACATTCCGTCGCCTAGCTATGTAATGTACTAAATCAGGGGCCGAATTCCACGAAATAAATCGTTTCAGCATCGGAATAGAATCGTCTCAGAATGACACATCTGCCATTTTACCTTTGATAAAAGAAACTACAAACACGTCTCAAAAGTGTTAAGGTTTTTGTTATTATAGTGCATAACCCCGCACACTCTGGGTATTTCTAAGATACCAAATAATATCGCAAAAATTTTAGGACTTGAACCCGCATCCTTCCGTAAGTACGGGAATGTGCTAACCAACTACACCACGAGGTCAAGTGACGCAGGAGTCGAAAATCTTTGCGACTTCCTACGGACTCCAGCGCCGTTAGGAGCTAACCTACAGGGAAACATTGATAAACTTCAATGTTTCCCCTGTAGGTGGAGCTAACGGTGCTAGAGAGAGAATTCGAAATTTTTTGCGTTATTATTTGATTTTTTAGTGTTAAGGGTCCGGCGACGGATGAATTTCCTATACAAACGTAATACCAAAATGATTTGTAATTTGAGCATATTTTCACCATGGTCTGCTATTATTTGTATTAAAATAGTATTTATCTAGGTTCCTGACACATTTTTTTTTTCAAAATACCTTTCTGAAATGAAATTAAACCGAATCGCAATTTTACATTAAAGAATGAATGTATTCTTAGTTTTTGTGTAAATAAGTATTTTGAAAAAAGCTTGTGGCAGGAACCTAAATAAATACTATTCTAATACAAATAATCGCAAACCATGGTGAAAATATTCTCAAACAACAAATCATTTTGGTACTACGTTTGTATGGGAAATTCATCCGTCGCCGGACCCTTAAGGTTGAAACTATTTTATCAATATATCCGTGCAAATAGCACCGCACGCACTGTCTAGAGTTCCTATCATCTATGGATGATTCTGTGACGATACCATTGTCATTGGGCTAGATGGTGCTGTGTGGATTGTCCAGCATTATTTATTTATTGTAAAGCGATTAGTTAGCAGAATTCAGCACCAGGTCATGAATAAATTGATTAAACACAGAAAAAACATGTTACACATACAGAAAAAATATGTTTCTAAGTCGAGTTTGTGAATTATATAATAAAAAATTGTCGAGTATAGATATATTTAACTTGTCGTTGCCGCAGTATCGTAAAGAAGTTAAATTATGCGTTGCCAAGGACTCAGTAAATTAATTATTTAGTTGTAATAATAGCCTTATTTCTTTTCTTTCTATTTAGATTGTATAATGAATTATATATGTTTTGTAGGTATTTTCATCTTATTTTTTTTTATTGTTCTGTTCATTTAGCTTTATATGTTTACTTAATGGAGGAAATTCTTTTGGTTTATGTTTATTTAAGTTCTGTATTTTTATGTATAATCTACTGTTTATTTCCCAAATAAAATAAAATAAAATAAATGAATTGTTGTTTCAGGGCACTCTGCGAGTCGGAGAATAAAAAGAACGAGACGCGGGACCGGTTGAACAACACCAAACAGGCGCTTGGCCTGGAGAAAAGCAAAGTGGCTGAGCTACAGAAGAAGCTAAAGTAAGCTCAATATTTTCTACTCCTACTTATATTATAAAGTAGTCTACTCAACAAGTTCAAAACGGTATTTCTTAATCAAGCTCCTAAAAAATGTGCGATAGTACGGATAGAAAAATGTCTCCGAGGATATATTAGCACACAAAAATTGCAATTGTTATTAACAAAAAAAGATGTTTAGTTTTTCGTTAATAACTCAAAAAATATATTATTACTTAAGAACTTTTGAAAAAAAAAATCCTCAAAGAGGAGGATTTTTCCTAAAGTAAAAAATATACGAAAACAGCCATAAGTAAAAGAACAAAGAAAAAAGAAACATAGAACCGAAAAACCTTTTTGAAAATATTTCTTAATAAAAAAATAAAGATTTTATTTTACAGTAATGTTTGATTTCAGGCTTAGAATAAAATTACCTGTATGCAATATTTCAGCCCGATCGCTTCAATAATTTTGGCGTGAAGCGGTAACAAACATCCATCCAAACTTTCGCATTTATTATATTAGTGCGACTATAATTATTTAAATTTTAAATAAATAAAATAAATAAATAATGCTGAACAATTCACTAGATTACTGATATACTTAATACAATACACTACATAGTTATATATTTTTATTATACATAGAAAACACCCAGAACGCCCTGGACAAATATCTGCAGATCGTACAAATATTTGTCTCGTCTCAAATATTTGTTCCCAGGCGGGAATCGAACCCGCAACCTCCTGCGTCGCAGGCAGACCTTCGCCCGCTGCGCCACAGAGTATTACTTTATTCCTAAATTGTTTATTGTTTACAGTGCCGTGGAAGAAGATTTAAACAACCTACAAGGCAAATACGAGTACGTGAACAGTAAGAGAAAGGCGTCCGAAGTGAAAGACATGACGGAGTCGCCGCCGAAGCAACTGCGGAGGTCCGACTCGTGTGATCGCTTCAATACTGCGATATTGAACGACAGCGGTAGTAGTGTGGTAAGTCATTAATAAATAAATAAATAATAAATAATGCTGGACATTTCACACAGCATCATCTAGCACCAAGCTAAACAGAGCTTGTGTTATGGGTACTAGATAAATGATATACTTAATACAATACACTACATACATAGATTTTTTTTATTAAATGTAGAAAACATCCAGAAAACCCTGGACAAATATCTGCAGATCGTACAAACATTTTGTCCCGGGGCGGGAATCGAATGCATCGTAGGCGGACCTTCGCCCGCTGCGCCACAGCGGTCGTCAATTAATCACATCACACTAACATTATAAATGCGAAAGTTTGGGTGGATGGATGGATGGATGTTTGTTACCTCTTCACGCCAAAACTACTGAACGAATTAGGCTGAAATTTTGCATACAGGTAATTCTTATCCTGGAATCAAACATAGGCTACTTATTATCCCATAAATCAATTCCCATGGGATAGAAATAACCTTAAAATGTTTCCATAGAATCAATGCGTGCGAAGCCGCGGGCAGAAACTAGTAATATATAAATAATGCTGGACAATTCACACAGCATCATCTAGCCCCAAGCCAAGCTATAACTGATTAAACTTTAAAAACTATTATGGTTATTAACACATTGAGCTACAATCTAAAGGGTCACAAACAGACACAAAAATGTCCGCGCCAAAACTCGGCGCACGCCACGCATTGTGGATGTTTGCATAGATGTCTAAACAAAATACTTCATTGTACACCAACAAAGATACAATACAAGAGACATTACACAAGACACAAGTACAATGAGCGGACTTATCGCTTAGAAGCGATCTCTTCCAGGTCTATGTGGGTCTAAACATGGAATAAAACAGGTTACTCTTTATCCCATAAATCATGGGATAGAAATAACCTTAAACATTTTCATACATACAACGCGTGCGAAGTCGCGTAAAACTAATATCATAATAAATATAAATAAATTAGTTTAGGTGGTGAGCATCTGTCGCAGCGCATCAGCATTGCCATACAGCGGGGCAATCCAGCCAGCAACTTGGGGACGCGACGACTGGTATTGATATGGATCAAAGCCGCGATTCGAAGTAAGCGAACTTTCGGCAATGCCGGCGAGGATTCTTGAAGGCAACTTTCGCATTGCCGACAGTCCGCTCCGTGCGCTACGGATCTTTTATTTCAAACCATTGATGAGGCCCCAGTGCCGGATTGTCCGATGCCGGCCTGTGAACGCGCACCCTAACGTTTCAACTGCTAACGTTTGAGCCGTAATGCAGTGCCTTACCACACCGTAATCGTGGCCCTGTTGAGCTACCTGTAGATTGTTTGCAACAGCAGTTAGCTGAATTGTTTCAATTGATAATAATTATATGAATAAAAATGTAATATTTGTTCAACAGGACACAATGGCGCAGCGTATAGAAAACTCGGATTCTCCGTATCTGAACCTCAAGCAGAGTAACTTGGCGCTCGCGGCGCTGCAGAGAAGGACAGTCACCACACCGATGAGAGCAACCATGAAGGTATTACTTACCTACTTACCTGCCTAGCTGTGTGGTCCCGGCTTAGAATTTGCACCACCCCAACTCTTCCCGCGGGTGTCGTAAGAGGCGACTAGTGGATATCCACCGGGGGCGGGCAGCAGCATGGCACGCAGAACAATTCTACCACCGAACTGCGATCGCCAACCCGCATGGGGATTATGGGCATTACCCCCATGTGATAAAAGCCAATTCAGGGGGAGGCCTGCGTCCAGTAGTGGACCAATACAGGCTGTTGAGGTTAAGGGTCCGGCGACGGATGAATTTCCCATACAAACGTAATCTAGGTTCCTGCCACAATTTTTTTTCAAAATACCTGTCTGAAATGAAATTAAACCTAATCACATTTTTACATCTAAGAATGAATGTTGTCTTAGTAATTGTGTAGATAAGTATTTTGAAAAAATCTTATGACAGGAACCTGTATAAATACTATTCTAACACAAATAATAGCAAACCATGATGAAAACATTCTCAAATTACAAATCACTACGTTTGTATGGGAAATTCATCCGTCGCCGGACCCTTAAGGTTACATACTCCTATGTCACCTAGAACACCTACTTACTCCTACGGCTTGTGTCTGAAGAGTCTCATTGAGGCATCAACTCCATCCACACCGACAGAAAAGATGAAACGAAGCTGTCAGTCACGTAAAGTCCTGCTCTGGTACTTCAAGGAGCTGGGCTGGTTAGGGCCTGTTTAAGCAGGGGGATAATGCACTATATACTCCCATGTGAGATGACGACCTTCGTGGCGCAGCGGGCGAAGGTCCGCCTGCGACGCAGGAGGTTGCGGGTTCGATTCCCGCCTCGGAACAAATTTGTTTACGATCTGCAGAAATTTGTTCCGTTGGTCTGGGCGTTTTCTATGTATAATAAAAATTAAAACTATCTATGTAGTATATTGTATTAAGTATATCAGTTATCTAGTACCCATAACACAAGCTCTGCTTAACTTGGGGCTAGATAATTCTGTGTGAATTGTTCAGCATTATTTATTTATTTATATCCGTGCAGATCTCAGTTCCCCCACTTACAATTAGAATTACCCCTATCAGCGAGCCAAAATTTGTCTTGGTCTGATCACATTGCATGATGGTTAGTAAATCAGAAATCAGGATATTTTAGTTCAGTGGACATGAGCCTCCCCATTAGTGCCATAGCGCCGTCAACGGCAAGGAAGTACCTTAAGGGTCCGGCGACGGATGAATTTCCCATACAAACGTAATACCAAAATGATTTATAATTCGAGCATATTTTCACTATGGTCTGTTATTATTTGTATTAAAATAGTATTTATCTAGGTTCCTGCCACAATTTTTTTTCAAAATACCTTTCTGAAATGAAATTAAACCTAATCGCATTTTTACATCAAAGAATGAATGTTGTCTTGGTAATTGTGTAGATAAGTATTTTGAAAAAATCTTATGGCAGGAACCTAAATAAATACTATTCTAACACAAATAATAGCAAACCATGATGAAAACATTCTCAAATTACAAATCATTTTGGTACTACGTTTGTATGGGAAATTCATCCGTCGCCGGACCCTTAACTACCCTGTATATTTTGGTCCTATCAAAAAAATTTTTTTTGTGAATTTTGTACAAATTTACGGTCTTCGGATTTTTCCCTTTACTTGTGCCTAGAAAGGTCTTATAGCACAAGTAAAGGGAAAAAAATAATTTTTAATATAAATATAATTTAGGGGCGAAAATGTCTCTAACTCAAAACTTTTGTTCACAGCCTTCTGAATACGCAATACTGAACGCAGCGCGAAACATAACGCACAGAAACCAAAACGAAAACTCCAATACCAGCATCTTCCACCAGAAACAACCGCTGCAGCCTGAGCCCTCTGAAAGACCAACCGTACTCGACTTCAATATATCCTACGACGGGCTCGGAGGCCATTCTAAACTGGATATCTTTCCAGTACCGCTTAAGAAATCAAAAAGCTTAGTTCCTAAGTTGACAGCTAAGCATAAGCTTAAGCGACCGACGCCACCCGCGTCTCAAGACATGGGCAAGTTCTTAGAACGACTTGTACAAGTTAAAAATCCTTTTGGCGTTTCACAGAATTAAGAGGAAAATTTGTCATTGAAATTTTGAACCCTTTGCACGACTAATGTCCAATTATGAAAAATTACAAATAGTCTAAAAATGTCCATTCAAAATGTCCAACCTTTGTGTTAACATTATGGCTCTGGGTGCAATTATATATATATATACACACCCTTTCAGTCACAGAGTCGCCACGAAACCGCGCCCCCCCATTCGCGGGGGTTGGGAAGGCTTCGTTAGGAGCAAGTTAATGTTGACCATCCGCTTCGCGGGGGTGGGACGCCTACAGGTTGGGTTAACTCGAGTAGGAACAAGTTAAAACAAGGACTCCTTTATATTCATGAAACGGAACGTAGAAACAAATGTATTTTTAGTTGGACATTAAGCCTACTTGGACATTTTGTATTTTAGACATTAATCGTGCAAAGCTTTTGATCCAATTCCAGTAAATTAATTGCTTCACAATAACAATGGTATCATATGAGACGCATTTTGGTATTTTACCTTTAATGGAAGAAAGTACATACTGATGGAGGGACGCGTCAGTATAGATGTGTCAAGGTCGAAACTAATCTATCAATCGAGACGAGATGACCTCTGTGGCGCGCCGGGCGAAGGTCCTCCTGCGACGCAGGAGGTTGCGGCTTCGATTCCCGCCTCGTGACAAATGTTTGAACGATCTGCAGATATTTGTTCAGGGTGTTCTGTATGTTTTCTATGTAGTAAAAAATATTTATCTACGTAGTGTATTGTATTAAGTATATCAGTTATCTAGTACCCATAACACAAGCTCTGCTTAGCTTGGGGCTAGATGATGCTGTGTGAATTGTTCAGCATTATTTATTATTATTTACTAATTTATGCCCGCGGCTTTAGAAGGTGATTTCCATGGGAACTGATTTATGGGATAAAAAGTAACCTTTGTTTGATTCCAGGATTAGAATTACCTGTGTGCAAAATTTCAGCCCGATCCGTTCTGTAGTTTTGGCGTGAAAAGGTAACAAACATCCATCCGTCCATCCATCCATCCATCCATCCATCCATCCATCCATCCATCCATCCATCCATCCATCCAAACTTTCGCCTTTATAATATTCGTGTGATTAATCTCCGTGCAAAAACACCGCACGCACTATCTAGAGTTTATTTGATCTATGGACGATTCTGCGACCATACCATTGACATTGTAAAGCGATTAGTTGAATTCAGCCCCTGATTTGTTGTACCTGCAAAATCAAAATGGTTAGGTACGTAATTGTTACAATATGGATGAATTACATGTTAATTTATTGTCACACACATAATTAGTCTGTAGTCCACTGCTGGACATACGCCTTCCCTGATAAGCGCCTTATTGGCTCTGATAAGTCTCTACCCCACAGCCGCGATTTTGAAGCGCGTCTTGTGTCGTGCGATTTGTTGCGATATTTGTTTGGTTTGGAGTACATTTTGGTATATATGTACTACTAGGTTCTACCCGCGGCTTCGCACGCGTATTTTCGATATAATAAGTAGCCTATTTAAGTTGAAGGTTTTGCTAAACGGCTTTGTTAAACGTACGCCAAATTTCATCTTTATCTGTTCAGTAGTTTTAGAGATCTTAGGTAACAAAATCCAGATTTCAATCTTTCGGCGTTATAATATTAGTAGAATAATAGAAGAATATATAGAACGATACGATCTTGCACTCTGCTGCAGTTTTATCGACGCGATTGAAGTTAGACGACGCGTTTCCGCGTCCTGCGATTTTGCGATAATTGTTCATGCCATCTTACACATAGCTGCGTCTTGTTTTGCGATTTTTGCGCGGGGGGCGGCGGCGCACGGCGTTACAAAAACGCAGCTGTGTGTAAGGAATCGCGCTTCAAAGTCTTCAAAATCGCGGCTTAGTAGAGACTTTCATTAGGGAAATAAATTTCGCCATAATCGCCATGCTATAATTCTGATGTCGTCAAAGCTAAACAAAACTAATTTGACAGCGATATAAATGTTGCCATCTCTTTCATAACGATCGAAATTAAAAACAGCATAATTTTTAGTGCTGTCCAATTATGTAGTTTAGTTTTGGCAACATCTGAATTCAACAATATTGAATTTAGTCCGTCAATTAGATTATCAGAAGATATTGGACGCATATTTTTTCTTTTGTCAATCAAAGAAAAAAATGTCAAAAATAATGCGCGTCAAAGTTTGGGAGTGGGGGCTAGTGACGTCACACCTTGCTAAAAATTTTAAAAATTTTACTTTAACTGGCTATATCTTCATAATTTTTTGTTTTCTCGACTTAAGATAAAATCCGTGTCCAATATCTTCTGATTATCTAACTGACGGACGAATTAGAATTTTTTAAGACACTAGCCTATTGGCACGACGACACTATCGCTAGCTATACTCTCGCCTATGGGGGTGATGCTTTACTAGCATTTTAAGTAAGATTCTACAAATATCAACAATAATTAAACGCCCCACCTTTAGTTTGTAAGTTATATTTTTACATTTATTCGGAAATAAGTTTTTGTTATCATTTGGTTTTGTTATCATAAATTGATTTATCTGATGATTATGATAATAAATGAAATAGTCATTTGTTCAGTTAAGATTTTTATTTACTTAAATATTGGTCACTTACTAACAAAATAAGGACAACATTAAAAGGGAATGTATTTACCGTACGAAAGAAGAAGACACAATTTAAATTATTATTAGGAATTAGCGAAGCCAAGCGGGCAACCCTACCTGCGCTTTATAAAAAAGGCGCGCCCTTTTCAATTCATTCACTTTGCTCGCGATATTCAGAAGGAACAGACGTCTTGCAAGACTAGTAATTCTTTATGTTCAGAGTTATTTTTGGTTAGATTGGGCTAGTTTGTAAAAGTTATGCTTAAATTAGCTTGGTTAATGTAAATGTGAAATTCGTTCAAGAAAAGGTGTTGTAAGCTTTGTTAGCAGGATCGTCTTCTTTAATTTAGATCTCTTTAGCATAGGTTACGAAAGATTATATTATCAAATAATGTTAAACTTTTGATTAGTAATAAAATCGTGTGAAATGTATATCATGGGAATAATATTTGTTTTAATATTTATTTTAATATTGGTCTGGGTGTTTTCTATGTATAATAAAAAATATCTATCTATGTAGTGTATTGTATTAAGTATATCAGTTATCTAGTACCCATAACACAAGCTATGCTTAGCTTGGGGCTAGATAATGCTGTGTGAATTGTCCAGCATTATTATTATTATTATTATTATTATTATTAATAATAATATCATGGCAAGCTTGTCTTAATTCAATATGACATGCGACATATAAGTACAAGCAAAGAACTGGCGGGAAACTGCTCACATGTGCGATTACGAAAAAACCACCCAAGCATTATTGACATTTGAAAGCCAATGGCTTTCAAGGCCATTCAAAGGGTTTCGGGAGTGGAGAGTCGATTTGTACGCGTCTAGTATACGGAATGTACCTATGTCAAGAAGGTACCTACTGCGAAATTGGAACCTGTGAGGGATTCTTTCATCCTTCAAGGCTTTGTTGACGCGTTGACGCCTCAGTTTTATTTCGTATTTACTCTAATTTCATGGATTATACACATGTTTTTATTGCATAACTGTTGCGAAAACTCTTAAAACAAAGTAATTTTTCATTCCGAACAAATGAGACATAGACTTCAAGCCATGGTGAACCAAAACATTTGGAAATAAGTTTTATGTATATTGGCCTGAGGCGTCGCCGTGTAAAAAATGTTTCGGACCGCTCCGGGCCTCATAATCCCTCGCAGGTAATATATAATTCAATTAGATTTTATAGATTCTGTACGCGCGTGTAGTTGGCGGCCATTCATTCGGTCATTTCTGTCTGCACAAAATGGCGACTTCTCATAGCAGGCCAAGACGGTTTTAGTCGCTGAGCCATTTATTTATTTATTGATGTAAGCTTTAGGCCAACTTACAGTAAGTTTTAAAATTAAATATTAGTGTAGTTAGTGCTAGAAATAGTTACATACCATGTCAAATAATAAACAATAATCAATCACAATTAAATTATCACAAGAAATATTCAAGTGTCATAAAGTATAAACTTAAGAATTAGTTATAAGTCCAAAATTAAATATAAATTAAAACATGCAAGCATAAGAGTCCACTCGTCCCCTAATATATTTGTGTCCGGCAGGGCCTCCAGGAGTTTGTTCGGGGCAGCGAGAGTCCTGGGTATGGGAGAGTGGGCGCGCGCCACCGTGCGGCTCGGAGTTGGACCATTAAGTCGATGTCTCCTGCCCCGTAGGTAGTTATTGGGTACAAAATGTGACTCATTCACCAAATCAGGCGCGTACATGGTACAGTCAGCGTCAAATTGATAAGAGCAGCGTCTAGAGTAGTCAAAATGATATGAAAAACATAAAAGTCACCATAAAAATCAGTCACCCTGACTGCTCATAATATAAATGTGAAACAAGGAGTAGGTAGTAAGATATTTTGAACACCTTGGGTGCTTACAACATTATGGTGATTCTAACGGCGTATATCAAATTGCTTTTATGTTTTTCATATCATTTTGACTACTCTAGACGCTGCTCTTATCAATTTGACGCTGACTGTACCACGAAACACCTTGCAGATTGTTGATATCTGATCATGCACTCTTCTTTGGAGACAGTTAAAGCCAAGGAACCCAAGGAATCTCGTCGGGTACATAAAAGGGTAGTATCCCTGGTTATGTTTTTATAGGAATCTTAGGAACGCTTGTGCTTTTTCCAAAAGGAGCGCGTAGGTGGATTCATAAGGCGACCTCCGTGGCGCGGCGGGCGAAGGTCCGCCTGCGACGCATGAGGTTGCGGGTTCGATTCCCGCCTCGGAACTATTGATTATTCTATTGATAATTCTATGTATAATAAAAAATATCTATCTATGTACCTATATAATGTATTAAATATATCAGTTATCTAGTACCCATAACACAAGCTTTGAGTAGCTTACTTTGGGGCTAGATGATGCTGTGTGGATTGTCCAGCATTATTTATTTATTTATTATTATTTCTTTATTTATAAGGATTCCATATACAAGAGCTTCACTCAAGCCTTCTACGAACCAAAGTATAAAACAGTAGCCGTAGAACATTCTCGCTCCGAAAGTCGCGAGCATTTCTTAAAATGAATCCAAGTCTGGAAAGATTCCTTAGCAACTGTAGTAATGTGGTCATGGAAAGAAAGCCTTTGGTCGAATGTGACCCCCAAGTTCTTGACAGTGGTTGATCGAGGAATTTCGCCACCATATAAAGTGTAATCAAAGAGTAGCCATAGTATTTAGTAACTGTTTATATTTCTTAGAAGTAGGTATTATAATATCTGAGGTAGTTGCTTGTATTTTACTCATGTTCCATCCCCTCCATCTTGCTATAAACTTCCCTCAACTGGTCCAGCAAGTCTTTTGCCTGTGTTTTATCAATCAGAAGTTCGCTCCTTCGCCGAGCGCCCGCGGTCTCTGAATGCAGAGTCAACTTGTACGCGTCGATAGAACCCTCCGGTGCGGGGGACACGGTGATGTCTGTTAGCTTGTTTACTGTGGACAAAAAAGGATTTATAAGTTTGGATTTATATTTATTCGAGGGAAAAACCAAAGGCTTAAAATTAAGTTGTTAAATATACCTACCTACTGTACCTATGTTCTTAAATGTGTAATTTAAGATTAAATACTTAATTTTTAGTGTGTTATGTAAATGTTTGTGTGTGCAAATAAATGGTATGTCTATGTCTAACAGAGTTACAAATTGATAAATACCTACCAGAAAGATTATTTAAGGTTTTCACGGATAAGTAGTGGAATAGTAGGTACCTACCTATAATGAAAAAGACTATGAACATGAGTTCAGTTCAGTTCAGTTTATTTATTAATAACGTTTTGTGTTACAGGTCAGTTGTTAAATAAGTAATAATAATTTACAATTGTAATAATTTAGTACTTATACATAGGTATTGCAAAATAATAATAATAACTTAATTGTCTAATAAAATATAATGATTAATTTTTTTTATAAAAATATAAATATTGAATATTTAATCAAATAATTCATGAAACTTATAGAAGCATTGTTCAATAAGCCAGAACTTTAGTTTGGTTTTGAAGGATTGCGTTGAAGCAGCACTGGTGATCTCAAGTGGAAGACGGTTATAAACAGCCGGCCCCATCACATGCACCAGCTTCGACGATTTTGTGAGACGCCGCGGGACAGCTCTCAGCTTGTGTGCGTGACGAGTAGGGTACCTGTGCCCGTCGCCGAACCTGGAGTACTCGTCAAGGTGGCTCCGAGCATACATGGCGGCATGGAACATGACTAGACCAGGGACCGTCATGATCTTTAGAGAGCGGAATATTGGACGAGCGGGTGTGTCCCACGGCACTCGTATTACAGCTCGTACTGCTCTTTTTTGGATTCTGAACACTCGCTCCCAGTCCGCGGCTCTGCCGTACAGCTCTACGCCATACTGAAGAAGCGAGTGCACAGATGCGAAGTAGCAGCTCCTCATCATGGTTGTCTCCAGTGTCTCTGACAACCTCCACAGGGCGGAGCACGCTCGACCCACCCTCTCACACAGTTGGTCAATGTGAACTTCCCAAGTAAGCCCTTCGTCCAGCCTAAAGCCCTAAAATGACGAGTTCTTGACCTGTCTCACGGCTTTACCTCCCAAGGTCACTGATATAGGTTGGCTAGTGCGGCCGGCTAGATTGAAGTGGACAAAGCTCGTCTTGCTCACATTGAGTAGAAAACCGTTGACGCTGAACCAGACGTGGAGCTGGTTCGCCACCATGTTCAATCTCCTCTCCAACTGCTCCGTATTCGGTGCTTTGACTACCGCCGCGACATCATCAGCATACATGAGGATGTGTGCATCCGCTATGCATTCCGGTAGGTCATTGAGGAGGAGAGAGAACATGATGTTCGAAATCGAGGAGCCCTGTGCCACCCCAATGGACGCTGTCAGTGGCTGTCATGATTGTGATTATTAGTCTACGCATTATCTATACAACTTAGTTAAATATGTCGTTACAAAAAATTATAATGTTTATCATAAACATTATCATCATCGGCGCCAAAAAACTCCGCTGAGCCGCTGCCTGGCCGACATGACACTTGTGCAGAATAAATCCAGGTCAAATTTCTTAAGTAGGTACTTAAGTAGATAAAGTTGTTAAAATTGTTCCTTTCTTAAGTTATAAAAAGTTACTAGCTTCTTCCCGCGGCTTCGCAAGCACTTTACCGGTGTGAAAAATAGCATGTCCGTCCCTGAGATACCGCCTACCTCCCTGTCAAACTTCATAAAAGGTAGGTTTAGACAGGGTCAGTGACTGACTCCGAATTCCAGACAAGTCAGCGCTGACCCGAAAACAACCCAATGTAAATTGATTTGAAATGAGTGCAGCGGTGGGAAGTCAGCGCTGACTGTGCCGAATGCACAATGGTTGCGGGGGGCGCCGACTGACCTCAAAATATTCGTGTGCGAATGCATGCAATAGGGAAAAAAATCCCAGTAGTTCTGTCAACAGAACTACTCAACAGAACAGCCCACCAATTACAGTAGCAAATGGCAATGGGGAACGCAACAATGGGGATCATTTTGGCAGCCTTGGCGTTGTCCAAATCTTTTGAAACTTGAAAGGAGGAATATTTAAGCCAAAAAACTTCCCCTTTACAAGTTTTATAAGATTTAGATACCATCAAGGCTGCCAAAATGATCCCCATTGTCATTTGCTACTTAAATTGAATCGCAGGTGGGAATAAACGGAATTAATGAGCGCAGAGCTTTATGGACACAAAACAAAAGGCTTTCTTACCTGCGAACCCCTGCGCCCGCACCCCCTCCGCGTACGTCCCGCCGCGCTCGGCGGCGGCCTGCGCCAGCGCAGCGGCGTGCGCGCGCGGCACGCCCAGCACGGCCAGGTCCCGCGCGAGCTGCGCGCCCGAGCACGAGCACGACCAGGCCGCGGTGAGGACCCAGCGGACGGCTGCGGCGGCGCGCGCTGATTCTTCTCGGGATGCTGGTGAAAAGGTGTACTACTGTCAAAATGCTTTGCGAAAAATTCCACTAAAACAATTCGATTAACGACAAACAATTCGTCTCAACAACAAAAAACGGAATGTGACACAGATTCGCGCGAAATTCAAATATTTTAGCGGTTTTTAATATTTTCTGCGTTCTGCAAGTAATTCAAATAGCAGAAAAGTAGTTTTCCATAAACATAGTTACTCCATCTACACAGTTGGGCTTGAGCCCAACTGTGTAGATGGAGTACATTCCATAATAATGTTTTTGCCAAACTGTACCTACAACAGTTTGTCAGCAGTAGCTGTCGTAGACACAATATAAATGTATCTAACTACTTAAACTAATTACTAATCACATATTCTAGCTAGATTGATACTTATATACGAATGCTAAATAATAAATAATAATATGCATACCTATTATCATCCCTGCCTTGCCCATTCATCCGGCAAGGTAGGATGATGACCTTCGAAAGACTGCAGGCAGATGCTGGATGCGGCAAGCCGAAGACAGGGCGCTATGGCGCTCATTAGGGGAGGCCTATGTCCAGCAGTGGACTAACATAGGCTGATGACGATGATGACGACATTCTGTCTGTTTGTTACCTTTTCACGCCTAAATTCCTAGACTCAATTTGATAAACAGCTCGACCAAACAGCTATTTATGTGCCAAGTGATTCCACAATTAGCTAATTACAATGATCTGTTCTTTTAAAATTGAAGCATTGATGACTACTTACATAAACTCGTGCCTTTCAAGATCTCGATGATGGCATCTTCATCCTGCAAGAATAGAGAACAATGCTGTCAAAATTTAACAATGCCCAACATTTCTCAAAATTCTGTGAAAAATTATATGAAATATCTTTATGCTGAAAAGATTAATGTGAAGGATTCTCTATAATTCAATCTTCACACTAATATTCTAAACACAAATGTTTAGATTTATTAATGTTTGGATGTTTGTTACCTCTACACGCCAAAACTACGAAACGAATCGGGTTGTAATTTTTGCTAATGTTTTTTTTGTTTTTTTTTTTTATTATGACATATAAACTATATTTTATTCAAATTCAAATTCTTTATTTGTAAACATGGGTCACAAAGATGGAAGAATGGTAACAAGTAAGCACCATACATGTTTTGCCTAAATCTAGGGCATGCAAATATTCATATAAGTCCGTAGGAGACTTTAGTTAAGGACAAAGAAATAAATTAGGTTATGAATTTACGAATTGAGAATATTTAATTACAAATATTACAAATACATTAGAAATTAAGCTGGTTCAATAATATTTAAATTCATTCATTAATAGTCAATACAATAATAATCATTTCACTGATACATAAATATTTATGTTCTTATCTAATAAAAAGTCATTTATTTAATTTATAATAGTCATTAATTTATAATAGCATTTTGATGTCAGTAGTTTATTAAGTTTATTTTGAAATATTTTTTTACGGAAAACGTAATAAAATCTACATAGAAATAAAACGTATGCAAAGCTGGGAGCAGAAGCTAGTTTCAAATCTAATCAGTGATTTATTGCAACCATGTTGTATAAAAAGGTCTGGGTTAAATACAGGTTAAATGTGCCCTAGCCGGGTCCATGTAACTAACATGGACCCGGCTAGGGCACGACAATTTGTTAGTATCACAGCTAGGTAGCTGAAAATAGCAGAATTTTATATGCTAAAGATACAAATTAAATTACTACTTAGCTAGTTTTCCCGGCAAAAAGGTTCTTTGATTCTTTTACCATCTGTTTTCTTGTTTCCTCAGCTGCAACCCGTTTCAGGTATTTAATTACACCTGGTAACTACATATTTTAAAACCCGAAACAGGTTGCAGCGGTTGGCGCAGACCCACCATTATCAGGGATTCATGGATGCCAATACTGCTACTGCATTTGACGTTCCCGTATATGCTTTACAAGTCATCTACGATGTAAAGGCTGATGATGATGATGATTTCTTGTCAATAACTTTACTGATTTGGAATGTAGAAATCATGTAATGACCTTTCCAACATCAAAACATCTTACGCATGTCCTTCATAAACTAGATAATATTGTATATCTTGTTTCCATTACCCACATTTAGGAATTATCATTTCTTTGACAACATTCGGACACCCACAGTCCTTTGTCATTTAATTCAATGAAAGCATTACACAGAATTCGCAGACTATGTGTTACTTGTAGTTTTAGTTACGTCTTTGCTCGTAAAATTCTATCTGATCTTCAGCTGTAGCAATTTGGAACGTAATGCTGTTGACAAGAGATTTAAATTACTGTAGCAAATGATACTTGGAATTGTAATACTTTAAAAACAAGAGAGACCAAAATTAGAACCAACTAAAATAAACAGGTCTTCAAAACTCGTAGCAATTTTCGTAGACAAATTCTTAACTTTGTAGAGGCTCTACGAAGCTCTACGCCGTAGCTCTGTTCGTAGCACGGTACCACGGCTACATTACTACATTACTTTCATTGTAGATTATTTTTTCGCACATCTGGAATCAAGTAGGTACCTATATTGTTTTGCTTCTACCTAATCTGAAGGATCAATAACAATGCCGATTTAAATTCACCTATTTTATTCTAAACTAATATTATATCTACTACCAGTTTCCTTTCGAATGTATAATATCACAAATCGAATCGTCTGCAGACGAAAGACACACGTGACGACTTAGTATGCTAAGTGTAACTTAGAAAATACGTAAACAATATCTATAGGTAGCTGCTACATTTCACAGTAACAGAAATAACTTGCACCTTTGCAATCGAGTTTAACTAAACGCGCAATAACATACCTACTTGGTGGATAAATGAATTGATGCTTAAACGATATAGTCAGTTTTAGCTGGCAATGGTCAATAAATAAATAAATAAATATGAAATGTCATATTTATTTATTTATTAATTTAAACTAAAAAATACAGACTTACAAACTAAACATACGGCCAATAAAGGATTACTTTTTATAAATTAAAGAGTTATACATTGACGAAGACTCCACGCAATAATTTTACTTAAAATATATTTAAACTAAACATTTCATAAGGATATTTAATGTACAAACTAAAATACTAAACAAAAAGCTCAAAGTTTTAACTGTGCCAATCTTTGTAAAATGTTATAAACTTATCAAAAGCTAACTATAATGGTCGGTTACTTCATGAAGTGATTAGAATAGACATTCTAAGATATGGCCACAACAGATATAACCTCAACTCACACTAAGCAGTTTTCCACCACCTTCATCATCCGCACCGCTAAGGAATGGAACTCGCTTCCTGCTTCCTGTTTTTCCAGCCATTTACAACCTAGGTCTCTTCAAGACAATAATGAATAGGTATCTTCTAGACCTTTTGATACACCGTCGGACACATCTCACTTTCTATCCGGAGAGATTGCGGTCAAAGGAATATGGTGGGGCTCAATTTATTCATCGCAGTGAGCGAAGCGAACGAAGATCTCAGTGGCAACTTGGGTATTTTGGCTGCAGGGTTAAATAGCCCCCTACAAATCAATTTTACCACTGAAATGCGATCTCCAACCCACATGCACATGCGTGGGGATTATGGGCAATACCCCCATGTGGTAAAAGTCAATGAGGCGTTTATCAGGGGGAGGCCTGCGTCCAGCAGTGGACCAATATAGGTTGTCGAGGTTGAGGTTGAGGTTAAATAGTCACTTCGAGCGTAACTGTCCAACTGTTGAACGGATTTGCGTGTTTGATAGATGTACAGAGAAGACTTGTGAAATGTGCTGGTAACGTAAGGCATAATCCATCGAGGGGTTTCTGGGATGGGTTCGAACGAGGTTTAAGATAAAAAATCAAATCAAAATCAAAAACTCTTTATTTCCATAAATACAATAAATGTACACTTAGAAAAGGTCAGATTTTTTAAGGTTTAAGGATTAAGGTTTTTTTTAGGTTTAGCTTTGTCAGTCAATGAAATTAAGAGTGGGAATTAAGAAAAGTATACTACATTTGATTTGATCGAATGGTTAACCTCTACAATGGTAAGGTTATTTATTTATCAGAAATCATAGAAAATTACAGTAACACAATAAAACAATTACAACTTATATATACACTTAGGTATATCTACTTCTTAAAAATCTAAGCCGTCTCCAGAAGGCAGAGTGCTCAGAATGCTGGCAGCATTGCAAATGGTTAGGTATAATTATTTTCAAGCGTGTAGGTACAGTTTTTTTAGCTATGCTCGGAGTCTCTCTGAAGGAAAGGATTCGTAACGAATACATACGACAGAGAACCAAAGTTATCGACATAGCTCAAAGAATTAGCAAGCTGAAGTGGCAGTGGGCCGGCCATAGATCGCGAAGAACCGACAACCGATGAGGTAAACGTGTTCTCGAGTGGAGACTGCGACTAGGCAAACGTAGTGTAGGACGCCCTCCAGCCAGGTGGGATGACGACCTGCGAAAGACTGCAGGCAGATGCTGGATGCGGAAAGCTGAAGACAGGTCGCTGTGGCGCTCATTAGGGGAGGCCTATGTCCAGCAGTGGACTAAATTAGTCTAGCATTAATTAAATATAATTAGTCTAAATTAGTCAGCAGTGGACTAAACTAGCATCATCATCAACCTATATTAAATATAGGTTGATGATGATGCTAGTTTTTAAAATAATTACGAACTAGGAGCTACAAGAGCTCTCATTTGGTAGAGATTCTATGACATCGTAGGTAGGTCTTTCTAAATGAATGCACCGAGGATGCACCGAAGTAAATTGCATTTGTTTTGTTTTGAAATACGATGAATACACCGAGTATGAAACGAAGTGAATTGCATTTGTATTGTTTTGAAATACGAATTCGTATAAGTAGGTAGAATACCGCATTCTTCAACAAACTTCCCATTAAAATTTTGTTTCGGTATGAAGTGGACTTTACTGCACTGGCCCGGGGCATGGTATAATAGTATACTTCGCCAGGTACAGCTTTCCGAGACACCACGGTCAGGCGGGTGTCACAAATTCTACGTTATCGGTGGATATGGCGGTTCTAAAACTTTTTAGTTTGAGAAAAAAGTAGATTTATTTATTACAACAAACTTGATGTAGAAATTTTTGTTAACAAACCACGACACATATAAAACTAACCTGATTGGCGTCGGGTTTCAGATATAAAAGTAAGAAATATTTATTGAAGGAACGATCTCAAATCGACAAGTAATGTAGATAGTAGTAGTAATATAAGACGTGGCAACAGAGTGAATTTATGTTGTGGGCGGTTTATTTACAAACATTCTACATAAAGTTTGGCTAAGGTTTTTTGTTATTATAGTGCGTAACCCCACACGGTAATTTCTAAGAAATCAAATAATATCGCAAAAAATTTCGACTTCGACGGGACTTGGACAGGGAAGGACGCGTGTTCCAGTCCCATCGAAGTCGAAAAAAAATTTTACGAATCTATTTGATTTCATGTTTGGCTAATTTATAAATCTACTTTTTCCCCAAACTAAAAAGTTTGAGAACCGCCATTCCGCCGATGACGTAGAATTTGTGTCACTCTCCGAGTGTCAGATCTTGTTTGGACCTTGGACCATGGCCTAGGGCGGATTAGACTTCAAAGTTAAACTCTCACGATGATATTATTAGCTGACTACTAGTTATACTGACGAGTTACACCTCCTCAAAAGTGAAGTGGACAGCTCGTCCGCGGACGAGTTTTTTCACGGACGAGGTGTCTAACCCAGTAGGTCAGTTCGGCGAGGAAACTCGTTTACGTATAAACTGGTCTGGGGAGGACCAGAATTACGTGGGACTCGACGCCCTGAGAAGGACGTAATACCCACTAATAACCCCGGTGTCCCTCTCTCGCCATTTTCGCCGAACCGCGGGAACATTTAAAACTTACCGCGGCGCGACTGGCGTCCCCTCTTCCTTCTATACGGCCGCCGACCCATGGCACCTACTACCTATCTATATAATTTTTTTGTCACGGCTTTGCAACCTTTATTCCCGGATTAAAAGTAACTCACGTAAAGTTATTTTAGGTATGGAACTACAACTTCAGCTTTGCAAAATTTCATTTTGATTTTTCCAGTAGTTTTGGAAGAAAGAAATATTGTAAAAAACTAGAATTACATAAAATACAACATTTTTTTCTTTGGTGTTTGAGAAAAAAATATGATAAAAAGGGTCATGAAAGTCCACTGATTCGCACATAAATTGGACGAGATTTCAGGAACCCTGCGGTCTACAGAAATACAGAAATACTTAATTATCGCGCTTGTGTCGTTCCAAAAACGTATTATCTGTCCCGCTCCTATGAACCGGAAATCCTATGCTTATCTATATCACAATATGGCGCGCATTGCGCCCTCTTAAGAGTTGTACCTTTTCCTCCAAGATCTGATGCAGCAGGTCTCTGAAGAGCTGTGCCGGAAGACTGCCAAGCGCGTGGAGGGCCGCCAGCGCCCACAGCGGACAGTCGCCGTCGGCACAGAACTTGAACTTCTGCAAGGCAAACAAACGAATGCTGGCTAGAAATATAGAAAAAGACGAAATATTTGTCCCGCGGCGGGAATCGAATTCACAACCTTCTGCCTCTTCTGCGGGACTATACACAAACCGCCTTAATACTTTGGAATATTTCTTCTAAGCAATCCTAATGCGACCCTGCATATATATTGCTTTTTGCATTATTACAAGATATTTAATATTCATCATCACATCAGCCCACACACGTCCAGTCCACTGCTGGACATAACCTTCTCCATGCAACGCCACAAATAGCGGTCCTGCATGTCTATTTTTGTTCCCCAAAATACGCATCGTTTGTTTCCGATCCGTTGTTTTTTGTGCAAATTGTTACTTTATTTCAGTGTTTTATTATTAGAGTACAGTCAATTGCCTGAAACGAAATACGCAATTTCGTGGGAGAATTAGAATAGACCCCCTGAGTCGCCTCCATCCATTGACTATAAAAATTTATGTTTATTTAAAACCCCATTCCTAATTCTTGACCTTACAAATCTCACTTACCATGACAATGGCGCGATCACCGATCTGTAACAGACATATTCAGTCATACACAACATTATATTTGCATGTTAATGGTGAAATATTGTGTTAGATGGCGCTTGAAGCGGTATTTCTAGTGATTCTACTGCCCACGAGTAAAGGAGTGACTCCATAGACGCAGCAAGGCAGAGGAAACGAGTGTAACACACAACAGAAATCTACCCTGAACTAATTTCTAAAAAATAGTTATTCATGATTCTATTTACACTACTAGTTTTTGTCCGCGGGAACTGATTTATGGGATAAAAAGTAGCCTATGTTTTATTCCAGGCCTAATACTACCTTTATGTTAAATTTCAGCCCGATCCGTTCAGTAGTTTTGGCGTGAAGAGGTAACAAACATCCATCCATCCACCCAAACTTTCGCATTTATAATATTAGTGTGATTTCTGAGAAATGTTTTTGAAATATAGAAATATTGTAACTCCATAATGTATGATAAGGAAGAGCGTTACCAACGAATACAGGTATTTTTATACTTAAAAGGAGGTCTCGAACACTGAACAATGTATGAAGTAATTTAATAGAACGATAATAAACATTTTGTATTTTGTACTTGTATTGTATCGCGATAAACTCGTTTTCGCTGCCCAGTATGCATACCTACCTAAGCGCAGTTTTAAATTATTTGATGGTTTTAACAAAAAAGTAGAACCAACTTCGATTTCCTTTATATTTTTACTGTTATTTAAGTTTCGCAGGACAAATAGTTATCTCCCGGAAATAAAATTTATATGAGACCACCTCGTGATCAGTTTTTACACAAAACCAAAACAATCTTAGTAATCAGCCCACAATTGGACGGAGAAATCAGCGAACATACATGAAACATGTGTACATACAGCTGAACATGGAACTTTACCCTTTTTTCGAAGTAGGTTAAGAATACATGCGGTTAATTTTTTTGAAATAGACTCAATAAATGGTTACTGACTCATTGTTTTTATAGCGTAAAGGAATATTTTAATTTCAAACAGACAAGAAATTTTTTATTTAATTCATAATCATTATTATTATTTACGTAGGTAGGTTTATAAATATTGACACACCAGTCCAAAACTACTGGTAGTGTTGCATCGATAACACTGATACAACAACAGCATTATAACATTTGACATTTGCTTTCTGTGAATAACTTCGGGTACGGAACCCTAAAAAGGGTCTTTACGTAAGTTCTTATATCGATCGAACAAACATACGTCCAATAATTTCGCAACAAGTCCAATACGATTCAAAGTTTCAAAAAGTTTATCAGAATTCTGTTTTTGTTACACAAGCCCGTGTTTTTGTTTCAAAATCAAAGAACTTTAGTTCTTTCCAACTTCCCTTTCGATATAACCTTCAGCAAAGTCCACCGTTACCAGGAAGAACTGGTTTAAAGGTTGCAGCTCAATAAGCTCTTCGCGCACATGGAAAGAACCACTGTTTAAAGGCTCATTTTTATGCTGAGCGCCACAGCATAAAAATGAGCATTTAAACATGGGTTTTAACTGGTAACGTTAAGATGCATTTTATATCGACGGCATCAGATGACAGACAGCTCGCGCGGGCGTCTTCGCGAACGTGGTTATGATGATGGGCAGAACCAGCAGTTCCAGTTTCAGTGAATTACCGATAACCCTGTATGCATTAGAAACAATCCCAAGTCCCTGTCGCAGCATTATGCCGCTTCGAGCCGAAACTATTAGTGGGCCGGCTATATCTCGCGAAGAACCGACAACCGCTGGGGTAAAAGTGTTTTTGAGTGGAGACCGCGACTCGGCAAACGTAGTGTAGGACGCCCTCCGGCCAGTTGGGATGACGATCTGCGAAAGACTGCAGGCAGATGCTGGATGCAGCAAGCTGAAGACCGGGCGCTATGGCCCTCATTAGGGGAGGCCTATGTTCTGCAGTGGACTAATATGGGCTGATGATGATGATGATGATCAGCCAAAACTAGTAGCTGTCATCATTAACAGTACCTATTCATTTCAAACTTACGTTTTTGGCCATAGTTTAGAGCACGTAGCTCATTTTTTGATTTATTATTTACTTATTTTATCTACTCCTTGATCCTTGCAGGGTAGGTAAGTATGCTTTGACCTTAACACTTCTAAAGTTATTGGAGTTGCCGGATTTTTCATGGTTTCATTTGCCGCAACAGCCATTAAAAATATATTTGTTTAATACTTGTTAAGTTGGCTAAGTATAGAAATTCTGCCTCGTATTTAATTTTATTATCATGAAACGTATTTATAATGGAAATATACCAGCTCAGTTGATTTAAAAGTAATTTTATTTTTTAAACAATTTTTACATATATTAACAAAAAATATAAATTCCAACGATTCACGACTAGTATCGAACCCACAGTTTTAGATGAAAAGCTCTCACCCAACATAATTCTATGCCAGCTTCGACAAAACGGTAAGCCATTATGAATAGAACCTTCACAATGGACTCTCCTTTAGAGCCTGCAATATCGACCTCTTGTTGCGAAGTTATTGTTATTTTTAAACGTTCTTTCAGACTGCTAGCTTTTACATCTGCCATCCATACTAATATTAAAAGTCGTTTATTATACGTGTTCAATAGAAAACTCTTAAGGCAAATTACAAAGAACTACTACCTACTGCGTATTTTATGAGTTTATGCGAAGTTTTATTTGCCCCTCGATATGTTCCTAAATAAATACTTTTTTACCATACTCGATCGAAAACGATTACTTTGGTGTTCAAAAACAGTGAGCAATATCGGGCTTTGCTCACATGTGGCATAATAGTTATTTGTCCAACAAGTGGGCAAAACTATTTCTTGTTGAATATGCCGATATTAAATCCCGAGCTAGAGAAGCAGTCTAGAATAGAGTCACGAGCGTAGCGAGTGGTAATGTAGAAGAGTTATATTTTTCGACGACCTCTGTGGCGCAGCGGGCGAAGGTCCGCCTGCGACGCAGGAGGTTGCGGGTTCGATTCCCGCCTCGGAACAAATTTGTGTACGATCTGCAGAAATTTGTTCCGTTGGTCTGGGTGTTTTCTATGTGTAATAAAAAATATCTATCTATGTAGTGTATTGTATTAAGTATTTCAGTTATTTAGTACCATAACACAAGCTCTGCTTAGCTTGGGGCTAGATAATGCTGTGTGAATTGTCCAGCATTATTTATTTATTTTCATTTCGTATCGTTCGTCGTTACCGCGGAGAGATAGCGAGGGATTTGAAAGGTACGAAATGAAAAATATTTGCCCTCGAGTTAAACATAAGTACAACTTTTCACCAAAACTAGCGAGGAAATATTTAGTAATTTATAAAAGAGGTCGAATGTTAGAAACTCAGTTTGGTTACACACCTTGGTGTTTAAAAATACTACAAACCTCTTTCAAACAATGAACGGACGAAATTTTGTTTTCTATGAAGGTTGCATTGTTCTGAATTCAGATTACTTTTTTCAACAAGTTGTTTTTCAACATACATACCTAATATGTGTTATGTTTATTTTTTCACGACTAAGCGGCTGAACGGATCTTTATGAAATTTCGCAAGGATTGTATCCTAGAAAATCACACAAGGAGTTGACATACCGTGGCGAGAATCGATCACTCTAATTGAGCCTGTGGATGTCGTAAGAGTTCAATATCAGAGGAAGGGCACCAGTTTCTTTCTGTGTATTTAAACACCACCTTCCACTGCGTTCACCAATGTGTCTGCCAAGCGCGGTGATGATGGCAAAACCCCCCCTTGTTTAGGGAGGGATGTTCAGCAGTGAACGGATTTGTGCTAATGAATAAGCATCTTCGTTGATAAGAATTAGTCCACTACCGCTATCTATATATATAAAAGAAAGTCGTGTTAGTTACACCATTTATAACTCAAGAACGGCTGAACCGATTTGGCTGAAAATTGGTGGGGAGGCAGCTTAGAACCAGGAGACGGACATAGGCTATGTTTTATCCCGGAATTACCACGGGAACGGGAACTACGCAAGCGAAGCCGCGGGCAGCAGCTAGTTAATAAATAAATAATGCTGGACAATTCACAGAGCGTTAGCTAGCCCCAATCAGAGATTGTGTTATGGGTACTAGATAACTGATATACTTAATACAATACACTACATAGATAGATTTTTTTAGTAAACATAGAAACATCCAGAACACCCAGAACAAATACCTGCAGTTCGTACAAACAAGGCGGGAATCGAACCCGCAACCTCCTGCGTCGCAGGCGGACCTTCGCCCGGCGCGACACAGAGGTCGTCAAATTAATGGGAAATGGGGACGTCAAAGATTCTTTGAGATTCTTTGACGTGCTCATTTCCCATTCCACTCATCACTGTCTTTTGCGATGGTGTCTAATCCTTGTTAAATGAATCTAGCTCGTCCTACCTTCTAAGTGAGAGTCTGCCATGACACCATCAAGCTGTCATCATTTTGGGCAGACTTTGGGGCAAACAAAGCTATTATTTTGGCCTCAAGATCATCAGGCATACGACCAAAATATCTAAGTACTGAAAACAAAAGGTTACCGATTTTCTATTTCCATCAATTCGTCAAAGGAGTCTTGTGCCGCCAACGCAAATCGAAGCACACACACAAGTCGAAACCTTTATCAAATACAAGCCGAAGTTTACTGCTTTGTATGAAATCTGTTGCAAATTGCTAATATATTTTTACATTTATAAAACAAGAATTTAATGCTATCAAATAAGATAGGTACTGAATCTACGGAAATAAAGGAGCAATTTAAAAAAAGCGATGTTTTATACAGAATAAACCTATCGCAATCAAACTTTTACTACTGTGGCAGATTACGTAGGCACATAAGCAAAGCCAAAGGCAGAAGCTAGTGTTTCATAAATAAAATACTGAAATATTCGTGTAAAGCCAAGTTAATAAAACTCCTCTCCAAGCGAAAACAGTCAGTCACTCAGACCTAAAACATAAATTTTATGTCTATCTGAGTAGATTACGAAACGGCTAGAAAAACAAAGTGGACAGTAGTACCAATTCGACAATCAACCACCTGCTTCTAAAAGGTTGATCGAATGAAAACATCGAATTACATAAGGGGATGAATTCTGAAGAATTGGAGAAAACCTTTCGGCCTAGTGGGGAAATAGCCAACTTTGCAAAGCAGAATTTCATATAAAAATACAAATTAGGTACTGCAGATTTATTTCTATTAATTGATTGTAATTTTCTTTGTAAATAAAGTATAAATTAGGTGCTGATGTACAAATCCTAAACGACTAATTCTACACTAAAAATAAAAACACGTATTTATTTGTTTATGAGTAGGTATATAAATAAATAATGCCGGACTATCCGATAACCGGATAATGCAAATCAATTTAAGAAATTCGGTCAAGGCACTTCTACTTATTGCTGAAAATAAAGGAATATGTTTCTTATTAGTAAAATTTGCTAAGTTTGTATGTGTACGGATACTCCTAACGTTCGTTTGTTCCACCCTGCATAATAAAAAAAAAAATAATAACAATGCTGGACAATAGGGTAGTTGACTCTTTTTTGAATTAGGTCGTAAATTATTAATTATTGGCTGATTAGACCTACAAAAATATTATCATATTTTTTTAGGACATGAAAACCGCAAAACTTTATTTTAAAAGTATACTTTTCGTAAATAGGTGTAAACGCTGTCGGCCATATTTATCTGTGCTGTGCCTAGAATCAATACAAGGTCTTACAACTAAACGGAACCCTTAGTGCGCGAGTTCTACTCGCACTTGACGTTTTATAAAATTTATCGTACTTACTTACTAATAATATTCAGTTCTGATTTTGCGTAGGAGATATTTTCATATACTTCTGTTTTCCTTGAATTGTGAAAACATGCGAGTTCTTGCCAGAGTTTCGGGCAAATTTCCAGAAATAAACAGCAAACATTATCTTTTTCTAAGAAACTTTTAAGATATTAAATAATTGCTAAAAAAACCATCGCTTGCGAATTCAATTGTTTTTCTTTTAACTTTATCTTTACAATTATTATTGATCGGTTATGGTTGAAATAACGAATGAAAGGAATAATCATGTTTAAATTTTAATAAAATCACGTCTAATATTCGTGATGATTTGACGAATTTTAATCTTATTTTAAAGAACTAGGCCTAGATTAAGTAGGTACTTTATGCATTGTATACGTCCTGTAAAAACCCATGTATAGCTATCACCGGAAGAAATGCATTCCTGCGAAAAAATATTTCCTACATATTTCACACAACGATGTTTATGTTTGTTACCTCTTCACGCCAAAACGGTCGGACCCGTGTGATTTTTACAAAGGTAGTCAAGGTAAGCTAGGAATAAAACAATGGCTATTTTTATCCCATAAATCAGTTCCTCGGGATATAAATAATCACACTAATATTATAAATGCGAAAGTTTGGATGGATAGATGGATGGATGGATGTTTGTTACCTCTTCACGCTAAAACTACTGAACGGTTCGGGCTGAAATTGCACAAAGGTAATTCTAATCCTGGAATCAAACAAAGGTTACATTTTATCCCATAAATCAGTTCCCATGGGATGGACATCACCTTTAAACGGTTCCATAGAAACAACGCGTGCGAAGCCGCGGGCATAAACTAGTATTCCATATGCGAAAATTTGCATTCATAGATGGATCTTTGTTACTTCATCACGCCAAAACTACTAAACCAATCGGACTGAAATTTAGCATAGATGTAGCTCTAAGCCTGGAATCAAACATAAGCTACTTTTTATCCCATAGAACAGTTCCCACGAAACATTATCTACCTGAATTAATAACTATGAGCGACGGATGAATTTCCCATACAAATGTAGTACCTACCAAAATGATTTGTTATTTGAGAATATTTTCACCATGGTTTGCTATTATTTGTATTAGAATAGTAATTATTTAGGTTCCTGCCGCAAGTTTTTTTCAAAATACTTTTATACACAAATACTAAGAAAACATTCATTTTTAGTAATGTAAAAATGCGATTCGGTTTAATTTCATTTCAGAAAGGTATTTTGAAAAAAAATTGTGACAGGAACCTAGATAAATACTATTTTAATACAAATAATAGCAGTCCACGGTGAAAATATGCTGAAATAACAAATAATTTTGGTATTACGTTTGTATAGGAAATTCATCCGTCGCCGGACCCTTAAGACATACTATTTAATACTATTTATTTGAACAGTCACAAATTCAATGTTATATACTAATTTACTTAAAATTTTAATTCAATTTACAAATGTTTTGTAAGATTTGGAAATGAACATGAGCGAATCCAAAATAATTGTAGCGCCCTGACAGGGTTTTTATGCATTGTGTACCCACTAAGACTACCGACACCTAAGAACAATACCTGTATGCATAAAATCACAATTAATTATATTAATATGAATAAGAAATAAAAGGCTTAAGGCTTTACAGTAACTAGTCCTAGTCCTAGTCCTCGAGAATAAAGAACAAAATGATAGGCCAGCTATGTACCTATGTTACTGATATTCTCGCACGATGAGCATTCTTCGCGTTATGTCCAGTAATCTGTCAACACCATTGTTGCTGTGGTTGTCCGTAATCGTTTTTGGTATGGAAACAAATAGCTTCTGTTATGCTATGAAATAACAACAATTTAGGTGTTAGATTGTAAGTTTCTAGATGTACCTACATTCGAATCCTTTCGATGGGATACACCAACAAACCAGATTGTCGGTTTAGAATAAAATATATCAACCGACAATCCAGGTTGTCGGTTAAGAAAAATAATTACTAACCATCCAACTAGGTGGACAGCGTGGTTGGTCGGTTGGTAATAGACGGATTCAAAGTTCCTACTTCGGTACCTCGATTTTTTTTATGTATTTTCCGCGGCTTTTTGGAATAAAAAGTAGCCTATATGTTATTCCAAGTTCAGATCTTTATGTATGCAAAATTTCAGCTCGATCCAGTCAGTAGATTTGGCGTTGTCTTCGGCCAAACATCTCCACAACGGCACAAACTTTCGTTTGTATGTTTTATTTATATTAGTAGGATTTATTCATTATTTTAATATTTTTTGCAATCATTGTAATTAACATTAAAATTTGAATGTCATTATTTCTACACTCGGTTTTTTAAATTGAAAAAAGATAAACAATCCCGCAGTCGGTAGCTACTATGTACGCAACCAAAAATTTACTTTCATACTTTTGATTTTTAAACACAGTTTAGAGTAGATATGTAGGTACTTGCCGAGTTTAGATACTTTCAATTAATATTATCTTTATCATGACTTGCAATTTTAGTTTTTGTCGTTCAGATATGTAGACATAATTTAAAATTAAAACAAATTTAAAACTGAAATAAGTAAATCTTTCTTTACAGATTAAATCTATAAAACTTAAAAATGCTAATAATTTGTTTTAGTGTTCTTGGTTTATTTCGCCTAAAATGTTATTTAAGTAATTAATGTAATTTATGTTTTTTTATTAAGCTCCAAATGGAAAGGCATTCATATTATAGCACTCATCAAATTCTTTAATATTGTTAAAAAATTTCAGTAAGTTGTTACTTCCAATTAACACATTATAATGTACTCATAAGTGGAAACTGTAGGTTTAAGTTAGCCAATAAGTTCAACATATTAAGGTTGAATAAGCTGTAAGTTTACCAAAAGTATAAAAAAATACAGAATTTTCAGCTTACTCTTAACTCGCCTATAGGCAATGTTTAAGAGGCACAATAAATAAAGGCTCCAAGCAAGCGGACCTCTACTTGGGACCTTTATTTATTAAAGTATGCACCGCTTTTACTATGATCTAGCTACGGCCCGCGGCTTCGCATGTGCTTTTTTAGTAGCCTATGTCCATCCCTGGGATACCATTTACCTCTCTGCCAAATTTCATTAGGATCCGTTCAGCCGTATAAACATGAAAAGGTAACAGAGAGACACGAGTTACTTTCGAATTTATAATATTGGTATGGATCTATTTAATTATTTTATTTATTGTCAGCACTTTTTTCCTGAATAGCAGGTTTTTATGTAGTTCAGTGACATGCATAATTTTACTCCATAAAAAATATAAAATTATGTACTCTTTTCCTATCCTAAAAGGCCCTAAGTTATTTTGAATAAATAATTTTATTATTACTACAAACATATCCTACTAATATTATAAAGCCGAAAGTTTATGAATTGTGATTTTTTGTTACCTCGGATCTCCAGAACTACTAAGGTGAAATTTGGAGTACATTTAGAAAATAGCCTAACTTAGATAATAGACTACTTATTTTACCGAAAATACGCGTGTGTAGCCGCAGGCAAAAGCTAGTAAATTTATAAACAAAGAAAACTATAATCATTTATTTACTTTGACAAGATTTCGTCCCATTTTGATAGCACGTTGATACACCATATGTAACAGAGGTACAGAGCGTGCCACATTTTACAACTAGGAAATATTAATAAGCAATTCCTAGTAACAATGTGACAAGTCTAGGTGAAATGTCACCTATTCCCGTCTTCCTAGCTTCGGAAGGAAGACATCGTAACTGCAGCAGGTAACGAGGTCCAATAGAATATATTTTGTGGGGTACAACGATGTTGTACCATTGCAATTCTATTCAACAGTTGGCTTGGGTAGCGTTCGCAGAAAAAAATGCGCGGGCGGAGAGAGCACAGGGTTTTATTTTGATATTAGTAGTAGCTCGGGCTTTGGTTTATTTCAGGCCTATATTACTTCTTTATTTTTTATTGTAGATGTTTCATATTACTAGAACAGTTTGGGGAAGTCTTTTTCCTAACAGTGGTACAACATAGTAGGTTACAAAAAAATGTTAATGCGTTTGACCACCATCTCACTTAAGAAAGTGAAATTGTGGCCGAAGACATAGCACGTTTTCCCAGGAACTTATTCACTCTGGATTTGAAGACTCAAAAATGAAAAATTTCCCTAAATACAATAAATGTACACTTAGAAAAGGTCAAATTATAAAACTAAACACTGATATAGAAATAAAGTGTGAAATTGTACTCTGAAAAAACTTCAGTGTATCTTAAGAAGAAAGAGTTTCCAGATCGAAACAGTAGATCTGAAAATCTGGTACCTTGAAACAATTTAATTAATTTAACATACTAAGTATTGAAAGTAAAATAAATGAATATTTGGAGCAAACGTTTACCCGCCTTTTCTTAGGTTCACAAATTATAAGAATAACAAAAACTTATTGTAGGTTATCAGGTTCTCAAAAATGCTCATAATCGGTAGGTAGATTAGCTGGTACATTTCTGATATATCCGCGAGATCATTTCAGATCAGCTGAAATATAAGGAGGAAAATAATATGATTTGCACAAATTCGTTTGATTTCATGGTTATTAAGTTGTTATTAAGACATCGTATATTTACATGTCTTATGTCAATTTTTACATGTGAATCTTGTGATCCACCTACTTCTTTGAAAGCGACAAGCAATTGCTAACTGATTGACGAAAATAGAATTCGCTAGATATGTAGGTCCTGAATAAAATCGGAGGGCAACTGTCTGGCAACCAATGATATCTGGTACTATGCACTTGATTCCCATTGATTGGCCCATAAGAGATTTTTAGAAAATTGGTAGAAAGCGAAGGTGCCAATGGCCATTGGCTGTGCTGTAGGACAAAGCGGTCAAAAAAATTACAAAAAAATCCTAGTAAATAAACAACCGATGACGGAACAAATCACTAAGAAGTAAGCAAAGCCATATTGCTAATTTACTTTTCAAACTTCCAACTGGAAGCGAATTGCGTTAATTTCAGTCCAATTTTCAGGCATTTTCTAATAACACTAAGATAAAATCTCACTCAAATCCTCTTATAATCCAGTTAAATAATCAAACAGGAAGCAAGGAAACCAGCAGGAAAGCTTCAACGCAAATTATTAGGTCAAAATATTTAATTATTTAGTAGCCGCTAAGGTTTGGAACTCAATGTCAGCCTCTGTTTTTGTGCTGTAATAATTACCTGAGCCCAGTGAAGACACCTAGTCTTCAAGTCCTACGTGTACCATCGTCACTTACATCACGTGAGACTGTGCTCAAACAAGAGTTTCAAGTTATTTGTTTAGGAAATTAACGCCTTCACTGCCCTTTGGCGGTGCGACCCGCAGGGGCACGCCGCCGCTGCTACACGGGGCTGGGAGAGATCATCTGCGTCTTGGATTTTCAGATTTCAGTTTATTTATTCACCATCTTATAACAATTTGTGCTATATTAGGTAAGTCTAAGAAATGTCCATTACAGTTTTAAATAAATACCTATCTAAGTACATTATATGAACTCTGTAAATAGAGTCTGTACCTATACTTAATAATTAAATTACTATATTCTAGATTGTTTAAAAATAATAAATCACAAAACAATTCCATAAATATAACACAAATCTATAACTATCTCCAATTAGTTCAGTTTTTCTCATTTATCGTTTATCGTTATCCAAAAATGAGGATTTCTGTATGGTGCTATTAAGATATTCCTTGAGGCTATAAAATGCATGTGTTTCAAAATAACATTTAATCTTTTGTTTAAATTATTGAAATCGTCTAGGCTGGTAATTTTTGTGGGAAGCTTGTTATACATTTGTAATTTTAGATACTCCCCTTGTTTTTTAACTTTTTGTAGTCTTATTTGTGGTATGTATAGTTTGTCAATATTTCTTAAATTGGGCCATGAAAGTGTAAGTTTAAGTGCAATTTAAAATCACCTAGCACTTGATAAACAAGAGTGGAAAGTAGCAAGGCATTTGCCCTGCATTATTTATTATTTATTTTGTTTATTTATTAGTCTACTGTCCAGTTCAGAGAACTGACCTGTTCAGGCTCTGAAGAATATTTAACCACAAGCGTTTGCCCGCGGCTTCGCACGCTTCTTTCCGGGATAAAAAGTCTATGTCATTCCGCGGGATATAATCTATACGCTTGCCAAATTTCATTGATATCCTTTCAACCGTATAGGCGTGAAAAAGTATGAGACTGAATTACTTTCGAAATTAGTATGGGTTGTTTATGCCGCTACCACCGGGATGATTTCCGTCAGCAAACAAATTATGGACATTTTGATTGAATAAATAATGGGACTGGAGATTGACTATTAGTAGTTGTAGATTTACTAACAATTGAGATAAGATGGGCCTGGTTCTGAAATTTGTAAAAAAAACTACTGCTATTACAAAGGCGACAGTTTGTGAAAAGTATGTTTGTAAGAAAACAACGCCAAAACTATTGACGACCTCCGTGGCGCAGCGGGCGAAGGTCCGCCTGCGACGCAGGAGGTTGCGGGTTCGATTCCCGCCTCGGAACAAATTTGTGTACGATCTGCAGAAATTTGTTCCGTTAGTCTGGGTGTTTTCTATGCATAATAGAAAATATCTGTCTATGTAGTGTATTGTATTAAGTATATCAGTTATCTAGTACCCATAACACAAGCTCTGCTTAGCTTTGGGCTAGATAATGCTGTGTGAATTGTCCAGCATTATTTATTTATTTATATTGCTCGGATTTCGCTGAACATTTTCACGCATGAAGTTCTGGACTCGTATTAACATTACAAGCTACTTTTTATACCAAAAAAGCGTCGGAAGCCTCGGACTGAAGCTAGCGTGTTTCTGCTGTCGGTCCAGCGCGCCGCGTCCGTGACTCCGTATAAAGCGAGGCGCGAGACGCCCGCGGGCCCATTACTACACGAGCTCGCACTGAGGCGCCTGGGATGGAGGCATGCTGTAGAGACAGTGTCTAGTACCAGCTGATTGGACAAGTAAGTTTGACGCCTTTATTTTTCCAACTGTGTATATTCTATTATTTTTTTCCAAAGGAATAATAAATTTTTTGTACCTAGAAATAGTTCAATACCTGATAAACCCTCAGGAATAAAACTTAATGGGGAGTAAAATTTTAGTTGGGTTTAAAATTAAGTTTTGCTATAACCTCAATTTTTTTTGCTTTTTAAATCGTGTGGAATAGTGTTAAATATAAACTCCTCGGGATTATTATCTATACATATATGTGGGAGAATCATTCAAATTGGATACAAAATCGCAAAGATATCTGGTTACGTCGAATTAATCAAAAATTAAATAAAAATTCAGTCAAATTGTGATGTATTTTTTTTATTAGGAACAATTTGTTTAAGTTATGGCAGATAATATGATTAGGGTTGACAAATCGTAGAACGTACAAATACAGCCTGCAAAACTAAGTATTACACTTTTAAAATTGCAATAACTTTTTAAGTACGAACAACTTTTTAAGTATTGAGCACGCCTGGGATGAGCTAGAAAGCCAAGTCTGAAGCCGCAGACCATCTACTATCCTCAGGGCACTAAAACAGGCCCTGATAGAAGAATGGGAGAATATTTCCCAAAATTGGATCGCCTCCGAAATCTTGTGTTCAGTCTACCAAACCGGCTCGAAGTTGTAATCAGGGCCCGAGGAGGCAATAACAGTTATTAAAAATTAAATAACATATAAAACATACTAATAAAATGTTGATTGAATTTTTGGACACTACGCTAAAAATGGGTATTTTATTGTTTTATCTTTGTTTTAAAGTTAAAAATGTTACTTATGCTTTACTATAGTTTCAAAGAAATCTGATAAAATTTGCTATAGGTAAACGTTTCATTTTAAATCTCTAACTTCTATAGTTTGCGATACTTAGTTTTGCAGGCCAGTGTATTATCTACTTTCTGTGTTATAAATAATCTGTAATCTTTAATTGTAGCCCCCGAAGGCAGCAATTAACTAATTTTTCATTTATCAAAGGTTTGAATCCAATTAATTATACGTTTAAAAGGTGACTTGATCGTGTGTGTTCTTAGTTATGGCTAAGTATAATAATCGGCTCAGAATACATACAGTGCCATATTATGGTCATAAATAAATTAAAGGACCAAGTAAGAAGTTTCCAAAAATACCTGCGATCTTGTATTCCATATTGTTTTTTCGAATCCCCGCAGGATAAGGGTAAGACGTTCATCAAAATTACGAAAAGTTTGTTGTAAAATTCCCTACAGCTGAGCTACTAAAGTTATTTTAAAGATTACCCCTCTTAAAATACAAACTAATTTAAAATCAAACAGGACTGCACTGGCTTTATTAAAAAAATTGCCAATTTCTCTTGGGATTTAACACAAGCTCAGCTAAACTTGGGGCTAGATAATGCTGTGTGAATCGCCCAACATTATTTATTTATTTGTAAGGATAGTATAAGTAAGGATTTTAACGATACATCTATATCTGTTCAGATATTTAAAAGTTAACGTGGAAAAAAGAAAGTCGCATACTTCTACATATAAGTAACTAGCGACCCGCCCCGGCTTCGCACGGGTGCAAATGCTGATACTAAATATACTACAGAATCGGCCCTTCGGCATGCATACGTCATCCATACGTCCATTACATAACTGTCATTTTCGTTTTGTTAATCCAAGTCTGATTCTTTTTTGTTAAACCACGTTTTATACCTAGTGACTGACGTTTTATGTCAAATCACACGGGAACGCTGTCGAATGGGATAAACAGTATCCTATGTCCGTCTCCTGGCTCTAAGCTACCTACCCACCAATTTTCAGCCATATCGTTAAAGCCGTTCTTGAGTTATAAATAGTGTAACTAACACGACTTTCTTTTATATATATAGATTACCTATTACCCTGAGAATATTACTCTCCTTTTTTGGGCAGTTGTGTAAAAATCTGTTAAAACAACAATATGGAATTTTTTAGTCTGTATGCTTACGTCAGAATCAGAAAAAGACACACACAACCTAGCCATTAGTCTTCTAATGGCTAGGTTGTGTGTGTCTTTTTCTGGCCATAAGTACCTAAAAGGATAGGTAGATGTCTAGCAAATACGGCAAAGAGATATTACATGTAACATCCTCCATAGTCAGTAATTCTTACGAGCGATAGGTTTCAAGAGCCGCCACTAAAAAGTTTATTTGTAAATTCACCCGAGAAAATTTGACAACATCCGTAAATGGTGTTAAATACCTCGGTTATTCGTTATACTATTTATTTTTACACAAGCTAACCGCCCCGGCTTCACACGGGAAGCCAAGCAGTTTAATTTATGATTACTACTACATTTACTACATTCTGAATGTTTTCATGAAACTCTACGCGGTTTACGGTTTACGCGGCAAAGGCCAGCAAAACTTCCAATTGTCCTGATTTGTTCCATCACACCACAAAACCAACCCAGCAACAGCCTATGGGGGGATCTATAATCCCCAAGCTGCGGCATGCGTTGGGGATCGCAGTTAGATGGTAACTTTGTTCTGCAGGAGGCGCTGCTGCCCGTCCACCGGTGGACATCCATCAGTCGCCATTTACGACACCTGCGGGAAGAGTTGGCAGGGTGTAAATTCTAGGCCGGCACTGGACGGCATTTTTATTTTCAATAATGATCGTCATATATCAGCCAGTTTACGCAAAGCCTTGGATACATCTAAGTACACCTTCCTCGTGAATCACATCGTCTATTGGTGAAAAACCGTATGAAAATCCATTCAGCAGTTCTTGAGTTTATCGCGTTCAGTTGAAACCGACAAAGCGGGGGACTTTTGGGGGATAGTTTTATATCGTTTTATTTACGGCAATAGTAGCAATTTATGTTATGTTGCAGCGTGTGTATGCGTATCCTCTAAATAAATTATGTTACCAAGATTTAACTATGGTACGGAACCCTCAGAACGCGAGACCGTCTCGTATTTGGACAGTTACTTCAGAAAGTGCTGAAATCTTTAAAGTTTTTTTTTATATTATGAGATTGTGATGCATGAATTAAGATCACATTTCCAGCAGCGTAGAAAAACAAACATAAAAATGTCTTTATTTGGGAACAAATTGAGGCAAATAACAAATATAGGCAGCGATGCGACGTGCAGAAGTTAAATACGGTGTCGCAGATCACAACACCCACCTCCGGGGTTAGTGTAAGATAAGTTCCACGAACTCTACGTACTTAGGTATATAATATACTAGTTATATAATATACTAGTTAACAACTCAAATATAAAAATAGAGTTTCTAACAAATACAATCTATAGCAAAAAATCAACGAAAGTAAGGAATAGTTTAATCTGCAGAAATTTGTTCCGTTGTTCTGGTGTTTTCTATGTATAATAAAAAAATATCTATCTATGTATATAATTTATTAAATAGGTATATCAGTTATCTAGTACCCATAACACAAGCTTTGAGTAGCTTACTTTGGGGCTAAGTAGTGCTGTGTGGATTGTCCAGCATTATTTATTTATTTAAAACAATTTTATACAATCACCTAAGACTGTTAGCTCAGAGTGCGTGCGTGTGTGTATGTGTGTGGTGTCTGATCACTTGGTGCTCCTGACGAGACCGGTCTCTTAAGAGTCCAGACAACCGGAGCTTCCAAGATGCGTGTGTGAGTGTTTGTGTGCTTGGCGCTCTCGAGGACACCAATCTGCAAAAGAGTCCGGGCAACGGGAGCTACCAGGATGTGTGTAAGGTGCGTGTATGAATGACGTCAGTTGAAGACAATTCAACTGCTATTTTTAACCTCCGACGCAAAATGAGAGGGGTGTTATAAGTTTAACGTGTCTGCTGTGTATCTGTGTATTTGTCTGTGGTATCGTAGCTCCCAAACGGATGAACCGATTATCGTTTAGTTTTTTTTGTGTCATAGATAATTTTATCCCGTGTGTTCTTAGCCATGTTTCATGAAAATCCTTTGAAGGGTTTTTAAATTTTTAAATTTTGTTCTTGTTAGGTTCAGTTTAAAAGTCACTGCAATTTTCGAGCTCTTCAATTTCCTCGCTTTTACAACAAAATGCATAAGAAAATTATAATGAACAAAGCTTATAAGGTTTCTCTTGAAAGCGTAGTTTAAAAACCAACTAACGATTCCAATTACGTTCTAAGTTTACAGAAAAATACGGTAGTATTCTACGGATTCTAGTTTTAGCGGAGTTTTTATTACTGAAAGGTTTTTATATAAACTACAGGCTAATGGATTTCTACCGCGAGTTGAAGTGCAGATAGATCAGCGAAGAATACCTAGAGTCCTGAGTTGTATCGTGCGTTTTATAGCCTTTATAGACTTCCGTAGCCGTTAATCCGTTGGTCCTACGCCTGACCTCTACCTGGTCGTGTCGGTCTGCCGTCCCACCGGATTGAGGACTGATGGAATAGAGAATGCACTTGTGTTGCGATTCACACATGGCTAGTCTCCGTTGAGACAGGCCGCCTTGGCCGAAATGCGGCTAGGATTAGGTACATTATCATCAGAGTTCCGTAGCCAAACAACGAAACGGTAGAGCTTTTTAATTTCAAACGCCACAAAATCGGCTCAAATTCTCTGCCAAAAAATGGTGGTAATCTTAAGGCTTCCATTCGATGCGGACTGGCCCTCAAACACTTGACTTCGTTTGATTGTATATGCATAAAATACTACAGGGTGTTCCTACACGAATTAAAAGTTCAGTAGGTGGTCCTAAAGAAAATTGTCTTTATTCAATTATCTCACAATTTGTATATACAGGGTTATTGGTAATTCACTGACACTGCGTAAACTGTAGGTTCTGCCCATCATAACGAACATGTTTGTGATGATGATTTTTAGATATATATAAAATCTGAATCCAGGTTTTACCTAGTACCTACCCATTTTTTCACACTACGAAATACCAGCCATCGTATCGGCGGAAAAATCATTTTCCATTTTGACTACAAAGGCAAAGGTAAAAGGCATTCCCTTACAAAATATGCTTTTATCGAATTTCAAATACTAGTGTGCATAGGGCATAGACAAAAGCTGCACGGTGCACAAAGAGTTCTATGAATTGCCTGGGCTAAGCTAGGGTTACCTTTTGGAGAAAAATAGCCCAAATGAAATCATTTATATATTTACTAGCTGCGCCCCGCGGCTTTGCCCACGTGGAAGTCATACAAATTTCAGAAATTTACTGCACACATAGTGCGAAAATGGGATAGTTTGTGTGAATGTTTGTTACCACATATCTCCTTAATTACTTAACCGATTTAGATGAAATTTGGTGCGTAGATAGGTAAGGTTCTAGAATAAGACATAGGCTAATATAATTTTCAAAAATTAACCTCTGAGGCGGAGTTAAAAAGGGTGGTAAAGTTTCAATGGAAAATTATTATTCCTTGGTTCGATTCACTCAAAACTAGGTATAAACTATAAAGTAAATAATGAATCACGTATTTTTTTTTACAAAACTACCCCTAGGGCGTGTGCAATAAGTTTCTGAAATATCCACGCGGGCGAAGGCGCGGGGCGCAGCTATTTTATTTTATTATTATTATTATTAATAATAGCCGGTTCATTTCTTTTCAAAGTTCTTTGCTTTAAATTTCAATAAACCGGCTAAGTTTATGTCGAATGCACTGAGTAGCTCAGTGCAGTTTACTTACTTGGTTTTAGAATCATAGATATTTATTGTAAACATAGGCGTAAAATAAAACAAAGAAGTATTGGTTATAGTTATGACATTCATGTCATCATAATAAAAAAATGAAATATGAATAAAAACCAATATTTCAAGGCCAGAATTTTCTAGCTTTAAAATTTTGCATTTAAAGAAGAGTGAAAATCGGTTGATTTTTTGTACGTTTTCATTGTTTTCTCTCTAAAATGTTTCTACAATATGGGTAGAATACAAATTATTCAGTCTATAACAGTTTTTCGGAAAATGGTGACCCTATCGAACTATTCGGTTGATAAAGCGAGGCATTTTTGTCACAAGTCACAATTGTTTTTCTGATGAAAAGTCCGACTTTGATCGGACAGATTCCGGTGTATATTTATAAATGTATTCTTCTCTGCCCCCGCATAGTGAAAATGTACTGTAAGAGACGTCAAGTTAATTATTGTGTCCTACCCTCAACTGATTCGAAATTAAAATGAAATACGTTTATTCCGATATAATAGTACACAAATCACAAGTCCGCAAGTCAAGTTAATACACAAGTTAATTATTGTTGTCCCTCAACTGATTTGAAATGAAAATGTAATACGTTTATTCTGATATAACAGTTTTTAAGTCACAAGTCCACAAGTCAAGTTAGTCTACAAGTTAAGTTAATTATTATGTCCTACCCTCAACTGATTCGAAATTAAAATGATATACGTTTATTCCGATATCTCAAGGGAAACATTTACTATCGCTATACTGGGCCAATCGCAGAAGTAAGCTCCGGTACTACAAGGAGCTGGGGTGGTTAGGGCCTGGTTATATTCATATTTATTTATTGCAATCATTGTGTACATTTGTAGGTCATCTAAGTAATGTGAGACAGAATGGTACCCTAGCAGGGCGTGGCAATAGGGACTGAGAGTGGAGGTGGACTGGGTTTCTATAAGAATCTCTAGTTAGGTTTTAGCAGAAAACTTATGTTTTTAGTGAGTAAGTACGTTTTAAATACTAGCGACCCGTTTCAATAGATTTATTTTTTAAACACAATAAATATAGCCTATGTTACCCAGGGATAATGTAGCATTCTAATGGTGAGAGAATTTTCTAATCGGTCTAGTAGTTTTTAAGTTTATTCGTTACAAACATACAAAGATAAAAATCTTTCCTCTTCATATTATTAGTGTAGATTGTGTAGGTAGCAATGTAGGTATTGATAACGCATTTAATTCTTTTTGTAGTTTGTCGTTAAAGAAGTCATTAAGATCATAATAGCATTTATGTAAAAGGTATTGTTTTAATTTGGTTTCAAATATTTGGTTAGGCAGGGGGACAATGCACAGAACTATCCTATGCGAGATGTCAGTGCAGATCTGTTCCCCAACTCACAATTAGAATTAGCCTTTAAGGCTTGGTAGGCCAGCAGAGGCCGCATTTTTGTGATTTTTATAACTATCTGAGACTTAGAAAATAGTGTTTAGATTTCTGAAAAAAATATATATTACTTCATGCCCTACTTTTAGTTTATATTAACGACCTGCCTCACCTAGTCAAGAATAATCATGAGATTGTATTGTTTGCTGACGATACTTCATTAATTTTTAAAATGAAACGACGAAACATAAAATTTGACGATGTGAATAATGCAATCTCAAAAGTAGTACACTGGTTTAATGTCAATAATCTTTTGCTTAATGAAACTAAAACGAAATGTATAAAATTTGCTCTACCTAATGTAAAACACGTTAAGATTGATGTAAACGTAAAAGGAGAAACGTTAGAAATTGTAAACAGTACAGTATTCTTAGGAATAACCTTAGATAGTAAACTTCAATGGGGCCCACACATAGATAAGCTATCGAAGAGACTTAGTTCTGCAGCGTATGCAGTCAAAAAAATCCGTCATCTTACAGACGTTGATACTTCTAGACTAGTCTATTTCAGCTACTTCCATAGTGTTATGTCTTATGGCATACTGCTGTGGGGGAACGCTGCAGATATTAACACCGTATTTGTGCTGCAGAAGAGAGCTGTTCGTGCAATCTATAATATGGGTCCCAGAGAATCCCTGCGTGATAAATTCAAAGAAATAAACATAATGACAGTACCATGTCAATATATTTATGAAAACTTGTTGTACACTCATAGAAATAAAAATCTGTTCCCTAAAAATTGTGATAAACATAACTTTAATACCAGAAATAAACATAAACTCGCTGTGCCCACAACTAGGCTACACAAAATTAATGTATCTTTTAAAGGGCAATGTATACGCTTCTACAACAAAACTCCTAGTGAGTTGCAACAATTATCAGTAAATAAATTCAAACAAATTGTCAAAACCTTGCTGTGCAAAAAGGCTTACTATAAAATATCAGATTATCTAGAAGATAAAAAAGCTTGGAACGGGTTTTGCTCCAACTCGAAGAATAACAACTAACAGGCTAAAGGTTTCTTCGTCGCTTCTTTACTTTGGTCTACATACCGAAGCGACAGAAATCAAAAATATCACTTTATTTCCGTGTCAGTGTATAGTTTTATAATTTGACCTTTTCTAAGTGTACATTTATTGTATTTATGGAAATAAAGAGTTTTTGATTTTGATTTTGATTTTGACTCACTTCAATTCGACAAGCTAAGTCTCTCCCTATATTCAAACAAATGGTCTATGAACATTTTCTTGCCTCTACTTCAAACTGTTAGTATCAAATTAGTATATTTACATACACCCTATATATTTATTTTATGTTTATTATATATTTATTTAATGTATCTGTCATATTTATTGTATTTATAGCCACCACTATTTGCAAAACACGCCACCGTCTATACTTGTTCTTTCACTTCCGGTCCATCAAAAGTTTGCCTGGAAGAGATCGCTCATAGTGATAAGGCCGTCCATTGTGCAACGTTATTTGTATTTGTCTTTTCCCGTCCTGTGTTTCTGTTTTATTTGGTGTGCAATAAAGAGTATTTTATTGTATTGTATTGTACTTCAGGATCTAGTCTAGTCAAAGTCGCATTCAGTTACAAAATCTAATGAACTTCGCTCGAAAGAAAAAAATCCCAAAGTTACCTCTTTTTCTAATGTTTTTTTCAGTATCTACTATGACTAGCGAACTAATGATATTACACTTTTTTGTACTCAACTAAAGACACTTAATATTTCTAAACAAATTCGCAGAGTTTGACTTGATAAAATGATTTTCTTAATGTTTTTATAACTTAAATGTTTAAATAACTACAAGAATCACGAGCGCGGCGGCTTGGCAGGCGCGCGTTTTCCCTTACGCCTACTGCTGCAGGGATACCTGGCCTTAACTGGGCGATCTTAATAAGTACTACCAAGTTCGAGGCGACAGATCGAACATACCAAGGGCGGCAGCTCTTCTTTCTGTGTATTATTAACACCTTTACTGCGATCAGCATTATGGCAAAATCCCCCTTGGGGAGGCAAGTCCAGCAGTGATACACACGTATGTGTGCTGATAGGTAGGTAAGGAATGGGCGGTTTGTTTATAAACATTTTACATCGAATTTGGATGAAGTAAAGGATCAACGTTGACTGTTCTATAAGCCTATTTATGTAACCTCAACAGCCTGTATTGGTCCACTGCTGGACGCAGGCCTCCCTCTGATAAGCGCCTTACTGGCTTTTATCTCATTCTCATGGGGGTAATGCCCATAATCCCCACGCTAGGCAAGCGGGTTGAGGATCGCAGTTCGGTGGTAGAATTGTTCTGCAGGGGGCGCTGCTGCCCGCCCCCGGTGGATATCCCTTAGTCGCCTCTTACGACACCCGCGGGAAGATTTGGGGTGGTGCAAATTCTAAGCCGGCACCACACAGCATATTTATGTAAGTGCAGGTATAAAAGGTAGCTTATAATTGTCTCTTGGATGAAGGGTTGTTTGATTAGGACTGGAACATCTGAATATAATTGAGCGTCTCTGTTCCGAGGGACGAGTTTATTTGACGTTAAAAGCGAGACGTGATCGTGACGCCAGCTTTTTATAAACAATTTGGTACAGTGCAGTGCCTCTATCGAGCGCAGCACAGGGAACTACGCAAATCCCTTACAAAAATGAGATGTCACGGTCACCTCTCCTTTCTAACGACTTCTCTGGATTCATGACGCGCCAAAGATCGTCTTAATCCGTTAAAAAATATTTCTATGTAGGTAGGTACACTGAAAAAAATATAGTTCAACTAAGACGCATTTTATCTTAGTTGACGTCAAAATTGTGAATGATAAATATCTCATTCAATACAAACAAGAATGCATGGTAGCTGCAACATATCGAATTTGTTTAAAACAAAAAATAGGCACATCATTGACATATCAATGCTCTAAGTCAAAATAAATATTCACTTTGTCATATTAACACGTTCTCTGACAGAACGTCATTTCAAGTCCTTTCGGTGATTAAGTGAGGTGACACAACGTAATATCACGTCCTTTTTAGTTCCGATGCTAGTGGGCAGAACGTTTAGCCACGTTTGATTTTAATACAAATATGGGAATTTCATTCTCTGTGTCACATCATATCAAAATATCAAGCGTTTACTGTCACTTGGGACGGTTCAAATATGAGCCTAAGCATAGAGTTGAAAATAATTTGGCTATGGGCTGCTCCCGCGACACAACGTCATTACAAGTCGTACCCCCCCGCACACTGCTATACACCTCAGCCTAGCTGTGTCACCGCAGAGTGACGCGCGTTTGTTACGCGCGCATTTTGCGTGGCAACAATTGTTTTTTTGTGAATTTTGCGGACTAAATGTAAGTAATTGTGTTGATATTATCGTTTGAACCTTGCAACTGTAAGATTTCATAATATCTTGCGAATAAGCTGTTGTTTTCTAAAGAATTTTGAGTAAACATAGGTAAGTTTACAGGTAGAGGCAAACGGCACAGGAGTAAGACTGTAGTAGGTGTACCTGTTGCAAAATCGCTAGTCAACAATCAAATCTCAAACACAGAAGCAAAAACAAGATTGGTTGTTTTAGTTCTAAGTGATTAAGGCTTGTAATATGAAATCTGCTCAGTCATCGATCTATGCTTGAGTAACGCTTTTCTATGGCATAAACGTCACTCAAGCATTGGTCTATGCTGGACAAGCTTTCATAATACGGGCCTCAGGTTTGTTGGTAGATAGGATTTTCACCAAAAACACTTGTTTTTTAGACGGACGAATTTGAGAAGCGACCACACGTCTATAGACGATGGACGGCTTAACACGTTCTGTCGTGTAGTAGTATACTTTCATGAGGAATAACAACAGAACGTGTGTAGACGTCGTACACTATTGTATAGGAAAATTGCGTGTCAATCTCAGCAGTCCGAGAAAACAGCTTGTTCGCGCGAACGTGTTAAACATTTACTTGCACGGGGTTAGCAAACAACTTTGTTGCATTTAATCTCTGAATTAAATTAATTAACTACACTTTATAAAGCCAATTCATTACTTGGTAGAAGGAGCTACTACTATTTAACTAATTTCTCATAGTCACAGAAGACAAGATCTTATCAGGCTCATATGGATTCATGATGCGGATCACATTAGACAAGATCTTAATCAATGTAAACAATTTTTTTTTCAGTGTATGTTACGTATACTAGAATTCAGGATATTTTTTGTAAACAAAGACATTTATGAATAAAAACCTAACTAAACTGATATCAGTGAATGGAACAGCAAGGTAACCACTAAAAACTAAATCAACAATTTTTAAACAATGCATAGGTAATTTGCAAACGTGCGATATTAACTTTAAGCCCATAGAGAGGGTACCAGTGATAAGTTTATTCATTTGGGTAAACGGGTCCAACTATTTTCGTGTTTATGTAAAACATGGCTATCCCAATTCCGACATATTGCAATTAACTCGATCGAATACGGTCTCTGATTTATGTGCTTAACGCATTCACTGCCTAAGCGGTGCGATCTGTTAGGGCGGGCGCGCCGCCCTTGGACACTTTGGACAGTGACGCGACGCGACGCTGAAATCCAGCACGGGCGTTATGGGCGGGCACGTTATGTGTTTATTTAATGTGCTCATTATACTTTATGTTATGTATACTTACTTTTATTAGATACAATAGATAGATAATACATAATTTATGTTTGCAACTGCAACACACAATACAAAGAATTAAATTAAAAAACAATAAAAAGGTATGTACTTACATCATAACTTATCTAACATAAAAATTATTTATGATTTATTGGAGGAATAACGCTTGGAAACAATTAGCCGGTACGTACATATATTCCATACTTTTTTGAATGAAGTACATAGGTATATGTTATATTATGTATATATTCAAAAAAGTACGGATTCTCAGTTATTTAAGTAGGAACCTACCGTGTGTGCTGCCTGACAAAAAGGCAATACCTACTCAGCGCAGAGCTTTGCTCGAAGAGCAAACACTGATTTTCAGTCTCTGAGGTGACCAGATAAACGAAACACCAAAAAAACAAATAATGTGTGTTTGCATGTTAGGTAGTGGTTCTTTTGTTTCCTGGCGCTACCTACCAAATTGTTGTCAAAATAAAGTAAGCCATCCACCAGTCCACTCCACCTAAGGTTAGAAGGATTTCTGTCCAAAATTAGTAAAATTTGCATTATGTTCGCCTAATATTGTGCGCAAGGAAGTAGGTATATTCTATCTATACCTAGGCACCAATTTTTTATTTATTTATGAATCATCACCCAAACAGATCGTCTACGTAGGTAGGTATACCTACCTATAGCTTATTTAACCTACCTATATACAAGATATAAACGAATGAGATGTGCCGTTCCAAGACGTTCGGCAGGTTTTGATGAAATATATCAACGTTGTTTTCGGACGGGATATTATTCTGCAAGTGGATAAACACAAAACAAGAATGACAACTATTTAAACCTCTTGTTTAAATAGGTTTCTATTGTGTCTATGTACCTATTATCATTACTAGACGTGTGTGTGATCCAGTCATAGGAAGTACCTAACAAAGAAAACATTTTCACTAGTAATTATAATCACCTCCTGGTTCACAAAGATCATAGGTGTGTGTCATCTAGGTTTATGTTGTCCATTAGGTAGTAGGGTGGAGCGAGATTTTTTTTTTACATTTGCACTTTTGAATACCGCCTAAAAGTTGCATCTTATTACGAAGGTTACGAAAAAAAATTTAATAAAAATATTGCAACCCTTTTTCAGCCCTCTACTGCCCTTTGAAAATTTCAAAATAGTGTAAAAATAGGACTAAATAATAAAAATCGTTGTTAAATATTTAACTGTTTTTTTATGTTGAATAACATATTTTCGTATCTCTAAATATAATATACGTCATATATAATAATTTGTATATCATTCTAAGGTTGTTATGAAGTCAAACGATACGTTAGCAAACGGGCCGATTTTAAACAAAATTCATTGATTGATAACAGTCGGTGCGTAGCTTTGCAACTTGAATTGTTGACATTAGAATACCTATTTCGAATTCGAGTTAGCTATTTTTCAAACTTCCCTCGTCTTACGAATTTATTTTATTTGTTTAGCTTAGTATTCAATAAGTTAAGCTTGTAGTTGCGTGATCTGATTGTGCTAAAGACAAAATAACGTCAAAAATAAGAACTCGAAGTGAAATAGACTGTCCTATTTATGGATCTCCTTGTTTGTTTAGTGAATCAATATTACCAACGATGGCTGATGTTTTAAAACATTTGTTGTTTATCAGGAACAAATAGAAAAGTGAAAAAAATGATTAACAACCCGCCATTTCTGAAGTTTTTGAGATTGCAGGAAATGATTTGATCGAAGTTTGGAGGAAAGCTTCTTTGCTTGTTGTTACCATACAGCCTGTAAAACAATTATTACAGTGCTGTTATTATAAGTATTTACATTTTATTCGCTTTCCAAAATCAAAACAAACTGATAACTTTTAATCAAAGCTACAGCAATAGAAAACTGAATACATAAAAGGACTTTATGATATTTGTGCTTGCTAATGTTGTCACTTGTAATTGTCCAAAAGAAAAGAAAGTATCTGTGTTAGAAAGAGCATTTTTTGCTCACCTCGAATATCTGTTATTGGTTATGGTGTTCGATGAAAAAAATTATATCAGAGAACTGGGCTTGAGACGAATAATCGCAGCTAGAAAAAATCTAAGGCCTGGTGTTCGAATATTCCGAAGAACTCCGAAGATGAACTTCAATGCCAGGGACTATACTGATATGATTACATGGAGTGAGTCGCAAATCACACCCCCTCCCATGTTATACAAAGTCAGTGACAAAGAGTTGGAAGATTCACTTGAAGCACAGCCACATATTATCTTGGAGTTTCTGGATTTTCCTTTTCAAGCACCTCTCAAGCAGTTGGGCGATGTGTTAAAATGGTGACTGAGGCATCGATGACTGTGTCTGGTGAGAAATCCAGACATGGATTCATTCGAAGTAAAATACAATCGCGGGCGATAATGCCATCGTTCGAAACCATAAAATATTATACCTAATATTTCAAATAAAACCTAAAAACGCACAATTTCGTAATTTTTCAATATTGTTTTTATTTGTTGGAAGCAGAGTATTTGTAAATCAAACTTTTGTTATCATATAATTGATGTTTTATTTACACTACCCCTTTAAAACACGTCGTTATTTATAGTTGTGTTTAGTAGTAGACAGATTTTAGAAAGTTGCGTAAAAAGAAAATATTTAAAATTTTAAACGAAGGTAGAGGGCTCAAAAGTATATTTAAAAAATAAAATAAAAATATACTTTTTATTGTCTTGCCCATATGCAACTTTTAGCAGGTATTCGAAGTCGATTACGTTACTTTTTTTTTCTTTCATACATTGACGCTCCACCCTATTAGGTAGGCACCTTATTAGATAGGCCTACTGTTTAAATTCAAAGCGACTTTTATTAAGCACTATCCTTCTGCTGGGCAAAGATTACAAGAACAATATCGTCTTTTAAAGGATGGCGTCGACAGGCCGACATCGGACGGTCCGCGCTACTCGCATCAAACCCTTGCCCACTGGGGTGCCATCTTTTGCACCCTCGTGCATGAGCTCTTAGGCAGCTGAAGGTAAAATGACAGTCAAATATTTTTTCCTTTATTTGCAGGAGCATGACGCCCCACTGGCTCCTGATCACCCTCTCGTGGGTCGGCTCCGCGCGGCTGCAGTACATCCACACGGGCGGCCCCATCGCCGACTCCTTCAACAACCCCCTCGAGTCCCTTCTCCAGTATCCGGTCCCCTACGCCAACTACTTCAACCAACCCCCCACCTCGGACAACCACCAGAGCGACCCAGAACATTTCCTGCGCAGACGGAGAACTATCGACGACGAGGCTGACGGATGGGTTCCTAACATCAATATGATAGACTCCTACGTCCCAAGCGCCGCCCTGGTCAGAAACGTAGAGGTGCCCTTAACATTTGACATGGAAAGCAATCAAACGGACGAGGACAAACGCAACTTCAGCCCGTGGGGAGGGAAGAGGACCGTCGATGAGCCCGTGGGGCAATCCTGGACCTGGAAGCGATCCAAGGCCCTCAGAGAGCCCAGCATGCCGAAACGCGTCCGCTTCAGCCCGTGGGGCGGGAAACGCAGCGGGCAGATGATCTACAAGCCAGGCCTGAAAGGCTCCCGGATAATCTTCTCCACGTCCATTCCAGAACTGACGAGAATAGTATCGAACTACGCACCTAACGGGAAGGGATTCGACCTGGCCGGACTTCGACTCATACACCCGTCGCTGGTGGACAAAAGGCATCCATTGAAAATGCTAGCACTGGGCGCGCAACTGGACGACGGAACAATGAAGGAGTCGCTACCGTTCAAGGCTTTCCTGGATTCTTTGCCGAAGAACTTCAAGCCAGGCCACACTTACAGCGACGTGCATCTCAAGAAGGACGGGAAGAGAAAGGTGAAGTTCAGCGCGTGGGGAGGCAAACGCTCTCCGCCGATCATCGGACCTATTTGGACGCCCGCACCGCAAGATGCCCAAGAATCCACCCTCAGTACGATACTTCTCACTATCAGAAGCGACCCCAAACTCGGTGAAGGATACTATGTAAACAAACTTAAGCTTACATAAACGTAATTTTATTAAAACGTTCTGCAGCTGCTTTAGAATCGCTACGTCGTCAACTCCGCCTAGGGTTCACGTTCTGTTTTATCTACGATTCGCAGCATGTGCCATACAAGTTTGCAAGTAAATAGTAACTTTGATTTGAATTCTATTCTGAATCAATAACGCTAGAGGCGACTTAGGGCGATTGCTTTGTTAACTTTAAATTTATTTACCTAAGTAGGTACAAAGTCAACATTTGATTTTGTTAATGAAGTTCCTATGAAAACCTTATGTTGAATACATAGGTATTATTTGCCAAACTATTTGTTTCTCCAATACTCAAGTTTGTTTTAATGGCTGGTCAGACTTCTCAACTAATCAATTTTGTTTCATTTTGAAATCAGTTGTTTATTGATTTTGATCATGTAGGTATAAACTTAATCAATTTGTATGATATTGTTATAGGAATGCATATCTTCAAAGAAATGGCTGGATTCCTTGAAGTTTGTAATCCTATCTTATGGGCCTTTTCACCATCTTAACTTAACCAAAGCCAGTTACAACTGCTAGTAACTAAAGATTGTAACACTTAAGTTTAACCCTGTCATTGCTAGTCCATGGTGAAATTGGCCCTAAGTGTTATTTCTAACTTGTTATTGTAAACTAAGGTAGTTACTATGATTCTATGATGAACAAGGTAATTAAAATAAATATTATCTTGAATTGCACATTTATTTTTGTCCTTTATAACCTATAATGGTTCAATATTATTACCTGAATACATACTTACATTACATACATGGTATTTTAGAAGAAAAATCAACAGGTTTCATAAACATAGATATGAATTAAAATTAATGATTCTAGCGAGATAGATTTAATGGAATTAGTAGTTATAAAGGTTTATTAACAAACCACATTTATTTTGTAAACATTTTCGAAATTTAACAGAACTTACAACTAATTAGAACCTACTTGATTACACAACTAATAACTTTCACAGAGAAAAAAGTTACCGATAAACTGCCAAATTCTTTAAGCAGTTTTGTTTCCATTTGTCATTTTTGTAATTCTTTTTAATGCAAAGGTTCAGTATGTTGGCAAAATATGTTTAAAATACATAAATGCAAATTTATATATTCACATTGGAATTTATAAGGTCGTATGGGATATTTCATTGAATGTTTTGGGCCTTTAGACATCCACACATACTAAATGCAGTTTGTGCAATATATTTTATGCTTATAATAAATTGAATTAGTTCAGAAAGAAACCATAAATTTCTATATTGGATGCGCTTTTCAATCATATAACATACCTAATCAAAATTTAGTAGGCACCTAAACATAATATAAAATATATAGGTGTCAAACTAGCCAGTTCTCAAAATGATATGGACTCCCGAATCAGTCTCAACGGGCTTGCTCAGCTGCCCGACTTTCAACTTGAAAGCCTCCTCTTCAAAAGCGGCTTGCATCTGACCGCGTCCAAAGTGCCCCAGATCACCTCCACGCTTAGCCGATGAACAGTCAGAGTATTTACTAGCGAGATCCGAAAATGTAGCATCTTCTGCTACAATCTGCTTACGATAGTTTTTAACCATCTCCAACGCCTCATCTTTGCTGCGGGTGATGTTTTCCTCGCGCCAGGAGGAAGGTCGACGGCTGCCCGAGTGTTTGACTAACAAGTGGCTGCAGCGGACCTCACCGGGGTCTGCGGGGGCTTCTGGGCGCTCCCATTGAGACTTCTTGGTGTAAGTGTTGAGGTAGTAAGTCATACCTGTGGACCGGCTGGTCCTCATCTCCCAGCCTTCGGGAAGCGGCGCTTCGCTCTCCTGAGCAGACATTCTGGAATGGTTTTTGAATGTTCATCCCGTGGACATGACAGAACTTATACATAAAGCAGCTATAAATAATTCCTCAACGCTCAACGCCTACAAAAAGAAAGTTATCGAGATTGTTGAAACTAACTGGAGTTGTTTAAACAAAGATTAAAGTGATCAAGGACAAAAATAAAACAAATTTTATTGATTGAGAATGCTAGTTTTCATGCTAGTCCACCATAGAAACACGGTAAAATTGTTGAATTGGATTCTTGGGAAACGTAGCGTACCTATTGAAACACGAAAATAACCTACAAGTTTTGCCCCAGGAAAGCAAACAATTGAAATCATAGATGAATGCTTACCTGGAGATTCAGCTGAAGATGCTTCGTGTAACAATTAATTAAGACTTCAACGACAGGAAAACACAAATTCACAAAACCGACAACGAACGACGACGGCTGAGAGAGAACACGAACGTATTTCTTTCTTTCTAAAATTTTGACAGGACGCGACTGCCGGCCGATTGAATAAGAGAGCATCTTAAACTTGACATTGACACATCCACAACTATTTTTGACATTGACAGTACGGTAAATGGAGAGTACAACAAGTGACATCTCTTCGAAGATTAGCAAATCAAACTGCTTTCTTACTAAGCCGCTAGATGGCATACTATTGCGAGAGACCATAGTATTCTACGATTCCTCTAAGCGAGAGACATAAAGATCATAATAAAGATAGAGGGCGCCTCTTTCTACCATTTTCTTCAACGCTATGAAGAAACCTTTCTTTCCTTGAAAAACTTTTTGCCAAACGGTCCCAGATAAACTATGCAGGGAGTTAAATTAGTGATCAATGTCGCCACTGGCGACTCGCCAGTCACCTCCTTATTTACCTACATGGTTCCATTTCGGACATGTTTTTAATTTATTGCTTTGGCACTCAATAGTGGCCTAGTTACCTACCTACCTAAATAGGTAATTATTGTACCTAGGTAGCTACAATAATTATTTGTACAATTTAATTTTACTGTAGGTAGTTTCATAGATATAAAGTAAATTTTTACAAATTTTTAGATTGGTAACTGTAAGTAGGTAGGTACCTACCTAGCTAGGTACAGCTAGGTACATCTAGGTAAGGAGGTGAAGTGTGGGACAAATCTTGCAACAGTTATCCTCCACCGATTGATCTGATATTTGGCTTACAGTGTACGAACGTACTTATGTTAGTTCAGTGACAGTACAATGTTATGGTACCATCGAGTTGGTCTGGTAATGGCGACAGACGGTGGCCATAGGAACTCCTAAACGAAACGACGTAGCCCCGTCGAGTTTAGTTTCGTTAGATTTGTCTTCCCAAGCACTTTGGATAGATGATGTGATGACCAGGGTCCTGAGGGGTGAGTCTATTTGACGTTAGTAACGAGACGTGATCGTAACGTCTCCTTTTTCCATAAAATTTGTTACAGCGCCTCTATCGTTCGGTCAGGGAACTACGCTCTCGATCGCTATACCGGAATAAAGAAAATTCCGTGGCTGTACTTTACTAACGTAAGGAGATGTAAAAATCCTTTATTTCATAGTTCTTTAATAATAACATAAACATGTTACAGTACAGGTCACTTATTACTGAATTATGTAAATAATACATAATGCTGGACATAATAATAATAATGCTGGACAATTCACACAGCATTATCTAGCCCCAAACTAAGCAGAGCTTGTGTTATGGGTACTAGATAACTGATATACTTAATACAATACACTACATAGATAGATATTTTTTATTATACATAGAAAACACCCAGACCAACGGAACAAATTTCTGCAGATCGTACACAATTTTTTTCCGAGGCGGGAATCGAACCCGCAACCTCCTGCGTCGCAGGCGGACCTTCGCCCGCTGCGCCACGGAGGTCGTCAATATAATACAATATTAAAATTAAAATAAACCATTTTAAAAATTAAATAACATCATAATCAAATCACACATTTTATAATCATAAAACTGTATGGAAAAAGAAGACGTCACGCTCGACGTCTCCTTTTTGAAGCAATTTGGTACTTTCGTCGAATAGACTCGCCCCACTGATCTACTTGATTCATCCATTGATATCCAATGATTTAGTTAGATATGGCGCAGATATTATAATACTATGGTTAAGGTAATAAAGTCATACCTACGCATTTTAACGAGACCTACCTACCTGCTTCCTAGTTGATAAAGGTAATTGACCAAATGCTGAATGCAAAAGCGTGAAGCAAACAAAACGCCAGCAGGCATGATTTGGCTAATGATGTTCGCATTTCAGTTGATTGCCGTGAAATGCTGTTCATTTATCAATGATGCTCAATTTCAGTGTTTATTCACAATTTCACACCATTCTAGAAATTTATTGGTTTTTGGCACAGAGTTGGCATCAGTGTGTCATCATCATCAACAAACCTACAACCAAAATCTCTGTCTAGCTAAAATGTCATCAGGTTGGGATTTAGTATACGGTAAACGTTTAATGGTTACTTATTATTAGGAAGGTACCTACCGTACGTCACTAACTATACAGGGTTATTGGTAAATTACTGACACTACGTTATCTGCCCATCATCACGAACTCTGTTCGGTCTTTATTCTAAAAATTGGTAGAGAATAAATTATATTAGTAGGTAACCCCTCCATTCACTAATTATAAATTAGAGGAGCTTTATTTGAAAGTAAACTTAAAAACGGTTCTGCCCTTAATTATCAGTGAGTGTGTGTACTCGGCTGACTCCCAGCCAGACTGATGCCACATAAATCATCGTTTGTAGATGTAAAGTAGGCCAATGATGTTGATGTGGATTGAAATGGGAATGGGAGATCGGTCTTTAGGTGATGGTCATTTACAATAAATTTTAAGAATTAAGAGTTAGCGTCTTCGCGTGCATGTTCGTGATGTGGATGGGTAGAAGATGCAGTTCGCGTAGTGTCAGTGAATTACCAATAACCCTGTATAATGGTGTCAATTCAGATGTAATTTAATAATTACAATATTGTTCGGTACCTACTAAACAAAACTAATTTGGACTAAGCAGGACTAAAAATTATGCCATTCTTTTTATTTCTATCGTTATGAAATATCTACTGCATCATTTTTAGGGCACCATTTTTAGGGTTCGAGATCGAAGATCGGTTTTGAAACCCTAAGGTCTCGCTTTGTCTGTAAATCGAAAAAATACCCATTCTCCGCCCCTATCTCGGAAGATTGCAGAGCGATCCACGTTAAATGTATCGTTTATAGATTTGAATTTATATTTTACAGGATAAATACAGAGAAGTTTGTAAAACCAAAACTTTTTGAAAAATTGTTAAAAAGGGGGGGAATATTTTTAAATGGGGGCTACCTCACCGAGTGGGTTGTCAAATGATAGGTATCGGTTTGTACATTTCAAAAAAGGTTTCAAAGTTTCTGTAAGTTTCATACTTTTTAAAATATTTCGAACAGAGTCGCAATTGACGACTTCCGTGGCGCAGCGGGCGAAGGTCCGCCTGCGACGCAGGAGGTTGCGGGTTCGATTCCCACCTCGGGACAAATTTGTGTACGATCTGCAGAAATTTGTTCCGTTGGTCTGGGTGTTTTCTATGTATAATAAAAAAAATATCTATCTATGTAGTTTATTGTATTAAGTAGGTATATCAGTTATCTAGTACCCATATCACAAGCTCTGCTTAGTTTGGGGCTAGATAATGCTGTGTGAATTGTCCAGCATTATTTAAAGTTTTTGTTTTTATAGTGCGTAAGCCTCACACTCTGGCAAATTTCTAAGAAATTAAATAACATCGCAAAAATTTACGACTTCGGCGGGACTTGAATGCGGAATGACTTGAAAACGGAAGGATGCGGGTTCAAGTCCCGCCGAAGTCGTAAATTTTTGCGATGTTATCTAATTTCTTACAGCATTATTTATTATTTATTTATTTATTTAATTTTTCCATTCCGACCCCCCTTTCTCCAAAGGTTGCAGAGCGATCTATCTGAAATGTATGTAACGTTTGTAGTTTGTAAAACGAACACTGAAAAATGCGATTTGATTTTTAAAAGGGTGGATACGTCACCGAGTGGGTTATTAAATGAAAGGTATTCGTTTGCACGTTTAAAAACAGTTTTTAAAAATTCTGTAGAGTACAGACTTTTTGAAATATTTTGAATGAAGTCAATAAATTGACTTAATTTCCAGAGTACCTACTATTTTAGGTAGGTATTCATCAAATAGCGATGTCTCTAACCGGTACCTTTAGTACATCTACCTATGTATAATCGACAAACGTTCGAAACCCTCGGCGCGCGGATTACATTCCCACTTGACGTTCTCTTTAATTATAGGCACCTAATTAACTAGGTATAATTATTATCCCACATAGTGGCAAACAGTTTATTTAAGAGAAAACCGTATAAGAAATGGACTTGGACCTCGCCAAATGGACTGTACCATAATGAAATCGACTACATACTGACTAATAAACCTACTTGTATCCATAACTTTGACATAATTAACAACCTAAATTTTGAAACAGACCACCGTATGATAAGAATAAAACTAGCCATCTCACAAAAACGCCGAAGTAGATTCTTTATAAAGACACACCATAAACATGCTAAAAACCTACCAAAAGTTAACCGAGAAAATGGTATTGAATTAGAAAACAAACTCATGCAATGCATACATAGTGCAGACAATATCCAACATCAATACAATGAGATAGAAAAAGAAATTAAAGAAATTATTACTCGTCTTCCAAAGATTAAAGAACACAACAAACCCCTATCGAAATGCACAAAGGAATTGTTAGAGGACAGAAAAATGCTATATAAAGAGAAACGAACAAAATTGATACGGGAAAAAATTACTCAAATAAGCAAACAAATAAATAGAAGTATTACAAAAGACAAACAACATCATAGACATGAAAAATTGAAGGTGTATATAGAAAAATTTGGAGCAGTTAGGAAAGCATACAAAGAACTAAAGAATAAAAAGGAGTGGACAGAGTGTCTGAAAGATAAATCTGGAAATACAGTAACCAAACGACCAGCTATAATAAACCAAGCTACAAGTTTTTATAAAGATTTATATGCGAGAGACGAACCAGAATATCAAAGTAATAACCAACTCCACTGCACCACAGATTCTGATAATACCACTCACCTTAACCCCACCGATATTACCAGTCAGCAATGCATACTGAAAAGTGAAATAGAATATGCAATCAACACACAGAAAATGGATAAAACCCCGGGGGAAGACAACATTACAAATGAAGTCCTGAAAGCCTTTTCGGAAACATTGCAAGCCCCTTTACAGGCATTATTCAACAATATCCTGTTTGAAGGCCATGTGCCAAAACAGTGGTGTGAATCCACAATTATACTACTACACAAGAAGGGCAAAAGAGACGATCTAAACAACTATCGTCCTATTAGTCTCATGTCTAATATGTATAAAATATTCTCCAAATTAATACTCAACAGGTTATCCAGACCATTAGATGAGCAACAGCCACGGGAGCAAGCTGGATTTCGAAAAAGCTATTCAACTTTAGACCATATCCACGTGGTAACACAAGTCATAGAAAAAGTCAAAGAGCACAGAATGACGCTATACATATGCTTTATTGACTATAAAAAAGCTTTCGACTCTATAAAACATGATGCTATATGGACTTCTCTAGCTTCACAAGGTGTTGAAAATCTATATATAAACCTTCTACGCAGTCTGTATAAAAACATCAGTGCAAAGGTACGATTGGAGAGTGAAGGCTCACGTTTCCCTATTGAGAAAGGAGCCCGTCAAGGTGACCCCCTCTCGCCGAAAATCTTCTCCGCTGTGCTAGAGTCTATATTTAGAAACCTGAAATGGGAAGAGAAAGGCTTACGGGTTGACGGGGAATACTTGAGTCATCTTAGGTTTGCAGATGATATAGCTATATTTGCTGAAAGCTCTACACTACTAGAAGAGATGATAAATGAAATAGCAAACGAAAGCAGGAAAGTTGGTTTAACTTTAAATACTTCTAAAACTAAAATAATTACTAATGGAAACCAAGACATTGTATTAGTTGGGAATGAAAAAATTGAATATGTAAAAGACTACATATATTTAGGGCAAATGGTGTCTTTTCAAAAATGCACTAGTGACGAAGTACAAAGCAATTGCTTGGAAGAAATATTGGAGTCTCAAGGAAATTATGAAAAACAAAGAAATAGAGATAAACATCAAGAAAAAACTATACGAAGTCACCATCCTACCATCATTGTCATATGGCTGCCAAAGCTGGTCACTGAAGAAAGAAGATGAAAACAAGCTATCAATTTGCCAAAGGAAAATGGAAAGAAGCATGCTCGGAATAAAACTTAAAGACAAGGTAAAAAACAAAAAAATCAGAGGTGAGACAAAACTAAGGGACGTCGTAGAGGTCATAAGATCCTTAAAATGGAATTGGGCTGGGCACATGTGCAGGATGGAAAACAATCTTCACGACTCTACTCCCCGTTGGGCCAAGAAAATCACAGAGTGGATCCCAAGGAATAAGAAGAGACCTAGAGGTCGACCGGAGAAGAGATGGCAAGACATCTTTGTGAAGAGAGCTGGTCCTAACTGGATGACAAAGGCCAGAGATAGGAAAGTCTGGAAAGAGCTGGGGGAGGCCTACGCCAAAAAAGGCGACTACTAGCTTAAGCAAAAATTGTAAATAGATAGTTATATAAGTAGTTACATAAGAAGTAGGAAATAAAGGCTAATTTTATTTATTTATTTTATTTATTTAATTATTATCCCAGGTACCTTTTAGGCTAAATTAGCTAGCTCCCTAGGTACGTTGCAACCTAGCATGTGAGCGAAGCCGAGAGCTGAAGCTAGCTGTAAAATAGTTGTTTGAAAAACTTTTATGAGTAAATGAGGCATGAAATAGAGGCATGAATAAACAGCATTTTATCACAAACTTTCATACAAAACTACGAGAATGAGTAGACAGAGATACGCAAGTTGTCCGTATATTTTTCAAGGCTTAAAATAAATCTGTTTGAATTTTTAGTTCAATTGGAGACCTACCAACATTGTTTATTTTTTCTGGGGCCTTTCCTTGTTCATTTGCATTTTGTATATTTGGAGTATAATTTCCTTGTAATTTTCAAAAGAAAACCTATTAATATTCTCAAAATCTAATATTTTAACCGGTAGGTTGCAATTTCAGATTGGTAACTGATTCACGCCCAGATAAATGTGAATACCTAACTATAAAATAATAAGTCAAGAGCGAGTTGCGGACTCGCGCACTAAGGGTTCCGTATAATTGTAAGACCACGTTTCTTGAAAACAATCATGATTCGAGGTCTAACCCTATAGGTTCTTCGAGGGAAGTACCCTATAGGTTTTAAATATAATATCCTTTTGTGAATTTTTGAAGTCGCATAAAAACATAATTTGTCGCGAGAATTAACCCCGTAACCTTTTGCACCTCAAGGTCTCGCCCACTGCGCCAGTTAAGTCGTCGAAAGTTCAGAAATAGTATGATTTAAAAACTTATCTTACTCAGAAAACTGCTCTCACGGTACACCCACGTTGGGCAAAATACGTCATAGATAAAATGTAATGAAATATGTTATTTGTGATGTTTGATGATTTTATGATGTGCCGTGTAGAGCTGGCTTAAAATTTGCACCACGCCAACTCTTCCCACAGATGTCGTAAGAGGCGACTAAGGGATATCAACCGGCGGCGGGCGGCAGCGCCTCCTGCAGAACAATAGTACCACCGAACTGCGATCCCCAACCTGCATGTCCAGCGTTGGGATTATGGCATTACCCCCATGAGATAAAAGCCAATAAGGCGCTTATCTGGGAGAGGCCTGCGTCCAGCAGTGGACCAATATATGCTGTTGAGGTGAGGTGATGATATTAAACTAGAACGGTTGATGGTCGTAGCTTGGACTCGTGGTATGTCAAAGGCTCGCTACTACATAGGGTCTACGCCGTAGGCTCGTAGCAGTGCTACATCGTAGGCTCGTAGCAATGCTACATCGTAGGCTCGTAGCAATGCTACATCGTAGGCTCGTAGCAATGCTACATCGTAGGCTCGTAGCAAAGCTACATCGTAGGCTCGTAGCAATGCTACATCGTAGGCTCGTAGCAATGCTACATCGTAGGCTCGTAGCATTGCTACATCGTAGGCTCGTAGCAATACTACAACGTAGGCTCGTAGCAGTGCTACATCGTAGGCTAGTAGCAATGCTACATCGTAGGCTCGTTGCAATACTACATCGTAGGCTCGTAGCAATGCTACATCGTAGGCTCGTAGCAATACTACATCGTAGGCTCGTAGCATTGCTACATCGTAGGCTCGTAGCAGTGCTACATCGTAGGCTCGTAGCAGTGCTACATCGTAGGCTAGTAGCAATGCTACATCGTAGGCTCGTTGCAATACTACATCGTAGGCTCGTAGCAATGCTACATCGTAGGCTCGTAGCAATACTACATCGTAGGCTCGTAGCATTGCTACATCGTAGGCTCGTAGCAGTGCTACATCGTAGGCTCGTAGCATTGCTACATCGTAGGTTCGTAGCAATGCTACATCGTAGGCTCGTAGCAATGCTACATCGTAGGCTCGTAGCAAAGCTACATCGTAGGCTCGTAGCAATGCTACATCGTAGGCTCGTAGCAATGCTACATCGTAGGCTCGTAGCAATGCTACATCGTAGGCTCGTAGCACTGCTACACTATAACCTCATTGTTAAATTAGTAGATATAGACATGTTCATGTCGTGACTTATTCGTGACGAAGCGACAGAAATCAAAAATATCACTTTATACCTATCCGTGTCAGTGTTTAAATTTATAATTTGACCTTTTCGTGTACATTTATTGTATTTATGGAAATGAAGAGTTTTTGATTGTGATTTTTTATTTTATTTTGACGTTTGACCCCTACACCTCAGCCCGTGGATGCCATAAGAGGCGACTAATGGAACCTACTAGTGGCACTTTCTTTTATTAAACTTGCCCTGCAAAATCGATTTTTGAAAATTCGTTTAACATAATAATAAGATAAAATAGGTGGTGGCGCTGATTTGGGTCGAGTTTGCCCCTTAAAAAGATTTTTTAAAAACGACTTTTTGACGATCGATGCGGCGGCGGCGGGCGAAGGTCCTCTAGCGACACAGGAGGTTGCGGGTTTGATTACCGCCCTGTGACAAATATTTGTATGAGCTAATATTTGTCCGGGTGTTCTGGGTATTTTCTATGTATAATAAAATAAAAAGTATCTATCTATTTATGTATATATATTGTGTTATGTATATCAGTCTCAGATACACATAACACAAGCTCTGATTAGCTTGGGGCTAGATGATGATGTTTGGATTGTTCAGTATTTTTTTTTATAAATATAAAATTTTACAATGCGATCTGTTGCTGTTACCAATTCGCCTGAAATCCGTGGTGATTATAGCAAACCTCCCTCGTTTGGGAGATGGCATGTCCAGCAGTGGGGGTATATGCCGATGAGAAGAGGATAGATATTGATAAATAAACAAATAAATAATAAATAATGCTGGACAATTCACACAGTATTATCTAGCCCCAAGCTAAGCAGAGCTTGTGTTATGGGTACTAGATAACTGATATACTTAATACAATACACTACATAGATAGATATTTTTTTTATTATACATAGAAAACACCCAGACCAACGGAACAAATTTCTGCAGATCATACACAAATTTGTTCCGAGGCGGGAATCGAACCCGCAACCTCCTGCGTCGCAGGCGGACCCTCGCCCGCTGCGCCACAATACAGATAATGATCAGTATATGTAGAATAGACAAAGCAAAGTGTTAACACGTTCAAGCCACCATGATTTTCATAATGTCTTGCCCGATGCCGCGTACATTCGCGGACGCACCAGGAGCGTCACTGACTCTGGAATAAAAATTACGTGGACAGGGCAAGCTGGTGGCACTGGACGTGTTAACTTCTTGAATAAACAATGCCCGTATGATTACTACAGTACGGGAAAAGTAAACGAAGATCTTATTAGCTTTTCTTTGACCACGTCCGTTTTATATGAGGCTTCATTATCTCCACGGTGTTAATGTTTCAAAGCAAATAAGATTCAAGGCAAAGGTATCCCTACCTACTAATATTATAAAGCCGAAAGTTCGTGAAGTCTGAATTTTTGTTACCTAGGATCTCCAAAACTACTGAACAGATCAAGATGAAATTTGGCGTACGTTTAGAGCAGTCTAACTTAGATAATAGGCTACTTATTATACCGAAAATACGCGCGCGAAGCCGCGGGCAGAAGCTAGTAGTAAATATGAGCTTTTTTTTAGTAAAAAGTCTTTCTAAATATATCTATATAAATACATATTTTATTGATAAAGAAAATTACTATAAACAATCATCGGTCACAAAAAAAATTATAGATAGAAATTAGAACTAAGAAATTAAATTATAAGTATCCTACTTTTTTTTCGCCTTCGACGGGACTTGAACCCGCATCCTTTCATCAGTACGGGAATGAACTAACAAACTACACCACGAGGTCAGTGGTCAGGTGTCGAAAATTTTTAGGCTATTATATAGTAGGTAATCACCATTCTAATACTTATGTACCTATTATAAATGCGAAAAAGTGGACATTTATGAATGAAAAAATGATGGATGCATGGATGGATGGATGGATGTTTGTTTCCTCTTCAAGCCATAACAACTGAACCGATCAGGCTGAAGTTTTACATACAAGATATAAGCCTGGAATCAAACATTGCCTACTTTTTATCCCATAAAACAGTTCCCATAGGATAAAAATTTAAACGTTTCCATAGAATAACCGCGTGCGAAGCTGCGAGCAAAAACTAGTTGCTCATAAACTACTTGCGGTATCTTTTTGATATTTTCCCTAATGTAGTAATCCACTCTATCTATAAAACTTTCCTGAAAAGCCTCGCGAAAAACCGTACACATAATTAAGTCTACGATTACCGCTAATCATATTTCTATACATCATTCAATAGTGTCAACATGAAAAACCTATTAAAGTTTTTGAGTGGTTCGCCTATAACGTGATTGGTTGACTGGTTTTGGCGGAGGCGTTCGGGGCTCCTGATTGGCCGAGCTTCAGCGTAAGTAGTCGAGTTTTCGCGCGCTCTGCATCAGTATAAACTTTTCCGCGCTGCGTGGCGTTCTAATTTAGAACGAAGTTTTCATTCGGAAGTTATGAAGAGTGCTTAGTCGTTGCGGGTTTTTATTTTTCTTGCTGCTGCGCGTAAAGGTAAGAACTATTTTATTAGATTTTAATTTAAGAAAATATCACAGTTTTTTATCAACCTAATTCCATAGCCAAATGTTCTAACATTAAAACATACAAGACAGTGGAAACAGACACCAATTCTGTACCAACTTTTCAAATACTGAAGTACCTATAATTTTTTTGGGTGTGTAGTTACTCGTATGAAGAAATAAAGTGATATTTTTGATTTCTGTATGCTTCAGTAGGTATGTAAAGTAAAGGAGCGAGGAAGAAAGCTTTAGCCTGTTAGCTGAACATAAGACAGATAGATATAAGATTTTTTCGAAAAAACTACAAACCAATTCTAAATTCTTTAATACCTACTTATACAGGTTTTGAAGTTTTGCTGGGTACGAAGTAATCACTCGGAAATAATATATTTTATGGACCATCTCGAGGTCATTATATAAAAAATACTAACTGTTACCCGCAACTTCGTTAGCGTGGTAGGTAGGGTACCTACCTTACTAAAGGACACATCAGTGAACGGAAAAACATTTGCATAGAAAAAGCGAATACATCTGTGACTTCTCACACGAAGCATTTATATTTTCCATAGAATGTACCTACCTTTAGCAATTAATTGATTTATTTCGTTTCTTTGCTGGATAAAAACGTTCAGGGTAATTTTGATATTTTACAAAGCAGATAAAAACATTACAAATTCAATCACTTTTTTGACAAAAATAGATAACATTGCATAGACGGACTTTTTATCTATGTTTTGGTTTCTCGTTGGACGTGATGTGTAAATTATCAAACCCTTCTTTTAAATTCTTAATCGGGGGCGAAGCCCTACAAAAAGTAGGCTATTGATTAAGTTAGGCTACATTTTAAATGTATGCCAAATTTCATTAGGATCTGTTCATTAGCTTTGGAGATCCTAGGTAACAAAAATTTCACATTAAACAAACTTTCTGATTTATAATATTAGTAGGAAGTACTATAAGAATCATTAAAAATTAAATAAAATACAAATTAAAAAAATACATGCAGCCGAACATAGAAAATCCCCATTTTTTAATGTCGACAAAAAAACAGATGTTATAGATACACATTCCAATAGTTTTGGGTCAAATCGATGATCCTTCCGGTTCCGAGGAATTCATAGCCCAACCCAATTGGAAAAATTACTCGTAAAATGGTAAAACAGGCTGAAAACAATATTTTAAATAAAAAAATATTGACTCAGACACTCAAGTCAATGTAATCAAGAAAAAAAAATTGACTTGAGTTTCGATCACTGTTTTTAAAACTATCTTAAACAGTATAAACTATTAAATCCATCATGGCTTAACACTAAAGTCATTTACAACGGGATATCTACCATGAAAGCTCAAAATTCAAATCATGGTAAATATCCCGTTGTAAATGACTTTAAACACCTGCTTATACATATAGTTGTAAAAACAGTGAATTTACTTGATCGAGATCAGTAAAACAACATTGATATTCGAACTTAACGCAGTAGGTAAGGTAAGGTACACTAAATATATTTATAACTTAATCATCATCATCAGCCTATATATGTCCACTGCTGGACATAGGCCTCCCCTAATGACAGCCCCGTAGCACCCTGTCTTCAGCTTGCCGCATCCAGCATCTACTTGCAGTCTTTCGCAGATCGTCATCCCACCATTCCATTTGATCAGTAAAAATAAGTTAAACTTGGTAACTATTGCTAAATATAACATATAAATTTTATTTACTATTAATTTAATTCATAATTATATATATTTAAATATATATTTCGCGGGACAAATAGTAATCCTTCGGGAATATACTAAAAATAAATTAATAGTTTATATAAATATATTCCGAGATCATTTTTTTTACCAAAAGAACCATAAAAATCAACAAAACAATCAAAATTGACGGAGAAATCAGTGAACATACATAAAAAAATTATAATAAATGTCTTACATATGCAACCGAATATAGATCCTACTCCTTTTTTCGTAGTTGGTTAAAAATAATTGTAGTCACCAAAAGGCAGAGTGGTTTCTGGAGATTTTATCACAATAATATAATACTATAAATAAGAAAGTTCGGATGTTTAGATGTCCATACATCTTGGATGTTTGTCACCTCTTTGCACCAAAACTACTGAACGGATGGGGCTGAAATTTTGCATACCTGTATGCAAATTTCAAAAGTCTTAGGCCTGGAATAAGATAAGTTTTTTATCCCAGAAATCCGTTCCAATGAGATGAAACGTTTCGCGTAAAGCCGCGGGCAGAATATATTATTATATAAATTAAGTAAATAGGTACCTAATATTTTACATAAAACCTGCGAGGTTTTTTTTATGGATAATAAACCTTCGTTTGAACGCAATCTCATCTGATAGAAAGTAAATTAATATGTGTCCGACGGTGCATCACGAAGGTCTAGAATACACCTATTCACTCTTGTCTTGAAGAGACCCAGGTTCCAAGGAGGATTAGTAAAGTTAGATGCAATTTCAATAGACCCACGTTATTCTTTATGACATATGAATTATCTTTTTGAATTATCCAAATCGGACCATTACTAACAAAGATATTAAGTAATAAACATTACGCTGTTACTGCTGGTAAAATGAAATTACGCGGGTGCGTGTGACGTCACTGACTCGGCCGAGTGAACCGAGCGGAGTGCAACCGGCACTTTTATTTCACGATTCGACGGCTAAAAAAGTGAATTAGATGCAAATCGAACACTTATTTGTTTCAAAGTCACAAATAACCAAACAAACGGCTACGGCTAACTGGCGGCGACCGAGGCAGTGACGTCACAGCGACCGTGGCGGTCACACAGTAAACTTCGCTAGTAATTTGGTCACTAATAACTTCGTAAATTATTGTCGTAGAACAATAATTTTTGCACTGTGTGTTAAGGATTTCTTAGCTCTATAAATCTGCATTCTCAACTAAAAACGTTACGGATTAGCCGGAAAAACAGAAACAGGAAGCGAGTTCCATAAATCCTTAGCGGTGCGGATAGTGAAGGTGGAGGAAAACCGCTTAGGTGCTATAAATGCTATAATTATCAAGCACTTCAAGAAACTTACCCTCGTTTTGACGTTGCTGCGGTATCTCGGCCGTTCCTCTTCGTTTTGTCATAACTTTGCACTCAACTTCAAGTCAACTTATCACGGTTTTCAAGCTGAGATGTTCCATCACATCGCATAAACTTGTAACGTTTACCGCAAAATTAAATGTTTTGGCTTCTCGTTGTGTGTTACTGTTGTGTGAGATATTTTAGATTTCGGTCACTTTGATCGTATGTTATTTATTTATTATTTATTTAAATCCTTTATTGCACACATTTATCTAAAAGTGTGTATACAAAAGGTGGACTTAATGCCGATGACATTATCTACCTACCAACCACACATGGTAGTAACAAATCAAAAGGCGAGCTATAATTAAACTAAACTTGATAAAAGTCTAATTAAAAACTACAATATAATAGTATAACAATAAACTTACCCTATATAAAACAGGTACATATAATACCATATTTATGTATAAATATTTAAAATATACATTACAATTGGTAGTTACTAACAATGTTATGATAAAGGAAGGTAGCAACAAAATTCACAAATAGCTCAAAGATCTAGGAATCGTTGCAAACAATCTACAGGTAGCTCAAATATGCAGGTCTCGAGCCTACACATTTGCTCCCCTTGCAGTTGAGACCCTAGGTCCGTGGGAACCGAGGCTCTTCGGGTTTTTAAAAAATTATCTCAGCGTCTGGTCGAAGCGACGTGTGCGCATAAATGATAATACAGCGGGGCAGCGTCTTAGGAACGCTTCCGACTGGTATTGATATGGATCAGTTGAGCTGTGGATTGTTTGCAACAGTCAGCAGTTAGCTCAATTGTTTCAATTGTAAATGCTAGTTCCAATTTATTTCTATTATTTGTTTGTCATTTTCTGTGTGAATAAGGTATTGAAAATTGCATAAGTTCAGAAACCTTCTTTTGTTATTTTTCAAGTTGGAGCAACTCGTTCCAAGGTTTTTTGTTCTCTATCCTTGTCATAAAATGTTATCTTATTGTACAGCAAAGATCCTATGACGACTATGCTTACCTTCTGGGCTTTCGATGTCTGTGTAAGATATCCAGCATTATTTATTTATTGTCAAGCCAACTCAGCCAAAGCATAGGATAATCGGATTAATGTCAGAAATAATTGTCCCGTATAGAAAATTAATGAGGATTTTTTCATCTGTACTTTACTTATTTATTATGTAAAGCCCGTTGATTATTTCATCTCCTTTTTAATTAGGTAATGGTATTAGGTATTATGTAAAAGCTAGAATGTATATTTATTCCTATTTAGGCTCTGTCGATACCTGCATATTTGCGCCTCTTGACTCACGGATGTCCTCGGAAGATGGGAAGGCGCAAGTGTGTCGACGCATGTAGCGTCCCACACAATGGGCCTCCCCAACTAGCATGGGACTAGTGTCGTACCATCGGGCCTCTTACCATCGTCACAGACCATTCGGTTCGAGATTAAGTACTTAGGCTACGATTATTTTTACTGTTCCTCTAAAAATCTATGGTAAACTAAATTAACAAACCACAAAAAGCTTTTTAAAAGAATCGATGATCAAATAAAACATCCAATGCAAACAGAAAATCTGAATAAAATATTATATTTTCGCTTCCTAAATAAACTTGTTCTTCCATTGAAAATAAAATGAAAGAAGACATTTTAGCCGTTTATTGGCAGTTCAACGAATAAATTTAATAATTGAAGCTGATTGCATACCTACCTAGGTACTACCTCCTACCTACGTAAGTGGTGGTAGGATCTAAAACCAAGAAACTTTAGATTCGGACGAGATGTACCGCTACTCATCAGTAAAGTGGACAACTCGTCCGCGGACGAGTTTTAGAATCAGACGAGAATTTGCGAAGTTGCTCTTTTTGGCCACGATGGTGAACAAAAAAAGCAACTTCGCATCTCTGCCTACACTATACAAAATAAAACTTTTACAGAGGCATTAAAAATAAGTTTATGATAGGTATCACAAACTGCAAGTTCGATTTTGAAAATTCCTTCGTTATACATAATAATAAGATAAAATAGGTGGTGGTGCTGATTTGGGTCGGGTTAGCGCCTGACTTTTAGCCATTGACGTATCAATAAAATATCATTGGGTAAGCAAAATGTACTGTGTATGACAGGAAAAGGTGATGGTACTTACCATTTCAAGTCTTCGTCAGTCGTTCAAACTAGGTTTTGGCAGATTTCTCCTGTTCAGTTTTTTTGTTGACTCTAACTTTTCTAAAAAAAAAAAATGTACCACGATTTTCTAAGTTTTATTTGTTACTCTACCATAATATAGTGATATTTATAGTTATAAATAGCGAGAGCTCAATGATGGAAACGACGAGTCAACGATCCAACTGTTTTATTGCGCTACCCTCGAATCTAAATTAAAATAGGTAGGATACCACAAAAATATAAGCTCACAAACCCCCACTGCTGAACAAAGGACTCCCCCATAGGACGCCACAACATCCATCTACTCCCTGTGAGCGCTACTTTGTCTAAAATTTGTTACTTGGTCCATCATAAAATCCTTGATATTCTAAGAGCAGAACTAGATAGATAGACAATACTTTATTCATCACCTTATAAAACAAATTTTACACATTAACATTATAGAGAACAGCAGTGGAACTGGCGGCATTATCGCTTAAGCGATTTCTTCCAGGCAACCAAAACGATGCGAAAATGATATCAGATGCCGGTGTTTCTTTACAAAAATCTAAACTATTAATACTAATACAATACAATACAATACAAAAATGTTTATTTCATTAATCAAACATTACAATTAAACGTTGATCCGTGCTCGAAACCTCCTTTTAAGTATGAAATACCTGTATTAGGAGGTAACGCTCTTCCATAACATACAATATTAATAGTCTTAAGTTTCTTACCAAAAAACATTTTACATAACTAAGTGCTAACTAAGTAACTAATACACATAATAAAATAATAATCTAAACTAATACATACAAAATAGTAATTTTACTTAGTAACTATAATGGACATGCTAAATAATTCTAGTGTGAAGTGACATTTAAAAGGAACTCATCATCATCAGCCTATATTAGTCCACAGCTAGATATAGGCCTCCCCTAATGACCGCCATAGCGCCCTATCTTTAGCTTCCCGCATCCAGCATCTGCCTGCAGTCTTTCGCAGATGAGAGGCCCTAGGGCGTCATACTCTAAGTTTGCCGAGTTGCGGTCTCCACACAAGGACACGTTTTCACCAGCGGTTGTCGGTTCCTCGAGAGATATGGCCGGCCCACTGCCACTTCAGCTCGCTAATAGGGTAATATGCAAAAAAAAAAAATTAGTTTTAATCGATTCTTTAGTTCATTATTTATCCGAAAAATGATAAAGACCTCTGTAGTTATCATCTCGAGAAAAAAAGAAGTAAATAAAAGTGTGAATCGTGTTGTCATGTCCGCTCTAACCAATACATGGGCGTTTAGAAAATTTGCAATTGAGATTTAAAATATCTACTTTTCAATGGTTAAATTTTACATCAAAAAATGCCAAAATTAATATGATTAGAGATATATCAATGGAGAATACGTATGATTTTTAGCCATTTTGAAGCCACATATATACCCTATTCTATGAGCTATGTCAATAACTTTGCTTCTCTGTCAGATGTATCCGTTACGAGTCCTCAGATAAACTCCGAGCATACTCCGCAACTAAGCAATAAATTAATCTAATTGTTTGCGTATAACAAACATGTTATTGTTGTGTTAGCTATTGTTACCAACAATGCTGAGTACCTGCCTACAAACTGCTCATGTAATTTGACTAATAACTAGATAAAGTTTGACAGAAGTTACTTAAGCGGAATTGTTACTAAATATATATCCTATCCTAAAGCCGGATACTGACCGGGGTGTTACGGGGCGTAAAGGCAAGTTTACACAGGGTCAGTGCCCAAGTCAGTAGCGGTGCCTGTGCCGGCGCCGACACTGACTTTAACTGTTTACATGGAGTCAGTAGTCGTGGTAAGTTTTTCACGGTGAGCACACGTGTGTGAAGTCAAAGGGAAAGAAAAATGAATTCGCGATAACAGCTAAAACAACGATTGAATTACTTGATATTTTTTTTTCCATTTTGCTGTTGAATGAGTTAGCGGAATTGTTAGAAAATGAATTAACCAAAAATAAACGAATTTGGATAAGAAAATGGATTGACGACAGAAACGAAACTGGTTGTTCTGCTATAATGCAATGAGATTTGAAGATCCTGCGGAAAAAGCTGGCTCATTTTCATTCACCAGCGAGACGCGATGTCACCCTGCAACGCAGCGACAGTGACTGACCAAGCACTGACTTGACTATTTACACGGGGTTTTTACCGGGGGACGCCGACTGACCTCAAAATATTCGTGTGCGAATGTACAAGTCAGCGCTGACTTCCCACCGCTGCACTGACTTCAAATCAATTTACATAAAAAAATATATGCTTTATACAATTGTTATTCAAAATAACTAGCCAGTAAAAGGTAATTTATTTCTGTTGTTGAGAAATAAAAGACTTTTCATAAAACTTACAAAGTTTTTCAAAAATTCAATAAACCGAAAGAGCTCCTACTACTCGCAGAAAAGTTGTTTCGAAATTCAAACACAACCTATACTCGATTTTTTAATTATCTGCAAAAAGATAATCCCGCAGTACTTAACCTAAAATTAACTTTCTTGTTGTTGATTTTTATACACAATTTAAAGTACTTGTCGGTAGGTACTTATTGCGTTTATAATAAAGGTCAATTTGATAAACACTGACGCAGTGCTCTAGTTAGGATCGAAGGAAAAGTGCAACATGCATCTTGACAGTTTACTAGTCCAAAGTATACTGAAGCGACAGAAATCAAGAATATCACTATATTTCTGTGACAGTGTTTAATTTACTGTTGTGACAAAGTAAATAAAAATAAATAAAAAATTTGATAATTTGACATTCTACGTGTTACATGTACCATTTGTTTTTATGGAAATAAAGAGTTTTGTTGATATTTGATTTGATTTGAGTTTTATCCGAATTATTCTGATTAATCATCTTGCTCGATAGCACATAAAATATTGATTATTTGTGAATTTGTGGAATCAACGATTAAAAATATATTTAGAAAATGCCTTGCTAATAATTTTCTATGAAATATTATGTAATTTACATAACCGGAGTCTTTGAAAACCTTTTCCCCAAGCCATTTTCTCATACTTTTTAAACTCAATACCAACAATATGTTTTCGATAAAATATTCCACGAAGGGACATCCGTTAGGCTTCATAAATTCCTAATCAAGTTTTAAGTCGCTAAGTTGTAAAATAAGTACCGACTTTGCAACAAAGTGACATGAACTTCTAGTTTTATGTGAAAGCCTCTCTTCGGTTTATTTTAGTTTCGGGGAGCAACTATTTCGAGGGTTAAATCATGGTCCGACCCGACGGTATAGGCCTAGTATATGTATAGTATATATAGTATATATGGGTATAGTAGTCGGTAGTCAAATAGGCATGTTGATCAATTCAGATGTATTTTTGAGTATATTATGGTATATCACTAGTATACAGGTTTACAATCATTCAGAGGAACAAAACATAAACAAGTTTCTTCCTTATCTGATGAAAGTAAAGAGTCAAGTATCTCTTATTTTGAACACGTAATAAATAATTTCTTATGCTATGTAGCATTTCTTTGGAAAGGGTAATCGATGAAAGACTTTTTAGAAGAAAATTGATATCAACATGACATAGTTTTTGTTTAAATGAATTTAGAACTTGTCGCGATTTTTAAATTTTACACAGACGTTTCACTTTGAATTCGCTTGAATTTTTTTAATTGAATTTTACCAAGCGATAATTCATTTAGAATTATTGCTATACACATTGAAAAACACGTCACAAGCATTTTCTGGCATTACAGCCGCAAACGAAAAAGATTTAAAGGCAATATTTTGGGTGAAACTAAAAAAAGCTAAGATATGATTTTTTAAAGATTCTTCGTGATACTTAGTTACCGTATTAATTAGAACATGGAATCTACCAAAAATGTATGTATAATTCGGTGCTCATTGGCTGCATTTCGATTACAAATAAAATAGCAAAAGAAAATAAAAACGGCAAAAATATGTAGCTTATGAAAACGAGAATTGCTGCGAAAGCTGAACTCAATGAAATAATATAGTAGTTTTTGACTTAGCGACGCCGCTAATAGAAAATTTTAATTATTTTCTCTGAGTTTCTCAAAATAAGTGGTTCTTACCCTGACCCCTTGATATTGTTACGCATATGTTAAACCTGCGGCCCCCTGGCTTTTTATTTTGTTTGTCTACAGTAAATATGAAAAACTATTAGTTCTACTGTAGAATCCTTCGTGCAAGGGTTTTTATCGAAATATTTCGGTAAGTAGACATCCCAAAACCTTATGGTGTCGGTCGAGATGTATCAACCGACATCCTTTATCTAAATTATCGACCTATCCTATCGAAATTGTCGAATAGAACGGCACCTACTTGAGGCTCTGGTTATCAAAATTTTCATTATCAAAGGACATTTCCAATCCAGCGAGCTTGTCTCATAATGACACACACATTCACAAAGACCACGGATTGTGCATTTGTAGAGACAATAGCTATAGTACTAGACGAGAATCTGCCTCATACCAGTTTTAACCAGATATTGGCTGCGGTCGGGCTACGACAATAAACCGGACTTCTGGACAAATACTGAGCATACAGAAGTTAAGGTTTTTGTACACTATTTACTAGGCTAGAATTACTTACTGTTCCGTGATGCAAGTTTAGACTACTTTATGATTCAGGACATCGTATACCTACTACGATTTTTTTTCTTTAACAATTTCGACGCAAACAGCCTCAAAATCAGGCAGCAAAATTTTTATTGACCTTTTCATACATTTGATCAATAAAGCTTCGTTTTTTTAAAAAATAACACTTCAACTCGTTCGTCATTAAATTCAGTAAAAAAATATACCTGCTTTCGCGTTTGTAATATTTGTGTGATACTTAATTTAGTTATTTTTAGTTTTTTTCTCGGCTTTTAAAATAGCAGTGCAACTACTGCAAATCCTCATCTCGTCTGTGTTGACACTGTCAATACCTCATGAATATTTTGGATGGCATTTGCGTTTCAGGGTTAAATAGATCTGAGATATCGTGTGGGTATTTGTTCTTTAATTGAGGTGATATTTTTGTAATATTACGAGGCAAGATAGCTTTCTTTTTATGGGCAGTTTGAGCCTTCGCGTTTGTTATAATAAAAGATGGATTTTGTTAGATCTGTCTATAATTCTAAAGTCTGGCAACGAAATCAAACGTTTTTCGTCAGTTTTAGAGCGGAGTTAAAGTTGTAAACTATGTATAAATGAATCAAGTCGCGTTTTGTGTTGAATCTCCATTTAAAAATGCGACTCTTTTAGTGTAAATCCATACAAATATTATAAAAGCTAGCACCTTTTGTGACACTTTTTATTACCTACCTAGACATAGTACAAATTGATATAATTTAACTATTCCAAATCTGACGTTAATTTGCGGTATTGAAAACCTGATCTTATTCAATTCAGATACCTATTATTTTTTCTTGACTTTTATAATTACTACTTATTTTAAAAATTACATTCCTAAATTATCTAATTCCATAAATATAAAGTATCAAAGTTATCAATCTAACAAGAGTGAACCCAAAATAATTGCAGCGCCCTGACAGGTTTCTTTTTGCATTGTGTATCCACTAAGACTACCAACACCTAAGAAAAATACCTGTATGCATTAAATCACAATAAATGGTATGAATATGAATATGAAAAGCGAAAGTCTGTCTTCTTTTCTCACCTAAATGGCTGAAGGGATGTTAATGAAATTTGGCAAAGAGGTAGACGGTACCTCAGTAGAGCTAGAGGACTAATGCTACTTTTTATCCCGGAAAAGCGTTTCCGATGCCGCAACCGGAAGCTAATAGCTTAGATTTGGTCAATCAATCATGATTCAAACCACAAAAATTGTGGTAAGTTTAAAGTTTTTTACATAAATCATTTGAAAGTCTGTTAGACGCTCTCTAAATTTTTTTGAATAACTCAGTCAGAGGTCTCTAGAAAAATGTTCGTTATGCTTTATCTACACATATTTCAGTAATATCTTGTTGTTTGTAACAGTCTGCAGTCAGCTCAATTGTTTCAATCGTACTAGTTCTAATTTATTTCTATTATTTGATTGTAATTTTCTTTTCGATTATAAAATTAATTTCTTACGTTACTTGACTACGTAATAAATAATAAATAAATAATGCTGGACAATTCACACAGAGAGTAATAGACAGACAGACTGACAGACAGATTTACTTCCAAATTTAATATAAGTATGGATTAGCTAAGATATTAGTATGGATTTATGAATGCTTTGCCCTATACTCCAGCATCCGCTGACTCACATTCGATATTAGTCCACGAATAAATGGAACTGTTGCTCCAAAGCATTGCATTTCCCCTTTGATTTTAAATTCAGCTCGATGTGTAATGTTTATTTTAGCTTTCACATTTCGCGATTTCGTTTCAGCTTCTAATGGAATAACCAATCAATTGCTTGGGTTTTATAAAATTGGTTGGTAGATAATACAAAGCTTAAAAATCAAAATCAAAAACTCTTTATTTCCATAAATACAATAAATGTACCCTTAGAAAAGGTAAGGCTTAAAAGTAGGTAGGTATTTCTACATTATAAAATTCAATGTCTCCGTAATAAAAGGGTGTGTATAAATAAAAATACATAAAACAAGATCCGTCAAGTGCGAGTGTAACTCGCGCGCCGAGGGTTTTGAACGTTTATCAATAAATATGTACCAAAAGTACCGGTTAGAGACTTCGCAATTTAACGAATACCTAAGAATAGTAGGTACCAAGCTACATTTCAGATAGATCTCTCTGCATGCTTCGGATTAATGGGTGGTTCGGTTAAGGTGGGTAATGGTAAATTTTTCGACTTTTTACGAAATTTTTCAAAAAGTATGAAAGCTACAGAAATTTTAAAAACTGTTTCGAAATGTCCCAACCGATACCTTTCATTTGATACCTCACTCGGCGGGGTAGCCCCCCTTTTGAAAATTAATATTTTTTGACCATTTTTCAAAAAGTGTTCTTTTTACAGACTTCTCTATATTTTTCCTGTAAAATATAGATCTATATCTACAAACGCTCCATACATTTTAAACGGATCGCTCTGCAAACTTTGGAGATAGGGGGGGAGGAATGGGTATTTTTTCGACTTTTTTCAAAATATTTCAAAAAGTATGAAAACTACAGAAATTCAAAAAACTGTTTTGAAACTTACAAACCGATACCTTTCATTTGATACCCCACTCAGTGAGGTAGCCCCCCCTTTTGAAAATTATTCCCCCCCTTTTTGACCATTTTTCAAAACTTCTCTATATTTTTCCTATAAAATATAGATCCATGTCTATAAACGCTCCATACATTTTACATGGATCACTCTGCAATCTTCGGAGATAGGGGGGGGGAATGGGTATTTTTTCGACTTTTTTCGAAATATTTTAAAAAGTATGAAACCTACAAAAATTTCAAAAACTGTTCTGAAACGTACAAAATGATACCTTTCATTTGATACCCCATATGACTCTGTAGGTATCTTTTAAAATTTCGGCATCACAATTTGTATGGAAAATATTCATTTTCATTTTTCATTTTTTTTCATTTTTTTTCTCGAAATCTGTACAGGCGCACGAAATGTATTATTATTTTAAATTTCAAGTTGATAGCTGCAGTAGTTTTTGAGTTATTAAGGAGGGAAAAAAGGACAGACAAAGCGAGACCATAAGGGTTTTGAAACCGATCTTCGATCTTCAAAACCCTAAAAAGCTTTATTGCAGGAAAGATTACACTAAAGTAGGTACAGGGAATTCTTAATGACTAACTATAGATAGTATTGTGCTGTTAGTGGTCTTATCCCTTGCAGAGATTTCTACCAGAAGACCATAATTAAAGGAACCCTTAGGCAGTGGATCAATAGGCTGTTGAGGTGAGGTGAGAGCCCGTTTTGGAAAGTATTCGTGGAGATGACCAGCTGCTTCCACGCCACCATATCTTTGGCTTGTCTGAGTAGTCACTGGGAGCCTTTCTCCTTCACTATGACGAGACCACAGACCAGCGGGTGATCTTTCTCGTGGTGTTTTCCCATCCACTCAATTTTCCCACCTCAACAATTTTCTCCAGGTTGTCCGGGTTTGAACTGAGAACACGCTGGCAGATGGTAGAGTTTCGCTTTAGGGTTTCGAGATCGAAGATCGGTTTCGAAACCGTTAGGGTCTCGCTTTGTCTGTCCTTTTTTCCCTCCTTAATAACTCAGCAATTAAAATGAACACTTTTTGAAAAATGTTTTTTCAAATTTCTGTAGGTTTCATACTTTTTGAAATATTTTGAAAAAAGTCGAAAAATTTACCATTACCTACTTTAACAGAAGCATGCAGAGAGATCCATCTGAAATGTAGGTTGGTACCTACCTACTATTTTTAGGTATTCGTTAAATTGCGAACGGTACTTTTGGTACATATTTGTTGACAAACGTTCGAAACCCTCGGCGCGTGAGTAATACTCGCACTTGACGGATCTTGTTTATTGCTGGTGTTTAATTGTAATAAATGGTGTTCAAATAACTCAGCTTTAGTACACCACCCAACCTACTAGATGTCGCTAGTTTCTTTGCATAAAATTAATTCACCACCAATTTAACTAGATGTCGCTAGCTAAAAATGCACCAAGGCTGAATCGCGCTATCACTTGGTTTCACATATTTGACGACTTAGAACCATTTTTTTGAATAAATCAGTTCTCAAAGGAAAGCAATAGTGTGTGTTATTTACCCTAGTACGCGAGTTTACATGGTGCCGAAACCAGGGAATTAAAGTGAAAAAGTGGAAAAAATACAGTGAAGTGAAAAAATACAGTGAACAGTGCAAGTGACAGTGAACTCAATTTGGATTGCATTGGATTGTTGAAAACAGTGAGTACAGTGACTTTTTCTGTGTAAAATCCAAAGTGAAATTACGAAAGACTTTGAAAATTTACTCTATACGGGACTTGTAAAATTTTTAAAAAAGTATACTATAAAGACTTAGAAAAAATTTCAAATAAAAAGACTTGTAAAAATTTAAGAATTATACTAAAGTGGACTTTGAAAAATTTTGTGAAAATAAAAACTTTGAAGAAATTAAGATTAAAAAAGACTTAGAAAAATTTTGTGAAAATAAAACTTTGAAGAAATTAAGATTAAAAAAGACTTAGAAAAATTTTGTAAAAATAAAACTTTGAAGAAATTAAGATTAAAAAAAGACCTGGAACAATTTCTTATAATAAAAACTTTGAAAAATTTGGACATAGAAAAAACTGTGAATGAAGTAACTTATAAACAAAATGGAAAAACTTGAAGGTGAAATTAGAAAACAGGAAGATTATTCAGAGAATATAGAAAAGGCGTTTGCGAATTATAAAAAATCACCAAAAACTAGAATTACACGTTCTTATATCGAAACGAAATTGGAAAGTTTGGAAAAATTATGGCGTGATTTTAACTCTGGACATAGCTCTATCGTTAAATATGTACCAAAAGATAAGAAGCAAAACATAGAATATTTTAAAGAGGACTTCTATAATACATGTGAGGAAACTTATCATGAATATAAAGCAAAGTTGAAAGATGACCTTTGGGCTTTGACAGATTCCTCCTCGAATGATGCTTCAACAAAACCATCAGACATCTTGACCCAAGCAGGATGCAAGGTGAAACTACCACAAATTCAATTACCTACATTCAAAGGAAACTACGAAGAATGGCAAACCTTCTACGATATGTTTGTTTCTCTGATTCACAAAAATTCGAGTTTGAATCCCGTACAAAAGCTACATTACCTAAAGAGCTGTCTATCGGGTGAACCAGAAAGACTGTTATTAAACTTAGCCACAACAGAGAACAACTACAATGAAGCTTGGAGTCAACTGATGGGACGATACAGCAATAAAAGATACAACGTCAACGAAATAATGAAACGCCTGTTTAATCAAAAGGTTATATCAGAATCTTCAACACAAATCAAAACCTTGTTGGACACGACAAATTCTTACATTAAGGCATTGAACAACTTGGAAATAGACACTTCATCTTGGCACCCAATAGTGAATTATCTGGTCCTATCAAAATTAGATACAGAAACAAGAAAAGCCTGGGAGATGTATTCAAATACAATTGATTCTGATGATATACCTACATGGTTCGAATTAGCTAACTTTCTAGTCACCAGATTTCGAACGCTAGAAATGCTGGAAGAAAACAAACCAAACGCCAACAAACAAAGAAAGAATACCTACCATTGTAAGGTAGAAGATACAGATGAAAACAAAGAGAAAGAAAACAACAAAAAATTAACTTGCGTACTGTGCACCAGTGAACACTTACTATTTCAATGCGAACAGTTTAAGAAGCAGCCTATAGAAAAGAGAAATGAGTTTATAAAATCCAATAAGCTGTGTTTTAACTGTTTCGCTTCCAACCACAGCGTGAAAAGCTGTCGTCGATCAACCTATTGTCAAAAATGTGGAAGACGGCATCACACGCTGTTACACAGAGAGAGAACTCCAAATTCAGAGACGACACATACTGAGAATACCATAACAGGTGATCCTGTTACTGCAACGACTACAAACGAGAACGAGATGAAAATCGTATCACATGTTGCAAAGAAGAACCATAGCGGAGTACTGCTCGCTACAGCTTTACTTAAAATCAGATCTAGTAACGGGCATGTTAGAGTAGTTAGAGCATTGATTGATCAGGGTTCCGAAGCTTCTTTTGTAAATGAAGATACAGCCCAAGCGTTAGGTTTAGAGCGATCCCCTGTGAATGGTCTTGTGTCCGGTGTAGGTGAAGGTGAGATGAATATTAGGAACATGGTTTCGTTTAACATAGAGTCAATTCGCAATCCTTCTTTTTCTGTGCAGGTTAAAGCATACGTTTTAAACAAACTTACCTCCCTTTTGCCCACTAGTAGAGTTTTAATAAAGGGTTGGTCAGAAATAAATACAGTGCCGCTAGCGGATCCAAAATACGGTGCACCTGGTCGAATTGACTTAATTCTGGGAGTAGAGATATACAGCGAAATCATACTTGAAGGACTTTTAAAACATCCAAACTACTGTGGTCCAATTGCGCAGAATACGCAACTTGGATGGGTTTTATCAGGTCCAATTATAGAGAGTAAATCATCACACCGTAGAGTTGTAAGCCTACACATACGAGCGAAAGAAGATAACAAATTGCGTCAGTTTTGGGAAATAGAAAGAGAACCCGATGCAATAAAGAAGAAAATGACAAAAGAAGAAATAAAATATGAAGAAATATACGAGAAAACAACTATTAGAGAAGAAAATGGACGATATAAAGTTAGGTTGCCGTTCAAAGAATCCAAACCAAATTGCATTAACAATCTGACAGAAAGAATAGCCTTACATCGGTTGAACCTACTAGAGAAAAAACTAAAAAGGAATGAAAAACTAAAAGAGGAATACCAAAGGGCAATAGATGATTACATTCAACAAAATCATATGGAAGAAATCAGAGACCAGGAAGAAAGAAACAAGTCAAATGTGGTGTATCTTCCTCACCATGCTGTTACAACAACAGAAGAAGAGAAACCTATAAAGACACTTACGATGACAGTCAAAACTGAAGAAGAATTTATGTGGAAGAAAAATTCTAATTTATATAAGGCTTTAAGAATAGTAGCATACTGCAGAAGATTTTTAAGGATGAAGATACCGAAAGAAAAAAGAGAGCCAATAACAAATGTAATCACAATAATAGAGATAAATGAAGCCAATGAAATAAGCATAAGAGAAACACAACACCTGTATTTTGAAGAAGAAATTAAAACAATAAAAGCAAATGAAAAAATAGCAAAAAAGAGTTTACTATACAACTTAAATCCATTTCTGGATAAGAAAGCAATATTGAGAGTAGGAGGTAGAATCAATCAATCCGAAGCAAAATTTGAAAAGAAAAACCCAATAATACTGCCAAAAGAAAGTCATTACACAAAACTACTAATTCAAGACGCACATCAAAGAACATTACACGGAGGACCACAAGTCATGTTGAACTTTTTGCGATCTAAATATTGGATAGTACGAGGAAGAGAGATGGTGAAAAAGTGTTTCAGAAATTGCATAACCTGTGTCCGATATTCGAAACAGAGAAACAATCAACTGATGGGAGAATTACAAAGATCTAAAATAACGCCTTCAAGGGCATTTAAGAGTGCTGGAGTTGAATTTACAGGTCATATAAATATAAGGTTTTCACCAGGTAGAGGTTCAAAATCATACAAGGGATATATATGTGTATTCATTTGCATGGTCACAAAAGCGATTCATTTGGAAGCAGTGTCTGACTTAACATCGAGTGGATTTATCGCCGCCTTTAGAAGGTTCATATCAAGAAGAGGTCATTGTCAAGATTTATACAGTGATAATGGGACCAATTTTGTGGGTGCAAATAAAGAATTGCATCATAATATGTTTATAGAGCTGTATCTCAATTACCTAGAAATATCGACCAGTTACTTGCGAATGAAGGGACTACGTGGCACTTCATACCACCTCATTCGCCTAATTTTGGAGGACTTTGGGAAGCCGGAGTTCGATCCACTAAAAATCATTTAAAAACTGTGATAGGAGATTCTACTCTAACATTTGAAGAACTCACTACAGTACTAACGCAAATAGAAGCGTGTCTTAATTCGCGTCCAATTTCATATTTGAGTGATAATCCTAATGATCCATTACCGTTAACACCTGGACACTTTTTAGTCGGCGAAGCACTGATCACCTTACCTGGCGAAGACTATTCACAAGATCATAGCACTGGTAATAGTAGATGGAGACTATGTCAAAAAATGTTAGATAGCTTTTGGAGAAGATGGTCTAAAGAATATCTTGTAACGTTGAACAATAGGTATAAATGGGTATCTAAAACAAATGAGCCAGAAATTAATGATATAGTAATTATAAGAGAAGATAACTTACCTCCTGCTAAATGGTTGCTAGGCAAAGTCGTACAAAAACACCCAGGTAAAGATAATATTACTAGAGTTGTTACTTTAAAAACTAAGTCAGGATTGTGTAAACGACCATGTAGTAAATTAACTTTGCTCTCGAATGTAACTGAGAATGAAACTTAAAATCTTATATTGTTACTGTTTAACTTGAAATTAGCTGTGTGATTAATAGAATTATTATCATGTGTCCTTTAGGTTAGTAAGTTTATAAACTTGGATTTTCGGTATGAGTTTAGTTTGTGTAAAATGTGTCGAATATAAAATTGTTACTCTACTCATATTGGAAATCCAGTTTAGAATTAATTGTGTTTCAACTTCTTAAATGTGTGCCTAATTGTAAGTTAACTATAAGACTTTGTAGTTATGTTTTGAGTTTAAAGGTGTATGTTTTGTTTATGAAATGTAAATTTCATTATGTTAGTTTGCATGCTTAGATTACGTTATTTCGAGTATAAGTTCTGGTGTTAAAATATGTGTTATTTTGTTTCAAGAGTTATAGAAAAGAACTGAGATCTTGGTGGGCGAAATGTTAAATTTAATAAATTATGTTATTTAGATCAAAGGTTATGTTAAAGAACAGAGTTCTTGGTGGGCGAAATGTTTAATTGTAATAAATGGTGTTCAAATAACTCAGCTTTAGTACACCACCCAACCTACTAGATGTCGCTAGTTTCTTTGCATAAAATTAATTCACCACCAATTTAACTAGATGTCGCTAGCTAAAAATGCACCAAGGCTGAATCGCGCTATCACTTGGTTTCACATATTTGACGACTTAGAACCATTTTTTTGAATAAATCAGTTCTCAAAGGAAAGCAATAGTGTGTGTTATTTACCCTAGTACGCGAGTTTACAGCTGGTTTAGAATTTATACGTTGGCTCTTTTAGCTGTCATGCTGGCAGGGTATCCCCAGCATTCATATTCATAGTTTATTGTGCGTAGGTATATAGAAACCTACTAGTTAGTACTCCAACTAAAATCATAATTTCATCTTCATCATAAATATTTACCATAATTGGTTCTGCATTTGAGATACTTTGTTATTTATGGAACTTGCTTTCGGAGGAAAATTTAATTCTCGCGACAGTATTCATCCTTTTCACACAATTTCAAGTTCCTTTGTATTTTGTTCCAATAAAGATTTTGTTTCTCTTTAAATATTAGTGTCGGTCAAAGCCAAACACAAGCTGAAGAGAGAAGTTATGTAGTTAAATCGCTAGACAGTTCGATTAAGGAGAACTATTAACATTCCCACTATGGTGGGGTTATTACTCGTTTCGTCTTTTTACCTCCCTATATCCAGAATCCAGCTCTCTCTTACCTCGCTTCTATACGAATTCTTTCCCTCACTCCACTCTCCGTTAAAATCTAAGCACAAAAGTTCTTGGCCAGCTCCGAGGCTCCACAACAGGTTCATAAGTTCTGATAACCTCACGTCTAAGATCGAGTTGTGAACAAGATTACCTCACAATCTACATTGTAGGATAAGTTGCGGCGGTGTGCAGGGGAATAGCAATCGGGTAGGTGCTTCCTTGACACCTCTATCTACTACAAGTTAACAAAGAAAATTACAATCGAAGAATAGAAACAAATTACTGACGACCTCAGTGGCGCAGCGGGCGAGAGTCCACCTGCGACGCAAGAGGTTGCGGGTTCGATTCCCGCCTCGAAACAAATTTGAGTACGATCTGCAGAAATTTGTTCCGTTGGTCCGGGAGTTTTCTATGTATAATAAAAAAATCTATCTATGTATATAATGTATTAAATATCAGTTATCTAGTACCCATAACACAAACTTTGAGTAGCTTACTTTGGGGCTAGATGGTGCTGTGTGGATTGTCCAGCATTATTTATTTATTTTTATTTAAATTAGAACTACCTAGTGAATTCTTAAATTCTTTAAATTCATACATAAAAGTTAACAAATGCTGGACAAGTGAATGAAACAATAAATATGAAACGTAAACTATTTTGTTCTAAAGTAAAACACACAAACAAAAAGAATTGGACGAACTGCGCATGGATTCCTGACGAACCGCTTATTGGACGAAACTCTTGTTGGACGAATCGCGTTTTGAACGAACCGCTAACAAATCAGTATAAAGGCGAGCTTAACCTTAACAGAGTTTTCTTACAGCAAACCTATGGATATTAAGAGAATTTGTGAAACAAGTGTGGATATATAATAGATAGATAATACTTTTATTCATCACCTTATAAAACAAATTTTACATAGTTAAACATAAAGAGAACAGCAATGCGACTGATGGCCTTATCGCTTAAAGCGATTTCTTCCAGGCAACCAGAACGATGTGAAAAAAATAAGAGATGGCGGTGCTTCTTAACATAAATCTAAACTATTAATACTAATACATATAATACCTACTAAACTAAGATAATGTGTACATAAAAGACAGAAAAATATTAGTATTTACAATACTACTTGTTAGGAAGTGGGAGAATGAAAAACCTGGATTCAGTTATAACGCCTTAGACGATAGGTACAGTTGCGAATAAGCATACAATTAAATTACTTGCCTACCTCCACTTTCAAACGACCTAAGAATAGAATAAAATTAAATGTATGCTCAGAATAAATAAATAAATAATGCTGGACAATTCACACAGCGTTATCTAGCCCCAAGATAAGCAGAGCTTGTGTTATGGGTACTAGATAACTGATATAGTTTTATAATTTTATAATTTGACCTTTTCTAAGTGTACATTTATTGTATTTATGGTGTGATAGAGTTTTATAATTTGACCTTTTCTAAGTGTACATTTATTGTATTTATGGAAATAAAGAGTTTTTGATTTTGATTTTTTTTTCGAGGAGTTGACCAGCTGCTTCCACGCCACGATATCTTTGGCTTGTCTGAAAGCAGTAGTCACTGGGAGCCTTTCTCCTTCACTATGACTAGACCACAGACCAGCGGGTGATCTTTCTCGTGGTGTTTTCCCATCCACTTAATTTTCCCGCCTCAACAATTTTCTCCAGGTTGTCCGGGTTTGAACTGAGAACACGCTGGTAGCAGATGGTAGAGTTTCGCTTTAGGGTTTCGAGATCGAAGATCGGTTTCGAAACCGTTAGGGTCTCGCTTTGTCTGTCCTTTTTTCCCTCCTTAATAACACAGCAACTAAAATGAACACTTTTTGAAAAATGTTTTTTCAAATTTCTGTAGGTTTCATACTTTTTGAAATATTTTGAAAAAAGTCGAAAAATTTACCATTACCTACTTTAACAGAAGCATGCAGAGAGATCCATCTGAAATGTAGGTTGGTACCTACCTACTATTTTTAGGTATTCGTTAAATTGCGAACGGTACTTTTGGTACATATTTGTTGACAAACGTTCGAAACCCTCGGCGCGTGAGTAATACTCGCACTTGACGGATCTTGTTTATTGCTGGTTTAGAATTTATACGTTGGTTCTTTTGGCTGTCAAGCTGGCATCCGCAGCATTCATATTCATAGTTTATTGTGCTTATGTATACATATAGAAAAACCTACTAGTTAGTACTCCAACTGAAATCATAATTTCATCTTCATCATAAATATTTACCATAATTGGTTCTGGATTTGAGATACTATGTTATTTATAGAACTTGCTTTCGGAGGAAAACTTAATTCTCGCGACAGTATTCATCCTTTTCACACAATTTCAAGTTTTGTTCCAATAAAGATTTGGATTCTCTTTAAATATTATAGTCGGTCATAGCTAAACAGAAGCTGAAGAGAGAAGTTATAAATAAATAATTAATAATGTTGGACAACTCACACAGCATTATCTAGCCCCAAGCTAAGCAGAGCTTGTGTTATGGGTACTAGATAACTGATATACTTAAACAATACACTACATAGATATTTTTTTATTATACATAGAAAACACCCAGACGGTGGGGTATATTACTCGTTTCGTCTTTTTACCTCCCTATATCCAGAATCCAGCCCTCTCTTACCTCGCTTCTATAAGAATTCTTTCCCTCACTCCACTCTCCGTAAAAATCTAAGCACAAAAGTTCTTTACCAGCTCCGAGGCTCCACAACAGGTTCATAAGTTCTGATAACCTCACGTCTAAGATCGAGTTGTGAACAAGATTACCTCACAATCTACATTGTAGGATAAGTTGCGGCGGTGTGCAGGGGAATAGCAATCGGGTAGGTGCTTCCTTGACACCTCTATCTACTACAAGTTAACAAAGAAAATTACAATCGAAGAATAGAAACAAATTACTGACGACCTCAGTGGCGCAGCTGGCGAGAGTCCACCTGCGACGCAAGAGGTTGCGGGTTCGATTCCCGCCTCGAAACAAATTTGAGTACGATCTGCAGAAATTTGTTCCGTTGGTCTGGGTGTTTTCTATGTATAATAAAAAAATCTATCTGTGTATATAATGTATTAAATATCAGTTATCTAGTACCCATAACACAAGCTTTGAGTAGCTTACTTTGGGGTTAAATGGTGCTGAGTGGATTGTCCAGCATTATTTATTTATTTTTATTTCAATTAGAACCAGTAAATTCTTGATTGCATACATAAAAGTTGACAAATGCTGGACAAGTGAATGAAACAATAAATATGAAACGTAAACTATTTTGTTCTAAAGTAAAACACACAAACAAAAAGAATTGGACGAACTGCGCATGGATTCCTGACGAACCGCTTATTGGACGAAACTCTTGTTGGACGAATCGCGTTTTGAACGAACCGCTAACAAATCAGTATAAAGGCGAGCTTAACCTTAACAGAGTTTTCTTACAGCAAACCTATGGATATTAAGAAAATTTATGAAACAAGTGTGGATATATAATAGATAGATAATACTTTTATTCATCACCTTATAAAACAAATTTTACATAGTTAAACATAAAGAGAACAGCAATGCGACTGATGGCCTTATCGCTTAAAGCGATTTCTTCCAGGCAACCAGAACGATGTGAGAAAAATAAGAGATGGCGGTGCTTCTTAACATAAATCTAAACTATTAATACTACTACTTAAAATACCTACTAAACTAAGATAATGTGTACATAAAAGACAGAAAAATATTAGTATTTACAATACTACTTGTTAGGTATATACCTGCTAGTAAGTGGGAGAATGAAAAACCTGGATTCAGTTAGACGATAGGTACAGTTGCGAATAAGCATAAAATTAAATTACTTGCCTACCTCCACTTTCAAACGACCTAAGAATATAATAAAATTAAATGTATGCTCAGAATAAATAAATAATGCTGGACAATTCACACAGCATTATCTAGCCGCCAAGCTAAGCAGAGCTTGTGTTATGGGTACTATATAACTGATATACTTAATACAATACGCTACATAGATAGATATTTTTTATTATACATACAAATAATAATAATAATAATAATGCTGGACAATTCACACAGCATTATCTAGCCCCAAGCTAAGCAGAGCTTGTGTTATGGGTACTATATAACTGATATACTTAATACAATACGCTACATAGATAGATATTTTTTATTATACATACAAATAATAATAATAATAATAATGCTGGACAATTCACACAGCATTATCTAGCCCCAAGCTAAGCAGAGCTTGTGTTATGGGTACTAGATTACTTATATACTTAATACAATACACTACATACATAGATATATTTTTTTTATTATACATAGAAAACACCCAGACCGATGATTTTTATATAGATTGCAACGGAGTTCTACCTACGTATAATCATGGACGAACTACTAGAATGTAGAATCTGCCTAAGTATCTATTTTTTAATTTTCGATTACCTTTGTTTTGTCACCCCAAAAATAAACAACATTTTTTTTTGGAGTTTTATGACTGAGTTTGCAAAATTGATTGGGTTAAGGTTTTTCTAATTATAGTGCGTAAGCCTCACACTCTGGCTAATTTCTAAGAAATCAAATTATATCGCAAAATTTTTGACTTCGATGGGACTTGAACCCGCATCCTTCCCTCAGTATGAGAATGTGCTAACCAACTACAAGTCAAGTGATTGATTGAATTATTGATAAAATGGCAAGAATGGTATCGTCGACCACATCGTCACTGGCCAACAAGTGAGGTACTCAAACAATTGCCTTTTTTCCCGTGAAAGGACACGAAGTAAAGGTACCTTATAAAGTCCGAACAAAGTTTCTGTTCAAATATCTAGTGAAAATATATAACAGATTTTATGGGCAACCTTCCGGCTAATACATTCAGTCTATACACATGGTCCCACAGTTGGGACCGTCTTAATTAGCATGTAAACAGCTCACTTAATTGATAGAACAAGTAACATGTCCCCAAGGGATAGCTTAGAGAACCGGAGATACAGGTAAGTAAGTACAGTCAACGATTTATATTGTTTAGTGAAATCTCTGTTTATTTATATATTTAACGTACAAAACACATCACAATCACTTTCATATTATGAGGTTACTTAAAGTTAGATTAAAACTTGATTGCAACATAAACATATGTACGTGCTACTATAATATAAATATATATCGAGTAGGTAGAGTTATGTTAATACTATCTATTACAGGTTGTTGAAACAAGACAATGAAAAAGGTATTAAATAAATAAGATTACGGTACCAAAAATTAGATTAAATGCTATATAATTGTATATACTATGTATGTTATATTATGTACTTGAACTCGGTTTTATTTCTTTGATATTGATGTGGAGGATCTCTTTTAAAATTTTAATGAACTGACCTTATCTTGGAACAAATATGTCGAGTCTGCCGTCATCCCTATTTAGCTCATTATATTGACGTGCTATTCTTGTGAGGGGATTGAAATGGGAAATATTAATGCAAAAACGTTCTTCTAATTAGAGTTACGAGATCTGTAATTAATACTCTCTACATAAATAAATAAATAAAAAAAAAATACTGGATAATTCACACAGCATTATCTAGCCCCAAGCTAATCGGAGCTTGTGCATGGGTACTAGATAACTGATATACTTATAATACACTACATGGACAATACAGTACATAGATAGATATTTTTTGTTATACATAGAAAACCCCAAGCCTATCGGAACAAATTTCTGCAGATCGTACACAAATTAACAAACATTAGTTTTCTCTATTCATTGATTTTGTAGCGATGCCTATTAGACACACACATTTTTCTGAAATAGGAGCCCTAGGAATCAAAAGAATGATTTAACAACATTAAGTACCTAAATGTTGAACGTTAGTTTTTTTTTAAATATTTAATTAGCGTCAGTGAATTACCAATAACTCTGTATACTAAATATAATGTATAGACTAAGCACTTAGCGGCCAAGCTTATAATATACTAATTATATCGAATAAGCACACAGGCATTTCCCGTGGCACTGGGTCTTATGGACGAGAATCACATTTTTGATTAGTTACTGGAACCCTTACAGGTTTCACTATTCTATTCGTTTATTATTAAACTAGAACCTAACATTATACAGGGTTATTGGTAATTCACTGACACTATGTTAACTGCAGGTTCTGCCCACCATTATGAACACGTCCGTGAAGACGCCAGGTCTCAATTCTTAAAATTGGTAGAACGGGAATGATATTAGTATGTACTCCCCTCCATTCGTTCATTAAAGGGGTTTTCTTTGAAACTAAACCTAAAAACGGCTCTGCCCTGAAATATCAGTGTAGTAGTACTACTCTGTAAAAAGTTATGCGTGGTCAAACATTACAATCAGTGTGTGAACAATCAATCATCCCCTATTTTCCTACCCTTAGGATTAGATTTTTTTTTTCTATTTTAATGGTACCACTTTCGGGATATACCCTTTCCAATAAAAAAAGAATTATCGAAATCGGACTTCTCTGTAAAAAGTTATGCGTGGTCATACATAAAAATATATATATTGAGACCTCCTTCGTTTTTCGTCGGTTGAAAATCCAGACTTAACATTACAGAGTTCTCCAATGCGTAACGTCTAAAAGGATACGCACTTGATAGTAGTACTAGGTAGTTTAGAATTATTATCTAAAAACATAAACAACTAAGTATGTACAAAACATGACTCTCATTCTATTCTCCTATCGTGTTTTCCAACTGGGATTAAAAATGGTTCCGGAAACAGCCCGGGATTTCTAGAACTCCCACTGGCACTCGATTCCCAAATACCTTCGCGAAATCATTAATAACTAGCGAGGAAATTCATTCGTTTAGATCTCTTGGGAACTAACCTACTACTAGATTTTCTATTGGCTTTTTAATACAGTAACGAATTTCGGTTTTTCCTTTTTAATAGTATCAGTTCTTAGCAAGGCTCTACTACTCCCTGCTTTGTCTACCAGTAATCCATCAAAACTTAATAAAATAAATTAGAAAGTAATATGACTGTTTTTTTGTTACCTTTTCTCGCCTAAACGACTGAACGGAACTCAAATTTGGTAGGGAATAGATGGTACCGGAAATGGGCTACTTTTTATTCAAAAAAAGAGCGTGCGAAGTCGCGGGCAGGAGCTAGTAATATTAAAAAAGAGAAAGGAATTCTATCTGTCTGTCCTGTTAACTTTCACGCTCAAACAGCTGAACGGATCTTTATGAAATTTGATGAGGTCATAGAGGGTTTTTCCAAGAAGGACCTAGGCTACTTATTATACTGGATAAACGCGTGCGAAGCCGTGGGCGGGAGCTAGATAATAATATAAAAACTGGTGAGCAAGTTTTTCTTTGTTTGGAATTTGTTTTAGCAAGCCCATTAGTATTAAAATTTAATGTGAAGCTATTCATCGCTTCATTCGCGTAAGGCCCGTGCGTTCACGTTCTTGTATGCAATTGATAAGTCATCCTGGCCTGTCGGTAAAATAATAATAAATCATTTGTTGTGAGTGTGTATACTCTTCACCCAATGTATTATTTATTTATTACTAGCTGCATTCTTACAACCCGTTGTCCTATTTCCCGTTTTCCCGTAGGAATGAAGCATTTTCCCGCGGTAAAAAGTAGCCTATGTTCATCAGGAATAATGTGGGCTTCTAATGGTAAAAGATTTTTTCAAACGGTCCAGTAGTTTCGCAGCCTATTCAATACAAACAAACAAACAAATCTTTCCTCTTTATAATATTAGTATAGATTAATGTGCTTACTGTTAAAACTCTACCCCTAAATTTTCTAAACCGTCTCCCGTCATGAAACTAATAGATAGGAGATCAACCTGTCAACGGCAACCTACTAACGACTAATAACGACCAATAACGACTAATATCCGCCGTTAGATGTACCTAATGGTTTTCCACGATCTCCGCCGATTGAGTACTCAATCACGTATTACTTCATTATGTGTGATTTTGTTATCAGTCATTTATGACAGGTGAAATGACATTCTGATGAGCTATTTTGCTATTTGTGGCATATTTGTGGTAAGCTTTAAAGCTTCTGTGCCGTAGTTAGCAACGATCGGTTTGAGACGCAAAAGTTACGATTCGTAGAAAAGATAAATATGATGGGTATAGACATTAATTGGCTTTATGAATAATTTGTATTTCTGTATTTATGTGATAATATTTTTTTCGGGTGTGGGTGTTTTATGTGTAGGTGTGTAAAAAATATAACAAGCTCTGCTTTCATTGGGTAGCTATTCAGGATTGCTGGGTAAAAAACTCACAAAAATAATTTGTTTTGTAAAACTAAAAATCAGCTTCGAGTCCTATCATTTTACGCTGTTTTAAAGTTTTACGGGACAAATACTAATCGAGAATAAAATTATTATGAAACTCTCAGGACTATAATTTTCTATAGTACATATAATGTGAACTTTTTTTCAAAATCGGTCTATATGAACATAATAACATAATTGATGGAGAAATCGACGAATATAAATAAAAATATGAAAACAATACCAACAGTTGAACATGGAACCTTTTTTCAATGTAATTTTTTTGAAGGTGGTTAAAAATACAATACAATACAAAAATGCTTTATCGTAGGAAAAAAAACATTACAAAAAGACATTACATAGGACAAGTACTATGGGTGGCCCAGTAATAATAAAAAATCCAAATCACTACGAGAAGCGACAGCATAGCACCATCTCATAAAAAGTAAGTAATGTCTTTGTCATATTTTAATTGTGTAATTGTGTAAAAAATATGGTAGGATTTATTTATCAGAAATCATAGTAAAATAAAGTAACAGAATAAAACAATAACTACTAATATATACACAAAAATTTAAAATTAACTATATTAACAAAGAAATACAATGAACGAAAAGAAACAATTTAAAACTAGCATTTACTATTGAAACAGTTGAGCTAACTGCAGACAGTTACTGTTGCAAACAATCTACAGATAACTCAACTGATCCATATCAATACCAGTCGGAAGTGTCTCTAAGACGCTGGCTGCATTGCCCCGTTGTATGGCAATGCTTTTATAATTTTATTTTATTGCAAACAATCTACAGTACACAATAATCAGATTGAGTTGACCTCTATATACGTTTTAATTTCGACTAATTCGTTTTACTAGTTCGTTAGGTTTCTTAGATATACAAATATGAAGAAAAAATTAGAGCAATAGGTATTTTCATCTGTGAATATCTCAGAAACCTGACGCTTTAGGACATTACGTTAATGAACATTTTTAAAGTTTCGAGATCTAACCGGTACCTTTAGTACATATCATTTGTATAATTGGCAAACGTTCGAAACTCTCGGCGTGCGAGTTACACTCGCACTTGACGGATCTTGTTTATTTGTGTTTAGTCATTGTGCAGCGATAAAAACAAACAGTGTGGTAGTCGATGTTAGGACCACCACCCATACTAAAACATTCAGATTTTTTGATTTTTGATAATTTTTTGACTTACAAACATTCTGTACAGTTATAAAAAAGTAGATGATAGAAACTACACATAAAATCTAAACTTTTGTCGCTTACTGGTGCAATAAGAAACGTCATGCATTGTGTTCCGCGTCAAACACGCTTTACCATCTATAACTCCCTAGTCAAACCGCATTTACTATACTTGATTGAGTTATGGGGTAGTGCAGCAAAATCTAAATTAGTTAAACTTCAAATCTTACAAAATAAACTTGTTAAATTACTATTTAATCTTCCCCATCTAACACCCACCAAAACAGTTTATAAACAAACCAATATAATGAACCTTAAACAGTTATATAAATATAGTACATGCATCCTCGTTCGTAAAATACTAAACCACACCGTTCACACAAACCTATCGTACACTAAAGTAAAAGAAATTAGCAAACGTAGCTCACGCCGCGCCAGCTTCATTGTTCTACCGAGGCCACGCACGAAATATGGAAAAACAACGATACTCTATGAAGGCGCACAGCTTTACAATAAACTACCCTCCCAAATTAAAAATGTAACCTCGTTCAATGTGTTTAAATCTAAACTAACCGAGCATATCATTAATGATGATTCACTTCTCAAATAATAAGCACATTGAACGAGTAAAATTTTGAACGACCAAAACCTATGTAAACCTAATTTTATGTAAAAACCCTGTTCTCACGTAAGTGACATGTAATATTTGTCTCTTTGAGAATAAATGATTTAAAACGTAACTTACAGATAAAACACCCGTAGAGATCGTCCCTTGTAACGTTATAACGTAAACGTTCTGTCAAAATCTTCTACCCATTACCAGAAAAAGGGACAACTGGTCCTACTTCATACAGTAAGTAGGTGCTAATCTCAAGTTCTCATAAATCCGACAGGTGGCTCTAAGTAAGGGCACCGAGTAAGGCTGCTCCCGAGGGAAACGGAAACGGATTGACGACATCGGACATTGGACAGTATTTTATATACCTACCTATACCCATCGATCTAAGTAAAAAGGTTGATGCGGTACTAGCTTTTTGAAAGAAGACTAACTATAATTTATGTAAATAAAATGTTATGCTCAACTAAAGCTTGCATCAAGAGTCATAATAAGATAGAGTATTTAAGCGTTTAATAGCCTAGGTATGTCACTATTTGTTAATGCTCCTTATTTAAATAAGTTTGAAAAAGCGCATAGCGCTTAAAAACGTGTTTATATTTATGAATAATATTGTCTAGGATGAATGTACACTGGATTTGTATTACTCTTACAGATAAGATTATAAATAAAGATATTTTAAAATTGAAATTGAATTCTTGAAAGTATTAGGCTCAAATTAAGTGCAATTAGGTCCACCCACCTCAGTCATAATCGAACCGGCGGTGTTCGTGTTACGCGTGCTTGCTACGACGTACTTTAGTGTGATTTATTGACTGAAAGACCACGGCAATGCCCAATACAATGAGGTTCTTAAAATAAAATAAATAAATAATGCTGGACAATTCACACAACATTATATCCAGTCGCTCGCTCACCGCTGCGCACGGTGCACGCTGCACAATGCTTCGGTCGCCTAATAACGTCGCGAATATTCGCGGGGGTAATAGTGAAAATACGAACAGTGGATCCCCAACTATCCAATGCACGGAGTGTAAAATTGTAGTGAATGAACTTTTAACTTTTATCAGTCATAAAGTTGACACATTGCCTGAAACAGCTATCTTGCAAATATGCATGAGTGCCTACTCCCATGAAGATATAGAGTCTGCAAGAGCGATCGCGTTGAAGCTCTTGGCTCCGAGTAAAAAGTTCCTAAGGCGTAAGGATGGATCGGAACAAAAAAGTCTGCAAGAAATAATTAAGCTTATCAAAGAATTTGAACCGGAAAGCTTGCCTGTGTTTGTAGCTAGAAATTTGAGCCGAATTCCAGCAGTTTCATTTGACTACGTTGATGTATCGGCTTTTTTGAAGGAAATGGCGGTTTTACGGAAAGACGTGGCTTTTATAAAGTCAAATAAAAATGACGAAGGCCAGTCGGATATTGACTGCCTAAAGACTGAACTGGAGGAGGTAAAGAAGATGTTAAGGGGGCTTAGTTCGTGTGTCGAGCGGAGCAGCGAAAAACAGTCAGATCAAGTTCCCATACGCTGTAAGAAAATTACTAAAAAACGCTCAGAACAAGACAATTTTACCACCGATTGCTCTGCCGGCTCTGCAGTTATGTGTGTAAGCGTGAACGAAAAAACGCAACCCGAACAAAGCACAGGTCATGCGCTTGTTCATACGCAAAATAAGAATGCGCCGAGCGAAATAAATAGTCAACTTAGCAAGAATAATAACTTGCCAATTGCAAGTGCATTAGCTAAACGCACGGACAGGCGCTCATGGTCAAGGTCGCCCGGTTCTAAGTCGTCGAGTGCAGTGAATACTCGGCCGCCGCTGTTATATCGAGATATGGTAGTGAGCGCCACGGCGACGTCGTCAGCCGGCAGCGCGCAGGAGGGACTGCACGTCCGTGCACCGCGCGACCCGTTGCATAATGAAAGTTTTATTTTAGTCGAGCGTAAAAAACGTAAACGGCTAAGTAATTTTATAGGAAGGGCTCAGGGCTCGAATAAACTGCAGGTAGCGGAATTTATGTCGGCCGTGTATGTATCAAGACTGAGTAAATCTACAACGGCTGAGGATATTCGAGAATACATTCGTGGAATGGGACAAGAATGCAAAAATGTTGAATTTTTAACACAGAAAAAGGAAACGGAATTTAATTCGTTTAAAGTGACTGTACCTAGGTCTAATTTGGATTCATTTTTGAACGAAAGTTTCTGGCCTATGGGTGTTAAATTTAGAGTTTACCGTGAATTCGCGGCGAAAGTAAGAACGAATAATAGCACTCAATATGTATAGTACAGCCCACAATGTATCTATAGTTTCGTTCAACTGTAAGAACGTCAAACGAGCTGTGCAGAGCATTCGTGACTTGTCCAGGTCGGCCGATATTATAGCGCTGCAGGAGACTTGGCTCCAGCCTCACGATTTGAATTTTATACACGAAATTAATAGAGACTTTGGATGTGTTGCCAAGTCTTCGATTGATACTTCGGTAGGTATCCTCCGGGGAAGGCCATACGGTGGCCTGGCCATATTGTGGAATAAGGCCAGATTCCCAAATGTGTCTCCTATGGAATGTTCATGCGATCGTATCATGGCTGTGAAGATATCAGTGGGAACGGGTTCCTTTCTAGTAGTGAACGTATACATGCCTGTTGATGACGAAAAGAACACAGCTGAATTCACGGAATGCTTAGCATTAACTAGTGCTCTGATAGAGGAAAGTGACGTCCAGGCTGCATTTGTGATTGGCGACTTCAATGCGCACCCCACGAAGCGTTTTGGCCGGGAGATGATGTCATTCTGTGAGGACCTTCAGTGGGAATGTGCGGACTTGAAATACCTCGGGGTGGACTCGAATACGCATACATTTGTGAGTGATGCGCATCGCGGGTGTATGAGCTGGTTGGATCACTGCCTTGTAACTAGAGCTGCTTGGGATACTGTTGTGTCTGCGGACGTAATTTACGAAGTCACATGGTCCGATCACTTCCCATTACGCATTGTGTGTAACTTGGGAAGGGTGCCAGTTGTTTCAGCCGGCTCAGACAATCGCGATGCAATGAAAAATATTAGATGGGGAGAGAGGGACTGTGATCAGATAAAGATGTATGGTAAATACTGTTTTGATAATATTGACAACTGTGATAATTTTAATTTTACTTGTTCCTGTGATAATATTTATAACTGTATTCATTTGACTGATTATTATAAGTTTATAGATAAATATTATGATCATATTGTTAAGACAATGCAAAATGCCGCAGTGAAAAGCTCCCATGTTAGCACACGTAAGTCTCGTAAAAAGGTGATTGGTTGGAACTATCATGTCAGGGACAGCCATCAAGCTGCCAGACGAAGCTTCAGCTGTTGGGTGGCGGCTGGAAGACCGTCTGAAGGGCGAATATTTGATAAAATGCGTAGTACCCGTTCGGAATTTAAAAACAAAATTAAGTGGTGTCAGCGAAATGAAGAACAGATTAAAATGAATATACTAGCTATGCATAGAAAGGATAATAATTTTTCAAAATTTTGGAATGCCACGAAAAAATTAAATTACAAACAAAGGTTACCAGTTTCAATGGACGGTCTACAGGATCCGCTGCCCATAGCTGAACTTTTTGCTAAACGTTTTAATGTCACGCCGCAGCCCGTAGGGAGTGTGCCCGTTGCTGAGACCCTAATAAATGACCATCCAGTCCAGATCACGACTACTGATGTGAGAATGGCTGTCAAAAGGATGAAGCGTGGCAAGTCACCTGGCCATGATGGTCTCAGCATCGAGCACATTCTCTGGGCTAGCGACAATTTATATAAACATATAGGCATATTTTATAATTTTTGTATTAGATATAGTTATTCGCCAAACGATCTCATGAGAACAGTAGTTATACCTATTATTAAGAATAAAACTGGAGATCTCAGTTCGTCTACAAATTATCGTCCTATATCGTTAGGTACAGTTTTAGGAAAGGTGCTCGAGCGGCTCATTCATCCAGATCTGCTTAAAAGCATTAATATTGATGACGCTCAGTTTGGTTTCAGTCCCGGTCTCTCAACGGATTCAGCCATCATGAGTTTAAAAAGCACCGTAAATTACTATACGTCACAAGGTACATCGGTCTATGCGTGCTTCTTAGACCTAAGCCGGGCTTTTGACCTTGTGAATTATGAAATTCTCTGGTCAAAGTTGGTGAACGCGCGAGTACCAAATCATGTGGTGAATCTGTTGAGGTACTGGTACGGGAACCAAATTAACAATGTAAAGTGGGGCGACACGACTTCTAGCGACTATAGGCTAGATTGCGGTGTTCGTCAAGGTGGGTTGACTTCTCCTGACCTGTTTAACCTCTACGTTAACAACTTGATCGTGGAGCTGAGGAGCACCAGGATCGGATGCCACTTAGGGAACGTTTGTGTGAACAATCTAAGCTATGCAGACGATATGGTGCTCCTTAGTCCCTCGGTCAAAGGTTTGCAAAAGCTGCTTTTAATCTGTGAGCAATATGCTATTGCTCATGGATTAAAATACAACGTCGCTAAAACCGAATTGATGGTGTTCAGGTCAGGGAGAGGTCCTGATAAGGTGCCCGAGGTACACTTGGGCAGTACGACCATTAAAATGGTCAACCAGTTCAGGTACCTTGGTCACCTGCTGACAGAGTCATCAAAAGATGATGTGGACATAGAGCGGGAGAGGAGAGCTCTCGCCGTCAGAGGTAACATGCTCGCACGCCGATTTGCCAACTGCAGTGCCGATGTGAAGAACACCCTGTTTAAGGCATACTGCCTAGGTATGTACACGTGTCAACTTTGGTACAACTTCACAAGGAAATCTTTCAGCACCATAAGGGTACAGTATAATAATGCATACCGGGCCCTTATGAGGCTGCCAAGACACTGCAGTGCGTCGACCATGTTTTCTGAGGCGGGAGTTCCCGACTTCTTTGCTATAATAAGGACGAGGATAGCAGCCTTCTGGAATAGACTGAGTCGCTCCAACAACACCATCTTGAGGGCTGTTTCTGACTATCTCGCCAATCCCATTTACAGACACTGGATTTCTGTCCACATGGATGGAAATAGGAAATAACTTAACGTAGGTAAGCTTAACTTAATGTAAGTTTTTTACCTTATTATATTGTGTGCACTGTATTTTTATTTTATGTGATATGGGTCTTTTTGTGCCTGCAATAAACTGATTTTATTTTTTTATTTTATTTTATTTTATTATCTAGCCCCAAGTTAAGCAGAGCTTGTGTTATGGGTACTAGATAACTGATATACTTAATAAAATACACTACATAGATAGATATTTTTTATTATACATAGAAAACACCCAGAACACCCTGGACAAATGTCTGCAGATCGTACAAACATTTGTCCCGAGGCGGGAATCGAACCCGCAACCTCCTGCGTCGCAGGCGGACCTTCGCCCACTGCGCCACTGAGGTCGTTCTTGTTCTTTATAATCATTGCACAAGATTGGAAATGTAACTGTGAGCTAGTGTTTGCGTGTAGTTGTAACACAGGCCAGTTGTTGAGTAAGCGCTGGGAGAACGTACCATATCTACAGATTTTACTTAGATTTATGTCTATACCGAAGGTGACAAAAAAATAATACAAACAAATTAGAACTAGTATTTACAATGTAAACAATTGAGCTAACTGCAGACTGTTGCAAACAATAGTACCTAATAATAATACAGTTAGTAACAGTCCCAATATTTTTGAGTGAACGGATTCGCATCTCAATTTTTCAAAGAAACAGAATCTTTGAAATATTGCAGTCTTTCATTCAGTCTTCATTCACATACGTGTCAACAACTATGGAACTTCAAAGGCGTGCATGTGTCAAAAGTAAAATAAACTAGTGGACAGAGTATCGCATAAGCACTTTTTATATAATTGTCTAGTAACAAAACACGTTAATATATATAGCTATAGCATCACCATAGTTATTATCCAAAAAAGCTGCATAAAAAAACTACAGACCAATAGCTATAATTATCATGTATTTCCAAAATAATCGAAAAGTTTTATATTCTAGAATCGTATCCTTCTTCGCATGTCCTAAAGGACAAACCGTTGAACAATTTATAAGTAACTAGCTTCTGCCCGCGGCTTCACACGCGTATTTTCGATATAATAAGTAGCCTATTATCTAACATATGCTTTGCTCTAAACGTACGCCAAATTTCATCTTGATCTGTTCAGTAGTTTTGGAGAGGTAACTAAATTCAGATTTCACAAACTTTCGGCTGTAAAATATTATTAGGATTTATAAGACCAACCATGCACACACTTTGAACAATAAATAATTCTGATTCCATTTCAATTGCACAAATTTCATTTCAATTTTTCAAATCCGAACCTTAAACTTAGCTTCTTCAAAGCTGCCTCGAGGCTTGGGCTTAAAGGTTGATTGTGTAATTGAGATCGTAATGGCAGGTGCAAATTGAATAACAACCTAGGTCTAGTGGAATAGTGAATAACTGGCAGTGCAGCCGCTAACCGGTTACCTTAATTATTTCTTTTTAATTTCGTACTGTTTAACTCGGTTAAGCAGTTTTTATGTTACAAGGTTTTAATTTCAACATTACTTTATTGTGAACAAGATTTTAAAAGTTCAGTTGTGTCGAGCAATATTTATTTAGAGCAAAAACTTGTTTTTTTTAGAACAGGAAGTCTTTGCAAAATTTGCCCAGTGTGTGGGAAAGTGCCTATAAATCCTCATATGTTAAAAGAATATATAAAAAGAATATCTTTAAACAACATTTGGGATACTTTATTTTCAAAGCAAATTACAATCAAATAATAGAAATAAATTACAACTAGTATTTACCATTGAAACAATTGAGCTACGGGTAGACTATTGCAAATAATGTACAGGTAGCTCAACTGATCCATTGCCCGCTGTATGGCAATGCTGATGCGCTGCGCCAGCTTTCGGGTCATACATTTGGGTAGGCACAAACGTATAGAAAACAACGCAACGAAACGCATAGAGCACAGATTCTGGTTGTAGTACTTTTAAAAGTAAGAAAAACTACACAACCCTATTTTAGTTCAGAAATAAAGGTAAAGGTATTTATACTCAAAGGTTCAAAGGTATTCGAATTCAAAATGCTAGAGCAGAAACAAGGAAGTGCCATCCAGAGCTCAGCAACTGTTGGCTCAACTAAAACTGTTTTAGTAGAACGTTGCACCCCTGAGTTCTTTGTCAACACTCATTCAACATGAGACTTTCACGAGAGGAGCAGGTGTGATCAACATTTTCTAATCTTTGCTTAGGACAAGGATGTTTGGAATGAGGCTGTTTTTTATAGATTTGTTTCAATTGTTCACGGATTACAATTCGTGTTTGTTAAATGTAACAGTGGAATCAAATTAGCATGAAAATAAAAATAGGAAATTAGGTAACAAAATTCTCCAACACTAATCTAATTTGACAGCACTCAAAAAGCAACCATCTTTTGATTTCGATCGTTATGAAAGGTCAACATTATTAGTCCTGCCAAATAAGTTTTATTTTTGTGAAATCTGAATTGTCACTATTATGGCCTATTGGTGGTATTATAAATCCAGTTAAGAGGGCGTATTCCGCGCCATTTTGTGAAAAAGATAGGCGATTTCGCATTCATAGAAGCGAGACAAAGCATATACGTTTATGGAACGGCGTAAGCGCAAAAATTATGTTTTTGCTTGACAAGAAAAGTACACAACTTATGAAGAAACTGTATTAAGGAACCAAAGAATTAGTAATAACCTAAGAAATATAACAGATTATTTTTATCGTTTTCTTTATGTTATTTTTGTGTTTTTTTTTTGGTTTTATTATTTATGTCATCTGTAACTTGTTGTTAAAGAAGAGCGAGATCCTCTAACACAAGTTTTGTATACTTGAATGAGGGTCTCAATTATGGAATAACTTATTGTTAACTTGTTACAGAAATAAATGTTATTTTGTTTATTTTATTTTATTTATTTTATCGTAATTTTCAATCAATCGTGTTTTCGCAATGAAGGAACTGAAGAAAAAATGTTGAATTTTAGGTAATTCTTGTTTTTACCACGGGGATTCTGGGAGTACTGAGATCTAACCCTACTATGACAACCAAACCCTGCGAGGTGGCGAGGCTGGCGTCAGCCAGCCTCGCCACCTCGCCTGAATGGATTTCAGGAATTTGTGTGTTTTTAATGATTATTTTCTCAATCAATCTCTGCCATTTACAAAAATAATACATTACGGAAATATTGAATCCTCTCCTATTCATGTGTTATCAAAACCCTTCGGTTCATAAATCAAAATGCCACGTGGATGTCACATGTCAATTATGCCTATTCAATCACCGAATTTGATGCTGTATTCGACTGTGAAAAGGTTGTTTTTTCATGAATCAAGACATATTTTTTTATATTAATTAGCTTACCCGTCAGACGCTGTCCTGTCCAATATAATTTCCATACAAAAAATATTACACATTTAGATTTTATAAAATGTTTATGTTTGAGGCACCATTAAGAGTAACTTAATTCGAACAATACAAAAAAATAAGCTAAAAATGCTGGCACACATCATAATCTAGCCCGAAATAAAGCTAAAGCAGAGCTTGTCTTACGGGTACTATATGATATGACAGATATAATACAGTTAGCTCAATTGTTTCAATTGCAGGTAAATAATATTTCTATTTTATTGGGTTGTTGTTGTTTGATTATTTTTTTTGTGAATTAAGTACAATATACTTAAAACATTACAAACTTAAATAGATATTTTTTATTGTATACAGAAAACACCCAGAACTCCCCAACAAAATATCTGAAACTCGTACAAACATTTGTCGTTGTTGTTAGGCGAGAATCGAACCAGCTACCCCCTGCGTTGCAGGCGGCCTTTGCCCGCTGCGCCACAGTGATCGTCAACTGTTTTATATCAAACAAAATGTTGTTCTAAACTAAGTTAAAAGTAAAGTATCCATAAACTTAAGTGAACTCAGAACCTGGACATCTCAAAGTTAGAGCTACCTTCATTAACTGACTTTCTTAGTAAGTGACCGTTAAGTTTAAAAGTCATAAATCAATGTAAGTTAAGGCAACCTTTTGGACTTGGATTTGTTTCTTTTCATCCACCTTACAAAGTCAGTTAAGTATGTACGTTACTTTTGAGATAAAATATCGTATCATTACAAAAAATCTTAGAAAATGAACTGACATGGCGAAGCGAAAAATTTAACAAAGAGTGATAGTAATCAATACAAATTATCTTTTCTTATCTTCGATAGTAAATAACTTAGTAATTTTGTTAATTTGGTACGGTAGGTACTTGAAATCAAGCGGTTTTCTTCCGCTAGTGGAACAAATTGGAATAGAATCAAATATGTATCACTTGGTTATAATTTAACGTAACTAAGTGATTATTATTTATTTAGCTGTGTGGTGCCGGCATAAAATTTGCACCACCAAAGAGTTGGCTCTTCCCGCGGATGTCGTAAGAGGCGATTAAGGGATATTCAACGGGAGTTGACAGCAGCGCCCCCTGCAGAACAATTCTACCACCGAACTGCGATCCCCAACCCGCATGCCCAGCGTTGGGATTATGGGCTAGTGTCCAAAACGGGGGTAATACCCCCATGTGATAAAAGCCAATAAGGCGCTTAAGAGTTTGAGTTGATAAGTGATTATTTTGTAATCATAAAGAAATAAGTAAACGTAATTGATTCTGATTTTAATTTTTATCATGTTTTTTAGCAGAAAAGCAGAATTTCAACCTCGTTTTTATATATATACTTAGTCATAAAGAAAGAATGGTGACACAGTAATTGACCCACAAGTGTGACATTTAAATATTTTTCGACAAACAACCTCTTGCGGGGTAGATACAATAAAGAATATTTAGGCTAAACGCAAGCTTTTGCCCCCAATTCTCATAGATTCAACACAAAATTGTCATAAAATATTGTCTTGATGTTGGGTCGGGAATTATCGTAAACTCTACATAATATCGAAGCTAAATTTTTATACAAACACCCGTCCATATTTATACGCAAAAAATATCGTTGAAAATGTTTTTCTATGGATGGAACTGAACACTGAACTCTAAAATGTTTTTCTAAGGATGGAACGTTCTTCAGATTTAGCTCAGTCAGCAACGAAAGGTGAACATGAATCGATTTTAATATTTATTGCAAACTAGTTTATGCTTGCGGCTTCGCACACGTTGATTCTATGGAAACGTTTAAAGGTGATTTCTATCCCATGGGAACTGATTTATGGGATGAAAAAAAAACGGCCTTTGTCTGATTCCAGGATTAGAATGACTTGTATGCAAAATATCAGCCCGATCCGTTCGGTAGTTTTTTGCGGGAAGAAGTAACAAACATCCATCCATCCATCCATACAAACTTTCACATTTATAATATGAGTGTGATATTGAGTATTTCTCTTTATCAGAATACGTCCACTGTTGGGCATGCCCTCAAACGAGGGATTTTCGTCATAATTATCACGCTTGGCAGGCGAGTTGGTGAAACAGTGATGTTGAAGACATACAAGAGAAATCGGCTGCCCTACCTCTGGTAGAAATCAAATAATATCGCAAAAAATTTCGACTTTGACAGGAATTGAACCCGCATCCTTCCCTCAGTCTGAGAATGTGCTAACCAACTACACCACGAGATCAAGTGACGTAGGAGTCGAAAATCTTTGGGACTTCCTACGGACTCTAGCGCCGTTAGCTCCACCTAGAGGGGAAACATTGAAGTTTATCCAAACCTGTTCAAAGACTAAAGTTACATTTAGTTCGTTTGACGAGAGGTGTCGCGTTGCTTAATTCTAAGGTTTATGAGCTGAGAGCGTTTATGAGGTTTATTGTATTGTATTCATTTATTTCAGATCATTATAATCCATATTACACACACAAAATTAAATAAAATTAAAAAATTATACATGTCAATAGATTAATAAATAAGAATAGGTAAATTACACTTCAAATTATCACTATCACAATTAAAAAATAGATTAGATTAAATAAAAATATAAAATTACATACTTACAGCTAACATCGAGTCAGACATCATACCCACAGACAGGTTATGTGGGAGGGATGCGGGTTCAAGTCCCGTCCAAGTCGAAAATTTTTGCGATATTATTTGATTTCTTAGAGATTACCCTGAGTGTGAGGACTAACGCACTATATTAACATAAACCTTACCTCTGATAGGTTATCTTAATCGGCCCTTACGACATCCCCGGCGCTGAATTGAAGAGGTAGATTTTGCCACGTCCGCCACGGCCATTTGAATACTTATCACATTTCTATTATTATTAATTTAATGCGAAAAAATACCATCTAAAATAGAAAGCACATTAAATGAGAAGACAAGCGGTTGAAAACTGTCCTTCTGCGACCAAAAGATCCTTTGGCCAAGTCTTAAGTTTCAGGAAATGGATTGTTATCCACTAGGGCATAATTTACCACTGTAAGATACACTATAATCATAGGTTATGATTACGATCAGCCATTATTAATAATTTCATGGTTAATAAACCCCAATTAAATACATAATAATACTTCCCGTAGAAGTAATGCATAATCCACGCGTGGTCTAAATGGGATAGAACCATTTTGAACTGAAAAGGCGTTCGGACATTTAGTTTGACATCTTATACTTATTTCACGAACTTAATACCATCATGACACATGCACGCCTATGAAGTTCCCTAATTGTTGGCTGGTGAGTGAATGAAGACTGAATGACAGAACGAAATATCACATAGACCCAGTTAGTATACGGGCGTCCTACACTACGTTTGCCGAGTCGTGGTCTCTATTAAACAAACAGTGACTAGTAATTAATTGTAGTGAGGCACGATCGACGGCAATAAGGCCATCGATCTTGCCTCACTATAATTTCACTGAAAGCGAAGGATAAGGTATAATTTTACTGAATTAAAACACGACATCCAAAGTGTCAATTTATAATTATAAAACCCCTCTCTTTTTGCGTCGGGGGTTAAAAACAAAAATATCGTAACGTAAAAATACAGATTCTCAATCTAAAGCGTCATTTATTTATAAAAAAATCATGATTTCATAATTCATTCATTTATTTCAAGTGGACTTACAGTTAAAACCAAAATGTATATGAGTCAGGTACAAAGAAAGCCAAATCTTGAACAATATGTATATAGTAAAACAATGAATACAAGTAATTATCAATCTTAATCGAATCTCGAGTAAATAAAATCAATTATAATTATTACATAATTTGTTTGAATTTATTTATCAACAATTTTTGTAACTCACTAGGAGTTTTGTTATAGAAGCGTGTAGATTGCCCAAAGATACATTTATTTTGTGTAGCCTAGTTGTGGGCACAGCGAGTTTATTTTTATTTCTGGTATTAAAATTATGTTTATCATCTATTTACCTGAATAATAAATGAATAGTTTAGGAAGTTGTTAAATTGCTCAACAAATATATTATGTCGGCTTTTATGTTATTTTCAAAAGACCTATGTCACCGATCGATGCTACAAGCTCTAGGTATGAGCTGTGCAACTCTTATGCGGCGTCACTTTTCCGCCCACCAAAATCTCAATTAAATTTTCAAGAGCTGATGAAACTGAAGTGGCGGCCGTCCACTAGTCCACAAGGGTGCGAAATTGATGAAGAGTTTAATTTAGATACCTTCTCGATCCCTTAATTCAATTGATAAATTACAGGGGTTTGTAATATTCGAAGAAATGATTAATAGCTGAAATCGTATTTTATAGGGTTTCATTAAACTTTTAGATTGGTCGAAAAGTGTCGGTGATCATTATGTAGCCGAAAGCGGAATTTACGGCGGCCAGCCTCAACGGAGACTAGCCATGTGAGAAAAGTATTACACCTACTCGTTTTCTTTTTTTTTTTAAGCGCGCGTTTGGATTTGTTTGGACAACGCGCGCCACAGACAACGAAGAATGTGCATTTATATCTAGATAGATAGAAATTGCTTTATTGCACACTTATCGATAGAAACAATACAACAAAACAGCTTAAAATATAATTGACATTGGCTGTCTTATCGCTCAAGAGCGATTTCTTCCAGACAACCGTGGATGGATAGTATCATTAGTACTAGAATGCTATCTATGTCAGTAAATAGTCTGTTAGCAGGTAGATTAAGAGATGCTAGAAAGTTAAAGGCAAAAACTCTACCATTTACAAACATTTCCATTAGAATTATTCCCGGATTAATTAGTTATATTAGTTAAATCCGAAACTACTTATCCTTTTTCCTAAAAATTATTTCCTCACACCCGACTCATATATATTCAATTCAGTTAAATGCAGGTACCCATCCTAAACGAAGCCACGAGCTAATTACTAGAAAGAACATAAATATGTTCCAATAGTTGTGTTGGTAATACATAGGTAGAATAGTAACAAACTAAAATATCAAAACAAATAGTGAACTAGTACTTCGTAAGTTCGACTTCCACTATTATGAATATATTATAATGCACGTATGCGCGACAAATCAGGACGCACAACATCTCGACACATCATATTAATATTTCGACGACGCATGGAATTTCAACAAATGCTTGAATTAAGTACAATTATTGAAATATCCCGTCTCAGCAAGAAAAGCGTAAGATTCAATCATTTGAGTCTCGTAACATACATAATTGAATAAGGATAGTTCTGTTTCAAATGAATTATTTATATCCAAATGCTTTTAGTCAAATGCGACGGAAATGTGCAGAACCCGGTTCTAGAGTTTCCATCCACCTTTTAAAAGCGTTTACCGGTGTCGCTTGCCATTTTTACAGATTTTCTGATAGCCCGGAAAACGTTATACAGCAGAAACTTTATTTCAGCAGGTTCCTTTTAAAAAAACTTCGCTTCGTTTTTCATATGTTTTCAATTATTAAACGGGCACAATAATTACGTATTCACTGCTTTTATGAGTATGAAATTTTCATGAACACTACTGGAAAATTATGTGGCTAAGCCAGGTGAATTTATTTTATAAAAAGAAATATTAAAAATCACAAAATATTCTGAACTTGTACATTCGCGCGTCGTAGCTTGCTACGGCGTAGCATGCTACGGCGTAGCTTGCTACGACGAAGCACGCTTTGAATTAGCACGTCTACGAGCAGTTTGGGTAGTAAGTTGCTTATTTAAGTACATCAAGAAAATAAAATAAATAAAATATTGCTGGTTAATCCGCAGAACTTCATTTAGCCCTAAAGGAAACAGATTTTACAATATAATTAGATGTATTAGAAATATAAATAATATTTAAACCAATAATACGAAATACAAAATAGGTAGTGATTTCTCATATATATATATATATATATATATTATTCTTTATTAAGAGCTTTGTCGCATATCTCGTATTGGAGCCTCATAATTATTCCGGTCGCTGGGCAAGTTACATAATTTTATGTTTTTACACCAAAAGTACCTTCTTAAATATCATGACTAATGTTCAACAGCCTCACACATTTAAACGCCCAATTTGCTCCATAAAATCATCGTCAAATCACCAGCTCTTCGGCAGCAGTAAACCAAAATACTATCATGATGTTCCCGGTCGTTTTATTCCAGTTCTTTATGGGCAATGCTTACCTTCGCCGCTCGACGAAATGCTAACTTTACGGGCAAATAAAAACAGCTTTTCCATGTTTATTTCAGGTTTAATTAGGTTTGGTTTGAAGTTATGAGGAAAGTGAAGTAAGAATTTTATTAAAAATTGTTAGTCCTGTGGCTCAGCAGCCCCAAGTGGAACTTGGGTTTAACACAAGATATATGTCTTGTGTTGAAATTATGGGCGTCGCGGTTCGAGGGACTATTTTGATTCTCATAATAGGAAATTGCGTGTTTCGTTTCGGCAAATTGATACCTACTCTAGTACCTAAGATTGTTACTCGTTTACTTTAATTAATAATAATAATAATATTCATGTGTTATCATCAATTTATAATTGTGTACCTGCATACCTACCTACCTAATTAGGTGTAACTTAAATAATGTTATGTTACTGTTCGTTTGTTACCTTTCCTGTGCTGTTTGTGTGTGTACCCAATAAAAAGTCTATCTATCTATCTACCTATCTAAAAAATATCCCTTAGTAAACTTACGACAATTATGAAACTGTATATAATTTACGACGTGTGACTGAGTAACACAATTTTTTGTTCATTTGTGGTCATATTAATGAAATTAAGGGCTCAACCCCCGGTCAGGGTTGACGTTCAAAATCTTGCGTGACGTAGGTCCTCATTGTTATTTAAATGTGAAGGTAGATACACCTTCTTTATTGATCACAGAACATCAAAAAATTCTTTATTAACTGAAAAATATACAGGGTTATTGACAATACACTGACACTACGTGAATTGCAGGTTCTGCCCATCATCAGTGTATGTCATCATCTATAAGTGGGAACTTGTTAATAGTCTCTTCACACATTGCTATTATGTATATTATGCTGAAATATCCCCTAATATGAATAAATAAAATAAATAAATAAAATTACGAACACGTTTGTGAAGAGGCACCCACCTCCATCCAGTTATCGTTCTTTAGAGATGTTTTTTAAAATTAAACTTAAAAACAGGTCTGCACTGAATTAAGGCGGGGAAATCGATCTTTAGTAATTCTTTGGGTTCACGGCTCGGACAAAGGTATTTTTTCATATTGTATTCGAGGAAATTTAAGAACAACACAAAATACAAGAAATATAAGAATTAAGACCTGGCGACTTCACGAATGTATTTGTGATGATGAGCAGAACCTGGAATTCACGCAGTGTCAGTGACCCTGTATATTTACGTTTACTTCTAGTTTCTGCTCGCCGGCTTGGTTCTCGCAGTAGGTACCTAAATAATATATAACCTTTAGAGGGCAAGAATAGTGTAATCAAACAAAAAACCTAATAAACGACGCTATGTTTTCAGATTTTTTCAATCAACTTCCTCAACAGCCTGTATTGGTTCACTACTGGACTCAGACCTCCCCCTCATTAGCGCCTTATTGGCTGTTATCACATGGGTCCCATAATCCCCACGCTGGGCATAGTGGGCAAGCAGGTTGGGGATCGCAGTTCGGTGGTAGAATTGTTCTGCAGAGAGCGCTGCTGCCCATCCCCGGTGAGGGAAGAGTTGGGGTGGTGTAAATTGTAAGCCGGCACCACACAGCTACAACAACAAATTGAAATTTATAATTCACATTTACAATTCACTTATTTACTCTCAATCAGAACTGTTAACTGGTTAATAAACAATAGGTATGATTAATTATTTCTTCCTTTTACTGGCCGTTATGGTACAGTCGTAAAACCAACCGCTTTCACCTATCAAACAGAGTCGAGAAAAGTAATTGATCTTTTAACAAGGTTTTGACCTAAAATACCTATTTATAGATGAAGGTACATAAATAAGGTAACTTTATAGGTTTGTAGCTATGTGTTTGCACACACACTTGTGCACTATAATATGCCGGCGTCTCTGGTTAGTCTCCGATGAGACTGGCCGCCATGGTCGAAATACCGCTGAGGACAGAAGCTACTGTGAATTTTTCTTGCTATAAAACCCCAATAACAACTATTGGCCCGACCTGGGATTTGAACCCAGGACCTCATAATCAGCGGTTGAACAAGCTGACCGCTATACCAGCGAGGCAGAAGTAAGTATATCAGATAGCTAATGTACATTAGCTATCTGATATACTTACTTCTGCGTATCATATACGTACAGTCAGCGTCAAATTGTTATGTGCGTCTAGAGTTGTCAAAATGATCTGAAAAACATAAAAGCAATTTGATATACGCCGTTCCAATCATCACATTGTTGTTAGCACCCAAGGTGTTCAAAATATCTATAGTTAGTTAGTAATTACTACTAACATTATTCTTATTCATATGAGCAGTCAGTCACCCTGACTGCTCTTAATATAAATGTGAAACAAGGAGTAGTAAGATATTTTGAACACCTTGGGTGCATACAACATTATGGTGATTCGAACTGCGTATATCAAATTGCTTTTATGTTTTTTAGATCATTTTGACTACTCTAGACGCACATATCAATTTGACGCTGACTGTACCAGCCTACCCACAACACAAGCCTTAGATAGATTGTGCTGTGTGGATTGTCACGCAATATTAATTAGAATGTTCTTTACGAATATACATTTTAATCATTCAGAAAAAAGGTTACGAATCGGGAGTGTTAAACAAAATGTTTTTAATCCAGAGGGTGCTGGCAATCTCCGTGATGAAGTTAGGTGTCGGCGCGGGCAGTGGTTTATATTACTGCATTAGCGAGACGAGGCGACTTAAAAGCGAAAAACATTAAAATAAACAAACGGTTTAGGTAAAAACTGTCAAAGTTTAGGTAAAGTGTAGCACGTGTAGTTTAGGTTCAACAAAGAACTATAAAGAAGATTACTCTTGATTAATAAAGAAAATTACAATCAAATAATAGAAACATTTGAAAAATTTGAGCTTACTACAGATTGTTGCAAACAATCGAGAGGTAACTCAACAGATCCATATCATATCAATACCAGTGGAAGCGTCCCAAAGACCCTGGCTGCATTGCGCTGCTGTATGGCAATGCTGATGCGCTGTGCCGGATACTGACCAGCTCTCGGGTCACGCGTCGCTTCGAAAAGACGTCATTTTCAATATGTACAATTATTAGTAGAAATTGAATCCAAATTAGGTACTTACTGCCGCTGCTCTCTTTCTTTCTTCCCTACCACTTTCTTAAGCCACGGGGTATGATAGGTCTATCTATATTTAACCGACTGCGCAAGAAGGAACGCCATGTTTTTACACATGTCTGTATATTTGTTGTTATTATTTAAAATGTAGTTTTCTATTCGTTTTGAGTCTGTGTTAAACAAGCTGTTGTAGGTGGTATAAAATGTATAAATATTAACTTTCCTGGACATTTCTGTGCTCCTTTAATATTTTTTTTCTTTTATAAATTGTGCTTCGTGTGTACGTGACGCGTTGGTTCCGACGGTAGATCAGCGTTGCGATGGCTATTCGTAATGGCTATTTCAACATAATGCTGAGTCGGACGCCTTTTCGTAGCGATAAGTTTTCTTATTTGTTAGTTCCTTTTATGTAGTTTTTATGGTGTTGTTTTAACTCTATGTAACTTACAAATTTTTTATGCTATGAATAAAGATTTCTTTATTCTTCTTTCTTCTTTACTAAAATTACAAATAAAATAAAAATAAATAAAATAAATAATGCTGGACAATTCACATAACATTATCTAGCCCCAAGCTAAGCAGAGCTTGTGTTATGGGCACTAGATAACTGATATACTTAATACAATACACTACATACATAGATAGATATTTTTATTATACATAGAAAACACCCAGACCAACGGAACAAATTTCTGCAGATCGTACACAAATGCCAGAGTAATTTTTACCTTCTCACGACTAAACATCTGAACAGATCTTTGTCAAGGAGATAGAATTATCCGGGAGAAGGAAATATGCTACTTTTTAACCGACTTCGAAAAAAGGGGTAGGTTCTATGCTCGTTTGTATTGTATGTTCGTCGATTTCTCCGGCATTTAGGTATTAAACGGTTTGGAAAATTATTTCGCTCTTGTATAGAGAATGACTCCGAGAGTCATTCTCTATACAAGAGCGAAAGAATTTAATTACTAAAATTTTTATTGCTATTATTTTAATTTTTATTGATATGATTTTTATTTGTCCCACATAACTTAAAAATAGTCTAAAATTAAGGAATTCGAAGTCGATTTTAATTTTTTTCAAAACAATAAAATGACTGTCCTACGGAATACCGGCAGTCGAAATACCGGAGCACGGTATATCGAAAGTACACGAAACCGCAGATCGAAATACCGAAAGCTCATGAGGCCGCATCACGGAATACCGAAAGCTCACAACACCGGAAAACTTTAGACCGGACGAACACAATCTCGAATGCACGCTATACCGGAAGATCACTAAATCGAAAGTACGCAATGTCGAAATTTTCTTCAGGGCTGTACGTCAGTTTTGTCATAATTAAGATATAGATACAGATTTGATTTTAATGATTTGTATCTATCGGTGACAATGGAAAACTATGTTTTTTTTGTGATTTTCTTGCATACTGCATTGAAAAACTTAGAGTCAAAGAATAGCTCTATTGATCGGTGTGAGCAACGCGAACGAAGATCGCAGAGGCAGCTTGGGTGTTTTGGCTGTATAGTGCAATAGTCACTTGATCTTGTCCTTTGTTGTTTTTTTGTCCTTTGCTTTAAAACGACTTTCAAACCCAATTTGAGTTAAATGTTTTTTAACGTTAATCATGGGTAAGTGAGAATAATGCTGTGCTTAATATTTATGTATTTATTAGGGTTTCGAGATCAGATCAAAACCCTTAGGGTCTCGCTTTGTCTGTCCTTTATTCACTCTTTAATATCTCAGCAACTACTTACCGCAGCTATCAACTTGAAATTAAAAATAATAATACGTTACGTGCGCTTGTGCAGACTTAAAAATGAAAATAAGCATTTACCATGCAAATTGTGGTGTCGAAATTTTAAAAGAAATTTTATAAGAAATAACTACAAGTGCTGCTGGTAGGTACAAAAGTAATCGAATGCCTTTTATGTTGGAGTGAGGTCACTAAGCCAAAACAATGTCGGCTTTCCACTCCACCAAGATTTCCACCAAATATGTGGTCTGTGCTTGATTGCATACTTCAGGACATACCCATTACATAAAATTCAATTAAAAATTGGCACAAAGGTTGGAATAGCCTCCTAAATCGAAAAGAATCAACATTTACAAAACATTGCAAGAAATTGGAAAAGAACAAAAAAGTACCTACCTATTTATTAAAACATTCTATGTTAGACAAAGAAGTAACGTTATGAACGTACTGCTTACACTGAAAAGTTTTGAAAATATTTTAATTGGTATGACAAAACTTACGTACAACCCTGAAGAAAATTTCGAGATTGCGTGCTTTCGATTTCGCGATCTTTCGGTATAGCGTGCATTCGAGATTGTGTTCGTCCGGTCTACAGTTTTTCGGTATTGCGTGCTTTCGGTATTCCGTGATGCGGCCTCATGTGCTTTCGATATTTCGATCTGCGGTTTCGTGTACTTTCGATATACCGTTATCCGGTATTGTGACTTCCGGTATTCCGTAGGACAGTCCAATAAAATTACTAACTACTATTAGGAAATGTCTCTTTAAAGCCACAGGCAAAAGCTTGTAAATATAATTCCTAAAGTTTCGCACAAAATACTTAGCTAAGCTTTAAATAGACATTGTTACTGAATACACCTACATTAATGGGGTTGCCACCTCTGATACTGGGTAAACGTATTAAAAGTTTCTGCATTAGCTGCGATTTTTCTGATTTGTTGACTTTGGGGATGTCAATGTCTATGCGAGCGAGGAATGCTAATTTAGAAGAAGAATAAATCATAAGTTTTCAAGGGGTTAGTGATATTTTACGTGGCTAAAAATGGTTCATTGTTGAGTCAATGACGTTCAAGGTAGTTTCAGTTATTTCAGATATTGACGGAACTCTCGAAAAATAGGTAAAGAATGTAAACTCGGGAGGTAACTTTAACTTACCTCCCGAGCTGAGAAAACATAATGACAGTACCATGTCAATATATTTATGAAAACTTGTTGTACACTCATAGAAATATAAATCAGTTCCGTAAAAATTGTGATAAACATAACTTTAATACCAGAAATAAACATAAACTCGCTGTGCCCACAACTAGGCTACACAAAATTAATATATCTTTTAAAGGGCAATGTATACGCTTCTACAACAAAACTCCTAGTGAGTTGCAAAAAATATCAAAAAATTTTAAAACCAATGTAAGCTCATCCTAAGTGAACTTGTTTTGTTCTTTTTGAGTATATATAAAGATCTTTAAACCGAACCGACTGCACAGAAAATTTTTATCAGATTAAAGAGCTTAGGTATAATTTTGTAAATATTGAACTCTTAGAGCAGGGTAGTTTACCAAAGGTTCTTGAACTAGAAGTGATTTAAAGATAGTAGACATCAATGCATAATAATTATGTTTAAGTTGAAAATTATGAACATGTCAAAATATTTTCCATACAAAGTCTTTACTTATTATAAAGTAAGACGTAATGAGGAGATCGCGAAAAGTAGCGTAGGCCTTGTACGAAAAAAACAACACATGGGATGAAAGGAATTGAAAGTTACATTCGGGTACGTAATCGACGTAGTTATGGTTACGTACTTAAACCCGTACTCAATTGTCAGATAGCCACGTAGGAAGATAACAAGCGGGGAATTTGATAACAACCAACGCCTATGCCATTTATCGAACGAGTGCGTGGAATCACACGAGCTAATATTTTAGATCGAAAGTTTGGATGGATGAATGTTTGTTAATAATTCGCTAGAACTACTGAAGAGGCTGAAATTTGGTTTAGACTTTGAATAAAACATAGGCTTCTTTTTATCTCATAAATAAGTTCCCATGGGACAGAAAAAAAATCCCCTGGAATACCCTTTCCACCTTAACTTGAGGTGGACCACGGAAAAAAAAAATGCCCCTGGTACAGCCAGGTGTACTATGTAGGTGGACCACGGGCAGGGATCGGAAAAAATCTTTACACATTCTCAGAAAATAGTATAATATATATAAAAAATATTATATCACTGTATAAATTATACATACTGTTGAGCACCAAACGATGTGGGCCGTCCGAGGGTTCCGATCTGCATGGACCACATAATCTCTACTTGTCAGGCACTAATATGCCATTTCCACATTTATTTGTTTACTAGCTTCGCATACGTATTTCGGAATAATAAGTAGCCTATTTCTAGCCTATAATATATTTGTAGCCTATTATCTAAGTAAGGCTTTGTTCTAAACGCACGCCAAATTTCATCTTGATCTGTTTAGTAGTTTTGGAGGTACCTACCAAAAATTCAGATTTCTCTAACTTTTGGCTTTATAATATTAGTAGGATTTGGAGGTATTTTAACCACCGGTGATACACATAAATATTACAACATGGAATATATATACCTAAACATATGTTTAGAGCGCTTGCACTGAACTAATTACAGGCAGTTACATAGAACAAGCTGGCTTAGAATTAACACCACCTTAATTCTTTCCGCGGGTGTCGCAAGAGGCGACTAAGGGATATCCACCAGGGGCGGGCAGCAGTGCCCCCTGCAGAACAATTCTACCACAGAGCTGCGATCCCCAACCCGTGTGGGAATTATAGGCATTACCCCCATGAGATAAAAGTCAATAAGGCGCTTATCAGGGCAGACCTCGCGTCCAGCTGTGGACCAATATAGGCTGTTGAGATGAGGACATGGAACAACAATAATAATCATAGAATATACTTTATTGCACAAAAGTTGTACATGGGCGAGGATAATGCTAGATAGCACTCTCTACCTGACCTTTGGGTAGTGTGGACAACAATTTAGTAGGTAGTGCTAGATTACAAAATTTACCGAAAAATAATCATATGTACAATTAATAATTCGTGTTTTGATGTCGGTTATACTAAACTAACAGTATCATTACAATACTGTCTACCATTATGCTTGCCCATGTACAACTTTTGTGCAATAAAGTATTGTTCTATCTTTGTATCAATTTGACATCTAGTTAAAATACTAGTCTAATTTAGTTTGATGACACATCGAGGTATACCCCTATCCAATAAAAAATTAATTATCAAAATCGGACTACTCTGTGAAATTTATGCGTGGTCAAACATCACAATCAGTGAGTGAACAATCAACCATCCCCTGTTTTAATACCCTTTGGGTTGGATTTTTTTTTTCAAATTTAATAGGGACCGTCTTCGAGGTATACACTTTCCAATAAAAAAAGAATTATTGAAATAGGACTACTCTGTAAAAGTTATTGACCATTTGACAGAAATTATGGCAAACAAAAATAATTTTATCCTTTGATCCTATACGAATGCAACATCCCAGTATTCCTACCTATCGTCTCTTTAAAGAGAAAATATTGAACCGAACTCTTTGAGGGCCCGCATTAGAGTGAAAACGGACAATTATCCTCGATCGGTGCCCCGGGCCCCAAGGGGCAGAGGGAAGTCCAGGCGGATCTCATTTTGTACACAATCACGTACCTCACACAATAAATTCTTTAAAGTGTTATCCTATAGCTTCGTGGTGATATATTTATTTGAGATGTGGTTTTTTGTTGGATCGTGTGACTTTTTCCACGATATTTAGAGAAATTGTGATATTTATATTTATCAGGGCCCATGGTAAAGGCCCTGTCAAGTGGAAGTCCTCACCGGGAACCCTTTTCTCGAAGTATCTTTCACCTACCTATTCATAACGTACATACGTTTATATTATCTAACTAGTTTATGCCCGCGGCTTCGCACGCGTTGTTTCTATATTTAATGTTTAAAGGTGATTTCTATCCCATGGGAACTGATTTATATTCCAGGATTAGAATTACTTTTATGCAAAATTTCAGGCCGATCCGTTCAGTAGTTTTGGCGTGAAGAGGTAACAAACATCCATCCATCCATCAAAACTTTCGCATTTATAATATTAGTGTCATGTGATTACTGTGGAATGCCAAGGTTTTTCCTACCTTCTCACCCCATACTGTAAAAGTAAAAATAAGCACCTCCATGGAGGGACAGTAGCGTTCATCGTTAGTTAGCCGACCCCCCGGGATCCAAGACACAAAATTGGATCAGTTTTGGTTTCATCATATTAAATTTATTGTTTTATATTTATGTAAAACGGCTTGCTATCTTACTATTGTACCGAAAAATTCTAGTTTTGAAATAGTTCTGTATTCATAGAAATTAACTTCTAATAAATAGGATACGCAACAACTAGGACTATTCTTTTAGTGGTCATAATAGCTTCAAGTAGATAATAAATAAATAAATAAATTTTCAAAGGATTTGACATTCTTGATTAGGCTACTTTTTATCAATGTACGATATTTGACGACCTGTGACGCGGCGGGCGAAGGTTCGCCTGCGACGCAGAAGGTTGCGGGTTCGATTCCCACCTCGGGACAAATGTGTGTACGATCTGCAGATATTTGTTCAGGGTGTTCTGGATGTTTTATAAGTATAAAAAAAATATCTATCTATGTAGTGTATTGTATTAAGTATATCAGGTATCTAGTACCCATAACACAAGCTTTGCTTAGCTCGAGGCTAGATAATGCTGTATGAATTGGCCATTATTTATATTTATTTAGTTAAAGATTTTATGTGTGCAAAGCTGCCGAGCCCGTACCTCACAGACGCCAACATAAAAATTAATACAATTAGTTTAAACGGAAATGTAATTGGAAATCCGACCGAGATCGCCATACTATTGAACAGTTCAATACAGCACCAGTGACAAAAATACATTATCTGGGTTGATTTTATAATTTGTTAAGTTTCTCAGTGTTCAGTTTCACACAAGATTCTCTTAGAGAGTAAGGATTAAAACTTACGTTTATAGCCGGATCATTTGTCTGTATTATTATTTAGATCCGGGACCGGTCGTCGTACACGGCCACCTTCTCGAAATTGTTTCCGAGTATCCTTACCTTGGGCAAATTCTGCAGTTGGGTAAAAATAATTTTGAGAAGGAGGCCAAGAGGAGGATCCAGCTAGGCTGGGCAGCGTTTGGGAAACTACGTCGAGTCTTCTCGTCATCCATACCGCAATGCTTGAAAACTAAAGTTTTCAATCAGTGCGTCCTACCCGTCATGACCTACGGAGCTGAGACGTGGACACTCACGGTAGGGCTGGTCCACCAGTTCAAAGTCGCTCAGCGAGCTATGGAAAGAGCTATGCTCGGAGTCTCTCTAAAGGACAGAATTCGTAACGAATACGTCCGACAGAGAACCAAAGTTATCGACATAGCTCAAAGAATTAGCAAGTTGAAGTGGCAGTGGGCCGGCCATATCTCGCGAAGAACCGACAACCGCTGGGGCAAACGTGTTCTTGAGTGGAGACCACGACTCGGCAAACGTAGTGTAGGACGCCCTCCGGCCAGGTGGGATGACGATCTGCGAAAGACTGCAGGCAGATGCTGGATGCGGCAAGCTGAAGACAGGGCGCTATGGCGCTCATTAGGGGAGGCCTATGTCCAGCAGTGGACTAATTTAGGTTGATGATGATGATGATTATTTAGATACAAGACGTGGAATGTAGGTAAGTTTAAATTTGATGTCTTATTTTCCCAAAATTAATCATTTAGATTTTTCAGTTACTTTTAAAAATTGGTGTTCATTGTAAGATTTTTTGTTATTAACCCTGTCGAAGTCGAAAATTTTTGCGATATTATTTGATTTCTTGGTGTTTATTTGTTGTTGTAACCGTAGAGCGACAAGATTATTTTGTTGTTTATTCTGGTTAGTTACATAAGGAACGATCTAGCGTAAAGTGGCTGGAAATTTGGATGTGTTCACGGACTTTCGTTGCTGACTGTGCCTTAAACTCATGAACCTACAAATCGGGTTAAAAAGTGACAGTGAGAAATGTTCAGTGTAGTCCCGAATTGTGAAATTGAATGCGGTTTGCGGCCCGCCCACGGCCATGCATGGCCCTGATGTATGGGCCTGATACGATCTCGTGTTATAGGTGGAGCTCGATTTGGAAATTCTAAAAATACTTTCATAAATCATGTTTAAACCTAATGGTTTAGTGAATGGACTGTTTTGGCCGAGCGGTAGGTAGGTACTACGTGTGTTTTGTATAACTAGTTATAACAAGCACATGCTCAAAGTACAAAATATATATAAATCTCAACAAACTTGTACAAAAAGTGCTTTACAAAGATCCTATGACTACGTTCCGTAGGTGCTTTAATGCTTTTCAACTTAGAGCATTTCAACCATAAACAGGACTCTTGGTTAGGTACGTCAGAAATTCAACTTCAACTTCTTGTCAAATGGCTTTAGCATTGGGCTGGATACAATTCTAACAAGAAATTCAAATTACAAGTAAAACTAGGAATCAAAGTCACTTTGAGTTTTTGTTCGTTTGTTTTTCGTCCAATCTTGTTGAACGAAAGAAAAGATGCGAACAGGAAACCATTACCTTGTTAGGTTGTTCAAATATCAAATATCAAAATGCTTTTTTTCCTTTAGACCTTACAGGACTTTTGGACACGGCACAAAACTCAAATTACATAATGTAAAACTAGGAAATAAAGTGATCAATTTGCTTTTTTGTTAACTTATTTTTTTAGGTTTAAAGAAGTGGATAAGAAACCTTTAACTTATTAGGTTGTTCGTTTTCGTTTTGAAGCAAAACCAGTCCCAAGCTTTTTATCCTCTAAACTAGATTATCTGATATTTTGTATTAGTACCTACCTACACATCCCGTTTTATCACTTTACTTCCAAATGGGGTGAGGGATCGATTCCTAAAATTGGTTGAGTTTTTCAAAATGTTGGTATGTTTTTGAAGAGTTTTTATTTTTTATGGTTCAATGGTTCATTTATTGGTTAATATAATTTTACACGTCAAATATTAGTAGGTACATAGTACACCTTAAAATATACTAATGTACTAATACATTATAGATGGGACCATTATCAATTAAAATAATGAAAAAATTAATTATAATATAATTTCAATGATTAAATTATACATTTCAATAAAAATAACAAACCTATCAATAAAATTCATTAATAATAATTATGACATTGGAAAAATAATAGTATAAAATAACAATTGGTGCAATATTATTTCACAAATTCGTCATTCCTGTATTAACCTTTTTGCGTAAACGAAGAAACTAATCATAAACGCTAAAATGAAATTAAAACCCAGATAAGTTAACTACCAACGTTCCTATCGGATTCAGATGTTTTGTAATTGCCAAGAAATAATAAGATTCCTCCATCCCAGACTCTAAATTATCTTAAAATAGTTCCTAACCATTTAGCAACAAGAAGCTAGGTAAGTTAAATATCAATAACTTAACAAGAGCTGAACTTACGCCGCTAAGTTCACAAGTTAGGTGCACCTGTTGCCGAGAAGTTTGAGACCTGGAAAAACGTTTTAACGAGGTATTATAAACTTGGGCGTAGGCATTAAAAATACAGCGGCTAAGTGCGTGAATCCGTTATATAACTGAGTTATTGCGGCAGTATTGGGTTTCGTGAATGAAAGTTTCATTTCTGAGATTAAAATGTCATAGGTACAGGCTCAGAAACCAGTAAATGATATGAATTTAAAGCGCTTCCGTTACAGGTTTTTGTTGGACGTTCCGATTATTATAACTAATACACTAGATTATTATTCATTAAAAAGGTTTTAAAATAAAACAAAACAGGTGTTATGAAACGTCAAACTTTTCACCTCGACCAGTATCAGATCGAATTATAAGAAACTCATTTTGGTTTAACTAAGAAGGTTACGAATGTTTCGAAACTTGTTCTTGGACGAATGAAATCAACCTAGTTAGAACCTCCTTCGTAAACTCGAAATGAATTTCCGGCGGTGAGCAAAGAGTGCCTTTTTCTTTTATTTTGTATTGAAATCATTTACTAAAATTTTCGGTAAAAATACTTTTATTTGTTTTGTCCGGCCGGTAAAATGCTGGATGACGCGTGCTGTACCGAATCTGCACGGCACGCGTCATCCAACATCCGGATAATAAGGAACGTTCCATAGAAATATTAACACTCGGTATCGATTTAACTCATCAATTTAGCTCTACCATTGTTCACCGTTCTTCGACATGTCATCTATTATATTGATTTTGTTCATAGTTTTTGAGCAGCGAAGTCTCGTTTTGATGGAGGCTTCCGGTGAAAAGATTTTAGAAGGAATATTTTTGAGAGGAATCGATAGTACCTACTTATGAGTAGATGTATAGAAAGTAATGCGTCACCTACTTATTTCCATCCGATATTCTTTATTGCATATTTTACGAGGAGGCGCATGATTTAGATCGGAACTCAATTATTTTTCAATACATTGAGCCATACCATGTCTTCTACTTGAAAAATCTAAGGGAAATCCAGCGAAAATAAGGCTCGTCTTGATATACTGTCATAGGTATAAATAATAGTACTTTTTTATGCAAACTGGAATAACGAGCCAAGACAAGAGCTGATCAACTATATGTGTATTTTTCTTTATTTTTTTTTTGAAGTTTCCATCTTTGTCCTACCTGATGGGAGGGCAGAAGCTTCTTTCTGAGTATTTTAACACCTCCACTGCGATCATCAAGCCGCGGGAGGCTTGTTCAGCAGTGGAATTACGAGGACCTTATCTTGAAACGTACAGTCACGATTAAATAGGGAAAAATGTTGTACGTACAGTTGCGTTCTTAATTGGAGACATACCTTATAGATCATACTCGCTTGAAGGTTACTACGATATATCATCTAATTCCAAATTTCAGGTTAACATTATTTCTGTATGCTACACGGTAGTGTAAGCCTATCAAAAAAAATAGGTTTAGAGTTGGAAATATTCTGTTAAAAAGATTGTAAAATATTTGAAGTGTGCAACACTTTATCTGTCATGGACGCCGTTGTAAAAAGATAAGTTGATTGATTTGGATAAATTGTTAGTTGTAAAAGGATTTTATCTAGCCCATGTTAAAACGATGCCCTGTTTTATTTCAGTAACACAATTGAATCTCTACTAGCTTTCAGTAGGTATGCAAAAGTGAAATATTATAGAATACTTATTTATGAGAAATCTATAGGTACTTAATATTATAAAGAGGAAAGATTTGATTGTTTAGTTGTTTGTTTGTATTGAATAGGCTCCGAAACGACTGGACCGATTAAAAAAATTATTTTACCATTAGAAATTAGCCCACATTACTTACTTTTACCGCGGGAAAATGCTTCATTCCTACGGGAAAACGGTAATAGGACAGCGGGTAGTAAGAATGCAGCTAGTAACAAATTATAATAGGTATTTATTTTTGCTGTTTTATTTCTTAATGAAATAGATTATAATATATTGAGCCTCAAAATTAGAGTAATTATTAGGTGTAAATGACTTTCTGACTGAATTTCAACCTGGGACCCAAGTTTTAATAAATTTGAAAAAGGACGTAAGCACCATGAATGTCTACAAGACAACGCCTTTAGAATCTAGCTGACTACCACTGTGTTGAACCATACCTACGTGTTTATCTGCCAATGACTATTTATGTCTTGGCTTCTTCGCATTTTGTTGCGACAGTTGAAACATGTCGACTTTATATCCTGGGAGGAAAATCCTGGACCCAACATAAATAATTAAGTCCCGTCTCTACATGATATTTTATCATTATTACTGCCACTAGAAATAATGGTATACTTTAAGTTACAAATAATTTAATTACTAGCATTTCTAGTTCTTAGTTGTTTAAGAAAAGCCCAGCTCTCTCTAACCTACCTACCTACTTAAGTACTTACTAATTTCATGTATTATTTAATTTATTAGTTAAGCCTTCTTGTTGCATGTTTTTAATTCAGTATGTATGTAACGCATATGTGGATAGCGCCGTGGGCTACATTGATAATATCGCTCATCTTTACTAGTAAAGTACTAACACAAATGTATAATAAGTTTAATGTAGTCGTTAGTTATTCCTCAATAAATAAATAAAAATTAACAGGCACCTGGTTCGAACAAAATAATAATAACTCGAAAATTTTACAAGTGCAAGAGTAATTGTGATGGTATCGCACGGCGCTTGGCAGCGGGGGAAGTACCGAGTTCCGAGCCAGGATGTTAATTCGTCCGGGTTATAAATGCACTTTGTTTTTTTATATTTCACGTAGGTATCTAGCGAACACCGGGTGCACTTAAACACTGCACTTAACAGGGCAATAAAAAGCTAGACTTTAATTGCTGTGACAGCATGACAACTGTTTATGGTCCTAAAGTTTAAAAAGCTTTCTTATACCTTTTACCTTTGTAGGTAGGAGATGTATGTGCACTTAGTACCTTGTCGCTTTAAAGATGACTCACGCGAGGACCGCTTTATTCCTGTCAGTAATTGCTCATTATAATGACAAGTGGAGGTCATCTTAGTCCTCATGGTACACCTATAATAAGAATAAATCTAAATTCACAAAGAAAATTACAATCAAATAATAGAAATAAATTACTTATTATATTAACAAGTGTGTAGAATTGAGCTAACTGCAGAATGTTGCAAGCAATCTACAGGTGGCTCAACTGATCCATATCAATACCAGTCGTCGCGTCCCCGCTACGCTGGCTGCATTGCCCCGCTGTATGGCAATGCTGATGCGCTGCGCCGGATACTGAACTGAATGATGAGAACATCTACACAGCTATGAATAATATAAATATAGTGCTAGCTCTGAATAACATAAATATACTGGATACTGCAACTCGGCAAACGTAGTGTAGGATGCCCTCCGGCCAGGTGGGATGACGATCTGCGAAAGACTGCAGGCAGATTCTGGATGTGGCAAGCTGAAGGCAGGGCGCTATGGCGCTCATTAGGGGAGGCCTATATCCAGCAGTGGACTAATATAGGCTGCTGATGATGACGAAGGTACTGGGCAACATCTGCCCGCTCATACGCCAATGTAAAAATGTATTTAGTAATTCCAGCATTCCATTACTTGCATTCATAATTATAGGTAAGTACAAGAATAATTTAAACACTCTTAGTTGGTAAATCTTATGTTTTTGTACCCGATCTGGGTGTAGCAACCAGAGGTTAGGTTAGGTAGAACTACATAATCTTATTTCCGCATTCGTAGTTGGTCCGTTATGCGTTAAAATTAGCTAGCATAGCCAGCCTAACTCCGTCCAGAAGCGCAGAATCTTCCTGGGGTCTTCACAGGTTTCGCGGAGTGACCTCGGCAAGTTGAGGATTTCTGTTCGTTGTGCTGTTACTCCCTCGCATTCCAGGACTACGTGGGCAGCTGATTCGTCGTCGCTGAGGCACCCTCTGCAGAGAAGGCTATCCGACGCTCCGATGGTAAAAAGGTGTTTGTTTAGTGGGCAGTGTCCTGTTAGTGTTCCTACCAGGATACGCAGGTCCGTTCTGTTTAGGTTTAGTAGGCGTTTTGTCAGCCTCGGTGATGTTGGTGGAAGCGCCGCTGGCTTGTCTGCATTGTAGAAGGCGTGTCCATCGTTCGTTATGCATCTCTCTGGTTTTGAGCCTAGTCCATGTCTGGAGTAGCGAGAATGTAGCAACTAGAGAAAATGGGTACTAAACATAAAAAAATATTTACTGTTACATTACTAAGTAGGTATTATCAACAAAAAATTAGGTGTCTAATAAAAAAATTAAGTAGCATATTCTTAAGTAGTTTATAAAAATTAATGTCGGATGTATCTTTTAAATCGTCAGGTTATTGTAAATTTTTGTCGCCATTTTATTTGGGCCTGTGTTAAGAATTAGTTTTGAGTCAGTCTATTATGATTGTCTGTTGACTTATCGTCTAGGTATATCAATTTTCTTAATAAAATTTAATTCTAAATCCACATTATATGCAAAACTTTACTCTAATCCATTTCATAGTTTAGGCGTCTTCGTCCAGATATTCCAATACTTGAAAACCTTCGCCTTTATAAAATTAAATGGATTTTTGTGTAAATTTTGATAAAAATCCTAGCGATACCTACCGATACCCATGTACTGTAGTCAGTTTTCGTATCTTTGTGTGTTCAGGATTAGCCAAAGCTTTATCACAAAAAGCCTTGTTGACCCCCAATAACTGTCAAATCCGTCCCATTATCATTGCCGATACCGTTATGCACGATATACAGGGTCACTCCGCTCCGCTTTTCACGGATGTTTCTAATTTTCAATAAAAAATTTAGTGAAATGCTCCTTTAGCTATAGATAAAATTACAATCAAATAATAGAATCAAATTAGAACTAGTATTTACAATTACAACAATTGAGCTAACTACAGACTGTTTCAAACAATCGACAGGTAGCTCAACTGATCCATATCAATAAAAAAAAAATATAAGTATTTCTTGCTTGAATTGGTTAACAGGGATTGTTTTTAATGCTCCAACAGTAGTCCGCCATCGTGTAGGCATTCCAGCGACCCTGGTACCGCTCCTCCATAGTCCAAATATCTTGATGGAACCGTTCCTCTTGTTCTTCACTCATATCACCAAGATTCTCAGGAAAACTGTCTGAATGGCTGGTGGAGGATGTGTACCCTGATGCTCATATTACAACCAAGCTGTTGGAAGTGCGACAACATCTCTTGAATGCGCTCCGCATGGCTTTCATCCTTTTTGATTCCCAGAAAATGTGGTGAAAACCAAACGAATTAATCCAGGCCTTTTTTTCAATATCAGTCATAAAACTAATAAAGTTTATACTACACCTGCTCGGAAAGTTGCCTATTCCTTTTCCATCAATAGAATAGAAAGTATGTCTTTGCAGGCCTATAGGAAACCGGGAGGAAAAACTCTATGGAATTTCATTTCTCACGTGTTTTAGCGGGAGGAAAAAGTGTATGGAAATCCATTTCTAACGTTTTAAACTTTCGTTATTTTTTTTTTAATTTCCTGAAAGATCGGCCGGTAGCTATGGTTATTTTCGTTCGGTCAAACGACAAAAAGTCTTTACTCCAAGTCCATTAGGCCTCCTCCGATTACCGAACAATATTTTGAAAAAAGAACCCAAAGGCTGGCGCGGTCAATGAGGTTTTACCAACATCATTGGGCGCGGTAAGTTCTTCTAAATTTCAATTAATAATTAATACTGCTTTTTATTTTCCTCGAAGGTGTAGTATAAAGCACTATTTATCACTCGGCAGAAAGTGCGATTCCTACCGAGTGTGTCGTTTTGGGCCCGAGGCGCAGCCGAGGGCCTTAAAACACACGAGGTCACATCGATCACTTTAGCCTAGGTGTAAAATGTACTATTTCATCCTTTATCAACCTTCTTACTTGTGGACTATCAAAATTTCCGGCTTTCAGTTTATCTGTGCAAATTTGTATTAATATTACATATGTTGTAATTTTCTAAAATAAAAATAACAATCACCATCGTTGTAGTCTCAGAGCTTTGACAAAATGTTTCATTAGCCCTAGTTTGATATGCAAAATAGCATTTATGAGCATAATATGCATATGAGCCTATACTCTCCCTCAAGAAGTCAAACTTTTTCGAGATTCGTTCAGCCGTTTAATTGTGAGTTTAATGACGAGTCAGAAAGACACAGGACTTACTTCCGCATTTATAATTTTAGTAGGAATGGATAAACATGGACGGATGTATAAAGTAACGTGGATAGGAACGACCCTGTATGGTCACTGTTATCGTAACGTCATTACATGATAAACTTCAGTCCATTACGTTTGCTCGTAAAAATGGATTTTTCGTAAGTTTTCACGCATTTAGCTAATCTTCTATGGATTGCTATCTGAATACAAATATTGCCTAATTCTTTTGAAGTAGGTACTATTAGAAGTAGCTTAAAACTATTATAATGTAGTTATATACAGGGAGTTCCATAGAGGATTAAACCTGGACCTTTTTATTTTGCGTTTTATTCAATAGAGCCGATTTTGTTTTTAATTTTTTATTATTTTTAAAGAACTGTTTAAAGAACATTCATTCATGTTACGTTTTTTTCCAAAAAAGTATTTTTACTCCTTAAAATCTCTGCATTTTGTACTAAGTATATTCAAAATATTTCATTATGAACAAAAACCGCCATCGTCCGGTTGAAATCTTGCTGCAAAGTTATTATATTTCGTTCTTCGGTGTTTAATTTTTAAATAAAATATGAAAAAAATAAGTTATATTTTTTCCTAAAGTATTATCAATTTGACATTGGTTGTTTTTCCAAAACACCCTTCCTAGTTGAAAGTATCATTTGAGCTAGGTACCTCTAGATTGTTTGCAACACTCTGCAGTTAACTCAACTGTAATTTAAATTGTACAAACTAGTTCTGATTTGCTTCTATTTTTTTGTTAATATAAAAACTATTCTCTAAGAATTCTTTAGAAACAAATGCATAGGTATTCAAAAATGCCGTGAAAATCAGGGTTCTGTGATTTTTATAAAAAGCCTCTTCACAACCTACAATGAAAGTTTCTAGTACCAACTCGCGTTTACCTCAAGAAGCAATCTCGGCAATATTAAAATAACATTGTTATAAGCAAACTTTGACATGAAAACCTATGCAAAGAAATTACTCACTGCTCGTTTTGCAAGCCTTTTAACAAATTGTATTTATACAACCTATTTTCGGTCTCCCGCGATATAGATATTGAAGTGACCTAGTCCACCAGGAAACTGAATAGTACCTAGGTTTTGACCGATTTAACAAGTATTTTAACTTTCCTTAAATATATTTCTATTTTCAACCGACAAAAAACGCAGGAGTTTCTCAGGTCAACGCGTATTTTTTTTTATGTACGTCCATGTATAACTTTTTACAGTGGAGTCCGATTTCGATAATTCTTTTTTTATTGGAAAGGGTATACCCCGAAGATGGTCCCATTGAAATAATCCTAAGGGTAGGAAAACAGGGGATGATTGATTGATCGATCACTCACTGATTGTTATGTTTGACCACGCATAACTTTTTACAGAGTAGTCCGATTTTGATAATTATTTTTTACTGAATAGGGTATACCTCGATGTGTTAACAAACTAAATTAGACTCGAATTTTAACTAGATGTCACCACTAGAAGAATTTGATGTCGGTTTATCGTTTTTTAAAACACGCCAAATTATTTCAAAAACCTGTGAAAGGTGTGTGTAACCTGTTTAGTTATTTAGTTCATCATTTTGATAAGTAAATCTAAACTGTGTTCGGAACATGCTGAATAAAGAACTTTGAAAAACAATAGGTTTTGTAGGTGATAATGGTTGTGAATTTGTATTAGTATTCCACTGCCTCGCACCCTCGCCGGGCTCAACAGACTTCTTGACCAGAACCCAGACTGTGATATCTTCGCAGACGAGTGGAAGAGTTTAATGTTGGTATGTCTGAGGTTTTGCGAGAGTGATGACTGAAAGGATGCCTGTTTGTTTTTGTTAATGTTAATTTAATTTGTCTTTATCATGTTAATTTTATGAAAATCTTATTTATTATTTAAATTAATTAATTTATTTGTATCATCGAAAATTTTCAATGTTAATTATTCTATACTGATTTATTTTATGAAATGTTTTAAAATTTTACAATAATTTTTAGTAATTAGATAAATTATGTTTTTTAATATTAAGTAACTAGTGTAATTGGTTGTAAAAATCGTGTTAGTTACTAATCAAAATAAATAAATAAATAAATAAATAAATTAGATATTAATTTTGTATTTTGTATTTTCGTAACTAACACTTTCATGGTAAATACCTTATTCACAAAGAAAATTGCAATAAAATAAAAGAAATAAATTAGACTAGTATTTACAATTGAGCTAACAATCTACAGGTAGCTCAACTGATCCATATCAAAATAATTTTTACTTCGTTTTTATTGACGACCTCCGTGCCGCAGCGGGCGACGGTCCGCCTGCGACGCAGGAGGTTGTTTGTGGGTTCGATTCCCGCCTCGGAACACATTTGTGTACGATCTGCAGAAATTAGTTCCGTTGGTCTGGGTGTTTTCTATGTAAGTATAATAAAAAAAATAGCTATCTATGTAGTGTATTGTATTAAGTATATCAATTATCTAGTACCAATAACGCAAGCTCTGCTTAGCTTGGGGCTAGCTAATTCTGTGTGAATTGTCCAGCATTATTTATTTATTAATTTTATTTATAGATATTTATTTAAAATAAAAATGCAGCTAATGAACGGCGTTAGTACCTTGATATGTGTGTTACACTCAGGAATAGAACTGAAGTGACCAGCTGTAGTACCTACCAATTTAATATCTGTAAAAATAAAACTAACATCAACAAACAAATGGCTTCAAAAATTGGATTGCCAAGTGTGAGTTGATCGTGTTGAACGCGCCGCGGAGTAGCTTTGAGCCAATCAAACGATTTGTAAAGCAAATCCAGTTGAATGAATGCAATCCAAATACTGGAATACCGCGTTTTTATCGTCAGGGAATATTGGGGAATATCTATTAATAGTAACGTAGTCCTTTAGAGTTCTAAAGGATATGATTCCTAGCGAATACTTTATGTAGGTAGGTACGAGATGTAGGTGAACTTAGTACCCTGTCGCTTTAAAGATGACTCATGCGACGACCGCGCTCTGCCGGTCGGTAAGCGTTCATCATAATGACAAGGTATTGAGTGGAAGTCATCTTAGTCACAGTAGATAAATAGCACAGTACTTGCATACTCTATACTAGAGCGCCCGAATCGACGCACGCACACATATGCGCAATTTACACGGCCGCTAACCAATCTTAGCAGGCAAATCTATCCAATCCAGTGTCACGCCGCACGCCGCCGCCGAGACTGGTCGCTGCGCTGGACGAGTTTGTTCTGCCGCGACGCACGCGCTGTCCGCCCCCGTTTCGATACCTCAACGTTGCAAAGTTGATGTATCACTATATTTCTTTTTACTGACATTCCCTTGTTTTTTCCTACCAACTGATTTAGCGATCAACATCAAATATAGAAGACCTAATTTTGGTACGGAACCCTAAATGTGAGAAGTTGTCACGCACTTTTCCTTCGCATTCTTGTTTGTTTCTTCGGAGGAAAAATTTATGGGAAAGGGCTTTTAGAACTGATCACAATAGACGCAAGTATTTTTCTGTTACTAACTTGTAATTAAAAATTTATTAACAAAAAATCATTAAATTAACATAATATGTTTCATTCCTAAACTCAAACAACACACATTCAATAAAAATATACACACCTCTGTTTTACTTTTTAAAGGTACCAACCCTAGCGCTCCGCTCAACTGTAGGTATAAAGTTCAAGGAGACGGCCGAGTCATTATACTGTACTATTTTTCTACTGTGTCTTAGTGCTCATTGTACACCTATAATAACAATGATTTATATTAGATACTCATAGCTGTGTGACGTGTTTTGAATCTGGGGGATTCGCAAAAGTCCTGCAGTGGACTTGGACTGATGGCTGAATTTAGAGTTTTTTTTTATCTTTAGTATCTGGCACAGTGCACAGCATTTCCAAACAGCAGGGCAATGCAGCCAGCGTCTTGGGGACGCGACGACTGGTATTGATATGGATCAGTTGAGCTACCTGTAGATTCTTTGCATGTCTGCAGTTAGCTCAATTGTAAATACATACTTATTCTGATTTATTTCTATCATTTGATTCTTGTTTTTTTGTTAACATATAGATAGATCTGTTATTGATTTCTATTTACATTAGGTAAGTATAAGTAGCAGATGTTTTCAGGAACCGTTTGTTAAACTTCATTTTAGTATATAATTATAATATAGTAGTTAACTAGTTTCTGCCCGAACTTCGCACGCGTTGTTTCTGTGGAAACGTTTAAGTTTATTTCTAACCCATGGGAACTATTTTGTGGTATAAAAAGTATGTTTGTTTCCAGGCTTAGAGCTATTTTTATGCAAAATTTCAGCCCGGTCGGCATAGTCGTTTTGGCGTGAAGAGGTAACAAACATCCATCCATCTATCCACCCATACATCTAAACATCCAAACTTTCGTAATTTTAATATTAGTATGATGTGATTTGTTAAATATTTCTAGATGATAGAAATTGGCATCAAACTTAACTTTCTATATCGTCAGTAGGTGCCACATACATAACAGAAGCCGCAGACAGAAGCGTGTATAAGTAAAATAGGATAAAAAGACAAGTAAAAAACGTTTAAGGACAATAATTTTCAAACTCTATTGCTTTTTTTGAGATGCTTGTTAGTGTAAGTGCCTATTTGTACCGTTTGGCAAATTGAACTCTTCAAAACGTTGAGATTTCGTTACGAAAACATGACATGAGTGACTCGATATGCTATTTGCAAATCGTTACAGATAAATTAGCTGTTACGTTGTACAGAGAAGTGTGTAGTAGTAACAACGTTAGTAGCAAAAGACAAAAAATGAGGGTCGATATATCTGCCAATAACAACTCACTCGCAGTGCCGTCACTTATTCCGTGATAAGAAGTGATAAGAAATATTGGAAAGCTCAAAACTCAAATCATGGTAAATATCCCGTTATGTGTGTAAAAACCATAGACCGAATCCGAATCAAAATCATTATGTAGTAATTACTATGTCAATAAAGAAATCTTTATTCACAAAGAAAATTACATTAAAATAATAGAAATAAATTAGCACTAGTATTAACAATTGAGCTAACTGCAGACTATTGCAAACAATCTACATAAAGAAATTGTTTCTCTAATTTTGAAATAGCTACAAATATGAACTTTCCATTTCTTTTCATCAGATTGAGTTTTATATTAACACAAACATTTTTTAAGAAATTCGACCTTTATATGTCGACGATTGACCGAAAAATTGTATCAAAGAAGGCCCCAATTAAGGAGCACTGACGCAAAGGCCGCCAATTAGAACCTTACACCTTGCGTGAGACAGGAAGGACCTCTTTACAATGGTACAAACTTATTTCTTCAGTTGGCAGTGGCGCTAGCGTCGAGTTTTTTTCTTAGAATCTGCTGAATATATGAAGAAGATCTTTGGTTCTGAATTTGCTTAGCGGCAAAGTAAAATTGGTAGAGTTCTACAAGATAATGATTGTTACAATGTTTTACTAATTGTCGGGACTAAATGTTTTATTGTGAGAGGTCTTTTATGTTTTTGAATGTTTTAATTTAAATATTGTTTCAAAAATCTCATTTTTATTTCAAAGAAGTGATAATACAGACAAAAATTATGTGCTGAAGATCAAAGCAGACGGTAAAATACCTACATGAGGAAAAACTAATTTCGTTTTAAGTTAGGGCCAGTCTCCACCAAAGTGAAGCTCTCCTTCCAATAATAATAATAATAATAATAATAATAGATAAAAAACGTCAAGTGCGAGTCGCCTCGCGCACTAAGGGTTCCGTAAGACTAAGCTAACTAAGCACTAAGGGTTGTTTTGCACAACTATCATGATTCTAGGTCAACTGGAAGTAGGTACCCTGTAGGTTTTGGTCCATGGCGGGAATCAAAAATTATTATTTTTAGTGAAACACTACAAATTTACGGTTTCTGGATTTTCTCCTTCATTTGTGCTAAAAGACCTACCTTCTTACTTATTTTATGACTGTAGGTCAATGGAAAGTAGGTTTTGGTCTATCGTAAGAATGAAAAATATTTTTTTAGAATAGACTACTAATATACGGTTTTAGGATGTTTTGGTCCATGGCGAGAATCAAAAGTATTTTTTTTGTGAACAAACTAAATTTGCTGTTTTCAGATTTTCCCTTTACTTGTTATGCTATGAGGCCTTGCTGCTTGCCAAATTTTATAATTCTAGGTCTACGGGAAGTACCCTATATGTTTTGATCCATGGCGAGCATTAATAGTAATTTTTTTAGTGAATAAATTATAAATATATAGTTTTTAGATTTTTCCCTTTACTTGTGCTATAAGACCTTGCTGTTCACCAAATTGCATGACTCTATGTTTACGGGAAGTACCCTATAGGTTTTGTGTGCAAGTGATTCCTTTGGAAATTTCAAAATTTTCGGATATAAAAGGCTGTAACTTTTGAGTATGAGAGAGGTTACGGACTTGAATATTTGACGTTAATTTCAACTCGATACGTGTACTACCACGCGTTTCTGAGAAAAGAGGGTTGACAGACGGACAGACAGACAGACGTACAACAAAGTGAAAAAAGGAACCCTTATAGGAATAAGGGTTCCTTTTTTCCTTTTGAGGTACGGAACCCTAAAAATACTGGACAGTCCACACAGCATCATCAAGCCCATCTAGATAATTATCAATACTATTTACTTTAGTTTTTTTTTATTTGGGAATCCAAAAGTTGCATAAACGAAGAATAACTTATTTAAAAGACCTTTAAGCATTAATATGTTTTCGCATATGGAAGCTAAAAAATAATTGCTTGCTTGGTCAAAGAATGAAATAAAAACCAATTAGACAGTGTTTAAAATCATTTTTCATCCCCCCGTCTCGGAAAGAGTATTTTTGCTCTTCCATATCTGAGTGCAAAAGCCGTTTTATCCGCTAGAGGATAAAATAAAATTTAATTTAGAACATCGTGTGCACTACGATTGTGATTCAAAACCTATTTACTTCAACCTCCATGGTGCCGAATATATCATACAACCTTTTTTAATTTGTTAAAAAAAAGACTCTGAACCTTGTTGGGGTACTTTTTAGTTAATTTGCTTAGCGCGCGCCATTTTCTTTCTTTTGCATTTAGTCATTTCCTCACTGAGGTGGGATGAAAAGTTACGTGTTGTACTTGAATGCAAAGATTTTTTACCTCGTGGTCTTTTGATACCCTCGCTAACGCTCAGGATTCTAATTTTTCATCAAAACTGAGCACGCGGTTAAAAAAGCAACTTGGCACTCTTGTATAACAAATCACGACGAAAACAAATAGGTAACGACCGTGTTTCTGAGATTCCATAGGTAAATTGTTAGGTAGTGAATCTCTACTCCGTTGTCGTGGAAAAAAGCCTATTGCAATTAAGTTTTCAATATTTACATATATTCCGTTATTTTGGTTTATTAGATTATTGAAAGCTTTGTGGAATTCTTTATGGACTATTTGCCCTTAAAGAATTCCACAAAGCTTTCAATAATTGAAAAGTTCGTTTTGTGAGTGACAAAACGAACTTTTGGTTTTTAAAATCCAGACCAATCACGTTTCTAAGCAATTCCTCCACCTAAAACATAAAATCAGCTAAAAACAGCTCTATCACCTACGTAATAAAGGTCACATAAACCACCTACAAACCCAGATATACTCGTCCAATTCAATATCTTTAGCCATAACTTGCCTGAGTTTGCTGTGCCCTCACGTACGGTGTTATGAAAAACATACGTTACTGTGATATGGAGCTATGGGCTGTGAGCTTTTTATTCTGGGAAATTTGCTACAGTACTATTTCCCACGGCAAAGGATATATTATGTGTAGTGAGTTCTACAAGAAAACTCCAAGTGGCTTGCAAACATTCTCTTAGAATATGGCTCTAGTGTCTGCAGTCCTCGTTATCTAGTTTATGTTAATAGTCTTGAGCGAATTCAGTCAAAGTTTAATATTAGGATAAAACAACATTTAGTAACAATTCCGCGCAAAACCTCCGACAAGATCCAACAATATGTGATTTGCGTGTACCGCCTGCCCTCCCACAAATTGCTCCTACTTGCAATCAGAAAAAGTTAACAACAGACAAAACATTTAGACAGACTTACGCAATACAAAATTGAAATAATCCTATTATTATACAATGGATTTCCGCAAAGTAACGCCTGAATCTATTATTTATCAGTCAAAGTTCATAAAACATCTTAAATTTAAAATCAATAACTCAAATCAATCTGTAATAGTTAACATGGACTCACTTCAAAGCCGACGCATGATTAGGGATCAAAATATGTTAAAGTCATAAATAACGGGATATTTACCATGATTCAAATCATGGTAAATATCCCGTTATTTATGACTTTAGTGTTAATAACCATGATGGATTTAAAAGTTTTATCAAAATATGTTGTTGTTTAAATCTTAAGGAACTTGGTTGACTCACCGTATTTGTTGAATCAGTTAGCTTTAAAATGTCCACGTACAACTCGTATGCTCGTAAAACCAATAATCTTTTCGTTTTAAACAATCATTAAACTAATTAAGAAGGCAATTCTTTTATTCCTAGAATAAGTAGGTTGCACAATGAACAATTTTCTAAATGTGACATATTTTCGCTCTCTAAGAAAAACTTTACAAGTATCTCTCTTTGGTTAATTTTGTGTATTCATACTTGATTTGTCTTTGTTTGTTTATTTGCCAAATTAGCGTCTGTAACGATGTTGTGTTTTATTGTAAATAATGTTTCTATTAGTGGCATCTTGATTGGTTTATACGTAGCTATATACACAAATAGTACTACTACTGTATGTACTTTAATAAACGAAAAATAAAATAAAATAATAAAATTATCTGTTTAGTAAGAAATCCAACAAATTGTTATAATTATTTTAAAGCAAAGTTTTAAGAATGTTTTGTCCACCTATCTAGGTATGTATTAGAATATGACTGTCATTACATTAAGTAATATATAAGCTTGTAGCATAAAAACAGCGCGCAACCGGCCTGAGGCGCGGAGCCTACCGCAGCTACAAACTGATGACCACGCGCGGCGTCAGCGCAGCCCCGCCACCCGACCCGTCCCTATATAAGCCGCAACACGGCTGTACCCGCCAGTCAGTCGCTCACCGCTTCCGCAATGGGAAGGTGCTCCGACTAGACGCCATTACACTACTACTAGTGTTGGTTGCTTTCGGACGCCCGCCTGGAACAGCTCTCGCTCGTAGTTGGTGGTACCTACCGTATACCGTGTCGGTCGCTTCCGGACGTCCGCCTGGAACGGCTCACGCTCGTAACCGGTGGTGCCTACCTAGTGTCGTTGTTTCCGGACGTCCGCCTGGAACGACTCCCGCTAGTAGTTAGTGGCACCTAACGTGTAACATCAGAAGTGACTTTGTTTACAAATTTTGAAAGTTGTTATTTGATAAATACAGTGTTTGTACCATCTTCTGTTTTCCTTCACCAACACCCAGTAGGAAGACAAAGTACGCTACAAACTGGCGCCCAACGTTCAGCCCAGATCAAAAACCAAGGAACAAGAGAAAGCATTTCAGGCACTGAAGACGTTCCTCACTACGGCCCCTATTCTACGACAAGCAGACAAGACCCAGCCGTATATCCTGAAAACAGACGCAAGTAACTACGCGCTTGGAGCTGTTCTGATGCAGGGGGAGGGACAAGACGAACGACCCGTTGAATTCGCAAGCAGATTGCTAAATACGGCTGAATGCTGTAATGCAGCAGCTGACTTTCTGTCTCGACATCAAGCATAACCTCACGCCAGTGTATCACCCAGCAGCTAATCCTGTTGAACGCAAGAATAGAGACCTCAAGACTCAACTTGCTATTCTGGTAGAAGACGACCATGGAAGCTGGGATGACAAGTTGCCTAGCATTCGTTTCGCGATGAATACCGCAAATGGCCTAACAACAGGTTATACTCCAGCATACCTGACATTCGCCCGTGAACTCAGAACTCCAGATGACAATGCTCATGATCTGCGCCAGATCATACTATCAGAAAACTTTGTGCCCGAGATAACGCCAAAGCTTCTCCAACTGGCAGATACCTTAAAAAGAGCTCGAGAGGTACGAGAGAACAAAGAAGAAAAAAGAAAAGAAGCAGTAGACAAGAGACGCCGAGAGGATCCTGGCTACGAACCTGGTGATCTGGTTTTAGCAAATAGTCACCCAATAAGCAACACAGCTCGTGGAAGCAGCGCTAAGTTCTGTCCTCGTCGCGACGGACCCTACAAAATCTTAAAGCGACACGGCGCTACCTCTTATGTACTTGCAGATCCCAATGTACCTGACCAAGCTCTGGGGGTGTACCACACCTCTGCCCTGACACCGTATCGAGGCAGCGAAGGCCCGCTACCTTTACCAGTACGCCCGCTTAGGAAGCGAGGCCGCCCACCTAAGCCTGCTGCGGACACCGCCCCGGCTCCATCTACTCGCGGACGAGGGCGACCCAAGAAGACCACCACTGCAAGCCTTTCTCTGGGCTGTCTGCTCGTCGGGACGCCTTCACATCCAGAGGGGGAGCCTGTAGCATAAAAACAGCGCGCAACCGGCCTGAGGCGCGGAGCCTACCGCAGCTACAAACTGATGACCACGCGCGGCGTCAGCGCAGCCCCGCCACCCGACCCGTCCCTATATAAGCCGCAACACGGCTGTACCCGCCAGTCAGTCGCTCACCGCTTCCGCAATGGGAAGGTGCTCCGACTAGACGCCATTACACTACTACTAGTGTTGGTTGCTTTCGGACGCCCGCCTGGAACAGCTCTCGCTCGTAGTTGGTGGTACCTACCGTATACCGTGTCGGTCGCTTCCGGACGTCCGCCTGGAACGGCTCACGCTCGTAACCGGTGGTGCCTACCTAGTGTCGTTGTTTCCGGACGTCCGCCTGGAACGACTCCCGCTAGTAGTTAGTGGCACCTAACGTGTAACATCAGAAGTGACTTTGTTTACAAATTTTGAAAGTTGTTATTTGATAAATACAGTGTTTGTACCATCTTCTGTTTTCCTTCACCAACACCCAGTAGGAAGACAAAGTACGCTACAAGCTTATAAATTATATTATAAAGCCGAAAGTTTGTGAAATCTGAATTTATGTTACCTAGGATCTCCAAAACTACTGAACAGATCAAGATGAAATTTTGCGTACGCTTTGAGCAAAGCCTAACCTAGATAATAGCTACTTATTATACCGAAAATACGCGTGCGAAGCCGCGGGCAGAAAAGCTATAAATAATGTATTCTGTTGTAAACATTATTATATAAATAAATAAAATCCAAAATAAACAGAACTATTCTTTGTAACAAGGTAAAAGCTTTTTGTCACGTCTTTACTTTACCTTAAAAAAATAAAAGTGAACAGAAATCAAAGTGATCACTTTATTTCCCAGTTTCACTTATAAATACAGGATGTTTTCAAATTATTGCACAATGATGAAGGAGGTTATTCACCTGCTACCACAGATTAATATTCAGTGAATAAACAAACGATTCTTTATTAACCCCCGACGCAGAAAGAGAGGGGTGTTATAAGTTTAACGTGTCTGTGTAGTCTGTGGTATCGTAGCTCACAAAAGGAAGAACCGATTTTCGTTTAGTTTTTTGTCATAGATAATTTTACCCCGAGTGTTCAATCATGTTTCATGAAAATTTGTAGGGCGATTTTTAAAACTTTTAATTTTGTTCTTGTCATTTGTAATTTCGTGTCCAATAATTTGACAAAAGGAAATAAAGCACATGGCATAGTTTTGAGTTTTTGATGGAACAAGCGAATGTACGCAAATCACTTAAGCTAATTTAACCAAAAAATAAAAATCCCCAACGACTCTAACATTAAGGCTTGGTAGGCCAGCAGAGGCCGCATTTTTGTGATTTTTAAAACCATCTGAGACTCAGAAAATAGTGTTTAAAATTCTGAAAAAAAGATATACAGGGTGTAACAAAAATAAGTAACCAAACTTTCAGGTGGGGTGTAGAATCGAACACTGAATTCAGGAAAAGTATTAAAAAAAATCCCGCCCTTTAGTTTTCGAAAAATAAAATAAATACGGAATTTTCACTACATTACGCAAACGACTGATGCACGTGTCTATTTGACATTAAAATATGATTAAAAGGTCTACGTACCTTGTGTACACCTTTTTAGCAGATGAACATCTTTTTACGGGGGGCACCCACGACCGGACACGCGATATCGCAGCAGCGCGCGTGGCGGCGGGCTGCACGTGTTGTAGTTATGTAGGAAGCTAGCCAATGCATTCCAATTTTCCCATTTCAATTTTCATACGAGACATTTTTACGCACAAAAAACCGATAAGCGCCGCCGCGACCTTCACCTTGCGCTTGCAATGATGCAACTAAACCGCCATTGACCCTATGATAACATTTCTGTGGTATGACAGTTTGACAAAACTAACAATAAGCCTAGCATTGGGTGAACATTCGGATGAACTAAGTTTGTATACCTATCTCGCTCTCGCGCGCTAAAAGTTTGTGCCTTTTCTTGTCTCAATCTGGTGCTTCGGAAATGCAAATTGTAATAACCTTTTATGGGGTTCATTGTAAGTTACTCACCGTGTTTTTAAAGGTCAATGTGAAGGTAGGTACTTAGGTAGTCAACGATATGAAAAAATAAAAGCTAGTAGTGAATATCTTTTAGTAGGAAGGTGCATGCTTAATGAATGTACCTACTAACTATGCATTTTCGCGATAGAACGTGTGTAAAGACTTAAAATAATTTATTTATTTTTTAATTCCTAGAGGAAAATTGGAATGTATTTGTTGTACGTAGGCTCCATATCTAAGCACGCCGTGCAGCCTGTTCGCTTCCACTGCAATGATGTCGCGGGTCGATGACCGCAGTGGCCGCTCATTAGGGCACCGTTTAGGTGTTATGGGCTTATAAAAGAGATGAATACAGGTACTTAGGCCATTTTTTTTTAATTCCAAATAGACACATGTCTATTGCCTAATGTTGTGAAAATTTCGTACCTATTTATTAAATTTTTTGAAAACTAAAGGGCGGGATTTTTTTTTCAATATTTTTCCTGAATTCAGTGTTCGATTCTACACCCCACCTGAAAGTTTGGTTACTTATTTTTGTTACACCCTGTATATTACCTAAGGATCTAGTCTAGTCAAAGTCGCATTCAGTTACAAGATCTAATGAACTTCACTCGATAGAAAATAATCCCAAAGTTATCTCTTTTTCTAACGTTTTTTCAATACTATGACTAGTGAACTACTGATATCATACTTTTTGTACTCAACTAAGGACACTTAATATTTCTAAACAAATTCGCAGAGTTTGACTTGATAAAATGATTTTCTTAATCACCATGTTTAAATAACTACAAAAAACACGAGCGCGGCGGCTTGGCAGGCGCGCATTTTCCCTTACGCCTAGGTACTGCTGCAGGACTACCTGGCCTTAACTAGGACCGATTTTCATAATTGCATCTCCGTTTGATCTCTCACCTGATGGAAAGTGACGATGCCACCCCTTTTCCTTTTTTCTAATGATCTACTTAAAACCATGTACTTTCTTCATATTACTGTTTAACGAGGTTGCTATTTTTAAGATATTTAATTAATTTTATAAAGATTGTAGAAATTTAACAATGCACCTATGTAAGAATCTAAAGAAATTACCAAACATACATTAAAATAATACACATACAGCCGTATATAAAAACTTCTCGTTTTTTGAAGTCGGTTCCTCCATAGTATGACGTCGATTAAAAAAACCGGAGTTTACTGATAGGTTAGTTAACTTTGAAGTGGTTCTGTCTTCTCTACTCTCTAAGAAATCAAATCATATACCAAAACTCTAAGAAATCAAATCATATGCAATAAAATATCATTTCATTTCATTTCAAAAGTGTAGGTACAATTCTCTACTTTCTTTTTTACGAAGGCTAGGATTAAGAAATCTTTAGAATGTCAAATGCTCAAACTAGTAAGTAACTAAGTACTAGGTAAGTACCTAAGAAATCAAATAATTTCCCAAAAAATAATAAATAAATAAATAATGCTGGACCATTCACACAACATTATCTAGCCCCAAGCTAAGCAGAGCTTGTGTTATGGGTACTAGATAACTGATATACTTAATACAATACACTACACAGATAGATATTTTTATTATACATAGAAAACACCCAGACCACCGGAACAAATTTCTGCAGATCGTACACAAATTTGTTCCGAGGCAGGAATCGAACCCTCCTCCGTCGCAGGCGGACCTTCGCCCGCTGCGCCACGGAGGTAAAATCCGGAACTATGCGGGTTCAAGTCCCGTCGAAGGCGATTTTTATGATTTTTTTGAAATTACTCTGAGAGCAAGGGCATACGCACTATATTATGTAATTCTTGTTCCTGTCCTCCTCTTAAGTTTTTCAAATTATACTAAAAAGTTCAAATCTAACTCGTCCACGGACTTTACCTTGTTAAAAGGAAATTGCGTAAAACCACTTGTCGGTGCAGGGTATGCAATCCGAACGCGGGACACTTTCGGCACTTTCGGTAAATGGGACTAAACCGACTAAAACCGGTTATACGAGTAAACTGACGGTTCCACTAACTAGCGCGGATTTGTGGTTAAAGTGGTGTGTAAAAAGGTGTGGGAAGTAAAGAGATTGCTTGTAGATTTTTGTATATTTAGTTTTGAAATAAACGATTTTGTATTTTTGTTTTTGTATGATCACTTTAATCACTTTATTACACGATTTTTTTATACAGGCTTTACTTAGGCCTAAGTTATTTCATCATGATTCGGCATGCCAAAAAAACCTAAAAACTATAACATAAACAAAAACTAAAACGTACTTCAAAATATCATGATTTTATTTGTAGATTGAGCATTATTTAAATTAACTTAATTAAAAGTTAAGAAATTCGAAAAACTCCTAAGATGTCAATTAATTAATTTAATAAATGTCAAAGTCCATAGTTTAAAAAAATCAGAAATGATAGGTAGGTATATTTTTTCGTCAATAAGCCAATTTTTTAACCTATATGCAAAAGCTTGGCTTGTATATCCTTAGGTACAAATAAATAAATAAATATAAATAAATAAATAACTACAGTTTAAATCACAGTTTAAAGTAAATACTTACCCATTCTTAGATTTAGTCAAGTACCTATTGTTTATTTCAAATCCCATTTGAGTGAACAATTATTATTATCTTACCTACTTAAGTTTCATAGTAAATTTGGACAATATTTATGTAGATAATCGTTCGTAATGGAATAAATTTATCTGAACTTGAGGAAGTAAAATCCACCGTTAATTTTTACAACTTAGAAATTTGAGAAAATACCCCGAGGTAAGTAACCTTATATCTCAGAATTTCGTTATTTTCATAAAAATATCAGACATTTCCTTAAAACAGCCAACTGTACTGAAAACACATATTCAAGGCTTTTCAAGCTCCAAGTGTGGACAGCCTCATTAGCGTATTTTCTGTCTCTTTCTTTCATGTTTATGGATGCAACTGTCCTTTTCACACTTACGGTTTAATACGCCGTAGCTTATTTAAGTGTTACCAGAGATAGAAATAGAGGAGTAGTCATACCTTTACGGTTTTAAATTAAAAGGTTGAACATATAATATACACAGGGTGTCCGGTAATTAATGCATAACCCCGCAGCTACTTGTGGAAAGCACCACGGCTACATAGAATAAAAATCTATCTGCAGCAGTCGACGATTTTTTAATTTCGAAGTCGAAATATGATACCTTTGTTCACGTTATTGCGCACTACGGCTACAAATTCAATAATAATAAATTGATTTTCTCTGGGAATAACCGTGACTTGGCCTTGCTATAGAGCATTACAAAATATATCTAGCTGCAACTGATTGTTTTTACAAATTAAAAAAAATAGAAATTAGTGTTTTCGATTTTTTTATGATAAAGTTTAAGCTCATGTTGTATCAAAAAAACGTATCGAGACCTGTTTGGCCCACAGCTTAAAAAACATGCCTACCTACTTCATGAATTTTTTCAAATTGTATTAGGTACACTAAACTTTTTTATTGTCAAATTGACGAGTTATTGCTACCTATGTTTCTACAGCCTTATTGTTCTTAGAAGAAAAATGTTTTAAAATAATAAATTAATTTCGGAAATCTATGGAAGTGTATTATGGGGTGGTTGGGGAATTAATAATTGAGACGACAATTTCAGCTTACGGAACGTAAGGATTTGTTGCTATGTATTCATGTGGGGTGGTGGGCGACGCAGGAAGTTGCGGGTTTGATTCCCGCCTTGGGACAAATGTTTGTACGATCTGCAAATATTTGTTCCGGATGTTCTGGTTATTTTTTGTATATAGTAAGAAACAATAATATCTATCTATGTACTGTATTGTATTAAATATATCAGTCATCTGGACCATAACACAAGCTCTGCTTAGCTTGGGGCTAGATGATGCTGTGTGAATTGTCCAGCATTATTTATTTATTCTATTATTTCTCTGGTACAGCGTGCACTGGATCAGCATAACTCCCATTGCTCCAACTCAAAAACTAACAACCTAACAAGGTAAAGGTTTCTTATTTATTACTTTACTTTAAAAATATTGAAGTGAAAAAACACAAAATCATGGTGATCGCTTTATTTCCTACTAGCAGCGCCTCGCGGTTTCACCCGTGGGAATTCCGGGATAAAATATAGCCTATGTGCTATAATCTATCTCTGTGCCAAATTTCATCCAGATCCGTTCAGTAGTTTTTACTTAAAAGAGTAACAAACATCCATCCATCCATACTTACAAACTTTCGCGTTTATAATATTAGTAGGAAGTGTGATATTAATTTTTTGTAGTAAGTAATTTGAATTTTGTGACGTGTCCAAGAATCCTATAAGGTCTAAAGGAAATAAAGCACTCTGATATTTGAATCATGAAAGAGACCGTTATTTTTGCGGATGTCGTCATGACGACGGCAAACTCGAGCGAAAAAACCGGATGCAAAATCCGAAACCAGTAGACGCAACCTAACGGTATATTGTAAACTAGTTTCTGCCCGCGGTTTCACACGCGTTGTTTCTATGGAAACGTAAACAGTCTTACTGCAACGAAATATACATACTTAATTTTAAAGATTCCGGTAAAATATACGTTGGAAAGAAAAAAAAATCACAAAAAAAACGCGAATCCTTGGATCAAAGTATATTCTCAAACAGAAAATTCTTTCAAAAAGACTGTCACACTAATATTACCTTAATTTTAAGTATTTCTCTGTAAGTGAATAGTAATTCTTTTGAGAAATAAAATATCTTCAACCACAAAAGGTGTTTATCATCATTTTTCTACTGCATGAACTCTTGTATGAAGTTCTTAACTTTCGTAGCAAGATGCTACGTAAGTGCTACGAGAATCAGGAGCTACGAATCTTCGTAGCAAAGTTGAAAACTTTTACAAAAGCTAGCCTTTCCTGTGGTTTTACGCAAACTAACCTCGTATTTCCTGATACAGGGGTTTTATTGTAGTGTAAACTTTAAAGACACGTGCAAAGGATTCAGTTTAAATCGGCAGGTACGAAAGAAGGTCAAATTAGAAGTGATGCAAAATCAATTGAAGTTATCAGTTACTTACCCAAGTAATCTTTTAATATTGTACATTTGCTTGCCTTATTCTACCATTAGTATCATAATTTTAGCAGGGTTTGGAATATTTCTGTTTTTTTATGGACCTTCATTTGACCGCAATGTTAATCAATCTCGTGATAGAAAGCGAAGATGTGACCGACGGTGTATCACGAAGGTCCAGAAGTATTCACCCTTGTATGAATTTTGCAATTGCTGGGTACTATCGACCCAGTTGATTTGTGACCCATCTTATTTTCTTATGAACACATTTTCTCTGACTTTAAGCCACAGACCCACTACGGCACATATTGTGCTCCGCAGTGGACCAGCGGTTTTATATATTCAGCTACCACGTGAACGAAGCTAGTAAATTATAGGTTAACTAGTTTTTTCCCGCGGCTTCGCAAGCGTGGTTTCTGTGGAAATATTTAAAGGTGATTTGTATTTCATGCGTAATTTACCTATGAGATAAAAGTATTTTGGGTCATTCCCGATCTAGACCTTGATTTATGCAAAATTTCAGCCCGATTTGTTTTGTACTTTTAGCCTGAAGAAGTAACAATCAAACATCCATTCATCCAAACTTTCGCATCTCATATTATAAAAGGAAAAGTTTGGATGTTTAGATGGATGGTGGTTTGAATGGATGTTAATTATTTCTTCACACCAAAACAACTGAACGCATCAGACTGAGAGGGATGAAGATTTTGTCCCTAACATCGGTTACCATTTTTTTTTTTCAAAATTGCCGCGCTCAATAACAGTAATATGTTTGTATAGAGGACACTAAAACAAATAAAAATGATCTATGATATTATGTTCTAAAGCGTCAAGTTTCTGAGATATTCACATATGAAGAAACAATATTATAAATAAATAATACTGGTCAATTCACACAGCAATATCTAGCCCCAAGCTAAGCAGAGCTTGTGTTATGGGTACTAGATAACTGATATACATAATATAATTTATTACATAGATAAATATATACATATTTTTATTATACAGAGAAAAAAATCCAGAACACCGTAATATCTCCAGATCGTACATACATTTGTCCCGAGGCAGGAATCGAACCCGCAACCTCCTGCGTCGCAGGCGGACCTTCGCCCGCTGCGCCACAGAGGTAGTCCAAATATTTATAGTATAGAGTCCGTAAATTCCCTATTGTTGTTCTGAGGAGTATTTGTATTATTTAACTGTGTTCGTAGCAAGATCCACGTATTACTTTTTAACACGGGAAAATCCAGATCTCACATTTTTTCTTTTGTTTCTCATTCCTGACGCTGGCTGTCACACTCCTTTTTTTGGAACTCTGTTTATCAAAGGAGGCTCTCTAACGGAGGTATGTAACAGCTACTTGGTGTTTGCTACAATAGTTATTTTCATCTGTGAATATCTCAGAAACCTGACGCTTTATGACATTATGTTGATGAACAGTTTTCATATGTTTTAGCGTTTTCTATCCAAATATATAGTAACTTTTACTGTGCGCGGCAATTTCGAAAAAAAAGTTAAATGGTACGGCAACCCTCCATACAAAAATCTTCAAACCTATTTCAATAATGAAGATCTAATAAGGTTTTACTCTGGAATAAAACAGGCTACTTTTTATCCCATAAATTAAGCAGCCTTCTGGAATCGAATGAGTCGCTCCAACAACACCACCTTGAGGGATTTTTCTGACTATCTGGCCAATCCCATTTACATACACTAGATTTCTGTCCAGGTGGATGGATGGAAATAGGAAATAGATAACTTAACGTATCTATTAAGTAAGTCTTAATCTTTTACTTTAATTTATTGTCATGGTATTTTTTAATTTTTGTGTGATATGGGTCTTTTTGTGCCTGCAATATACTGATTTTATTTTTATTTATTTAAATCAGTTCCCATGCTATAGAAATAACCTTTAAACGTCTCTATAGAAACAGCGCAAAGCCGCGGGCTGCAACTAGCTCATAATATTAGTGTGATAGTGACAAGTAAATAACTTATGTCAGTTTCTCGAAAACGTAACTAGAACCCTACTTAATATTCGAGACTGACTCAAAGTTTGTTTGGTTAGAGTTGAGAGCTTTTTTAAGTTAGTTAAAAGGATAACAAATATGTATTTTGGCTGGGTAACAAACATTTAGTTATATAAGAAAGCAAGAAATTCATTGTTACAAAACAAACTTAGTAACCTTTATTAACCAGCGGGTGAGAGTCCGCCTGCGACGTAAGAGGTTGTGGGTTCGATTCCCACCTCGGAACAAATTTGTGTACGATCTGCAGAAATTTTTTCCGTTGGTCTGGGTGTTTTCTATAAATAAAATAAAAATAAAAATTGTTTATTTCAAGTACATGACTCATACATTTAAAATACACAAAAATAATAAAATACAATAGAATGAAAAATTAAAATGTGAAATAATTAAATAAATATGCGGACACGAGAGATCATCAGTGACCGGGGCACCGCCCCTTAAAAAGGGTTGCGTGTAAGTTTATCCAGTGCCCCATAAACGGAGAATCCCACCTATCCGCCAATGTGCTTAGAATGGTGTTGGGGCTGCCACGCAGGCGTTTCAAGAGCGACGCACAACGCTTTCTTATGATGGCGTGAAAGCCGTCAGTGTGCGCCTCACTGAACATACCTGATGCACTGCAGAAACGTGGCAACCCCATCAGCACTCTAAACCCATTGTTATACTGCACGCGCAGCGCGTTGTACGCCTTTTGCGTATAGGTAACCCACAGGCTGCCAGTATATAGTGACTGACAGTATGCTTTGAAGAGCGTCACCTTCACTTCCTTGGAACTGCGAGCAAACCTGCGAGCCACCATGTTACATCGGACAGCCAACGCCCTGCGTTCTCTCTCTATGTCGTCATTATCCTCTAGGTCCTCGTTGACCCAGTGGCCCAGATATTTAAATTTTGACACGCGCTTAAGAGGAATTCCGTCTAGGGCGATGGGTGGTACATTCAAATAGGTCTTGGAGCCTGCCCTAAACACCATAAACTCACTCTTTTTCGCATTATATCTGAGCCCATGGGCCTTCGCATAGGACTCACATGTCTGCAGCAGCTTGCGTAGGGCTCCGATCGAAGGGCTCAGCAACACCATATCGTCGGCGTAGCTAATATTATTGATACAGACCCCATCTATGTGACAGCCGACTTTGTTGCTACTGAGCTCCTCAATCAAGCTGTTCTTATACAAGTTGAAAAGACTTGGAGAAGAGACCCCTCCCTGCCGCACCCCGCATTCCAGCCTGTACATGTCCGAGTATGAGTCCGCCCACTTCACAATATTAGTTTGGTGACTATACCAATAACGAAATAGTGACGCTAACTCTCCTGGGAAAGCCGACTCAAGTGCCAGCTTCTTCCAAAGTAAGTCATACGACACCAGGTCGAATGCCTTGGACAGGTCCAAATAGCAGGCGTACACCGGTGTTCCTCTAGCCGTGTAATATTGAACAGTTTGCTTGAGAGACAAGATAGCACTTTCTGTTGACAAACCGGATCGAAACCCAAATTGAGCATCGTTCAGTTTAATGTGCCCCCGTAGGTGTCGGTCAAGCAAACTATCCAGCACTTTAGCTACAATAGTAGCCAGTGAAATAGGCCTATAGTTGGACAGGTCCGAAACATCGCCCGTCTTGTCTTTCACAATAGGCACCACCGTCGTATGCATCAAGTATGTATCACGTATATAATTCTATGTATCATAATTTTTTTTATCTATCTACGTATATAATGTATTATATATATCAGTTATCTTGTACCCATAACACAAGCTTTGAGTAGCTTACTTTGGGGCTAGATGGTGCTGTGTGGATTGTCCAGCATTATTTATTTATTTATTATTTAACCTTTAATACTCGTAATCAATGGCGTTGCCAGATTCTCAGTGTTCTAGAAGTACCAATTTGGTGATTGCGCTCAGGATCTACATGACTTTATCCTTCCTTCACCTTGTCACCACTGGACAAGCAGACGCATTAATACCACCCATAACTGCTGTGCGATTACAGTAAAATATCCCATTCAACGGATCGCAATCCGGGGAGACTGGGTACGCCTCATATCGTGTTGATGGAACGTTGTATAAACAATTTAGGTTTCCATTTTCCCATTTTAAAATTCATACTTATGTATACACACTACAGTACACCTTGGTTTGCTCGGCTTCGTTTTATTACTATAAGGAATTTAGTAACATATGGTCTATGAACATTTTCTTGCCTCTACTTCAAACTGTTAGTATCAAATTAGTTTATTTACATACACCCTATATATTTATTTTATGTTTATTATATATTTATTTTATGTATCTGTCATACTTATTGTATTTAAAGCTACCACCATTTGCAACACGCCACCGTCTATACTTGTTCTTTCACTTCCGGTCCATCCAAAGGTTGCCTGGAAGAGATCGCTCATAGCGATAAGGCCGCCCATTGTGCAACGTTATTTGTATTTGTCTTTCCCTGTCCTGTGTTTCTGTTTTATTTGGTGTGCAATAAAGAGTATTCTATTCTATTCTATTTGTAACGTTGAATCAGAATTACTGTAATCGAGCAAAAAAATATAAATTATGACTAATATGACAATTGACTTTGACTTAGGTTATATCTTGAGGTGGACGTTAAAATTTCCAGAAAGTTGTGTGAATTTTTTAGTTCCATATTGGAAACTGAAATCGTTTATACCCAGTCTCCCTGGATGGCCCATTTAATGGGAATGGGATATTTTAGCGTAATCGCACAGCTGGTCGACATCCCACAATGCCGAACCAAACGTTCTCCGCTCTACTTTCGTTACAAGTACCGGTAAAGAGTGGAACGTACTTCCTGCGTCCGTTTTTCCGGATGAGTAAAATCTCGGAGTCTTCAAATCCCGACTAAATCAGTTCGTTCTGGGAAAGCATGCCCCTTCTTAGGCCACATCGTCACTTTCTTAAGTGTGATGGTGGTCAAATGCTTTGCCATTCACAATACAAAAACTTTTATTGCATTTTATAACGTCGTGATATGATATCTTTAAAATATGGGTAGATCCTAAAAATAGCTAAATTAGAACGTGTTTGAAAACCGCAAAACTCTCTGAGTTGAGTAGTTGGTGTTGCTGTAGTATCAAACAGGTGTGTACAACGTTTCTGTACCATAGTGTTTTATATCCATAGGATTATGGAGGAAGTACTTTTAGCATTTTGCCTATAAATTTTAATCATGAAAAAATTCGATGCGTTCTAAAATTAGGTTTCTAATCATAGCTAAAATGTAATGCAAAGAATAGGATAGTTATTCTGACTAAGTTGAGTTGTTTTAGATCTGTCAACCTAATTTTAGAGATATCATCCTAATTTTAACATGTCAGTCTAATTTTTCAGATATAGAATAGATTTCGTCTATTTGACATTCCTAAATCCTAATTTAAGCTAATTTTAGCTGATTCTAAAACAACAGAATCGACACCAATTATCAATATTCGAGACGTCATCGAATATCTCGAATCTTGATAGTATCGAGAAGGGAGGCTCAGATCTATATTTTGGGGGTTGTTCCATAATAAGAGGTTGAACTTTATATCTATGAGTTACTTCTGTGATTGTAACATTCTGCATCCTTTCGAAACTAAAGAATGTACTGTAAATATGGCGAAAATATATATTTTTATTCCTCACCTCACCTCAACTCAACAGTCTGTATTGGTCCACTGCTGGACGCAGGCCTCCCCCTCATAAGCGCCTTATTGACTTTTATCTCATGGGGGGTAGTGCCCATAATTCTCACGCTGGGCATGCGGGTTGGGGATCGCAGTTTGGTGGTAGAATTGATCTGCAGGGGGCGCTGTTGCCCGCCCCCGGTTGATATCACTTAGTCGCCTCTTACGACATCCGCGGGAAGAATCGGGGTGTTGCGAATTCTAAACCGGGACCACAAAGCTATTTTTATTCAATAACAAAAATATTTCCATCAATAGATGATATAAGCTTCCGTCAGTTTCCTACGTTTAGTATTTTAACCAGCATTTTTACTTTGTGCTTTTGTTTTATTAAACATTCTGTCCTCGAGTCGTATGACGTGACCGACGATGTAAGTTTACATGCCTACGTTACAACTTAACAGACAATATTATGCCCCTCTACCATGAGTGTTCATTCCGTTCACGCATTTATTTTCTTTGACTGAATGAAAGCATGCAATATTTCATTGTGTATTATGTTTGTTAGTGACAAAAAAAGCAATTTCGCTGCCTGCATTATACAAAATAAAACTTTTACAGAGGCATTAAAAAAAAGCTTATGATAGGTATCACAAACTGCAAGTTCTATTTTTGAAAATTCCTTCGTTTAATATACTCGTACTAAATAATAAGATAAAGTTGGTAGTGGCGCTGATTTGGGTCGGGCAAGCAAATAATTTTGCCCTTTTTGTATTTTGCCTCCTCCAGTTACTACTTAATTCTAAGATTATACGTCTCCACGTATAAAAAGATGATGTTTTAAGAGGTATACTTACCCATGTGTCCTGTGTTTCCACTGTTAACGGTCCATATTATCAATGCGAAAGTTTGGATGTTTAAATGTATGGATGGATGGATGGATTTTTGTGACCTCCTCTTCACGCCAAAACTACTGTACGGATCGGACTGAAATTTTGCATACAGGTCATTCTAATTCTGAAATCAAACACAGGCTACTTTTTATTAAATAAATCAATTCTGATGGGATAGAAATCGTTTCCATAGAAACAATGCGTGCGAAGCTGCGGGCAGAAACTAGTAATATATAAATAATTGTTTGATGAATATTTTTATGATCATAGAGATGTCAAGATGGTATTCGTAACTTACAAAGTCAACGTAAAATTGGAAATCAATGAGGATTTCCGAAGTCATCAAACTGACATTGTTTTCTTCCGTAGTAGTAGCAGTATTTTCTATGGTTACGTAGTAGGGGTAACTTATAGCTAGACATCGCTCGGGGACTCACGCACGATTTGTGGTCCCATGGGCGTAGCCAGGGACCAACAATAACAGGTATAACTGGATTAGGAATGTTACGTCGGTACTGAATAGTCGAACTAAGGTAACTATGAATATTTTATTTTGATACTCACTTCTGCACTATTTTGGAGTTAACGTAGCCAATTATGTTACCTATTCCAGGACCAGATCTTTATGTGTGCAAGTTTCATACAATGCATTCAGTGGTTTTGGCGTAGTCTTCGGCCAAGCATCTTAACACAACGGCACAAACTTTTGCCTTTATATTATAAGTAGGATATTTATGACAACATGTTACTTTATTGCATGAAGATGATCATCCATCACGTAAAAGTGTTCTTGAAACTCACGCACTAAGAGAAACTCTTGTACTTTTTATAAAAAAATATATATATCCATGTAATGTATTATATATATTATGTATATCCAGCCATCTTACACAAGCTCTGCTTAGCTTGGGGCTAGGTGATGCGGTGTGGATTGTCCAGGATTATTTGTGTTTTATTTTAACTTGTCGCGGTAAATAAGTTTATTAGCCTGGCAAGTGGTCTCGTCGGGATTCGCTGAAAACGTCGAATAAGAAATTTACATATTTACCAGGCTGTGACGGACGGACGGGTAGACAATCAGACGGCACAGCTACGTTATAAGGTCCCTTTTTAACAAAATGTAACTAACTACCTATTGTTTTCAATAAATCCCCCAAAAACTTTCAGCTTATTGTGAAAATGTTAATTTATATTCATAACTTTGTCCTTTCGACATAAAATTATACTTAAGTACTTTGGAAGTTTTCGTGAGTGGACTAAACATTATGAATTAATTAGGTGCCTATGGCTTTTATTATTAACATGAGGGATACCTACTCAAACTCGATGTAGAAAATAGGTTAAGCTTCGAAAACTTTTACAACAAAACCAAACCTTGAGATAGACATAGAGAAAAACCTTCAGCTTGCACATTAATATAATCAAAAGTCAGCCAAAATCTGAATTTATAGACGAATAATAATACTAAGTGGGTACCTCAAATTTAAAATAGTGACGAGTGAGTGAGCAATCCACCACATTGAAAATCTATGTTCCAACAAACAACCAGATAATAATAGGTCATATCTCTTTTGTTACAGAGTCCACCATGTCGCGCCTATCAAAAACCGTCATCACTTTCCTGACATTACATATGATCGTCTTCGCCACCAGCCAAGAGACCGACAAGCGAGGTCCCCAGGGGTTCTTCGGCATGCGAGGCAAGAAGCTCATAGAGGGAGAGCAGTTCTACAAGAGGAAACCACAGTTCTTCGTCGGTGTAAAAGGGAAGAAAGACATGTATGATATCAACGATGTTCTAGAGGACTACAACAAACGCGCACCTATGGGCTTCGTAGGAATGAGAGGCAAAAAAGACCTGTTTTCGGATGAAAAACGCGCCCCGATGGGCTTCGTGGGTATAAGAGGAAAGAAAGACTTCTTCTCCGATGAGAAGAGAGCATCTTTGGGATTTGTCGGTATGAGGGGTAAGAAGGAAAACGAAGACAGCCTTTACTACCCAGAGAGATTCGATTATGTCCCGAAGCAAGGCTCACTGATTGGTCAAATCGATTACAATTCCAACAGCGAAGAGTTTCCGCTTCTAAACCAAATGCTAGCAGAATACCTTAACAAAGAAGACCAAAACGAAGTGGATCAGAGTCAAACAAATGAAGAGCGCTTTACGAATGAGGTGGAAAAACGCGCGCACCAGTTCTTCGGGGTTCGGGGAAAGAAATCTCTGCAGAGCAAACGCCCATACGACGTGAATTTCAGAGGAAAGTTCATAGGAGTTCGCGGGAAGAAGGATTTGAAGAACAGTGCTCCCCAAGAGATCAAGTTTCTGATGGATGGGCCTTTCCCTAAGAGGAAGGGTAATATGGGCTTCGTCGGCATGCGTGGCAAGAAGTGGACTGATGGTGAGGAAATTAGGACTATAATTCGAGTTCAGCTGAGGTCATACGGGCGTAATTTATTGCTAGTCGCTTTAAGTGCTTAATTTCAACAGAAATAACAACTCATCGCGAAGCATAAACAGAACTTTTCTGAGGAGCGCTCATTTTACTACTTTCAACTCAAAAAATTAAGCTCGTTTGGCCTCAGTCTTAGTATTTTGTAATTCGTTTCTCTACACCTACATTAATAATGTCCTGTCCTCCAAGTTGAACTCTAAAGTAGCGCGTGGCTTTACCACATTGTAAGCGATTTACAAGCGAAAACTGGAAAATAAATCGAATATCCTGGGAAGCTCCTATCTTCCTATCTTCTGCTCTTATCTTCTTCAGGCCGCCCTTTCTTTTTTCTTAGCATTTTCTCAGTATTGTTTCCTGTTTTGTGTGCTATAATAAAGTGTATATAATAGATGGATAGAAACTATCTATCTATCTTCCTAACTTGCTTCAATAAAACAGCGGTGGATTAGATTGTAGGTTGGTATATGGTACTTCGATGCGTTAGGCGCCGTCATTTCTGGTGGTACTACTGCTTAATGATTGTTTGATTAAATTTCTATTAGGTATTTTTCTAAATTAAAAATCGCACACAGCCACGCACTACTCTAGAGTTCAACCGGGTGGACAGGACATTATAAATGTAGGTGTAGATAGATGGGTAACCCTCAGTTTAAAACAGTGGATAACTGTGTATATAATATTTTTGAACTCAAATAAACGAGTTTGAAAGCCATGTCGATGGTGACTTATTACAAAACTTTGGGATATTTCCCGATTTGTACGTGAGGATTATTTTGTACGTGAGGGTTCGGGTTGAAACTGATAAAGGAACTAATTAATGATTTAGGTTTATACGTACTTTCATTTTTCAGTAATGAATATTTGTGTGTCGAAACTTTTCTTTCAGATAGCTAATTTAAATTCATGAAAAATTAATAAGCTTTTCTTATAAAAGTTCACCCGTACACAAAATGAAGTCCATTAGGAAGCAATTAATAATTTAGCTCTCTATAATTAATACCACTTATTATCCTTTTAACATTAACCTTTGTTTTTTTCAGAATCGAGCCCCGAAAGAGAAAATTAATGAGATAATAATATAAAATAATACTTCTATCCTGTAGACAAGCCTCTTACCTTCTTCAAGACTTCTTCGATGACATATCTCTACTAGAATAATATTATATTATATAAAAAACGTTATGTCGTATCGTATTATAAGAGCTAAATATCCACTACCGGTTAAAAATATTCTATTTAGAACTTTTGCAGTCGTTATTTTCTTAAGAATGGCCAATGGCTTATAATATAAAGGCTTATTTTAGTGTATTTTCATGTGATTTCTAATTAATTTTAGTTCATAGAATAAGTGACCACCAACCTTTCTGCTTATCTATAATTTGGTTTCACTAACTACCTATTTTGTAAGTATCTAACCTAGCCTATTATAATTAATATTCACGGGTTTTATCGCAAAAATAAGTAAATAAACGTGATAAATACCAGTGGATATTTATTATGACCTTATTTTTTTGATTTATTATTGCAACTAAATTGTATTGTATGAAGCTGGTTTCTTTAGTAACTAATCTTTATTCAACGATATTAAATCTAGTCACGGGTAGGTACCTACAGTCGGTTAAAAAAACATCTATTACAATAAGTGTTGCGTCAAAAATTCGTACCTCGTTAAAGTGTCAAAGCATGTGAATTGTTACCACGTTTTGAATAAACAAATTATTGACCATCAGTAGGTACCTACCTGCCTAATCAATTTGTTTCAAACAAGTATCTATGTCTTTTATAATACTTAATTGATTACCTAAGTATAATAATTAAATGTGATCTCGCTATGTATCAATTCTATTTATTATCTTTTTCTATGTATATTTCTATCGTGTATTAAACATAAATTACCTATTAGAATATTTTATAAAAATATTTAATCTATGTCCTATAAATCGCAAATTGAATTGTTAAAATTATAGGATTAATTGTTAAAAAATAGTAGCTAGCTTCAATATCTGTTAAAAATTGTAGATTTATTCAATTAACTAAACATTATAATAAATGTGTATCTCATTGAATTGTAGAGTTATTTTATATCCCATAGTTTTATATCTACTTTATGTTAAACATTTTGAAAGGCTGGCAAAATGTTTTATTTGTTTCTACGTATAACAATAGCATATTCATGGTGGTATATTAAACGCAGTTGCCAAATAACGAATGTGGTTTTATTTATGTTTCAATACTTAGCAAATAGCTTTGCACACAATACAATACAAAATAATATTCTTTGTGAATAAAGGCTTCTATCCGGTAATAAATACCTACAAAATACTTTTTTACACCGACAAAAATACACAACAAGAGACATTACGTAAGACACAAGTACAATGGGCGGCCTTTTCGCTTAGAAACGATCTCTACCAGGCAACCTTTGCAAATTATTATATATAATAATAAATAATGCTGGACAATCCACACAGCATCATCTAGCCCCAAGCTAAGCAGAGCTTATGTTATGAGTACTAGATGACTGATATACTTAATACAATACATTACACAGATAGATATTTTTACTAAACATAGAAAATACCCAAACACCCGGAACAAATATCTGTAAACCGTCCAACATTTGTCCCGAGGCGGGAATCGAACCCGCAACCTCCTGCGTCGCAGGCGGACCTTCCCGCCGCGCCACATCGGTCGTCGTATTATGCGAGATTAAGAAAGGCAGGGGTGTACCAATTATCAGTAGGGTACCTATGGCTATCGAATATTGAGACTGGAAACTGTTTTTCCTAGCACTGTGCGTTTACAAAGGTCATAGTGGCATCATAATTGTTACAGTCAGCTCTGGTGGTGGTAAAAAAATATTTATATGCACTAACTTGAAGATCGATTATATCAAATCAAATCAAAAACTCTTTATTTCCATAAATACAATAAATGTACACTTAGAAAAGGTCAAATCATAAAACTAAACACTGACACGGAAATAAAATATTTTTGATTTCTGTCGCTTCGGTATGTAGTATCTATACAAGGGTATTTTAAATCTGGCTTCCGAATCGAATACTCTCTGACACGGATTCGCTCAAAAATCGAAATTTGTTGTAAAAAGGTACATAGAAAATGGTTAACGCTTTGTGGAAAACTATTTTTCTAATAGTTTTATTAATTCCTTGTAGTTAAGAAAAAAAAAATCACCAGTCCTGGTTTTAGAATATCCCTGCTGATAGTCAATTTATTAGTTATAATATTTAGCAAGATAGATTTACTTAGATCGGTGCGTAAATACCTTATCATGAATATTAACTGCACCATCCAAAAGAATAAAAATAATTTCACTTACCAAACAATATCACCATCTTTGCTGTTTCTATTTTGAATTCTCTGGACTTCTTGACACCACATATTTTTCACTCTCGTAATTCCGATTTCAATAAAACTCATGGACATAGATGAGAACTGTATTAGATTTTCTGATTCACCTTATATAATAAAATAAGGATAAGTAACTGACAATTAATATTACCAACTTCTGGCCTGCGGCTTCGTCGACTATCAACTTACAATACCAATCACATTCTCTAAATGAAACTCATATAATTTCATAATATTTTATTACAACTTCTCCTTAGAAATCCATCGTTAGCTAACTAATAAAGAACGAAAAAGAAGCCATGTCGTGATACATAAACATACACTATAAAGGTATATAATGATACATAACCGTACCAAAATGTGTTCAAACATTTTCATACAAGCAATCTCTACTCTTGTCTTGTAAAGCCCTTTTGTAAGTAAGAGTAGAGATTAAGCCCGTAACTATTATGAAAGCTTGCTTAGTCATAGTTCTATGCTTGGGTGACGTCTATGCCATAGAAAAGCGTTACTCAAGCATGGACCGATGTCTGAGTACGCTTTCTTAATACGGACCTTAAACCGCCTAACCAACAAGACTTTTAAAAGGGTCTTTAGTTTCATACATAGTGTGACAGAACGATTTTCAAAATAACAATTTTTATAAAAATATTATGTTGAACTCAACATTATTATCAAAGAAAATTAGGTATAGCTAATGGAAACAAATTAGAACGTTTTTCCAAATGAAACAGTTGAGCTAACTGTAGAATTGTAGACTGTTGCAATTTAGCTCAACTGATCCAAAATTATAATAAATATACACGGGTATTTATCCAAAATATATTAGGGTATTTTTTGATCCAAAACTATCTTATTTTACTGTATTTTAAATACTAAGATACGGGTACCTACCGGATCACATAGCTTCATCAAGTTTCAACGTAAGCTGAGCTTTTGCTATGGGAACACTATGATGACTGAGCACTTGTTTTTTTTATTTAATAAATAAATAATATTGTACAATGCACAGCATTATCTAATATAATTTAATAATTTAGAATATACATAGAAAACACTCAGATTTGAAACAAATAGTTATAGGTCGTAGAAAACATTTAAAATGCTGAGGAGGTAGGTTTTAGTACTCATGGTAAGTACATTGATTTTTGATGAAATTTAATATAATTTAAAAATCGTTCAATCACACATAATAATTCACCATAACTAACTCGCATAGCAAGTCCCCCATCGAACCTCTCTTTCTAACCAACGGTGTAAAAGAGAGACATCCGATAACTGAAAGTGCCTAGCATACCTTATTCATGATTTTAAAGATTTATACGTGAAAATGGATTAGCAAAAATAAAAATAACCAAAACTCTTTCTCAATTGGCTCTACGATGTTATAATTATTAAGTTAAAATTTTAAATTAGCGTTAACTACCTACCTATAAACCGGCTTCGATAGTAAAGCCATGGGTTATTTTTAAATTTTAGATGAAATAAAATAAAAATCCCATTTTATGATTTATTTAGGGGTTTAAGTGGATGTTACATAAACAATGATACTAAAAGTACATGAAATAACATTAAATATACAGGAATATTATGCCCAAAATTGAGTTCTCAAACGTAACAAGAGAAAAGCGTAGAGGGCATAGGAGTTTGATTAATTTGTTACAAAACCTAATAAAAATAATGTTAGTGGATTGGAAATAGCTTGTAGCAAGATCTAACATTTTTTGTGTGTGATACTCAAAGTATACAGGGTTATTGGTAAATCACTGACACTGCGAGAACTACACGTTCTGCCCATTATCACAAAAACGTTTATGAAAACGCCAGGTCTTAATTCTTAAGCTTGGTATTAATAGTAGGTAACCCAACCATCAAACTCACTCGCAGTGCCGTCAGTTATTCCGTGATCATGGCGCATGAAACTGTGCCGAAATATTAGAAAGCTCAAAACTCAAATCATGGTAAATATCCCGTTATTAATGACTTTAACCCAACCATCCTCCATACAACCGTTGAGTCGAGGCTTTTTTGAAACTTAAAAACGGTTCTGCTCTAATTGGTGTCAGTATTTTACCAATAACCCTGTATGTACCTTTGGAGGGTCATGGCTTTATTTTAGAACAAACTAAACCTGATTCTAGATTTAACCTCAGTGATTCAGATTTAAGTTCTAAAGAAGACCTTATACATCGATAAATAGTGTATATTTCTCATATTTTACCCTCAAAGTATAGCTGAGCCAGATAACGTACATGTTTAAGATTTAGGAAGCTGATAACAAAACACATTGCGATCTTAGACCAGTCGATCGATATTAGTTTATTCTTGATATATCCGTCGTAAATCGATCGAAAGGTTTACTCTCGCAGTGCGCGGCTACATAAGTTTTAGATAATGAATATGACATCAAAAATAACATTAATTAAATTTGACGCCATATTGAAAAACGAAATTTAACATTTTATTTAGTTGAAAACTAACTACTTATAATACATGTTTTATGCAAGTATCTAAATAAATTAATTATTATATCGTTTTGTTGCATATTTCATTAACTAGGCAATCGGCTAGCGTATTCAAAATCTACTCGAAATTGATTCAGCATTTTCACTATACAGTAAAATACGTCTTTGATGTAACAACAAAGACTTTAGACTAACCAAAGTCAGCAATTTTCGATATATTCCATGTCTGGAATTAATTCGACTCCCATAAACAAAAATCTGATAAAAACATGCGTGAGCGCAAAGTCAGTCGTGTGAAGCGTGGCGCGATATCCGTCTCGCTCGCACTTACAGCTTCGTGTATATTCCTCTCGCTAAAAAGTTTTTTACCATAAATGATTGTAAAATTATTAAGAAGGCTTTAGAACCAAGGAAACGCTTCGAAACCATTTAAAATGTTTGATATTCCGATACAAGTCAGTCATTTACCACAGGGCATTTTTATATGTGCTGATTTTACCTTATATTGGTTGAAGCATTACTAACCCCATAAGTATTTTGGTCAAAACTTGATCTACTAGCTTTTCAATGGATATATTAACCAGCTTTACAAAGGTAAATTATAATCCAGTAAACACAATATCCATGGATATGTATCGAAACGGAATAATATACAAAATTAATTTATTAAATCACAATAAATAGAAACTTAATCTAACGATACACACACAACCTAACGAACTTTTGACAAAACTATAAATTCATTAAACTTAATGTTTTTTTAACCATTTGCGCCTATCAAAATCAGTCTTGGTTTAATCCCAGAACCCTGGATTTAAAACCTGATCTCGGTAGACTCAAATGGCGAATTCCTATTTAAATGTTATGTCTTCATCTAATTTATTTGTTAACAATTACTAACAACCTTCCCTCTTATAATCCTTTCTCATCTTTAGTTATGTTTTGTCTCTTTCTTACAATTATGAACAAACGAATCTCTAAATCGATTGGTTGATGTTGAGAGAGATTTATAAAAGAGATAATGTATTGGACTGATGATAATTTGATTATGAGTTTCTAAGCGACGAATATGATTTCATATGGCTTTATTTTTAAATACTTTAATCATACCACATCAATACCTAAATTTATGAAAATCCAGATTTTGATATTAAAAAATCTTCAATGTTACTGATATATTTTTAAAGTACTTCTTTACGACTTCCAAAATATTAGTCAAACAATTTATCTGTCCAGATCACCTTTTTAAAGTTCAATAAAGTATTTAAAAATAAAGCCAGTTGCGTACAAAAAAATAGCAAAATACCAAAAGCTATTCGTAAAAAATCATCGAACGATGGAGCTGCGATTAAATGCATTACAAGATATAATTTTTTATAGTTTTTAAGTTACACAACAACTAACTAACCCACCCGAACGAAGCTTTGTCTCGCTCACTCTCTATGAAAGTGAAAGAGATGGCATTCGGTCACCTAACAGAGATAAATAGAGCTATTGACTTTAGATTGTTGACTTGGGGACAGATCAACCAACGCCATATTGTATTACTGGATATTTAAAAGCATCATCTAGCCTTAAAGTAAGCTGAGCTTGTGTTATATCAGATGAAAGACCTTTTGAGAAACAACCAGGGGCCGAATTCTTTTTATATTTTTGTGTATAGCTTTGTTGCTACTCCAATACATTTTGGAATACCAACATACATAATTCTATTTTGTTTTTAAGAACATGACCATTAAGGTATAGAAACAAATAAGAATTCGTATTTACAATTTACTGTTTGGGTTTCATCTGGGAGCAAATTATCGTCACAGACTCATCCATAGATGAAAGGAAGTAAATAGTGTGTGCGGTGCTATTTGCACGGAGAGATATTCTACCACTGAACTGTGATTCCCAAGCCGCACGCCCAGCGTGGTGATTATGGGCATTAACCCCCTTGTGATAAAAGCCAATAAGGCGCTTATCAAGGCCTGTGTCTAGTAGTGGACCATTATAGGCGGTTGAGGAATCGAATCTGCATCCACTGCGTCACAGCGACGCTTCACCCGCTGCGCGTCAACGGATCTTAAAGAAATTAATATAATGAGTTAGTCAATAACCGAAATTACCTCTGTTTCGAAACTGAATGTTAAATCTATTTTCTACTATTGTTGAAGGCAAATCTTAGTATTCTAGATTATTTGTATATTGAAAAACAGTGTATGTTCCTTCGAGTGATCATTCCCACTGGTTTTAACTTCACCTGATTCCATGTATACATATTGGCTGGGTTGGTTAATGGAAGAATAATTCATTTTATGAATATGAAGTTTTGGGAACAGAAGAGTTAGCACCGATTTTGTATCCCGTTAATAGATTTAAATTAAAAAAATAACTAGGTATTTACTCAAATCATGGTAAATATCCCGTTGCAACTGATTTCAGTGTTAAATCTACATATTTCCGTATTTTTGTATTCTTATTAGAATCAAGGATAGGTAGTGTGCGTTTTAAATTAAGTTTGTTTGTGTTTAAAATTTAGGTTATACAGATAAAGCTATCAGATTTCATTATCAGTAATATTGCTGATTTTTAAAACTAATTGCTTTATTTCATGTAAACGAAGCGTCAAAGCAACCCCAAAATCGCATCGAAATTGGCAGCACAACCATCCAACCAATACGTACACTCGAAAGCAACCTTACCCTTACCCGTTAGGTATCATTGCAACACAAAATTATCATTTGTCAACTTTCTTTACTCAATTATGCGACTGCCTACGCAGTTTCCTTTGCAATTTAAACCCTATCTCTGTACCATTAGATTGCATTTTGCAATGTAAGAGGGTGGCTATGCGTGTTATGTCCATTGTGCGTGGTGAAATCATCGTCAAGTATTTTGTCGGGTAGTTTGGTTTGCTCCTGATTGGTTGTGATCTCGTTCTGTATGAAGTTGGCCGAGAGACCAGCGTTGGTCAATGGTTGGCTGACGTGGGGGCCGTCGCCGTTGCCGTTGTTGGTGCTGGTTTCTGTTGCTTTCGTTGGCTGCTCGACTGGTTTGTCCTCAGACTGGAAATGGAGTTAAACTTGTCATTACAATAGCTTGTGCTTTTTCAACAGCATAAGCACCGGTTTGTATAAAACGCAATGAAGTGGATTGCTGAGATTGTTATTTCTATAGCTTTTTTGATAACTTTTGTGTAACTAGAAGTTAGTCTAAACAAATTATTCCATACACAAACACCAGAAAAGTGATAAAGAAAATGATTCGATAGTAAAAAACATTCATCACATCTTTTAATGTAACCTTACTTTATTTTTGTTTATTTTGACAAAGCCCTTTTACAGCTGCTTTTTTATTGCCATTTTTGATAAGATTTTTAATTTTATAATTTTATTTCTGAAATCATAATTAATTGCAGGCCCTTATACAGCCAACCGCATTTGTTATTTTATAATTATGTGTTTAGATAGGAATCACTGACTGTCTGTTTTTTTTTCTTCGCTCTTGTTCTGCGTACAATCCTTCATGGTGTTTCCTTCCCTCTCAAAAATCTTGTGTGTGCCATTCATAATTGAATATTATGTTTAGTTATGCCATAATAGTAATTTAAATTAAGATTTCAATGACATCAAGTGTATATAAATATGTACACCGTAGGTACCTACGGTGGAATAAATGAAAATAATGTATGGTTGTGTGTTACAGGGCGTAACGTAACGTGCGTGTTACACAGTGAGCGTTCGTGCAGTCAGTACGGGGAAAGAATGTGCACGCAACGAGCAAAGAGACGGATTTTAGAACACGGCGTAACGTATCATGCTCGCTGTGAATAGAATAGAATTATTTATTCAGGTAATAAACAACATTACATTTCGGTTAGAACTTAAGTGTCTTAAAACCAATGTACACACGCCCGTAACACCCGTCAGAACCCGGCTTTACGAGTTGTTTTATTTATTTATTAAAGAAAAACCAACAGCGCAAACAACCCCCCCCCCCCCCCCCCGACAGATTTTCTTTAAGAACACTCGGGATAAAATAGAATAGAATAGAATAGAATATTTATTAATTTAAAAAGGTATACATAATTTAATAATATTGCACCATTAAACCAGCGTTGGTTTGTATTGGTGCTCACACTCGTTTTGTACTTATAAATATATACATTACATTACATTTGGACACAAAAGATATTATAGACATGTTTGAAAGTGTTTACATGCATTATAGAAAATAAAAAAGAAAATTATGAATAGATATTTTTACTAGTACCATAATGATGACCCCCATACTAGCCAGAATCAACGCGCTTGTGAATTAAAGTTAGGGATAAGGTAGGTATGTACATAAATTTATGTCAAAGTTATCTACTGTACCATGGGGTACGAAGTTACCTCCTAGTCACTCTGCATTTGTTCGTGATAATATTTTTCGAGCATTCGTTTATAATTTTTATCATTAACTTTTTCTTTGAAGTTTTGAGGTAAGGCGTTTATTAATTTAGGTATCATAAATTCTATAGTTCGCCGTCCATAGAAGTTAATGACCTTAGGTACTATGATTTTATTTTGGGTTATTTTCCTTGTTGTTATTTTGTGAGTAATAGGTATCTGAACTTTTTCATTGAAATACTGTTCTTTTAAGAGGGCGAGTGTTACTTTTTCGTGTATTGGTAGTACATCTGTATATTTAAAAATTAGTTTGCTATCTTCGTGCGCTTGTTGGTAAATTTTTTTGGGGACAATTGTTTTTAGTATTCTTAATTGTAGGTGGTAAATTTTATCTAGGTATGTTTTGAATGTTCTCCCGTAACTCGTGATTCCATAAGATATAATTGAGTCTGCCAACGTGTTATACATAGTTAACAGGATCTTGTATGGTATTTTAAACTTTAAAATGTAAAACTTTGCCAGTATGGCACGCAGCTTATTACAGATGTGGTCAACGTGGTATGTCCACCCGAACCTGCTATCAACAACAAGTCCTAGATATGTATGATGAGTCACTTGCTCTATTGATTCGCACGAGCAAAGATAAGGCGGGGACACACTGTGCAAACAACTGTGACTGTGAGCTATAATTTTAAATTTACTTTTATTTCTGAGATAGCTCGAATGCACATGGATTATTTTTGTTTTGTCTGCGTTTAAGACAAGACCAGCGTCGTGTGACCATTTGCATATTTGTGTAAAATCCTTTTGCAAGTGTTTGGCTGCGGTCGCGAGATCTTTACTGGCAGCCAGTAGGCATGTGTCATCTGCGTATTGATAAATAGAACAGTGGGTGACTACGTGTTCCAGGTCATTTACATAGGCCAAGTAGTGGAGTGGACCAGCTACGGACCCCTGCGCGGTTCCTTCAGTGACGTTAATGACGTCACTAATTTCGTTTTTTACTTTAACTACGTATTTACGATCAGTTAGATAGCTTTTACACCACTCAAGGATCGGTCCCCGTATCCCGGTGTTTTGTAATTTCTTTATCAGTGTACTATGCCTCAGTGTGTCAAATGCCTTACTATAGTCGATAAATAGAAGAATCACGTGGTTTTTATTGTTGAGAAAATTGTTGACGTCGTTATTAAATTTTGATAGCAATTGCACTGAAGATTTTTTTTGGCTGAAAGCCATATTGAGCATTTGACAACACTTCGTTTTGTTGGTAAAAATCCTGGATTTGGTTACAGACAAATTTTTCAACTACTTTGTTTAAAACAGGCAATATCGTTATAGACCTATAATTAGCAAAATTACTGTGACTACCTTTTTTATAAATGGGTCTTACGATTCCGGTTTTTAGGTCCAGTGGGTACTGACCTTTAGTTACACTTTTGTTAATAAATTTAACTATTACAGTAAGGAGTCTATCGCACATATTTTTTATATCTACACATCTAATCCCGTCTAATCCTGGAGACTTATTTATTTTCATATTTTTAATTATTTTAGATACATTTTCGGGGGTGGCTTTTTTAAAGTTAAGCGATTTATTGAGTGGAAAAGTGTATTCTGACTCACACAAAAGTGGTTTGTTGCAGTTCGGTATAATTTTTTTAACGCTATTATAAAATTCGTTCGCAAATTTATCAGCTATTGATTTTATTGATACTGTACTTTTCCTAAACGCACGCAAAATAGCATCGTCAACAGACTCTTTGTGCGTTCCGATAATCTATTTAAGATTTGCCAAAGGGCGCGTAGATTCATTTTATTCATATTTATTAAGTTCATATAGTATTTATTCCGCGATGTTTCTAATAATTTTCTAGTTTTATTTCTTATTTTGTTATATTCGAGTCGTAGTAATTTATTTGTAGAATCATTTTTCCATTTGGTAAACAGTAGGTCCTTATTTCTACACAGATTATTTATTTTATTATCAATCCAAGGCGTATGGTTGCGCTTACTAAAACAATTATTTTTTACTCTGCGGGTTGATTCTTTATAAACATCTGAAAAGGTGTTTTTAATTTTACTATATATTAAGTTAGGGCATTCCAGGTCATCAACCTCAGTCCAGCTGATAGAATTAAGTAAGGTCTTAACTATCTATGACAAAAAAAAACTAAACGAAAATCGGTTCATCCGTTTGGGAGCTACGATATCACGGACAGACACGTTAAACTTATAACATCCCTCTCTTTTTGCATCGGGGTTAAATAGAAACAAATTGTTTGGAAATATACGGAAATTGTTCTGTTAGCTTGAGTGTTACCAGCTCGTACTCACATTATGTTGTAGGGACAGGCCCAGTAGATCGGCTGTGTGGTTGCCGTTGGTCGGTTCCGCCGGCGGCGCAATCTCCACGGATCCCGGGAGGGGCACTGACTTCGTTTCAGGGACTTTTGCTACTTCCACCTGCGATCAAAATAAAAAGCACACGTAAATACCAGTAAACCATTTGTTTTCTGTAACATTTTCAATTTAGATTATGTCGACTGTTTTCCCAAACAAGGCTCTTATGCCAGAATCACCACGATTGTCAAGAGAATTGGTGATCGCAAATGAACCTGCTGAATACATAAAAGAAAACTATAATAAAAACTCATTTATTGCCTAGAAATTACTTAACCTAAACTAGAATTAAACACAAATATAAAAAAAACTAACTTAGGCAAAGGGAGTAGATACAGCATAATGTCGCATGCCAGAAACATGCGGCGCTGATTTTAAATCTACTCCCCCGGGGTAGCTGGTCACCGAGGGGTTATGTAATAGCGGGTTTGAGGTAGTTTAGTGCTTGTGTATTTATTTCCAGTGTTTATATTCAATAGTGGAAGGTTCATACATTGTTGTACTTATATAACCGGGTTTATTAGTGTGTAGTATGAATGTGTGCTTGTTCTCCTGCGACACCAGTCGCATGAGAGTCTGGAGTGTGTGTGTATGATGTATATACACAGAAAGCAGCTGTTGTCTTTCCTCTAGTTCCTTTAGTCGATTCTTACGACTACCACGCACTGCGTTGGAGTGAAATGGCTTACAATTCAGTATAAATTAATTTAAAAACAGTAAACCCCTATATCGGGCCACTTATATTTGACTAGTGGTCCTGTAGATCATACGTGACCACGATATTACCTACCTATGTATAGCGGCGGCGCATTTATTTTGTTTTATTCGGAGAACAAACAGTGTTCGCACCTATAACCACGAATACTAAACTCAAGAAGCTAGGAGGAGCGCCATCTACTAGTAGACTGAAGAAGCTCGACGCGCAATAGATCACCATAATTGAAGAATTACCTACGTCGGTAACAACATAGAAGAAGCTTCCTTGGTAAACAGTGCACGGCGGCATCACCGCCATATTGAATTTAGTTTTTATTCTCTCTCTTGTCTTGTCTGCGATGCAAAGCAGATCCTCTGTACCTAGTAGGTAATAGGAATATACGTTTTTTAATCTAATATGAATAAATTCGAATCATTGAAGACGCACCCGATTACCCCCGTAGCTACCAAACAGTTTTACACACTTTATAGATAAATACATAATAACTTTAATAAATAATAATAATAAATAATGCTGGACAATTCACACAGCATTATCTAGCCCCAAGCTAAGCAGAGCTTGTGTTATGGGTACTAGATAACTGATATACTTAATACAATACACAACATAGATAGATTTTTTTATTATACATAGAAAACACCCAGACCAACGACACAAATTTCTGCAGATCGTACACAAATTTGTTCCGAGGCGGGAATCGAACCCGCAACCTCCTGCGTCGCAGGCGGACCTTCGCCCGCTGCGCCACGGAGGTCGTCTTTAAAGGTCCGGCGACGGATGAATTTCCTATACAAACGTAATATCAAAATGATTTGTAATTTGAGCATATTTTCACCACGGTCTGCTATTATACGTATTAAAATAGTATTTATCTAGGTTCCTGCGACAATTTTTTTTCAAAATACCTTTCTGAAATGGAATTAAACCGAATCGCATTTTTACATTACAGAATGGTTTCAAGCTACTGAATAAATGCGACAAAGATCATTGTACTCGTGAAACAAACACTTCAAAGACTATACTGGATCACATATGCACGAATCTACAAGATAATACCTATCACATGGCCATCATAGATAGCGCCCTATCAGATCATAAACAAATCTATTTTGAATTGAACCGAATAAAACATGAACGACCGAAAAAAGTTAAATATGAAGCTATAGACTATAACAGTCTCTATAAAACTATAAATGAAAAAATCATGACAACTGATTTATTAAACGATTATGGTAAACTTGAGGATCTACTACGCGAATCAATAGATAAAAACTAAGTTACTAAAACTAAAGTCCAAAATGCACCAAAAACTGACTGGATAAACAAAGACATGATCAAACATATTAATAAAAGAAACAAATTATGGCATAGCCTAAAGCAAAACCCCGAAGATCAACAACTACGAAATGAATTTATACAACAAAGAAACTCAACGCACAGCAATATACAAAGGTCAAAAGAACAAGTACTACCAAAACTCTTTTGACAAATGTAAGAAAAATCCTTTAAAAATATGGCAGCTGATAAATACCCTCGCGAACAACAAACCAAAAAGTAACTATACAATAGCTAATTTAGACACCCCCTCTGGTAAAATCACAGACCCAAAAGAAATAGCAGAGCACTTCAATACCTTCTTCTCTAAAATTGGTTCCCAACTAGCAAATTTGATCCCAAAGAAACATTTTGAAAATTATACTCAAACCCTATCTAGTAAAACAGAATCAATTGAAAAACTACTAGAATTCAAACCTGCCACTGTAACCGAGATAAAAAAGATTATCAGTGACTTAGATTCAAACACAAGCCTTGGTATAGATGGAATAAGCACTAAAGTGATCAAATGTGCTAAAGATTTGGTTGCTGAAGACTTAACTAACATAATTAACAATAGCCTATTGGAAGGTAGATTCCCTGATTCCCTAAAACTATAAATAAATAAATAATTAAATGAACATCGACCAGAAGAAAACAGTACTAGGTATTTTCATAGACCTCAAAAAAGCCTTTGATACCGTGAGTCATGACATGCTCTTAACAAAACTAAAGCACATCGGTATTGACGGAGTTGTTCTTGAGATGTTTCGATCATACCTATTGAATAGACACCAAATTGTCAAAATCGATAAATACAACAGTGATCCCCAACAAATTAGCCATGGTGTTCCCCAGGGATCAATCCTGGGACCGCTGCTTTTCCTTATATATATCAATGATATCTGTGATATAGGTCTGCTTGGAGACATTACTCTTTATGCTGATGACACAAGTCTCTTCTACTCCGGACATTCAATAACTTCCCTGGTAGGTCAAGCGCAACATGATTTAGACCTTTTATATACCTGGTTACAATCAAACTTACTAACTATAAACACTTCTAAAACAAACTACATTATTTTTACCGCTAAAAATAAGAAAATAGAAAACTACTTACCCCTAACAATAAACGGAGAAATAATAAACAATGTCAATGAAGAAAAGTACCTCGGCCTTATAGTGGACAGCCAACTCTCATGGAAACCTCACATGGAAACTATTCGAAACAAACTATCAGCGCTTACAGGTTCCATGCATGGCACTATTTATAATTCTCTGGTCAAACCTCATCTTGACTACCTGATTGAAATTTGGGGCACGGCTGCAAAAACTAATATAAAAACCTTACAAACTACACAAAATAAATTAATTAAAACTTTATTCGGATACAATTACTTAGAATCTACTATTTTTATTTATAAACAAACGAAATTAATGAACCTAAATCAAATATACAAATATAATACATGTCTATTAATAAGAAAGATACTTACTAAAGACATTCACTCTCAAATAGTATTTACAAAAAGAAAAAATGTACAAAAACGAATGACAAGACAAGCCAACAACCTTATTCTTAGAACAAGTAGAACAACATCTGGGAAAAAAAGTATTGTTTACGAGGGAGCGCAATTGTATAATAAAATACCTAAAGACATCAGAGAACTCGAATCCATGACCACATTTAAAAGATTGCTTAAAATACACATTTTAAAGGATTTTTCGTAATTAAATTCAATCTTACCTTAAATACTTATTAACTCTTCAACTAAAATAATTATCTCCGAACTCACTGGAACACAGCCCTAACAAAGCTTCTATTGTTTCAATCGGGTTGTTTGCCTACCATGTGACACTATGCTATGTTGGTTAAATTATTTAACACTACCCACATATTAAGGAATTTGTTAAAAAAAAATCTATTGAGTACTACTTCGACCTAACAACCGAAGTAGCTATTTATTTATTTACCACTGTAATACCCTAGTTTTACTATTTAACTATATTTGTAAAGCTGAAAGGCCTACTTTTACTAATTTAGTTATAGTTTCTCTATAAGTGAATTTGTAAATTCTTAAGAGAAAAAAATAAACATCTCAAACCTCACATTAAAGAATGAATGTTTTCTTAGTATTTGTGTAGATAAGTATTTTGAAAAAAGCTTGTGGCAGGAACCTAGATAAAGACTATTCTAATACAAATAATGCTATTATTTGTATTAGAATAGTCTTGGTGGTGCCATGGTGAAAACATTCTCAAATAACAAATCATTTTGGTACTACGTTTGTATGGGAAATTCACTCGTCGCCGGACCCTTAGCTAATAGTACTCCGATTCTCCAGCTAATTGTATTGTTATTGAGTATGTCTTGTACCTGACTAGTGGTGAATCCTAGTAGATCGTCCGTGAGCACGTTCCCGTTGTCTCGCGGCGCTCCGTTATCGACGCGCGCGGGCGGTGTTGCTTCGGGGGCAGTTTTATTCTCGTGTTGCTTCTTGTCTTCTTCAGCCTGATAAAATAAGTTATACAAAATGGGCATTTATTTCAACAAAGACAAAAAACAACAAAATTACGACTATTTACACTTATATTTTCCTAAGAATCTAAGTCATCGTAAGTGCCCAGAATGCTGGCAGCATTTCCAAGTTGAATAGCAATAAGTACTAATTCGTTGACCGAAATAGAAGCCAGCCAGCATTCCTATCCTGTGGTGCACTCCTGTGAACTATCTGAGAAGTTTGGTAGGATCTTTGACCTCAATATTCTATACAAAATTTCCGTTTGTTTGTTTTATAATTCTTGTACGGGTGTCGAAATAAATGTTATCCTATTCAATACAGAGGATTAAACGACGTGGGCTGTTCAGGGGTATTAAATGGAATGGAACCCCATGTATGTCATGTTTTTTTTTTCAGATTAAACATTAAACCAGAGTTTTTTCACGATATTTCCTCATCATCACACAGAAGTGCTCAGCTGAACATGACTCCTCCCATCGTGGGGATTATGGGTATTACCCCCCATGAGATAAAAGCCAATAAGGCGTTTATCAGGGAGACGCCTGCGTCCAGCAGTGGACCAATTTAGGCTGAAGAGGTGAAAAATCTGTTTAGAAGGACACCGTGAGCATGTAAGGGTGCTTTCCGAAATACGATTACAGCGCTGTTAGCGATTAAAATAGAATAGAATTTTAATGAAAAAAAAATATTTTAATAATCTTTTAACAAATTAATTTATATTCTATTCTACTCTATTCGATTACAACGTTATTTGCCGTTCCAAATTAGTTAGCACGATAATGACAGTATTATTAGTATTGTTAAACGGGTATTTATCGCGTTTATTTAATAATATCTAATAATAATGTGTTCAGATCGCGTAAGTTTGAAAATATTTATCAGTTGAGTGTTATCATCAATTCGGAACACTCGTGAACGCGCTCACGGTCACGAGTCGCTTGTCGAATGTCAGTCAGGTACTACAAGTAAATATTCGCAGAACAAACTAACGTGATATTTGCAAGTTTTTTTTAAAGAAATGGTCTTTAAAAAAAACTTGCAAACAAAAGTAAATTTGTTGAAAATAGGTGAAAACAAACAACAGGTAATACAATTCGATGAATGTTATTATGAGTTTTGACAGAGCGCGCTCAAAGTGATTTCAGTGTGGGATGGTCTCAGAAGAACGATCCTATGGAACTGCCGTTATTGTTCAATTTGACACGGAAGCAATAATGGACTACCAGTCTCTTTCTCACAACAGTGGTTTTACGTTAGGAAAAAGCATACACACACTTTTTATCAGCGCCCTCTTCCTGGTTTCGATGTACTTTTGCTGTCACGGACGCCATTTTAGTCTACGGTTTTGTTTACATGTGAGGAGATGTCATTGTGAGAAATATAAGTTTTCCCAGTGTTTTCGACTTATTTATTGAGCCAAACTGTGATATAAATTGAAAATCATATAGATGAGGTACCATGAAGTGTTCTGTAGCATGCTGTGGCCTATGTCAAAGCAAAAACAGGCCGAATCTGACCTTTCACCGGCAAGTGGCTAACATTTCGTTAAACTGTTGTCTATTGTATAATGTATTTGATATAAAGTGTATAAAAACCTGTTATTTTGAATCATCTTTGTTGTGAGCTGTAGAAACCCGCAATATTCTCAATATTTCATTCACATCGAAGACATAAAAACCGGTGCTAGTGTCGAACATCATCGACCATCGAACGTTATCGATAAATTAGGTAAGGTCTGTAGTGACATATAATTGCAGGGTTTGTTGCAAGGAAACTGTCACGAAATTTAAAATGTATTATCTGGTACCTTACCTTACTTTTTTCAGAAAAAAAGTATGATTGTTTTTTTAATTATATCTTTGAAAATAAATGATTGTATAAAAATTTATTGTGTTTGTTGTTTACCTATGATAGTTATTAAAACATATTCTGCTCTTGCTTCACCTCCGGTAAACCCTCGGATCCAGCTCTGATTCTGAAAATGAGGGTTTCCTTCGATTTCTGCGGGATTCCACTATCCGATCCTGACTTGGTTCTATGGCACTATCTCAGATATGCGCTCTTCATAACATAGTATAAAACAAAGTCGCTTCCCGCTGTCTGTCTGTCTGTCCTTCCCTATGTATGCTTAAATCTTTAAAACTACGCAACGGATTTTGATGCGGTTTTTTTAAATAGATAGAGTGATTCAAGAGGAAGGTTTATTTGTAGGTATATTACATGTATAATATAGTAGAGGCACACTGACAATTTTAGAGGTTTCCGTGCGAAGCCGGGGCGGGTCGCTGGTATGATATAAATGTAAATATATTTTCCCGTCGCCTATTAGTATTTTGTCCTGACCTTACTTTACAGTGGCGCCAACTGATGAGCACAAAAACGGTAGCCCTCGATTAAAAAGACAAGCTCGTCCATCGATATAATGTTATCGACTAGACGAACAAGTGAACATCCCTAATCCGCCATGTTTGTCAACCGATTTGTTTACTTAGGTATCCAGGAAAAGTACATGCTTAGGGCAGTTCCATAGGATCGTTCTTCTGAGGGGATGGTCGGTGATATCGCAAAATGGCGCATGTAATGACGTCATTTATGACGTCACACGGGACATCGTTGCGCTCACAGTAATTTGGAACGCTTGTGAGCGCGCTATTATCGATTTTAGCGTCATTCGGAATGCAGCCTAAGATAAATATTTTCAAACTTACGCGATCTGAACACATTATTATTAGTATTGTTATACGGGTATTTATCGCGTTTATTTACCTATTTTTTCCAGACGTTTCAACAGGTTTACACACTGTCGTGGTCACGGGATGACTGGTCATCATCCCGTGGACAGTCATCCCGTGACCACGACAGTGTGTAAACCTGTTGAAACGTCGGGAAAAATAGGTAAATAAACGCGATAAATACCCGTATAACAATACTAATAATAACAGCCTAAGACAGGCGTTAGTAGTTGTTTATTCCTTTCCTCCACTTACCTTCCTAAGCCGCGTCCTCGCCATGATAGCCTCAACTCTCTGCTTCCTCGCGATCCGTTCCTTCTCCTCCCTCTCCGCCTCCTCCCTCCGCAGTTTCTCCGCCTCCTCCGCCGCTTTCCTCTTCTCCTCCTCTTCTTTAAGCTTGGCTAGCTTCTCTGCTTCTTCGCGAGTTTTACGCTCGGCTTCGTCGCGCTCGAGTTGTTGTTGTAACTGTAAGCAACATAGTTAATTTTACAAATTCAAATCAAAAGGGACCGTCAACAAAATAGGTTTTTTGAAATTTTATTTGTAGAACTTTTTAATAGCATTTAAACTATTTTTGTACAACTTCGTCACTTTATAATGAATTTCTTTAGAAGATTTGTTCTAAAGACGAAGGAGAAGTCTAGTGATGTGAACCGTGCTCGTTACAGACTGGTCGTCTTTCGACGCGGGGTGGCTTGCTTTATAGTTTTCTTCTAATTAAATATAATACTTTATTCATAAAAACAAACACAATCAAATAATAGAAGAGAATAAATTAGAACTAGTATTTAAAATTGAAACGATTGACCTAACTGCAAACTGATGCAAACAATCTACAGGTAGCTCAATGATCCATATCAATACCAGTCGGAAGCGCCCCCAAGAAGATAGCTGCATTGTTTTATTATTTATTAAAAAAAAAAATTGCACTAATGCAGTGTACATCAAAACATGGCTTATGGGCCATTTCATACAAAAAACACATCTAAGTGCCACAATTATATGTACAAATCGAAATTTCTTCTAGTATTATTTATTTATTCCATCGTAGGTTAACTTGATGTTACACTTAATTCTATATTTAAGTCCTATTATAACAATAACACACAGGTATTTCGTTATAGGAAACACCATAAGGTACAAAGGTAAAAAAAAAAACAGACAGACAAGACGGATCGATTTTGTGGTATAAAATACAGTGTATTTTATTGCAATTTATTGCACAGCAAGAATATACAAAAAATACAGTAAAAGAGAGGTAACAGATCTCTTCCAGACAACAGCATTATATTTATTTCACCCCAAAATCTTCGGTCCTTCGATACATCTTTTTTTACTACCAGCTACCTACGGTTCAGACCCCACACTTGAGATAAACACGTTATTGTAGATGTATAGACGCTGGCTGGCGTATTACTTAAATATACAATACAATATATAATATTATATTTAACTAGAAAAAGGTATCCCCACCTCGATAGCTTTCCTCAATTTCTCCTCCTCCATAGACCGCTGCAGCCGCGCTAACTCTCTCGCTTCTTCCTCTTCCTTCTTCTGCCTTTCCTCTTCGATGCGTTGCCTTTCTATTTCCTCTTCGGCTTCGCGTTGCAGTCTGGAAGAGAGAGACATATATATCTTTTATATCGTTTCGGATGTTGTGTATAGCTTTGTTGTTGCTCCTCGCAATATATTTTGGACTACCAACATACATAATTCTACTTTTTTTACAAGCAAAGTAAATTACCATTCAGAAAGAGAAAGAAATAAGAACTAGTATTTACAATTGATACAGTTGAGCTAACTGCAGACTGTTTGGGTTTCATATGGGACATCTGCTAAGCAATCGTTTTAATATTACAATAGTAGGTATCGTCGCAGAATCGTCCATTGATGAGAGAAACTCTAAATAGTGCGTGCGGTGCTATTTGCACGGAGAGATTGAAGAATGGTTTCTACATTGCCACTTTTGACAAGTGTCTCTCCATGTGTAGTTTCTTTCATCAAATATCATCATCATCATCTTCCGGTCCTTATCCCACGCTAGGTGGTTTCGGCACAACATGTACTTTTTCTTTCACTGTCGTCTATCAGCCGTCATTTACAATTTTCTTTCGTTTCATCAAAGGTAAAATGCCAAAAGGTTCATTCTGAGACAGTACAGAGTACAGATTGGTATTGTTTAACGGATTAATTCAATTAAATAAGGGCCCTGGTTGTAATAATAATGTTTACAAATTGACAAAACACTGCCAGTTGCCTAAACCTTAACTATTCATGCACTGAAATGCACCAACCTGCTGTGTCTGCAGTTTCGGTTTGTCGAGCGAGTTCACAAAATAAAATCAAATAATTTATTCGTATGAGATATGGTACATTACACAGGTGGTATTATAAATAAGTTGATGTCTATATCTCGCCACATTACTGGCATGTGAATATCACAGCATCTACCTACACTACATGCATAGAATGTGCTAATTAGGTTTCACAAACATCAATATTTCAAATAATAATTCTCATGCTTACTTTATAATATAGTGATAAAAGAAAATTAAATTAAAGTAAATGTCAGATTAATTAACAAAAATAGAATGTTTACTTCGATGATTAAGTCAGATACAGAGATAAGAAAGCGGACAAAGCAGAGATCTATAAAGTGGGGATCATCTAAAAAATTGTTATTTGAGATTTTATTAATTTTTATATAACATTATACATTTTGTATAGCATAAAAACAATTTTTTACTTCGAAGGTCAAGCCGGATAGAGATAATGAGTTTTTCACCCGAGTGAATACAAAATCAAAATCAAAAACTCTTTATTTCCATAAATACAATAAATGTACACTTAGAAAAGGTCAAATTATAAAACTATACACTGACACGGAAATAAAGTGATATTTTTGATTTCTGTCGCTTCGGTATGTAGACCAAAGTAAAGAAGCGACGAAGAAACCTTTAGCCTGTTAGTTGTTATTTTTCGAGTTGGAGCATAACCCGTTCCAAGCTTTTTTATCTTCTAGATAATCTGATATTTTATAGTAAGCCTTTTTGCACAGCAAGGTTTTGACAGTTTGTTTGAATTTATTTACTGATAATTTTTGCAACTCACTAGGAGTTTTGTTGTAGAATCTTCATGATAAGGTTTGTCAGAAGTTATGTTCTTCAATAGGCACCCGATATTCATCGGATTGTCTTAGTTTTGTTGCAATTATTCTAAAAACAGCTTGAAAGATTGTACCATAAGTATTTAGATTATTATACCTACCTAATAATACCTCTTATTGAACCAGGTGAGAACTCTGTGTCTAGTTAATCCAAATATAGGCTTTAAGGCACTTCTAAGCTAAAAGTAATGTTGTTTTTTACCTGAATAAACAATTATATCCACAGGTGATCAGAATGCTGGCTTCTATTTCGGTCAACGAATTAGCATTGCCATTCAACGTGGCAATGCTGCCAGCATTCTGGGCACACTGCCTTCTGGTGACGGCTTAGATTTTTAAGAAATAGATATATTAGTTGTAATTGTTTTATTCTGTTAATGTAATTTTCTATGATTTCTCACAATAAAGGTTTATTCTATCCTATTTGTATTCAGATCAAATAAGAATATATCAGATGATGCTGTGTGGATTGTCCAGCATTATTTATTTATTTACCTCTGCCTCTCCAACTCTGCTTGTCTTTCCAACTCCTCTCTGGCCCGTCTCCGTCTCTCGGCGAGCGCGGCTTTAGCTTGTTCTTCTGTTGTGATCTTGCGGCCGATCATTGAGGCTGGAACATATTCAATAAATGAAACATGACGAATAAAGTAATAAACAAACAGATAGGTCTCCCTTCGAAGATACTTCCAAGAAGACTGGTGAAAGAGAGATGGTGACCAAAAAGTTTATTATGATGTTTACTTGACTCTTGTCCAATTCGAATGCAAACAGATTTTTTTGTATTAAAAAAGACTCAATTGTATTTAGGTAAATTTTTGCGTCCAGGTGCGCGTCGGCTTTGGCTTTCCCATTATGACTGACTAGTTTCTGCCCGCGGCTTCGCAAACGTTGTTTCTATGGAAACATTTAAAGGTAATTTTTATCACACGGGAACTGATTTATGGGATAAAAAGCCTGTGTTAGATTCAAGGATTAAAATTACCTGTATGTAAAATTTCAGCCAGATCCGTTCAGTAGTTTTGGCGTGAAGAGGTAACAAACATCCATCCATCCATCTATCCAAACTTTCGCATTTATAATCTTAGTGTGCTATTTAACCGATCGATAGCTTGGGACCGTATGTAGATTGTCCATATTATAAACCCGATGAATTAGGCCACTGCTAACATGAAGAAGTTGCAAGCCTGCTGCCTATCCATGGTTACAAAAATTGTTCCATATTGGTCTAAAACTTATTTCTTGATTTTAAATTACTCCCAACAAACTGGGAACCTCGTTCTGTTTCAGTTTTATGTTTAGGATAAGTATGGAGCGGTTAAAATTTTATTGTAAAATTGACGACTTTCTAAATGACAAATATTAACTTTTTAATGATAATGCATTAAAATTATTATTAATTTTCACTAACGCAGCCACTTACCTAAATATAATTTTTTGACATTACCTCTAATAAATAAATAAATAAATTTATTAGAATAACTTAATTATTATTTTAGTTACTGTCTCTGTTGCATGCCGTTCCTCACAATTTGTACACCGTAATCGGTAACACATGTTGATTCCTGCATACCTGTTTGTAAAATCTTATATCTACACATGTTTATGCAAATAAATGATCTTTATCTTTAATTTGATACCCTGATTTAACCGCGATAGTGTAATATGAAATAATACCTGTCATATCTGACTCATCACTCCTCTCCTGCGAAGATTCCTTCTTTTCTTCTTTCTTTTCCACAGATTTCTCCTTCTCAACCGGTTTCTGTACTTCAATGGGTTTCTGTGTTTCAAGTGACTTCTTCTCTTGTGTTTCATTTGGCTTTTGCTCGTCTGTTTCACTTGGCTTTTGATCGTCTGTTTCAGTCGGCTTATCGGTTTCTTTCACTTCGGGTTTCAGTTCCGATTCGGGTTTCGTTTCAGTTGCTTCTTGGGTTTCGGTTATTTGCTGGAAATAAGGTTCTTTTTGTTACTGGCAAGTGTTTAGATAACAATTAGAAACTCGATTTGTAAGATAATTTTGTCTCAAAAAGTTGAAGTGTAAATCGGTTCAACCTAAAAACGTTGGTAATATATGAAATACTAGTTTCTGCCCGCGGCTTCGCACGAGTTGTTTCTATGGAAACGTTTAGGTTATAATTTCTATCCTATGGGACCTGATTTATGGGATAAAAAGCCTTTAGACTATGTTTGATTCCAGATTTAGAGCTACAACTATGCTAATGTTCAGCTAACTCTATGCAATAGTTTTGGCGTGAAGAAAAATCAAACATCCGTATAAAACTTTCGCGATTATAATATTAGTGTCACGTGATGTGATTTTTTTAGTACACTGCACTGTCCCACAGATGGGCAAAGGCCTCGCTCCCCTGTTTATAAATATCATTATTATTTATTTTAACTTACTGTATCCATGGGTGCGTGGTCATGTCCGTTCTGTATCTGCAACGCCTGCAACTTGTGCGTTACTTCTACCGCGCTCACTTGTATCGCCTCTGTTGCCACTGGCTGGAAGATAAACGAATTTAGAATCAATATGTACTATGTATAAATAAAAATAAATAAATAATGCTGGACAATTCACACAGCATTATCTAGCCCCAAGCTAAGCAGAGCTTGTGTTATGGGTACTAGATAACTGATATACGTATTTACAATACACTACATAGATAGATATTTTTTTTTATTATTATACATAGACAACACCCAGACCAACGGAACAAATTTCTGCAGATCGTACACAAATTTGTTCCGAGGCGGGGATCGAACCCGCAACCTCCTGCGTCGCAGGCGGACCTTCGCCCGCTGCGCCACGGAGGTCGTCAAATATATGGGTCGGTTGTTCCGTTTGTACGCCTACCTTGATAGGTACGTCCTTGTCGACGCTGGGTTCCTTGGAGGCGCGCGGCGAGGGGGACAGCGCGCGCCCCGGCGAGGCTGACAACGACTTGCCGCGGGGAGTCTGCAACATTATTTATATTATTTAAGTTTTCGATGGATACGGGCTCTCCTCTGTAGACCGAGACACGTTCTCGGTGACCCCGTTGACCCAATCACCGCCGCTAACCCGGAGGTGACGGCAACCGATTCGCTTCCGCACACAGCCGACCAAAAACCGACCCCGCATAGAATTCCCCGCTTCGGCCCATAGGTGCACTTGTGCACCTAGGCGAAACCTCCCTTCCCTCTCGTAGCATCTGGCAACAGCCCAAGCCGAGGCTCGCACCTAAGTGGTGGTCCTTGTGCGTGTTGCCCAACCTAACTTTTAACCGGCGAGGCGCCCTCTGCGCCCGCCAAAAGTCCAGTAACGCTGTCATGGCCATCTACGGTCAACAGCATTTTAGTCCATTCGAAAAAAAAAATGGATACTGGCCGTTCAGCTGGCTATTTAGACTACTCTTCGCTACAGAGTCATCGACACGGATTATGACACAGATTCGCGCGAAATTCAATATTATTTTCAAATATTTTAGCGGTTTTAATATTTTCTGCGCTCTACAAAAGCTCTGAAATTAGCACTAAAATGAATTTTTTCATAGAAAATGAAACCTACTTTTCTTGTAGTTTAATTCTTTGCAGAAGGCAGAAGATATTAAAAACCGTTAAAATATTCGAATTTCGCGCGAATCTCTGTCTGATTCCGTTTCGATGACTCGGCAGCGGAAAGTCTGAATGAAAATACCAAGATGAACGGTAAGCATGGAGAGACTTATGCCCAGCAGTGGGTAGATAGATAGATAGATAGATAGTATCTTTATTGTACCATCAATGCTTATAAAATATCTTACAAACTACTAATTAAATCTAGTATGGCACAATCGGCGACCTTATCGCTGAAAGCGATCTCTTCCCGGCAACCTTTGGATGGGCAGGATCGGTTAGTGTAGAACTTGACGGTGGCGTATATGATACTACAAAATACCTAAATAAATATTTTGGCTAGAATTAGAAATTAGAACAATAAAGAGAATATAATTGGAATGACATACGATCGGAAACTATACTAAGAAAACTTAAACAAAAGCATCAAATGCACCGAATAAAAAATATATAAAAACATGAATTATAAAATTATTTGATTATACCTATTAGGAGGATATATTATGAGTGGACAGATAGTGCTAATAATGAACGATACCTTTGAAGATAGGAAGGGATTTGGCATGCCGAATGAAAACAGGAAGGGCGTTCCAGAGTCTGGTAGCTTGCAGGGTGAAGGAATCACCATGGAACTGGGTCGTGTGCTAGGCTAATGGTGACTTAAGGACATCATCAGCCGTGACTGGCATAGCTCTGCTAGTCTACCGCTACTGACTTCTTTGTTTACTGCAAATACCTCACCTCACCTCAACAGCCTATATTGGTCCACTGCTGGACGCAGGCCTCCCCCTGGATAAGCGCCTTATTCGCTTTTATCTCATGGAGGGTAATGCCCATAATCCCCACGCAGGGCATGCGGGTTGGGGATCGCAGTTCTGTGGTAGAATTGTTCTGCAGGGGGCGCTGCTGCCCGCCCCCGGTGGATATCCCTTAGTCGCCTCTTACGACACCCGCGGGAAGAGTTGGGGTGGTGCAAATTCTAAGCCGGCACCACACAGCAATATACCTACATAATACAATACATAGTCTCCAATAGCGTGAGTGCTACATGCAGTTGAGCGAAGCCGCCGGCAAAATCTAGTAGTGTTTTCTCACCTTTTCATGTTCTTTGGATGGCTTTGGTTTCCTGTGCATGGGCGGCTTGCCCTCGCCCGGCGCTGTCGGCGTCGCTGCAATAACAACAACAAAATTAAATTTTGAAAACCACCCCATTGATTTTCCTGAAACATAGCTAAAACACTCTAGATAAAATTATCTATGACACAAAAAAAAACTAAACGAAAATCGGTTCATCCGTTTGGGAGCTACGATACCACAGACATATACACAGATACACAGACATACACGTTAAACTTATAACACCTCTCTCTTTTTGCGTCGGGATTTTTAACCCCGAAAATTAAATTTTTAAACGTAGGAATAACCTCTTTATTCATATTGAAATGGTTGGATTTGGATTGGGACATTTTTGTTAATTCAGAAGAAGACTCAAAAACGTAGTATATTTCTTTGTGTTTACATAATTAGCACACATACAAGTAAAATATTAAACTAATATAAATAATGCTGGACAATTCACACAGCATTATCTAGCCCCAAGCTAAGCAGAGCTTGTGTTATAGGTACAGGATGACTGATATCTATAATGGAATACTTTACATAGATAAATAATTTTTATTAAACAAAAAATAACCCGAACACCTGGAATAAATATCTGCATATTGTACAAACATTTGTCCCGAGGCGGGAATCGAACCCGCAACCTCATGCGTCGCAGGCGGACCTTCGCCCGCCGCGCCACTAAGGTCGTTGAAAACTAAATACAAATAGGAAATAAAGTGCGTGCCGTCGCATTACTCGTTTCTGTACCTACCGACGTCAGACGTTGGGTCACCTAAAAAGGAGGAGAAGGAGTACGAGTTGGTCCCAGGTCCGTCATGTGCATGTGCTGTTTATCAGTTCTACAAGGTATAGCTTATTTAATTTAAAGGGCAATGTATACGCTTCTACAACAAAACTCCTAGTGAGTTGCAAAAATGATCAGTAAATCAAACAAATTGTCAAAACTTTGCTGTGCAAAAAGGCTTACTATAAAATATCAGATTATCTAGAAGATAAAAAGGCGAAAAACAACTCGAAAAATAACAACTAACAGGCTAAAGGTTTTTTCGTCACTTCTTTACTTCGTCTACGACTACATTCCGAAGCGACAGAAATCAAAAATATCAATTTATTTCCGTGTCAGTGTTTAGTTTTATAATTTGACCTTTTCTAAGTGTACATTTATTGTATTTATGGAAATATATATAATAGTTTTTGATTTTGATTTTGAATAAGCTGTACGTAATTAATCAGTTCTACAAGGTGCCCCGTAATTGAATCAAAAAGGGGGTATGACGGATCTGGGATCAACTCGTACTCCTCCTCCTCCTGTACAGCTTATATTGGTCTCTTGTACTCCATTTATTTTAAATGTTTATTTCCTTTGAAGATTTTCGGGTTAGTACCGTATTGTATTTATAAATTCGTGCGCCGATACGGCGGCGTAGGTTATCCGACTCGGTTGAATAGTTTCTGTCGCGCGACACGGACGGCGTGCTCGCTAGCTGTGCGACATTATGTCTCACAGTTACAGTTACCTGGTTTAGCGTTGGCATAGAGCGAGGCGGGTCGCGGGCGGCGCGGCGCGGAGGCGGGTGTGCGGCGCGGCGCGTCCAGCAGCGCAGTGCTGTCGCGCGACACGGACGGCGTGCTCACCAGGCTTTGCGACATTATGTCTGGAAAGATACGTAAAAATGTTACAGATGTCTTTTTAAAACGTGTTCGGTGACGTCGCATCGTGGAGGCCGATTCCGAGACGTACGAAACACAAGTGTCGTAGTTTTACGAATTCATTACGGATGTAGGCGGGTTAACTACGAACCTTATTTGTGTTGGTTGGTATTCTTCCAACATAAATAGAGTTCGTGGTTAACCCGCTTACATCCGTAATTAAAAACAAATATGTCACGGAAGCCAGCTAAATACAGCCATTCGCTCGTCGATCCGCATCTGCAAATCGCACCCGCGATGCGTCGTCACGCAGAAAATGCGAAACTTGTATAAGTTTTCATACCAAATCTGTGTTTTATTGAAAACTAGTTTATGCCCGCCGGCTTCGCACGCGTTGTTTCTATAAACATTTAAAGGTGATTTCTATCCCATGGGAACGGATTTAAAGGATAAAATTCTGTAGATAAAATGGGTAAAAACATCCTTCCATCCAAACTTTCGCATTTATAATATTATTTTAAACTGAAATAGTTATTTACAACGTCGTAGTAATGTAACAAATAAAGCGCAAGGCAACATTGATAGAGCAGAGTATACCGTTTTAAATATTAGGACGAACCTTGCAAAACATTTTAGGGATTCCAACGTCAAGCCGTACGGGCCTCTTCAAAGTCGAAATAAATTTCAACATTTTAAATCAAACTAGAGCACAAATCCTCACCTCTAGGCGTATTAACCCCCGTACCAGCAATCGACGCAGGCCTAGGCTTTCTCGGCGCGGAACTTGGTCTTCTAACCACTCCAGTGGCATTCGATAGCGCGCTACCGGGTCGCGATCCCGGGGTCGTCTCACCGCTTCTCGTCTCTGTAGTAAGCAGGCCTTGTTACGAAGCAGTATGGTTTATTATTCACCAACATTTAGACAATGATTATGACAAACTTTAACCGCATCAAAAAGATGCGGTACCCTAAAGCAACAAAGATTGTGATATGACGGACTATTATCCCTTCAAAAAGATGCGGCTGTGCTAGACAACATAACATACTACAGATTTGTAACCGCTTTAAAAAGATACGGTATCGGTGGTGTTATTGGTAAGCGGTATTATTAACTAACAATGGTGTTGTGGTTTCACTGCTTCTCGTCTCTGTAGTAAAGCAGGCCTTGTTAAGAAGCAGTATGGTTTATTATTAACCAACATTTAATCACAGATTTGAAGCCGCTTTAAGCGTGGAAGTTTTATTAGCAATTGTTTTGGTGTTTTTTTAGATGGAATAATTGTTTACTGCATCTCCTCTCAAATCTGGTCTTGTCACTGTGCGATAAGGTTAATTTTTCACCGACAACTTTAAAATGAAGACCTATAAAGCTGGGACATAGAGCTATTGCTTACTTTCACCGCACCGCAAAATGCGGAAATAGATATCGTATTGATACAAAGCATTAATGAGTAAGTATTGTTCAAATCTAGACATGGAGCTAGATATTTCTAACCGCATCAAAAAGATGCGGTACGTATAATAGCGGTACGTATAGGCAGTTTAATGACAAAGCGATAAGTTAATTATTCACCAAAATCTAGCCCGACGTACTCGTTTCACATTCTTATAGTTTGCTTCCATTTCCTGCTATGCATCTCTGTAGTTATAAGCAAGCCTTGTTATAATGCAATAAGGTTTATTATCTGTCACAATATCATAAATATTTACAAATTAACAGGGAGGGTGCATAATGTTGGTGAAATCAGACAAAACATTAGTAACTTTGCATTTACCTTTCAGCGTGCGAAGCTCCCGAGTTGTACCATAAATACCTTTTGAAAAGAAAGAAGTTTAGTATCCCGTAGGTAGACCAGCCGTCACCAGAGATGATTTTCCTTTGACCAGAGCGTTTACCTTATTTCAGAAGATATTATTGTGATACCCAGTTGATGGCCAGTTCACCTTGATGCAGTAGTTATGATATCCAGATGATGATAAGTTTATCTTATTGCAGTAAATGATGATGTGCTATTGATGGTTTTACCTTGATCAAGAATTATGATACCCAATTGATCGTGTGTTTACCTTATTCCAGTGGAAATGATACCCAGTTGATTGCGAGTTTATCAAATGATGATAACCAGTTGATGGCCAGATTACCTTGTCGCAGTAAATTGTTGATAGTGAAGTTTGGATAGTGGCTGTCGAAGTAGAAAGCGGTGAGATATTTGAATACATTGTTAGTAAGGAAGGTAGAAAGCCTGGTATTCATAAAAAGAAACCCAAACCGCTAAAGCCTTGTCAAAAATACCTTCTATCTGACGAACTTAATTGCTTTACAACACAACTCATTTCTATAGTAATTAAGTGAAGAAAATCTATTAAAGACTTTATTTTTATTTAAAAAAGTTGAAGACAAATTTTTAGCACAAAATTTAGTTATCAAAAGGATCTGGACTAGATATAGAGCTCCTAATTTTAAAGAGCCATGAAAATGACAAATGGAAGTTGCGAAGAGTATAATTATAACTGAGGATGTGAATAACAATAATAATATAGAACAAGCGACAAGCAAAACTATTTCTTAGAGACAGAATCAATTTATGGTTGCAAAATTAAAGAGTTAAGATGGACCCTGAATGAAATACACAACCTTATATCCCAGAGAATGAAGATAAATTCTTATAAAAGAATTAACAAAATCTCGGACTGAAAAACGAACCCCCCTAGAAGATTTCGCGTAGCCCTCAATTCCATCATTTATAGAGAAGAAAGAAAAGAACATCAAAGAATTAATAACCCCGGCGACCAAATGCATAAGAGAATGGAAAACAGAAGTTGCAGAGAGTCTTGAAAAGTGACGTTAAATTAATAGCCGAATATCACCAAATATTCTAGCCCAAAACGGCCCAATTTGGGCATTTATAGAGGAGAAACAAGAAATAATCAGATACAAAAGCGCATCCATTCAATTTAAAAGAAGCCACCTAATCATTTATGTAAACAGAAGAAAACTTCCGAACCCAAAAACATTCGAATTTCGGCATTTACAGAGAAGAAACAAGAGAACTTAGGACCCAAAAGCGCAGGCCCCCAAAAGCTCTCACTCAACCCCCAGCCCCCCAAAAGCTCTCACTCAACCCCCCAGCCCCTCAAAAGCTCTCTCTTCAGCCCCCCAAATCCTCAGCCAAGCCTCCTGTTGTATAAAGGGTCTGTACTCACGTGTCCGGCTAAGATGTGTCGCAGGCGACGCAGGCAGGCGGTCGAGCCTCGTCATGGAGTAGGCCCTACCTGGTGCGCGCGGCGCAGGCATTGTCGGGACCAGGTCGGTGCGCCGCCGCGCTACGGACGACCATATGGCCGGTGCGGGGTGTCGGTCGGTCTCGTCTGGAATTTAGAAATTAGCTATTAGAAGGACCAGACTCCACCAAAGCGGAGATGTGCGGCGATGTCCGAAGCGGAGACGAGAAGAGACTACTGGCTAGACTGGAGCGGAGATGTATGCTGGCTGGAGCGGAGATGTGTGTTGGCTAGAGCGGAACTGAGCTGCGAGCGTCGGTTGTTTGTTGAGATGAATGCACTAGTCGCGTCGCTCAAATCTCCGCTGGCGTGGCAGCCTTCGAGGCACAGCTCACATCTCTGCTTCAATCTTTCTTTGTTTTCTTCGCATACAAATATGATACCATCTTCGCTCGATGGTATCCTCTGAAACTGAACGGAGACGAGATGTGTGAATAACGATGTTCTATTGGTTATTTAAATAAATAAATAAAAAGGTTTTCTTTCAAACAATACTAGTATTTAAATAAAACACATCTCTTCTCCGCTCGTTCGGCCTAAACTGGGTTTGCAAGGTCACAGGTTTATCCCAGTTTGGAAACTAATGAAGTTTTGAGTACTATCTTTTTACTTTGTATTAAACGAAAACAAAAAAGAAACAAATATTTTGACGACAAGGCCACTTCCTTTCCTTTGAACTCCCGTTTATATTGTTTTAGCATAAAATAACGCAAATCTTCGTACACTTGAACAGTAGCAAACAAAACAAACTCAAACTTAACAAATCATGTACAAACCCAGAAAATAAGCAACCTTACTCCACAGAAACATAGTTCATTTTTATTTACCAGCTCAAGCGGGATTATGACAGCTGAATTAGCACTATCAAACCTAATCCCACGCAAGGACATATTGTGACCTCTTGTGTTACGAAGGTGACGAATTCGAGTCAATCTGAAGAATTAAAGTCAGAGGAAAGAACTGGGGACTATTTGAACGAAGCACTAACGTGTGCTGAGCTGATAGGTTCAGGAAACTATAGGAAAGTTACAGAATCGATTCGTATATTAATATCGCCAACCTTTATAATACAGTGGGCGAAACCCCGCCTCAGATGTTTGCGGGTTCATTTTAACAGGCAACATCGACTTTCTCTACCTTTTCTGACAGAAATTCCGCGAAGTCTCGTTTAGAAAAAGGATTGTAGGTCTAAGGATTAATTTCTTCAAATGGAAGACGATTTACGTTACTTTATGCTAAAACTAAAACAAAAATGTGCTAGTAATATTGTTGGTTCATTTTACTTTTGACACTTTTCCTATTTTTACTTTGTAATGTGAATTTTGTGACGTATCCAAAGTCCTGAAAGATCTGAAGGAAATAATAAAGCATTTAGATATTTGATATTATTTACCGCGTGAAGCCAGTAGGCTAAGGCGGTTACAAATAGCACACATATCCGGTCAAATCACAATTCACCAGTCCAATTTTTTGCTTCACACTTTAAAACCAGTCCAATTTAAAAAATAATACTTACACAGACTCCTAAACATCACTCCTCGGGCAGCAAAAAAACAAACAAAAAGTTATTCAACGACTAATTGACTAAGTACTTGTGAGGTGCGAAGCAGACTGACTGACTCCTTACCAAGGACATAGAGTATAGAACAGTTGAATGTGTAGAGGTTCCACTTTCCATTTAGGACTAAAGATAATATACCTAACCACACTAGCTTTTGCTCGCGCTTTCGCGTTAGGACAAAACCTGGACCAAATATTACCTTTACAAAGATTCTTTCATTTTAAGACTAACAAAGATTCTTTCATTTTAAGACATCTTAGACTAGCATTAAAAGAAAATGTAAGTAACATTAGAAGTAAAAAATCCCCATAAATAAAGTTCACGGCAATTTCAACCCTAACAACAGTGTCATACAGCTGTTTTTACACTCGTATCAAATAAGCAGTGGACAATCAAATCAAGGCCATAGCAATACACAGCTGACCTCCAAAAGTACACCATAACCGTTTCAAGGACTGATTTGTGCGTTGAATTAATTAACTTTGGCACGAATTAACTACGTTACTAATGGTAACTCTTTGGTAGGTTTAGTAGACGTTAACTACTATCCGCGAATTTTAATCCAGGTCTAGAATCACTTATTTCTATGCAATATTTAGCCCGACTGATCCATTCGTAGTTTTGGCGAGCAGAGGTAACAAACATTATTTATTTATTTATTTAATTGTATAGAGGTTATTAGCTCTATAAAATTAAATCTTTCGCAGGTTTAATACACTAGCGACTGCTCGCGGCTGCATGGTTGGAGCTAGATGTTTGCTTTAGATGGTTAGTCTTCTGGTTGATGGTTCGGTTTTACGACGGGCCGCTTCTAAAGCCGTAAACTTGGATTCTAAGAAACCCAGGAACTCCTGTGAAGAGGGAAGCTCCCTGGTGTTTTTCACCGATTCCAAGTACTGAAAGAAGTATTGTCCAGCTTCTATGCTAGTAAATGCACAAGAAGTGGGACTCAAGTGGTTATGTCAACACCTAAATTATGGATACCATGAAGACATTCGTTGGTAACGTCGTGCAGATTTTTCAATAAGTCGTATGATTGGTGTTGCATGTTTGGGAAGATACGGTTAAGCGATTTTATAGGTCTATACTGGAACTGTAACTATGGCAGGAAAGGGGCCCAACTCTGGGAGAATTTATTTATAAATAAAGTATAATATAGTCGAGTATGACCGAGGGTCTTTTCTTTTCATCTAGTTCAGATTTTATTACCATCGGCCCTAGAGTTGAGGCCTTTGGCTAGAGACACAGATGAATCGAGGTGCTGCATGTGTTATTTATTAACTCAAAACAAGAATTATATTTTTTTCTTATTTTTGGATGTTCCATAATTTAATCCTTGGTTTTGTCATAAAGGTAAGTTCTTACCTACATTGAATTTCGACTTATTTCTCTTGTATAATATAACTATGCTCTATGGAGCGTCATGATGTGTACAAAAAAACGAGATAAATTTATATTTGGATTTAGCTTCATTTTTATTTTAAGTTGTATTTTCCAAGGGTAAGGAAGAAAGACGAACCTTCCTTACGTCTCTCATTAAAACAGAAAAACGACCTAAAAAAAACCTTACCAACATACAAATAAGAGCCTTACCTTTATTATCACTGTCTGATATATCAAGCTGCAGTGCGGAGGCGCGCCTCGTGAGCGGCGCAGACGCGAACATCACATTTGTAGTTGATGCAGCTCTGGAAGTACAAGCGATAATTTAGAAATTTGCATAGGTGATGTAGGGAGTTAGGGGTTAGTTTCCATTGAAGGCAGAGATCGACCAATAGCATCGTGTAAAAATGACGTGATGTGTCAATCACGACATGGATAAGAGGCTCTATTGGTTGATTACAAAGCTCTGCTTAGCTTCAATGGTAACGTAGTAAAGGTTAGTTTCGCATTCGCGGTGCAAAGCGTTAGGAATCCTAAGTAAAGGTAAGGCTAGAACAACACTATTGCCGTGTGTTCTGCAGAGCTATTCAGAGTCTCCGCTACCGAGTCATTGATAAATCAAATCAAATTAAATCAAAAACTCTTTATTTCCTTAAATACAATAAATGTACACTTAGAAAAGGTCAAATCATAAAACTAAACACTGACACGGAAATAAAGTGATATTTTTGATTTCTGTCGCTTCGGTATGTAGACTAAAAGAAAAAAAAAAGCGAAAAAGCAGCGACGAAGAAACCTTTAGCCTGTTAGTTGTTATTTTTCGAGCTGGAGCAAAACTCATCGACACGGAATCTGACACTTTATTAAAACACGAGTTCTTAGAAAATTATTTATTATTTATGGATACTACATTAGTTATCATTGGATTCGTCTTGGCAGTTCCAGTTTACTATCTGACTGTACAAAACAGCGTTTATCATTGATATCCGAGACATCAGTAAAGAAATTATGATAATAAAAAGTTGTCAGTTCGGACAAAGTGTCCGAAGATATTGTGTCCGAACCGTCGTCGGCAAGCTGTCAGATTCCGTGTCGATGTCGGTAACGGAGTCTGAATAGCCCTGCTGGGGATCTACTCGAAAGAGAAACTGTCAGATTCCGTGTCGATGTCGGTAACGGAGTCTGAATAGCCCTGCTGGGGATCTACTCGAAAGAGAAACTGTCAGATTCCGTGTCGATGTCGGTAACGGAGTCTGAATAGCCCTGCTGGGGATCTACTCGAAAGAGAAACTGTCAGATTCCGTGTCGATGTCGGTAACGGAGTCTGAATAGCCCTGCTGGGGATCTACTCGAAAGAGAAAATTCTAAGTATTTGATTCGTTGTCGTGCAAAACCAACTCTTATGTCGCTTGCATAAGATTAGCGTTTGCACGAAATCAAATCAGAAACTTTGATCTCGTTTTTACGAGTACGGCCCCTGGTGTGAGAAGCATTTTCGGTTTCATATATTTACTATGGTTAGAAACACATTTTATTCTTGTGTGTTGTGTAGTAAATTTATAATGTGTCTTTAACCATACTAAGTAAATATATGCTGGACAATCCACACAGCATCATCTAGCCCCAAGCTAAGCAGAGCCTGTGTTATGGGTAAGTAAGTACTAGAAGATAACTGATGTTACAACCGATTTGATTCCGGAGCGCCTCAACACAAAACAATTAATAAAAAATATAATTATTTAAAAACTGTACAAACATGTTCTGGAGCCATCCTTTAAGGAAAATTTGGTTGTGCTGGGAGACCCCGCTCTTACCTAATACAATAGTGTGGTTCCAGCTTAAGTCTGTATTTATTATTATATTAAAGCCGATTTTGATAATCCCAAGAGATTATACTCTTCGCAACCATTAATCCGCGAAGTATTTAGCTATTTAAGATAAACACATCGCGGAGGCCAATAATGGCCTTTCTCCACAATTCTTTCTCAAAACAGCCTATTGAAATAAGAAAATAATAGAGCCAAGCAATATTTTTACCTAGCTTCAAGATGTAAATAGCATTCATAGTCAAAAACAAACAATGATTCCCTCCATTATCTATAACACAATGGCTTGCACTCATAGAAATGGCTTCGGCGCGGCGCCACTTTGAAGTAGGTAATATAATACTAATATTATATTCCGAAAGTTTGGATGGATGTTTGTTACCTCTTCATGCCAAAACTACTGAACGGATCGGACTGAAATTTTGCACACAGGCAATTCGAATCCTGGAATCAAACAGGCTACTTTTTTTCCCATAAACCAGTTCGCATGATATAGAAATAAGGAAATAACCTTTTGACAGTACGGAAAATCAATTTTTAGGCAAAAAAAACAATGATTTTTTTGATAACATCTAACATTTATGATTCTAGTTAGTAAGTTATGGGAGTCGAAACACGATTGACAAAACTCGACTCGATCCAAAAATATCGCAAAGTTTAAATAAAAAAAATCAATCTAAATCTTCATGTTTGCACAAATACGGAATATTAAGCAATTTAGTTACATAGCTAGTTACTTATAATATTTCAATTAAAATTCGTCTACGTGTTCCCGAATAAATACTTTAGACGATTATGGTTTTATTTTTATGCGAAAGAGTATTATTTTAGAGCGAAAAACTAATTTATAAAAAGACCAGTGAAATTGCGCGCGGACTGGCCATTTTCGCGGCTCTCGCCTTCCTTTCTCGCCTTCCCCGCGCGACGTTCGCTCGTCTTTGTCTCGCAAAACCGATCCCACTTCGTCTTAAACGTTTCTATAGAAACGACGCATGCGAAGCCGCGGGCATAAGCTAGTTTATAATAAATACCGTTCATGCAGTGTTCAACGACTTGGGGCTAGATTAGATGTGAATTGTCGAGCATTATTTACTTATTTATTTACATAAGTAGGTATCCTAGCGGCATTCTACTTGGATTAGGAAGCACAAACTACCTACAACTTAAAACACGTAGTTAGCAAGTAGTCCAAAATTTCGTAAATTTAAGTCACACGCTTTGCCTAGTGTGGAGACCGCAGGAAAATTTCTGTATGATTTTTATTACCTACTAAAATAAATGTATTTTTTTCATTTTGTGTTGCCATAGATATAAGCAATCTTCTGTAGATAAGGTACGATCTCCCAGCGCTTACTCAACAAATGGCCTGTGTTGTGTTGTGTTACAACTAAACGCAAAGACACTATTTCCAATATTTTGTAATATAAATAAACAACAGAGATGGAAAGACGTACCTACCTAAACCGAAGGGGACAGAGACAATACGCACGCGAAAAACGAACGCCGCCGGCAGCGCCCCGGTCCGACTATGACTGCGGTGGGCGGACCTAATTGGACCTACTTTGATCGTTCCACTTTCGAGAAGCTAGTACCTAACCTACCTAACGAATCTCCTGATATTTACTTACATCGATGGTATTTGCACGTGTTTTTAGCCAGTGAGCAGTAGGTAACTGAGAATTTTGTAATTGAAAAAGATTAGGTTAGATACCTATCTATAAAAAAATATAAAATTCAATTATTAAAATAAACTTAAACATAAAGCTAAGCTACACATCAACTGCGGCAAGCGGACCGCTCACGCATTGCGTTTTCAATAGTGACGAACTTTGAGGTCCCACCTTGTCTAACCTAGCCTAGCGACTGTCTAAATAACATGGTACGAACTGCATTGTAATATCTTTCTACGGTATAATCCATCTAAAGTGCCTCCATTGTTCTTTACATTTTGTGACTACTAATTTATAGGTAAAACCATATTCAGAGGTAGTAAACCTATCAATATTTTCAAAGATCAAGAAGGCAAGTGACGTTCTCATTCTCACCATAGGTAAAGTAAAAAGTAAAGTAAAAAGTAAAGTAAAAAGTAAAGTAAAAAGTAAAGTAAAGTAAAATAATTTATTACTCCTTTAGGTATTACTAACGGTTAGAAGGGTCCCACCATAATCTATCTATAATCCATCAATCTTAAAAGCACCGGATTACCTGATCAACTGTTAGATTTGCCCAGCAGTGAGCGCTTTAGATGTTGGATAGACCTCACTTCCCTACTTCTATTCGCATGAGTATGACAATAATCGTCTAAATAACAATAATTGCACGAAAAATACGATGTCCTCTCATCATAGCCGATTTTCGGCCACGGCGGCCAATCTCATCGGAGACTATAGCCATGTTTGCAGGACATGTTATAGTGCACAAGTGTGTGCTCAAACACAGATCCACTCTATTCCCTCACTCTAAAAAATAAGTCAGCTGTAAAGCGGGTGACACAAAACCACCATGTAAATCCTGACCCGGTAACCACGTCCGTAGCTTCCTAGTGACGTCACCTCCTTTCCCATTGTCTTTTATTGTCTCGCAAACAATAACCTTCGCCGATTTCGACAGTTCCGAATAATTATGCAATGTAGGTTAATATTGTCGAAGGCATTGTTGATTGTCAGCTTTATTAAAAATAATTGGTTTGCTTTCTTTTGATTATACCGTTCACATACACTGGCGTGTTTTGACTTTAAATTGGCTGGCACGTATAATAAGAGAACCTTCACGATAACTACAAAATTTTATAGACTAAATACCTACCTATTTGGATAATATCAGATTTAGAACGGATATACAATAATTTAACGTGTTTTAAAAAACGATAAACCGACTTCAAATTCTTCTAGTGGCGACATCTAATTAAAATTCGAGTTTAATTTAGTTTGATGACACATCGAGGTAAGTATACCCTATCCAATATTTTGTTTTTTCAAAATCGGACTACTTTGTAAAAAGTTATGAGTGGTCAAACATTACAATCAGTGAGTGAACAATCAATCATCCCGTTTTCCTACCATTAGTATTGGATTTTTTTTTCAAATTAAAATGGGACCTCCTTCTGTATACCCAGAATTATTCCAATAAAAAAAGAATTATCGAAATCGGACTACTCTGTAAAAAGTTATGCGTGGTCATACATTAAAAAATAAAAAATATACGCGTCGACTTGAGAACCTTCTCTGTTTTTCGTCGGTTGAAAAATTGTCTCGCATCGCGAATAGAATCCGTCGTGTTAGTCATTTCCGTCGTTACATTACACTTCAAGAAACATCATGTTTTCGAAGCTGTTGCGAGTTGCGACCCTCATCACCAATCCACCAGAAAACCAGCCTTTCCATCTAACTTACTAGTAACCCAGACGATTTATAGTTCACCAACACTATACTAAATCAAATTACTAACTACCAAAACTAAGTCCTTTGTAAAGGTCGTACAATGCCCATTACCAGACAACATACTGTGTAATCACCCTGACTCATGCCAGACCACCCTATTACGTTCTAGGTATCAGACATGCAATTTCAAACTTTAATAGGACTAGATAAAACCTATGAAGTTTAATCTATTTTGATAGTGATCTTGTTGTGAGTACAATTAGCCGAATTAATTTGATGGTGAGAGATAAGCTTAGAATAGATTAAGTTTATTTTTATAAAACGTTGTTTTTGTTTAATTAGATGACATCACTATCATACCAGCCCACAAACGCCCACGGCTTGATATATGCATCCCTTATACAACTCCATGACAGCTATGATTTTTTTAATCCAATCTTCAAAATTTACTTTTCATACAAATATTGTTTATTTATTTATTGTATTCCTTGTCCTTTACAAGGTGTTACAATTTTTAGGTAGAATCTACATGAACCCTGTAAGGCGTTGTGTATTCTTATGTAGGTAAGTATAAAAATAAATGGTTTACATTACTATTCATTTAGTCCTCATATAAATTTGCTAGTTGAGATACAGAAAAAAATACCACACCTATATGTGTTTATCATAATTATTATGTCAGAAATATAAATTTTATTATGTCAAAAAGAAAATAATATTAAAATTTAAGTAAATGTTAATGGTAAGGAGATTATAAATGTCAGGATTCGTGATAGGCGATGATATACCCACTTATATATGTCACGCTCCTTTTAAAATTAACGAACAGTTATAATTTGTTGTCTATTTTTGGTTTGTTTTATGTTTTCCTGTAAACAAATTTGTACCATACTTAAAAACACAAAGTTACGGGCGTTGTTAAATAACTCAGAACAGTTGCATAAACCGCAAACGCGGTAGGTCTCATTTATTAAAATATTGAACAGACTACTGTTCGACCTAAATATTCTAGAACAGCCGTTGGAATGTCAGAGTTGATACCCAAAATAACCAGACCCAAAATAACTAGGTCCAAGAATGCTACCTAGAATCTAATACATTATTACAAAATGACGACGCAGTGTGTAGTAGCATAATTCGATTTAGATTTTGTTATTTATCATCGAAAGTCAGCAACAGTTTTTTTGAAATCCTTACATTTGAGAGTCGGACTTGCACTGTTAGAGTACGGTAAATAACAAATTTCTTGTATGTACCTACCTACATTTCCTGTGAATATTTCAAGTGTCTACTTAATAGAGTTCAAAAGATCTGCGTCTGTCCGTCTATCACAGGATTGTGATAAACAGACGAAAAGCCTAGCAGACAACACACTATAAACAACACCAAACCACGGAAGCTCAAGTTAACTGACCAGGAGATCTATATCTGTAAGGAAACGCTCTGCTGATCTGCATAGGTGTCTGTTTTAGAAGGGAGGAAGAAAGGAAAAATATTTGTTTAGTTTTAAATTGCAATATTTTTTGCTAATCGACCATTAAACGAGTTAGCTGCGTGGTGCCGGCTTTGAATTTCCACCACTCCAACTCTTCCCGCGGGTGTCGTAAGAGGCGACTAAGGGATATCTACCGGGGGCGGGCAGCAGCACAGAACCACTCTATCACCGAACTGCAATCCCTAACCCGCATGCCCAGCGCGTAGATTATGTGCATTAATCCCCATGAGATAAAGACCAATAAGGCGCTTATTAGGGGGAGGGCTGCGTCCAGCAATGGACCAATACAGCCGGTTAAGGTTGAGGTTGAGGACCAGTAAAAGTAATTGAGAGGGACCGAAAGCCGGAGGCCTACTAAAAGGCTATTAATAAAATGGTTATTGGAGAGCCATAAGCAAATCTGTACCACTTTATGCAATACAAAGTTTCTTATTCTTTGTTTTTGCACTAAATAACACATTTTTTTTAAGAACCCGCACAAACGTTACAGTTTAAATACTTTATAAACTCTTTCAAAATGAATTCATTACGAGTGTAAGCGGATTTATTAACGAATCTAGTTTGTGTTGGATAAAAACGAACGTTTCATCTCTTATCGAACTCTTCCAACACAAACGGAATTTAACCCGCTTAAATTCATAATGAATTCGTCAATCTACGAAAGTTTTTATAGTAAAATATTTCCAAAAGATTTAGAAACAGTATTGTTACGTATCAGATCATCATCGTCATCAGCCTATATTAGTCCACTGCTGGACATAGGCCTCCCCTAAGCGCCACAGCGCCGTGTCTGTGGCCGTATCTTCAGCTTGCCGCATCCAGCATCTGAATGCAGTATTTCGCAGGTCGTCATCCCACCTGGCTGGAGGGCGTCCTACACTACGTTTGCCTAACGCGGTCTCCACTCCAGAACACGTTTACCCCATCGTTTGTCGGTTCTTCGCAAGACATGGCCGGCCCATTGCCACTTCAGCTTGCTTATTCTTTGGGCTATGTCGCTATTAGATCGATGGTACTGATTTTACCGCAAGTTTGTCCAAACCATTGTATCTCTTCTAACTTCTAGATATAGAACATTGAGAAACCTTGAAAAATGCATACACCTGAGTTTGTTATTTATCAGTGAGCCTACGATTTTATAATACCTTGAGATAACCTACCTGAATTATATTTTGGCTTCTCTTCGTATCGATACGTTATCTAATCAGTGATAATTGCACAATGTTATCATCGCGGAAAATTTACCAACAAAGGGAGAAGTCAATTGTGGGTTTATCAACTTATTGTTTTTCCGTGCAATAATGATTTGCATTTAGTACTTTATATTAAACTGTTGTTTGGTAGAAAATTACTTATTGTTTTACAAATTCGAGGCGTGTCCATCTAGTGTCCCAGTGCCGCAGTGCGTCAAAGCTTAAAATTGATTAGATTTTATTTTTATTTTTGTATAATTGTAATTTATTACAAATTCGCTAATCGCGGCTAAGTTAACCGCCGCTTGTTTGTTCGCTGATAAATCAAAGATTTTGATCATTCTTGGTCGTATAATTATTTCTCTCGCGGATTTGACGTTGACAAAAGATCTGATAATCGATTAGCTAATTATATGGATGATCAGCGTAGTTACGAACTACGAATATCTAAACCGTAAGCATTGCTATAGGTAGATATGTTGTTTGGGTAATAATAATATTCTCCTAGCCGAATTTCGACCATGGCGGCCATTAATCTCATCGGAGACTAGCCAGATGCACAGGACATATTATAGTGCACATGTGCGTGCGCAAAACAGTTGCACTCTCTATTCCCTCACTCTCATAATCCGATGGGACGGCAGACCGACACGACCGGGGAGAGGTCAAGCGCAGGACCAACGGCTTAGCGTGCTTCTTGTGCAACTTCCTCTCCGGGCTGCTACTGTGAATTTTTCTTGCTAGAAAAATTCCAATTGGCCCGACCCGGGATTGAACCCAGGATCTCATAACCAGCGGTTGAACAAGCTGACCGCTAGACCAACGAGGCAGTCAAAAGTTGTTTAGGTATACAGATGGTGGCAATACATGCCGGCTAAAGCTTTGCGTACATTAATCCAGCGGCACTACCGCAAAGCACAAAATGTGAATTCAAATATGGACATAAACTCGTTTTCTTTGGATACGTTTTACAGTGACAAAATGGCTTCCCACAAGCTTCAATCGAGTGGCCCGCGTGCTGCCAATCACCTCTGATGCCGTCAATATGAAACGCATCTAAAAGTTACGAGTTAAAGCCCATATTTGAATGCACATTTTTGTGCTATGCGGTAACGGCACCTTTGATCTGCGACAACTTTAAAGCCTTCACCACACTACCCGCGATTTTGAACCAGCGTCTTACGTTTTTGAGGGCGCGGGCGGTAGCCGTAGACAGTGTATTACAGCTGGGGGGAGGGGGCACAAAACGCGCTTCAAAATCCCGGCTGTGTGGTGGAGGCTTAAGGCCGCTATCAAATAACTCTGACTAATTCATCATGAATATAAGCGGGTTAACTACGAACCTAGTTTGTGTTGGAAGAACACCAACGTTACGCAGAACCGTGCACTGCGTGCGTTAGCCCGTAGTGCGCGGACGCGGTACAGGCGCGACGCGAACCGCACTCACCCTGATGAAGTCCCTCGTTAAGGGATGAAACGTTGGTGTTCTTCCAACACAAACTAGGTTCGTAGTTAACCCGTTTACATTCATAATGAATTCGACAAACTACGAAAGCTCTGACTAAATGCTACCTAGATATTGGTACCTATTACCGGAATCCCTGACGTAAACTTCGGGACAAAGCCTAACCGCAAACTGCGTGAATTGTCGCTGCTGGATGTCATCCAAGTCGTAGCTTGCTCACTTGACATTTACATTGAGTATACTTCTATGCGGTATGCAATTCAACTTATAATGAGGCTGCCTAAGGGTCAACATGTAACAAGGCATTGAAAAGGAATCGAAGGGAATTTTAAAAATCAAAAATTCACATAGAAAATGTCAAATTATAAAAGTAAACTCTGACACGGATATAAAGTGATATTTTTGATTTCTGTCGCTTCGGTATGTAGACTAAAAATAAGTAAAGAAGCGACGAATAAGCTTTTAGCCGTTGTTATCTAAGATTTGAAGGTCCATTCGATTCCGTTTAAATGTGCCTTGCTTGATCTATAAGGGTATTTTGTATGGATTCTCTTTTCTTTCTTTAAATCTCACACAACCTATACCTTGAAGGCTATAAATAAGGTATGCGCAGAGGAGGAAATAAACCCTTTATTTATCAATTTATTGGGCCTTGCCAATATTAAAATGCAAAAGTTTGGATGGATGGACGAATGTTTGTTACCTTTTCACGCCAAAACAACTAAACGGATTGGGCTTAAATTTTGCATACAGGTAATTAATTCTAATCCTGGACTCAAGCATAGGCTACTTTTTAACCCATAAATCTGTTCACATAGGATATAAATCACCTATAAACGTATTCATATAAAAAACAAGCGAAACCGCGGGCATAAACTAGTAGTTAATACGAAAAATTACAATTTAAATAATACGTACACTTTATACGACATCCCTACGGTAAAAAGATGGAAAGGAAAATATCCATTCCTTTCCCAGTTTAATGGAGTACGTAAAATGCATACCATGTGACCCAAATGCAGACAAGCACTAAAGAATCCTAGATTGCTCACCGGGGGCTAAATCTACACAAGTATCCTTTTAAAGCTCATAGTGGAAAAATGGTACAGAGTTCTTAGTATAGGTTGTGCATAGTTTACAAAACTATAGTTTTCATTTCCGAGATCTTCGTAGTTTGGCAATGATCCAATACTTTTCTTAAGAATTCTTCTATTTGCCACAATTTTCAGTCAATTTGATTGTAGTTTTCGAACGACTTTTTATGATTCGTTGCATTTTATCAGCACAACTTTGACAGGTCCGTCAGCGATAGTAAGCGAACACTTTTTACGTTTTGGTAGGTACCTATTGTGCAACCCCATACAAGCAACTCAGTGCGCACGCGCACGTTGCAAACGGAGAACCATTGACAAACAAAAGAGCAACAAACAGTGTTAAATTAATGTCCTCCTAGCCGAATTTCGACCACGGCCAGTCTCATCGGAGACTAGCCACTGCGAATGATATAATTATTATTGTGCACAAGTGTGCGCGCAAACACAGGTGCACTCCCTCGCTCTCATAATCCGATGGGACGACAGACCGACACGACCGGGGATAGGTTAAGCGCAAGACCAACGGCTTTACGTGCTTTCCAAGGCACGGGAAACTGGAACTGTGCTAAATTAAACAAGATAGAAGACTTTTTGTATAGATTGCTTGACTACGCTATGAATAAGGAGACTTAATAATTTAAAATATGACAGTCTAACCACCGAATACTCAAACGCAACTCAGATTAAAATAGGTCTTAAGTGACCAATTTTTGACAGATTTTCATTGAAAACTGTGAAAAAATCGCGAATTGAGACGTGCTCAAACGTAAGTTGCGTTTGAGTATTCGGGCGTAAGAGCTTATTTCGTAAGCCTAAAGAAATTTATTGATTTCTTTGATAACAATAATACTTCTTTGTTTCTGATTACTGGAGTCATAGAATCGCTCTTCAGCACTGTAAGTACCTACAAACTCAAAAGTATGAAGCCGTTTACGCTACTCTCGCAAAAGAACAAAACCAAAACTACGTGGATTACAAGCGGTAGCATAAGTCTTCCTCGCACTACGATAGTAATTTTGCCGACTAACGAGTTATTTAGTAATAAAAAAATTCTACTTGCTACATTTTTGCTTTTCGGACTACAGAATGACTCGCAATTCGGCTAAATCACTAGCATAGAGCTAAGTTGAGTGAGTTCTAAAATTAACACGATAAAATACCTATCAAATGTAGATTCAAAACATGTTACGATAGGTATTATCACAAAACTACCAAACCATGCAAAACTACTTATTAATAATACACATGCTATAGAAATGGATTATTTCTAACCAACAGAAAGAAAAACAGGACATAACAAAATTAGTGAAACATAACAAAAACAACAAAAAATTTAGAAACTTTCTTACAGTGATTCAAAAAAGTTGACTTGATCTATGGGGTTGGTACTGGGGGTGGAAAAAAACAAAAATATTAACACATAAATAAGAAACAAATAAAAAATTTCAGGATGATGCAGGATCACCTTCACCAAAAAATATTAACAGTAGGTATTTGAAAGCAAAAGCAAATTGAAATAAGCTCTCAAATAAATGATTAAACAACTCTATGGAAACATGGCCCACGAATCGTACAACGAAAAAAATTTTTAAAGTTATAGTGAAAAGATTTTTGTAAGAAGTCAACCAGGCGAAATCGGTCGCGGTGGGCCATGCTTTCGTAGAAATTGAAAATTACTACTTAGTAAAGTAGATTCTAGATATCCAATTGAGTACATGTATAAAGTGCTGGAAAAAACAACACGGTGAACAAAAACCTATCCCGAAAGGTGATTGGATGTCTACTATCGAACTAAAGGTGGGTCTAGACGTCCGAACGGAACGTTCACCCAATCGGTCGCTTTGTTCGTTCGTTCGGTTAACTGCGTACACTCAAATTTGAAATAAAATCGAAGCGACTCGATAGTTTATTCAACCTAAATTGAGGTATTCTTTCGTTGACCTCTCAGAGTAAAGGTTGACCTTTGAAGGTACAGTGATTACATTTATTGAAGAAACGTCACTGTCACACGCCATCAAAGCTTGGAAATTCGAAAGAGGTCAAGTGCCCTTTTCAAGAACTTGATAATTGACGATAATACTTTTAAAGTTCTTTACCTGCGCGCTGCCCAGAAGAATCCAGCATTATCGAGCGGCTCAAGCAGCCTCGGCGTGGACGAACCGAACGCGAACGCCGAGCGAGGCGACGAGCGCGTCGCTCGCTGACGCTCGAGACGTTCGGATCGGTCGCGCTCGCGCTGCAGCAGCGCCTCGCGTCGGGATATGGACGCCTCCCATATCGCGCGTTTGCGTTCTTCTACCTGTGAAATAGAAATAGAAACTTGAATGAATGCGTGGTGACAATAATGCAACGGGGCTGGGCCGGACAGACGCGTATATCGAATGATATAAAGAAGGAGTAACAAGTCACCGAATAATACCTACAAGACGCAGGAACACGAGGCCGGCTAAAACGCAGATGGCGGCGGCGGGACGAACTCAACACAATTATTTTCCAGACTCGTGGATAGACTCGCCTAGAAAGCAAGACGGGAAATGGGAGCCTTTTCCGTTCCATTGAATTCTTTAGAGATCTATTAAGTTAGCAAGAAATGCAAATGAGTATTGAGAGATTAATCGACCAAAATGCCTGATCCAAAAATAGCACTAGAATGTTACGTACGACGTGTGGTGCGGGCATAATTGCAATTATTCTTCGATCGTTTATTGATCTAACGACAGGTGGTCGCCCAAGGCCTGAATTATATCGGGTCAATAAACGCAAAGCGGTATCGAATGATGGATTGGGTAGTGGGGCAAAGATAAACTGACTTGAAGTCAAATTACATCAAGTGTCATACACCACAATGTCAAGCAATCTTTTACAGAATCATCAACATCTGAAGAATAAATATTGTTTCACATAATATTTTCTATAGCTATACAATATCTAACCAATCGCAAAATAGTTTTCTTCAAATAAAGTTTTCTGACAATTGAATCATCACGGCTTATAAGAATGCAACTTTATATTTGGGATCTATCTGGTAAGTGGTAAAACTTCTAGTGAAAGAAATACCTAGGTGGTACTAGACAAGCCTCTCACAAAGCTTTACTACTGTTAGTTACTCGTACACGAGCTTTGGCAGAATCCATGAATCAAAACCGGAGGCACACAGATAAGGAATCCCTAAGGGCCAGACGCCAGACACGTTATGATAAGGAAGCGTGAAAGGTGATATCTCAGTTCGACTTGACCGGGCAGAGCTTGTGTTGCACATCTGGTGGATAGTTGGCTGTATACTCGATAAGAGCAGACAAAACTTGCAAGGGAGTTAGAGAAATGGCAACGGGAGAGAATAAATCAGAATATATAAATGAAGTTAAGCATAACAGAGACAGTTGAGGAAGGAGATCAAACTGAAGATATTATATATCAGAAAATAAAATTAAAATATGTGGTGAGTGAGAACGAGTAAACTAATCTGAAAACGTTAAAGGATTATTAAGCGCAGACCAAAGACGTATGCCCGGCAAGGGTAAATTAGGTTATGGATGATGAATGATGATAATTAATAGGTCAGGACCAGGTAGGTAATAGCTTTGAAATCTACGAACAAGAACACACACCTTTTCCAGACTGTTACATATTTGCGGACAATAGATGGACCTAATGTTTGTTAGGTCTATTGCGAGAGGGATGAATGACCTATTTCTTACATTAAAATAATTATTAATACTGTCCAATTTTACTTTGTAATTTTTATTTAAACATTTTAATTTTGAATTTAGTGTTATGTCAGTTTTGTGAGTTTAATTTTTTGTAAATAACAATTAAGTAGTTAGTGTTATTGGAAATCGCAGTTATAATTAATAAATAAATAAACGACAGTCTTAAAAAAAAAACTAGGCGACATGGTAGACGTATTACGACAGCGTTATTTTCGCGTCCATACAAAATCGTCCAAGTGTGTCAGTGTCATACTTCCTCGTTCCACCGCTATTATTCACGAGACTTTATAGCGCTTGCGGTTTCATGATGATGCCCTCCTAGCCGAATTTCGGCCACGGCGGCGGCCAGTCTTGACGAAGACTAGCCAGGTGCGCAGGACATATTTATCTCTCATAATCCAATGGGACGACAGACCGACATGACCGGTGAGAAGTTGGGCGCAGGATTAATAGCTTAACGTGCTTTCCACGGGTGTGTATGTAACACCGCCAATTTCATGACTCTGGGCTTCTTGCAAAGAAAAAAAAATAACTTTGGATCGACCCGGGACCCAACCCGACCCAGATTTCAACCCGGGACCTCAACATCGTTAGCTGTTGCACACGCAACCGCTAGAGCAACGAGGCACACGACAGTTCACGGTTATACAAAATCGTCCAAGTGTGTCAGTGTCATAATTCCTCGTTCCACCGCTATTATTCACGAGCTTATAGAGCGCTTGCGGTTTGATAGTTTTTATTAAAAAGAACCGACTTCCTGATTCTATGAAATTCATCATCAGATCTTGACCAAGAACCGCTAAACTACACACCGATTTAAACAAAAAGTATCATTGAAATCGGACAACGCGGTGAAGAGTTCACCTATCTTAGAACCATTGAAAAGTATTCCAATAGGTAGGTACTCCTTTTTAGGGTTTCGTACCCGAAGAAGGGTGGAAGCGAAACCCTATTACTAATACTGTCTGTCCATCCGTCTGTCAGAGGGCTCTATCTCATGAACCGTAAGAGCTACAGTTGAAACTTCCACATAATGTGTATTCCTCCTGCCGCTATCACAACAAATAAGTACTAATAATAAAATATATAGTAAAATTAAAGGGATTAAATACAAAAAACAATTATTTGGCTATTTTTCCTCTAAGTTTGTCGAGGCTGTATTTCTTGAAATTGTAGTCACATTAAACTTTCTGTAAGTAAGTAACTTATAATATAACATACACTAAAAATAAAATAAACTGGAAAATTTAAGGGGGTCTCCAAACAGTGTTTTTAAAGTTTCGTTTGAGAAATAGGTTTGACCGATTGGACGAAACCCTCCGTGTGCGAGTACACTCGCACTTAGCCGGTTTATTTAAATCGGTCAATGAGTTTCACATGAATTCATTTTGGTATTTCATGTGTAGGATAAAGCTCTTCTCTCTTATTTTTTTTATAGAATCTTTTTTTCATCTAGGATCTAAGTGCTTGGGAAGACCAATTCAACGAACCCAAACTCGAAGGGGTTACGTCGTTTCATTTTAGGAGTTCCTATGGTCACTTTCTGTCTCCATCATCATACCAGCTCGGTGGTACCATAACACTGCATTGTCACTGAACTTACATAAGTATGCCAAATTTCAACTCTATTGGTTATGGATTTAACCAATAGGGTCTAAAATTTAGTTGCAAGATTTGTCCCACATAAACGAGTACTAACAGGGTAAGTTAAATAATTGCCTGAAAAAGTATTTTGCGCCTCTCCTCAACTTCAAACTGTAATCCATGCTTCAAACATACTAATTTGTACCTATCCACTGCTCATGTCTCGTCTAGTTATAAAGTCTTGAAAGCAACTAACATCTTAAAGTGTAACAGCTCCAAGGTCGGACATTGACGTTCGCGATCGAGACTTAGGACCAGACTCCACCACAGCGGAGAAGAGATGTATTTTAAACAACCAATAGAACGCTTCGGTGGATACCACCGCGCGGAGATGTATTACTTTTGTATGCGAAGAAAACAAAGAAAGACCGAAGCGGACATGTGAGCTTTGTCTCGTAAGCTAGCGACGACGTCATGCAGCGGAGACGATATGAGATATGAGCAGCGCCTGGTGCATTCATCTCAACATTCTCAACAAACAACCGACGACGCTCGCCGTACGCAGCTCAGTTCCGCTCTAGCCAGCACACATATCCGCTTTAGCCAGCTCACATCTCCGCTCCAGTTTAGTTTGCACAGCTTCCGTGGAGACACCCTAGCTGAGAAATGTCTCTTTTCGTCTCCGCTTCGGACATCTCCGCTTTGGTGGAATCTGGGCCTAAACGTCTGCGGCAGACAAAATAGCGCCTCCAGTGAATAAAGTGGATTGGATCTAGTTGAAGAGATTATACCAGACAGTCTACAATACACATTTAACAAGCACCAATGTGTCTGTGATGCTTGAAAACTGGTCTGAACAACTGTGCAATTAGTATCGGTATGTCTGTGTAGTCAGTAGATTTGATGCTGTGACGAAAATTTGCCGAAATTACTTTAGAGAAAATGAATACACCGCGTTTCGACTGAATTTATGCTTCGCAGATTCACATTAATGCATGACCTAGCTAGCACCAAATGGAGGATAATGCAACGCCTCTCTCTAAAATATGAGGCAGATGTGCAGATAGGTGTCAAATCTAATAGACCCAACTTAACTAAACCATTCAAAGAAAGCCACGATTTGTCTTGACCTTCTAGCACAGAAACATTGTCAGAGGGCAAGACAGTGACAGAAAAATCACACAAACGTATTTCCATAACATTTAAAGCATTCAATATTGAGGAAACCGAACAGGAAGACAAGATTGAAGGAATCATTGGGATGGCAGCAGCGAACCGCCCACCTGGACGGGTGAATGACTGGAGGTCGAATCTACATAGTTCAAATAGTAAGACGGCGGATGAAATCTTACCTGCCTAGATGAAAATACGAAATGTTTCAAAGGGCACACGCAGATAAATAAATAAAGATAGGGACGATAGTTCAAGATAAGAATTCTTACCTATAACTATGATTTGAGATAAGAAAGTATTGATGTAGCACGTAGTCATAAATAAATTGATTTTTATGCGAGAAAATCTTTTCGTAAATTTAATATACATTTTATAGTAAGAGGTAGGGTAATTTCAAACTGAAACGAAAGCAGAATGTATAATAAATAACCTTGATATACTTTCTTTCTTTATCGTGGTATATTGGCCTTATCTTGTGCAAATGAACAAGTACACTCTTAACATAAATCGTTTTAAATTGCAGAAAAAGTGTTTACAAAAGGATATATCACATTATCTGCTATCATAATGTTTGTATGCACTTTTTGACTTTAAGTCAAACAAGGTTAATAATAATAATAATAATACTGGACAATTCACACAGCATTATCTAGCCCCAAGCTAAGCAGAGCTTGTGTTATGGGTACTAGATAACTGAATACAATGAACTACATAGATAGATATTTTTATTATACATAGAAAACACCCAGACCAACGGAACAAATTTCTGCAGATCGTACACAAATTTGTTTCGAGGCGGGAATCGAACCCGCAACCTCCTGCGTCGCAGGCGGACCCTCGCCCGCTGCGCCACGGAGGTTTTGTGTTATGTTATGTAATATAACAAAATTTTCTACGGTGAGATTAAACTAAATTACCTACCTTATTTACTTCTGTTTCCTCAGCAATATTTCCATTGTCCATCACAAAACTATTCATTTCATTTATTTTTTCTTTCATTTCACCAAAATCTAAACCGTCAAGTCTGGTTCACTTTTCTTGATTCCGAAACAAATAAGTAAATAATAACACGTTCCTTCACAATTTCTCTTGATGTTCATTTAAATTTAATATTTTCTATCGCGATCACGTTGGATACTTTCATCGACTAAGTCCTGAAGGAAATGAAACTATTTTTGTCGCACCTCCTTGACTCGCAGTGGGATAATTTTAAACATTTTTGATGCACTACTCGGCGATCCAAACGTATTTCTGGATTTCTCGATTCTTTAGGTTTAGATGGGTTGGCGCGTGTTTGTCCTTATTTAGAAGTGTGTTTATCCTCAAAACTTCGTTAAAAATAATTATAATATTATTTTTGTGCGACATGACACATTTGCTCCATCAGACGTTTTTAAAGATATAAATGAGAAGAGCAAATGCTTTACCACAGAAAAGAAAATCAGATTTATACAAACAGCATCAGACAATGACATTGATATGGATATCAAGAGACAAACAACAATGGTGCATACAAAAATATAAAATAAACCACACAATGCGGATTGAGACAATCAAATAATGGAGATGTTCAGATTCTGATATCTGTACGTAAGATCAACACCGATAGCTTCGTTCGGATGATACTGGATTGGCCAGTCGACCAAAAATATCTTTGACCATTTAAAACATTTTCGCTTGCAAGCAGTTGGCTAGCAGACCCCGCATTTTTCTTTTGTTCTGCCATTTTGACCAATCAAAGAATGAACATCTATTAATTTGTATGTAAAAGTTCTTGATTTTTATGATTTTCATAGACTTACTAGTAAGTAATGTTGTTAACAGCAAAGCTGATATAGGTAAAGGGCCTTTTGTTTTTATAGATTATGGGACACTTCTGCGCCGTCTGTTGAGCTTTCGTCTTAAATCTCTCGTACAGAGTCCTACTCGTATAGAGTACACATAAAAGAAATTTCACACACAAAAATAAAAAGCTTAGGGATTTGAATTACCAATTATACCAATACAACCGTGAAATTAACGTGGCACAATCATAAAAATTTTGAATGCCCACGATGCGATGCACATGCCGAAGTCCAGCTCCAGGTAGCAGCGACTGCTTCTGACAAAGCCCAAGAAAATACGCTGCTATTGCTGTTCAAAAGTTAACAAGGCGGGTGAGGCGTTAAGCACGTTTTTGGTCGCTTGTACAAGTTGTACATACAATTCACAAGATTTCGGCATTTTACTAAGAACTTGGTTTATCTTAAAAAAATTCTAGTGCGAGTACGATAACTATAGGATTGCTTATCAACATTTAATAAATAAATAAATAAATAAATAAATAATGCTGGACAATTCACACAGCATTATCTAGCCCCAAGCTAAGCAGAGCTTGTGTTATGGGTACTAGATAACTGATGTACTTAATACAATACACTACACGGATAGATATTTTTTATTATACATAGAAAACACCCAGACCAACGGAACAAATTTCTGCAGATCGCACACAAATTTGTTCCGAGGCGGGAATCGAACCCGCAGCCTCCTGCGTCGCAGGCGGACCTTCACCCGCTGCGCCACGGAGGTCGTCATTATGCTTACTCTAGGATTTTTACTACAGTGATGAACCATAAAGATTCACAGATAGGGATGATAGTTCAAGCTAAGAATAAGAAATATGTAATAAAAAAGTCAAAGATTTTTTTTATAGAAGTTCTATAAAACTACACTGACTACCAGCTAAAGATTGCCGGTCCATATTCAATTTACAACACATTGTTGAACTATCTATTATCTAGTTTACGCTCTCGTATAGTTCCTAACCTAGTTATTTGTCATAGTAATCTAATCTGTCCACGCTTCGGGGAGCAAGTTGATCTGTCTGTCATATTCATATCACAGTACCAATTTCCCGGTGATCTCGTCGAGTTTTTGAGCATTTACTGTGTTACTATGAATTTAGAATCATCATCTTGCGGTCCTTATACCACGCTAGGTGGTAACGGCACAAGTATTTTTCTTTCACTCTCCTCTATCAGCCGTCATCTCTGTGCTTACATTTATTTTTCTATGAATTAAGAATGAGGTATAGAATGCGAACGTTCACAACCGGACTGACGCAACCTAGATCATCTTTCGCAGATTTCAGAAACAGGCCAATGGTGATGATACTAAACATAAACCAGAACAATGAAGTTCAGAACGCAGCGGCTAATATAAGAATTCTGATTAATGCAATTGATTTAGCAGTTCATATGAAAAGAATAGCGACGTGATATTTAACTTAGAAACTGATAGTAATAAACATCGATGAACAACGATGAATGAACGGTAAAAATCGCGGCCAAAGGTTATGGATCAAGCCATATTTAGCCTTAAAGATACAGCTAATAATATTGCATAACCTTGCCATGCCGCCGGGAGAAACGACAAAGGTCTTAAGATCTAAGCAGTGTTGTGTTTCTGGCACTAATCTAATTTAACCCATAGATGGTTGACTGAAAACTTCCAATATACAGAAAGTTCTACACAAACTAAACAATAACGTGAAACTTGGAACTTTTCAGAAAAGAAAACGCAATTTGTTTTAACGGAAGATTTACCATGAAACCTGAGTTTTTCGAGCCAGTTCGTTGGGTCAAATAAGCTAAATTTCATATAAATTTTGTGTCTGAGAGCTGATAGTAAAAATCGTAAACAGAAAATTTAGATTACAATATTGTTGCTTTCGTTGTTACAACAATAAATAACCAAATCTATGCTCCCCAAGGCAGGGAAACCACTTGCTAAAGCTGGTCTATAAATAAGTATTAATGAGGTAATAAGCCAAGAAAACTTTGTACCAAGTCATCACTTTGACGTACGCGTGTACGCACATCATTGTTGCTCCTACCTAGATAGGTATATCTACCTATCTATGTACTGTATGTATGACCTCATAATCGACAATAGGATGGTGTTATATAACGTGACCCCGTAACCTGGCCATTGTGATGATTTTAGAAACCAGCGTGACCATTGTCAGGAGATTTTTGAGATATCAACAATATGGTGGAAAAATAACGTTGCTCGCCAGATCTACATCATGTTTCACCTCTAGAAAATTTCTGTAAAAGGTAGTTTTCTACAGGAGCGGATCGTGAATGCCGACACTATTTAGCGGGCGTATTTTTATGTCAACAAAAACCAAATAAATATTTAAAATCACTTATTTGCGAGTCAAGGTTAGATTGAAATTACTTAGCTTGCAGCTCTAAAGCTGTTGTTAGAGCCTATAATTTAATTCAATGGTCAAGACCTGAAGACAATTGTAACACTCGGACCACCTCACTATAGTGGAGAGTCAACTACGAGTTAGGTAGGTAATGTAAAAGTAAGAACCTATTGGAAGCAATCGCAAATGTTTAGATACTCGAATACCTTTAGAAAACAACCTCGACAGGTTAAATCATTATAAATCGGAATGTAACTGCATGACATCATCTAAGCAAGGCCGCGTGTTGGCTGGGTCATTTACATAAGAATTGAACATATTTTGTTAGGTGTTTAATTCGACGCGCTCCGAATTTTATAAATGGCTGTCGTTGTCTTTCTCCAATTCTCCATAAATCAGGTTTTGATCAAAATAAACGGAATATTGTTACGTTATTATAGTTGGTATGAACTTGAACACTTAGACTAAGTGTCTTAGTGTGTGTTTGGTGCCATGGACTGGCGTAAAGTAGGTTGAAGAGAACTTTATCTAAGTCAAGCGATGGCACAAAATCAAGAGGACTCCAAGAGGTTGCGGGTTCGATTCCCGCCTCGAAACAAATTTGTGTACTATCTGCAGAAATTTGTTCCGTTGGTCTGGGTGTCTCCTATTTATAAAAAAATATATCTAAAAATGTATATAATGCATTAAGTACATCAGTTATCTAGTACCCATAACACAAGCTATGAGTAGCTTACTTTGGGGCTAGATGGTGCTGTGTGGATTCTCCAGCATTATTTATTTATTTATTTATAATGGCATTCGTCGGGCCACAGCCCAACAATGGAATAATGTAGCCCTTGATAATGGCCAGCTCTTGAAAGAGAAAATTAGTACTAATATGTACAAAGATATATCAATATTTAATTGTACCAGGTATTCTTGCAAGTGTAACCAACTAAATGATAGTAAATGCAACAGATTAAGATGGTTAATGCTTCGGTGCTTCCTTACATAAAACAAAGATAGTAATGAAAGCAGGAAGACACTAGTACCAGATACTGAAAATGGTATTACAAAGATTAGGTTTCTAATAGAAGTGTTATCAGAAAACGTATAGCTTCGAAAGTTACTTCATTAAACGAGGAATGCAAAACTATGCCTTACTTGGCGAGTATTAATCCAGTTGCAAAGGGCCGACGCGCATAACGGCAGTGTGATGCGATGCGAATCGCTTACAAGATTGTGCGTTGCGATTTTGCAAAGTGTCTTGTTACATACTTATTACAATACAATATATTTACAATATTATTGTCATCATAATATTAAAACTTGGATGGAGTGGGAATATGGAGACTAAGAAACGGTTTTAAGATTTTGAAGAAGAAGAGAAGAAACAGAAGAAACGAGAAAGTTTCAGATGTCAGCCATGCACAAAAATGCTAACATCCTAACTGATGCCACCAATCCTATATCATCTTTCTTAGACGTAGTCAGGCCTATGATGAGTGCGAACGAAATATCAACATCTAAACGCTGCAATATTCCTGCACAAGTACTAGACTTGCGCAGACAATATCACAGCGTTTAGTTTAGACTACATAAAGTAAACATAGACGATTCCAGCACGGAAGATATCGTGAATTTGTGTTCAAGAGCTGGAGGTGCTAAGCAATTGCAACGCAACGTTGTAGGTGTTAATTGATGCGCGTAAGGGGTCCTAATTGGCTATGAAAGCAACGGCATTCAAAGACATTTGCAACGGAGTACGGTAGAGAGCCCGGTAATCGAGCCAATTAAGAATCATTTAATTGGTTTGAATATCGGGGTTAGTTGTACTGTAAGAGTGGAAGAGAGCTATTTTTGGTGTCTGGATATTTCTTGGTTACTTATTAGGAATAGAATTACTTGACGTCCAGTGGCAAAATGTTGATATTGATAATGCCTATGAATGAATATGTTTGAAGAGCAACACAGCGCGCAGAAATGGTGCATTAAATTTCAAACCGTTTAAAGCACATGGAAATTTCCACGCAGTTTTAGAGCACGTACCACTAGCAAGAAAGAAAGTACCCACTCAATGCAACCGCGATCAATACAAAACTACCGCGTTGTTTTCTGAACCGCATCAAGACTTTCAAGTTTCTATTGTAGCAAAACGAAAAAGGAATAATCGAACTGCGAAACTCTCTTCTGCCAAATTGTCAAATCACACCTTCACAAATCATTGCAGATGCAATACGGAACGAAGCGAATGAATCGATACAGCAGATACTATGGGAGATAACAGAATCACAATATGCGCAATGCCAACGAAAGTTCTACCAACGCAAATATCATAGCATTTGCAGACTATTACGTATTCAAAATACACAGTCTGGACCTTGGACTCATTTGTGTATTTATCTCAATAATCGTTTTCCATTTAGCCGTCGAGTTTTGTTTTCGCGTCGGTAATTTCTAATTTTCACTGCAGTATTACGGCAACTATTATTTTACTCTGGAGAAAGTGAAGTTGGACTGGCCGGCTGATGCGGCGGACATCGTGCCAAACGATACGAAAGCAGGGGGTGTTGTGAACGGGCGGAAGCGAGCTGACCACAGTGAATTCATAATTGTCGATTCAATTAGAAAATAATTGAGCCAATGCGAAGGGCTGAACCCTACTCCAATTCTTGTGCTCCCTAAGTGAAGCTTCAACAGTGGTGTTGATCATTTATTGGATTAAGACGTAATCCAACGGTATTGCAAGCGGTCACGTTTCGAAATAATAAAAGAACAAACGAAGAGGATTGAAAACGTATGATCTGATCACCGAGTAGATATAACTTAGTTCATTAGACCCTATCTAGGAGACCTTGTCAGTATCCTTGGCTTTCTTAGCTAGTCTAACTTGGCTATCTTCCAACTGAAACTGGAACTGCATTTGATCATTCCAGAGAGTTGAGTATTATCAACCGCTGTCGCTTCAGCTCGTCACAATGGCAAAGCACGCGCGGTCGACGCTCGAGAACAATTACTTCCCGAGTGATTTGCAAAAGTAATGTCTTGTGGAAATAGTAGTGTTTTGACGCGAGCCAACATCACGAAACTTAGCGGATGGAGTGATGCTGATATGAATTTTAATAGAATGATATCATAGGATATTGATCGGCACTCCTACACGATTTTTATTATATTACGGATGATTAAGCCGCTGGTTTATAGATTTGCTAATAGTCATGCCGATGCTAAATGTGGCAATAAAATATCGTTGGATGCTCTCGCGGATTTCAATGGGCAATTTTACCAGACTGGCAAAGTTTTATAGCTAGCAACACCGAGATTCTCCGTTATTTAGCCTGATAGCTCAGAAACTTGGTTTATATAAAGCTTTTAATCAGAAGCAAAGTTGACGGGACTAACGTTGCGATTATGAACTAATGCTAAGAATAACAGACTTTAACCGATGAGATCTCGCTTCAACTACATGACAAGTAAGGCGTTGATCCGTCTTGTACAAGGATTAAGCTGCTTTGCCGACGTTGGAGCAAGGTCACATAATCTCATTGTGAACAGGTGTTCCGTTGATCTACAATGCCAACCTAACTAGAAACTAGACAACTCAAGACATCCAAACTGTATAAAAGTCGTAGGCATCAACACAACATTATGAAAATGGCAATGAGATTGTAAACAAGCCACATCCTAGACTAGTGCTTAATCAACTTCCGAGTTCTATTCTATTAGATAATTCCTCGCTGTGTGGTGCCGGCTTAGAATTTGCACCACCCCAACTCTTCCCGCGGGTGTCGTAAGAAGCGACTAAGGGATATACACCGGGGGCGGGCAGCAGCGCCCCCTGCAAAACAATTCTACCACCGAACTGCGATCCCCAACCCGCATGCCCAGCGAGGGGAATATGGGTATTACCCCCCATGTGATAATAGCGAATAAGGCGCTAATCAGGGGCCTGCGTCCAGTAGTGGACCAATACAGGCTGTTGAGGTTGAGATAATTACTCTATGAACATGACGCGACCCTTGTTTACCAACTTTAAACGGGAAGATAATTAGCTAGACTTTTGAATAAAGTTAGTCTAATAAGCAATTTGAATGAATTGTTTAAAGTCCTACGCATCCAAGGCAGAGGACTACCGTTACAGAGTGGGCAGGCCCTAGGTGGCTACCGACGACCTGGTGAAGGTCACGAGAAGTCGCTGGAAACGACCGGTCATAGCGGCGGTTTTTCGGGCGTCTTCTTTCTAAAAGGCGTCCACTGTGGGATATGGGTCTCTATACCCAGCAGTGGACGTCTTTTAACCGAACTGATGACATGAAGATGTTGTCAAAGAGATAGGTAGCACGGGACGCGTCCACAATACCTGTCAACGTTCCAAAGACTGTTAGAAGGAGGTGTGTAGTCGTTGTTGCACCACAAAAATCGCTAAAAGTGGTCAACCTTCCAAGAATTTTAGGAGTACCTATACAAACAATATACAAAGCGGCCATACATAACAGACTACTGGCTCACCTGAACTCTTCTGTCGTCGTCCTTCGCCCGCTGCTCGGCCTGCCGCCGCCGCCTGTCTTCATCTCGTTTCTCCCTCTGCGCCTGCGCGGCGGCAGCGTGTGCGCGCAACTCGTCAAGTCGCTTCCTCTGCTCCACCTCGCGCCGTTCTCTTGCTAGTCTCGCTCGGTCTAGTACTTCTTGCGACGCTGTGGGACAAAATAGCTGGTTGAGTGAGTGTTCTGTGGCTCCATTGCGCTATATAATTAAACGCTTCATTATGACAATGGTATCGTCACAGAATGACACATTAGATGCTTGCTACCTTTTAGATCAGTAAGTAGTTCCTAACCTTTTTGTGATAAATAAATAAATACATAATGCTGGACAATTCACACAGCATTATCTAGTCCCAAGATAAGCAGAGCTTGTGTTATGGGTACTAGATAACTGATATACTTAATACAATATAGGTACTACATAGATAGATATTTTTATTATACATAGAAAACACCCAGACCAACGGAACAAATTTCTGCAGATCGTACACAAATTTGTTCCGAGGCGGGAATCGAACCCGCAACCTCCTGCGTCGCAGGCGGACCTTCGCCCGCTGCGCCACGGAGGTTGTCAATGTGATGAGGGACCACTTGACCACTTTCTGGTTTGCCACGGACCACTAACTGTTTGGAGATGAAAACTATAGCAAGGCGTAGCCACAAATTCATTGGTAGGGGGCCGCCAGCGCCGCCGCCACCGAGCAGCGCAACCATAAACATAACCGGCGAGCGAAGTGAGCCGTGAAAATTGTAAGTACCTTGTTAGATTTTCGTTATTTGTTAGCGGTGGTGGGGAAGGTGACCTGAAAATGGGGGCCCTGGCCTACACCAAGCAGAAAATATTTGTTGGCAACTTTTTTTTGTATATTGTTGGTCTTTTGGTTAAATAGGTATAGCACCGCGGACTGCTTTTTGTGCTTTGCGGACCATTCGGAATTTCGGATGCTTCCAGGGACCACCAGTGGTCCACGTACCACCGGTTGGGAACCACTGTTTTAGATGAAAGAAAGTACAGATAGAGGGACGCGCGTCAGTGTCAAGGTTGAAACTATTCCGTTAATCTCTCCGTGCAAATAGCACCGCACGCACTATCTTGAGTTACTATTTTCGGTATGTATGGTGGGAGACTGATTAACCTAAGGCGCGTAGCTCACTGGTAAGTCAAGGTGAGGTCAAGATGCCGCCGCGACCCTACGACTTTTGTTCCGGTGAGCGACGCGCCAAAGTGTCACATTGAATAGGCATTACTAGGAAAACCGTGTCGTGGTCCCCTGACAATACTCGTCATACCAAACGCATATTTTATCTAGTACCTTATCATAGTGATGAGCTCCTATTCACGAAGATACGCGGCAGCCGAGTAAATCAACTTAAAATGACAAGGTACTTGCATCCGCCGGCTCTACAAAGCTGGTAGTGGTAGTGGGTCGGTCGGTCGGTAATTAGGAAGTAATCAGTATCTAGGTAGACCCAGGTACTAATTAACTCTTGATCTTGCTCCGATGATCCGAAGTTTCGAACCCACGCATTAATCAATAACACCACCGGCACAAAAATCAAAATAATCGTAAGTAAGTTTTTAAAAACAATCGATAATAACGAGTAGGAAGAAACAAGAACACAATAGAAACCAGTTGTTTTCAGATTGAATTGAGGACTATTTCGCTGATTCATAATATTTTAAAAGTGCATTAGTTATTTGGTTGACCGAACGAGAAAGCACTTAGAAACAGATGTGAGAGCGAAGAATAAATAAAGTCTAAAGCGCCTGAAAACGACAAACTTCGTATAATAGAACGGAATATACCGAGATCAGTCGGCAATTGCCGGTTTGAACTTGACCCCAGGTCCAAGGTCCAGACGAGAGAAACAATGCACATCAGCGTTTGACAAAAACAATAGAATAGAAAAGTGTATTTGCGTTTTACACACGAGGAGCACAATCATATGCTTACAAATCTCATTCAATGAAACAAGACCTGGATTCGATCAACCCAAGACCGTTATTAGTAATATGAGTGGCAGTGATTGGCGGAGGCCTACGTCGAGTCGGACCCAGGAGTGGGTCAGCTTTACGACTATACTGACTGATAATGATGCTGATTGATGACGAACAGCACAAATTGACCAACGACTCAACTATGCATTGTAGAATACTCGTAATAACATTGAATTACCTATTACGAGAGTAACTAATTATATTAATAGCTCAAGAAACCGCATGACAAAAAGAATTCGTGCCATATTCGCACTTGCTGAACTGAAGTGCTGTCTAACCAGACTAGGTCACTTTCAAGGTCACCGAGGCGTACACAAAACAATAGACTGAACTAGATGTCCACTTACGACGAACGGAGTGGCCTATCGCCTTCGGTAGATTATGGAACATTGCAGTGTCGACCCTTTCGTTGTTCGACATGCTATTGCGTCGCATTGTGAGCGTCAATTATCTCCGCTCCATTTCTAAGATCAGATTTACTGGCCAACGCTCATAAAATAAACAGAATGAAAGAAACAGTTTTTACTGGCGTCAATCATGTAAGTGAAAGTTATGATACATCTACAAATTACGAAAGTTGTGGTTTTCGGTTAAATTTGAGGTGACCAGAACAAAAGAAACAAAGAACAGCGGCTGGCAAATCGCGTTGTTGGTTTGAAGATTAGGTTCTTTAACGGTATTTGGACTCTGAGGGTAGATTTTCGGTAGAAAGCAGGAGCGGGAGCGAATTATTGACAGTTTTAAATTGAACTTTTCAACGGCATACGAGATTTCCTACAAGACCTGTCAAAAAAGTACTCTTGTTGTCCAATAAATATTTTATAGCCTTAGATAGATAAACTTAGCCTTAGGGCTAAGAATCAGCTCAGAAGTTAAATTAAATTACAATCCTGATGATAGAGTTGAAAGTCCACTCCACCTTCACATGTCCTTTAAACAAAATTGTAAGGCGCTCCCACCTTTGACCCAATTAATGCTCAGCACGTACGAACCAGCACAAGGAACGTCACGCAACATACTTTGATCAATAATCACTGAATGGGTATGCCATGCCCATACGTTTCAATGAACATAAAGATCAATAGTTGGTAAATATTGAAACGTCATCGCAACGGAATGCTGCTCCACTTGCTTGACTAGATTACGTAGTTAAAAATGTATTTTTTATGCAACAGAAACGTGTGTTAAACTTGATTTTAAGGCTAGAATCAATGACGCAGATGTAGCTTCTGTTTCAGGCGCTTTACACTCCGGAGCGAACAGCCATTCTTTTCATTAACTTTCCAACGGACTAAGCTTACGGACTTACTCTATTCATTTGGAATATACTACAAGCTTTACACTTTAGAGCTAAGTTAGCTTTTCGCCTGACCAGAATATAGAACCACTTATATCCTGTCCATCATTTCTGGTGATAGCAGACTAAGCTGCTTGGAAGGTGTTGTGTCATCTTACTAATCTTATCCAATCATCAAGAACTTGACGCTCGCTAAACACATGCTTGACAATGATATAGAAACCAACAATTATATTACAGTTTCAGACAAAGCACTTCGAGTAAATCAACACAAAAATTATGCGATAAGGTAAGTCACCTTCATCTAGACTACTTGTAAAGAAAACCCAACGCTAGCAAAGATTTCAAGCACGCTGAGATCATTCGCTAAAATAGTGCATATTTACGCTTGCCGTGCTGGACTTGCTATCGGATTGAGAATGTAGAGTTTATTACTAGTTACTCTAGATTAGATGGAACATTCCAGAACTTTGTTCAAAAATTAAAGACGCGCATATTGCGCATCAGAATCTCAATCTTACTGATAGGTAATCACGACTATCAAGACCGAAATAGATCGCTCTAGCATCGAGGGTCTAAATATTCAATAAGGTCGCTCTGCTTCCAGAAGCTTTCTACATATTAGATTGATGAAACTAGGTGAAACTACGAAGGAGAGACGACAGCTAATGCACCAGCTCGTTATATAAATGAACTTACAGCGTAATTAGCTTTTTAGGTTAGATCTATATAAACATTTGAAATCATCTCTACAATATTGACAACCCAGCTGTTTACTGCGGAAAAAGTCAAGGTCGAAACTTCTTGTCTCAGAATTTTAGATAAGTGCGTTAAGATTGAATTATTTTTTTGTATTTTATTGATACAACAGTTTTATAGTACAACTTTGTATTTTTTATAACGAATAATGTGTTTCTTGACTTTAAAAGACTGTTAACAAAGCTCAAAATGGAGCAGGTTACTTTACAAGAGCGACTTATGTCGGCACAAATTACAGACAAAATTGAGAAAACCATTCTAAGAGAAGCCTTCACAAGGTCTCTAGCGGTTTCGATCTACTTTTCCATCGTTACAATATAATACAATAAGCATTTTTTGCCGACACCAACACCAACGATGTGACAAAAAATATTCTAATCTGGTGTTTGTAATGGCAAGAACCTGATACGATAACTAATCAAGGTGCTTGTATCCAGTTTCATTATTGAATCACCTTTGCATGTGCTGTTAGGTTGTTTACCCCATATTCCAGACAATTTAGATCAATTGTGTAAGGTCGTAGGCACGTTGCTATAACCTTGGGGAGTCAGACGTTTTGGATTGAATTATTACTCCGCGGGGGGTATCCCAGACACGTTATTTTACGCCTTTTCTAAATCTTTGCCGTGTGAGAACTAGAAAAGATTTCAAGGCGCAAAGGAGCAGACAACCGACGACGCTTATATTAACATAAATGGGACCACCAAGAGACTACATAACATACATAGATACCTCATATCAATGAATCTGAATAATGTTGAACATATGAGGTAGTAAATTAATAATGGAAGGGGTTACCTAACTAACTTTCAAAGGGAACATGTGTTTCTTGATGGGACAAGGTACACATAAGATGCATCGTGCATGTAAGCAAGAGTAAACCAAATAACAGCTGTACGCAACATATGGTGCGGTCAGTATCGGATGTAATGATGGAAAGTCTACCATGAAAATCTATTGTACCAAAAACTTGAGTCTTTAAATATCGGGCCTAAATGAGAGCATTGAGAGCTTAGCAAATGTTGACGACATTCGAAGATGTCTGCTGCAGTGAGATTCAAGAGGTGAAATGCCGTTACGGGCAAAGTGTTTGCATTGCATGATTCGCAAGTATTCGTTCCGGGTCGTTACGATTCTACTCAGCTAGCCAGATCACTTCAGCGAGGTATAGAAACTAGTCGATACAAGACTTATCGGTGCTTTACTGATAAAAACAGCTCATCGAAAGCTTCGAGCCGATATGACATGCTCCCGTGGATCAATTGGTTAGTCATAGTCACTGATGCCGGTTATATGCCTGGTGCGGTTTAAGTCCTGTCGGCAGCATGACTTTTCATAAGCATTTTAATGTATATAACATGGAATTCATATTACTTACATACATACAACATTTATAAAGATCAGATAAATAGCAAAGAATTAGTTTAACTTGGGTGCCGTACCTTTAGTGTGTGGATGATTCTAGGTCTAGAACTATCTTAGAAGTGAATCACAGGCTCACGGCGCATTTTACAGGACTATAATATAACAGTTTGCATTTTGCATCCTCTTCAAACAAGCAAATTTGCTAAATGACACAAAATGGACATAGCTCGGACACTCAGCTAATTAATAAGCATATCTGTGTAGGTGTTTCCATAGTAAAGTGTGTACTGTGTGTACTGTGCAACTGTGACTCAATACTGGTATGCAAAACATCTGACATCAGAGATAAAACCTAGCAGAACTAGGCATTTAGATCTGTGGATATCAGCGATCGGTATGCGCAAAGGGTTTTCGAGGTCAGGTTAAACAAAGCAAAACGGAAAGTGGTAACTTTGATGCACAAAGATTTTTCTACGTAAGATAAGATGTAAGACAAAAGAAATCGAGGTTTAGCATGCTTATTCGACAAGAACAGGCATCATCATTTACTTAGGTAGGTAACATAATATGAAATTAGAAACAGAGTAACGAATTGCCAACTGTCGATAATGTTTTACATACTAGTAAGTAGGTACAAGTAAAATACAAGTAAAATATCCAGATTCCAAGGTCGACAGCGTCTAACTTAGACATCATCTCTACAATTAGTGTATTTATAGCAATGAGCCAAGAATGTACTTTTGCCTGAGAGCAATTATTATAGTACTTTACTCAAGATAATACAATGCAGGTTGCATTCACTTCAGAACACCTGTCCAGCGACACTGCGAAGGTATTGTTTTTAAAATTCCCTACACAACATAATTTAAGTAACAAATTGGGATGAAAAAAGCACATAGCAGAATGAAATCTAAATCATTGAATAAATTGCTTTTGCGAGAAATTTCCTAACCAGAAGAAATTTACTCGGATCCCGATTCACTTAAGATAATAAATAATGTAAAGAGCGATATGGGAAATAACACAACAATGTTATCAATCGATAGTGAGAAAAGTTAAATTATCGAAGAGCTGAGCTAAGTCGACTCTATAAAGATCGAATGACGATAAAACGGTGAAAGGCGAGAAAACTACATCATAAAAACCAGGAAAAGCAATTAAGTACCTAGACAATTTTGTCGTATTATTAGTACTCGATCTTACGATTGACATTTTTCAAGAAAAACATTATTTGTTCTCAAATATGAAAGTAATTTCAAATGTGAAAGTAAAAATTTAATTTAAAACAACATTCAAGATTCAGGATGGGTCAGATTTTGCTATCAATCTACCCAATTTAAAACCATTTAACAAGCGCCATACAATGTCATAGCTAAGCCAAATTAAAGTAACTAACCATTTAGAATGCCAATAATGATTAATTTGGCAGATAAATTGGCACGCTTCCGATCTGGTGGACGCCGGGTGTTATGATACAAATTTACAACGCCTATTGAACACTTTTCTTCGATGCATTTAAGCGTTGATGATATTAGTGGTTGTTGACGGCAAAGGGCATTCAAGATGCGCAAGAGTTGAACTTCCATAACGGTCTCCGCAACCCCAAGGATAGATATAGAAACAGCTGGCGCGATATTGTCCGTGACAAAGTCATTTCACAAGAGAATCACGACACGACACGACTCTCGGACAGGACAATTTGGTGGTAAATGTCAAGTGATTTGGCGGATATGATCGGGCTGGATAGAACTATGGTGTCAGGCAAAACCTGAGTATTTCAATTATGTCAAAGAAAAGTAAACACGGCTCCACTAAGAAAAATCTCCTAGGAATCTACAATGAGCGTAAGTTAGTACTCAGTTACTCGTCTGTATGGTAAACAATGTCGAAAGCGATATCTTCGAGCTGTCGATTGCAGGCACACGACTCTGCACTGCAGATAGACTCGAATTGAGATGTCGATGATTTTGCTTACGTAAGGCAGTTATGTAGCGAAAACATTGCCAATTGAATGATACTTATCAGGGATTATTGGACTATGATAGATATATCACGAAGAATAGATCGTAAAATAGAACATCACGATTTTATCACCGTGTAAAAACTAACTGAGGTTTGAAGATGGTTCCATGACAGTTTATAGCCGGAAATCGGAAATTCAGTTTGTATTCAGGAGCAAATAAATTAAAACAACGTGGTTATTGGCAGGCAACTAGGGTCTAGGGGATTAATAAAATTTCTGGAAAGCTCGACGCTTTAGAGCGTGTGTGGGCTGGTGCCCCAATATGTAAATAATATAACTTAATATTAAATAAAATGTTAAGTGCGAGTCGGACTCGCGCACTAAGGGTTCCGTGTAAGGAAGTAGGTAATACGTACCTAGTTTTTGGTCCATAGCAAGAACCAAATTTTTTTTTGTGAATAATCTACAAATTTACCATTTTCGGATTTTTTCTTTTACTTATGCTAAAAAATCTTGCTTCTCGACAAATTTTAAGATTCTAGGTCAACGGGAGCACCCTATAGCTTTTGTGTGCATGTGATTCCCTTGGAAAATATTGCAAAATATTCGGAGGATTATTTTGATAAACGGCTGTGACTTTTCATTGCGTTGACTCAGAAGCTTTATTTATATCGAGGCTTCAAGAGGTCACGGACTTGAGTATTTGATGTCAATTTCAACTTGACAACTCGGCGCGATCCTGAAAAAAGGGGGTTGACAGACGATCAACAAAGTGATCCTATAACGGTTCCTTTTTTTCCTTTTGAGAAACGGAACCCTAAAAAAACTTTTAAGTATAATCTTGGACCAAACAGCTTGGAAAGACAAATTCAACGAACTCGAACTCGAACTCGACAGGGGTGTTACGTCTTTTCGTTTAGGAGTTCCTATGCCCAATTTCTGTCTCAATCATCAGACCAGCTCGATGATACCATGACATTACATTGTCACTGAACTACAAGTATGCCAAATTTCAGCTCGATCGGTTGAGGATAACCGGTCTAAAATTCAGTTACAAGATTTTTCCCACACACATACGTTATACATCATAACTAACAAATCAGGGCAAGTTAAATAAAAGCTTGTAATAAGTGGCGGATATTGGAGGAAGTATTTGCCCAATAATGGGATATAGCATGCAAGACGAAGGCCTTGGAATTCACATGCCATGCTTGCAGTTTAACTGCAAAGGTGTAATTCTGCTAGCCCATCGGAAGCCTCACTCTTCTGAGATCACGTCATATCACATGCCACTTAGTACCATCATGCCTTATGTATAGTCTTAAGATATAAATAAATAAATATAATAATAATTATATAAGATATAAATAAATAAATAATGCTGGACAATTCACACAGCATTATTTAGCCCCAAGCTAAGCAGAGCTGGTGTTATGGGTACTAGATAACTGATATACTTAATACAATACATTATATAGATAGATATTTTTTTTTATTATACATAGAAAACACCCAGACCAACGGAACAAATTTCTGCACATGGTACACAAATTTGTTCCGAGGCGGGAATCGAACCCGCAACCTCAGGCGTCGCAGGATTAAAGATCTTTTTAATCTATTGGTAAAGTACTAACAATTTCAAACGCAGAGCGCAAAACGCCGGACATTTTAAGAATTTCCAACATATTGGAGCTATGACAGGCTTTCAAATCGAGATACTATCTGGGTAAACTAGCTAGAGTCTTGGTTTACGCTTAAACGACAGATTTTCACGTTGGATTTGGAAGGAACTTCCAAGATTAGAATTCCTCCCGTTAAATCGATATCGGAATTTCTGCACAACAGTTGCGAAACTGAAGTCAATGATCTGCAATTGGCTCGCCTGTTCTATTCTGAGCAGAGTGGAAACCTATGAGTGGCATACAGGTCAAGGTCTCGCAAGGTTATGGAAAACTCCTTAAGCTAAGCTGAGATTGATGAATGAACAAGTAAGCTGGAAAAAATGGGGAAGTGACGATTAAATCGGGGCATATTTGATACAACACCGTTTCCAATGAAGCAGAGATAAATAAAATAATCATAATAAAGATCAACAACCTACACAGAGATTGATCTTTTTTTTATAAATATATAATAGGTATGTACTTAGAAAACATTCAGAACAACAAATACCTGCAAATCGTACAAACATTTGTTCCGAAGCGGGAAACGACCCCCGCAACCGCGGACCTTTGCCCGCTATGCCATGCCATAGAACGAGAGATAAGACAAACTGACCAACAGCATGGTGTTGGTCATGATCATCACGACATTTATGGAATCTTATTGGTTGGTGGCTTCACATAATATCCACAAGGTATTGATGGAAAATATGGAAATTGTGTGTTATCTAAAGGTCAAATCTCATACATCCTCTAGTAGGAGCCATTGGTAGCCTTTTACGGAATCTAGGTATGAGAAAATTTTTTAGGGAGTCTGCATCCAATACTTATAGTCAGCAATAAAAAAGTACTGATACGTACCGTAAGTAAATCAATCAAAAGATTGGGAAATCCCACTCTCATATTTCCTAACACCTCAAAGTACTGAATGTTGAAATGCATCAGGTGGGCGATATTAAAATTTACAGAGATTCTTGAAGTCATTGCGGAGATTTTATATAATTCAGCGCCCACTCTTTATTGCTAGAGTTCAAATCATTCAGATAGCACCTGATTTCCTGCGGCACATGAGCAGAGACAAAGCTTTAAGCAATTTTTTTAAAGACTTCGAAAATAGGAGGAGGTACTTACTTTGTTTGACTATATGTATTTTCTTTTATATACTTCGTCAATTATGGACCGATTTTTAAATTCTTTTGCTTTTGCTATTGTATAGATATGGTGGTTCCATAAAATATTACTCACAAAGTTAGTATTTAATCCGCAGAGCTTAAAAAGTTTAGTTTTTTCAAAAGGATCTAATTATTATGTGTAGATTATAGTATGTGAGGTCTATGACTGACCAAACAGCCAGATAATTTAGGCAACAAGTAGTTACCCAAGGCTAGTTTCACAATTTTAATGGCTTGTGGAAGTAGTCAAATAATGTCAAAGTACACTAATGATGGGAAATTATCTAACCTTTTGGACAACAGACAACAATAATGTCTTGGATTTTAGTTTATGGAATAATAAAATAAATGTCTGAGCATCTGGTTGAAATGACGCTTGACCCGAGAGCTGGTGAGTATCTGGCACAGCGTATCAGCATTGCCATTCAGCGAGGCAATGCAACCAGCGTCTTGGGAATGCTTCTGACTGGTATTGATATGGATCAGTTGAGCTACCTGTAAATTATTTGCAACAGTCTGCAGTTACTTTAATTGTTTCTGAAGTATTATTTGATTGTAATTTTCTTTGTTAGTAAAGTTTATGGAATGTATAAAGTAGGTACCTACCAATAAATTTGGCTGTTTTCCAATTTTTTTATTGATTTTGTGCTTGACCATTACTGATTAAAGATGTAGCCTAAAAGGGAGCATGCTAGTTACACGGTTCCATTTCAACAAAATAACCATACAAGGTTCTTTTTATGTGGGTCTGCATCTGAATTGGATCAATTTGTCATTGTTAGTTTTAAGATAGCATTGTAAAATTTAATATGGAGTGTGAAATTTTAAACTTTACATGCAATATTTACAAACTATTAAGCATCTATTGAAACCGTTCGTAACAAAAATTCAGAATTTCATCATCAGCCGTTTGTATACAGCAGGCTAAGATGATGATGATGGTGATGTAGGGAAGGTTTCTGAAACACTTTAGTGTTTATATTTTTATTTGCTTCACTCACATGGTACCTGAGGCCCAATTCTGCTAACTGATAGTTTTACTATGACAATAGTATTGTCTCAGAATTAAACATTTTAGACTTAGACGACAGAAACTACAGATAGAAGGATGCATCAAAGTGCACATCAAAGTGTCAATGTTTCAAACTATTCTATTACCTTATCTGTACATGACAGATAACAAGATAGTGCGAACTGTGCTATTTGCACAAGCGAATAGCACAGTTCGCACAATCTTGTTTCATTAGTCTCAGGATTCTACATAACAGTTCTGCAATGATACAATTGTCACAGTAAAGTCAACGGTAAGCAGTATTGATGGCCTTAACTCTCAGGAATACCTACCTAACAAAGCTACTGTGAGTAAAATATTTTTTAATAAAACAGTAAGGGATTTCCAAGTTTAACTACTTAAAACTGTTACTGCACAGCACTACCTATAATATCAGAATGGAAGTTACAGGTGACAATATAAGCACAAAGCAGGTAGGCGATTAATGTGGTCACCATAAAACTGAATGCTTAGTGACATTGACACATTTGGTCACTCCTACATACATTTTTTAGTGTGATGAAATCATTTTAACATCGTAAAAACTTTTGTCAATCCATGCTATAAAGTCGGCTTATGCCATTTTATAGGATTAAGTTTTAATATTATTCCTTAAGGACACAATTATTTTCAAAATGAAAAGTTATAAACAGGAGGAAAATCTACAGTGCATGGCTTACAATATAAGTATGTTTAATGTTTGAAAAGGCTACATGTTCCTCACATATTCGAAAATTCAAAAAGTCGGTTTCAGCTAACTTCAACTAATGGTAGAAATGAAATACATAGGGATAATAACATTAATAACTCAAAATGAATTTAAGGTTTACTACTTTACAAATATGACCTCATCTTTCTTGCGTAATAAATAATCTTATTTAGAACGGTTAGCAAGGAACTAACAAAGATAATTTATCTATTTTGTAGTGCATGCATATAATACTTTCTTAGTTATTGTGTATTAGACCTACCTCTGTCATTGTAAGTTTTTCATTATAATTCACCGCCTTTGATATGAAATAAAGCTAAGATAAGATAACCAACTAGAAAACTGAGTGCACATAATGTACAAAACATGTATTGTGCACATATTAACGTCAGAAAAGTTGCCAATCACTCTGAGTCAAGTAATCAGGTGTTAGTACTAACATTGTACATATGGTCAACAAATCATCGAAAGTACGTCATTCTCAGGAAATCTACAAATAATTACTCATGAGAACACGATGATACTACCGAATACTTGGAAAAGACACGCAATTCAGCTAAACTTGAAGGGTAATCCATACAAACGACTTATCTGTGCAACACATCCTAACATTTTTCAACGCATTCTTAGGCATATTCTGCCGTCTCGCAGCCGTTTATCTAAAAATAGAAAATACCACGACGCGAAAAGACATTCCGTAATAGGTAAAAATCATAACACAGGGCCCTAAGAGCGGTACCACTGCAGTCTCCTTTATAGCACTGCACGACTCCTCTACGTGGGGGCCACGACACGGTTTAGGGTTAGACATTTTTCAATCACATTTTGTTAGCACTAGAACAACACATTTCCAATAAAATTGCACATATACCTTTACTTTCAGCGGTTTCGATAATATCTTTCACGTCATCAACCATTTTGCCAGATGACAGTCACTCACTTTTACACTTTTTATTCGAACATATTTTGAAAACTCATAGTTTGATTTGATTCACTATTTTCAGCCTGCTAGCGAGAGCGCGAGCGATCTATACGACGACACTTCGTTCCGTTCACTGCCAACTGAGCTGCCAACACCAGCGCAACTTGCGTAGAATCTGACAGATCGGTAGGAAGAAACTATTGTGCGGGTTTTTCTAGATTTTGTGATTTTATCGCATCGATGATGTAGCGTTTTGATGGCGAAAAATATTTAATTTACAGAGGCAACTTTATCCAAGACCTTTCTTTTCAGCTGGCTAGGTTCGTTCAAAAATAAATTTTCTAAAAAAACCAGCAAACTGACATTGATGACGTAGACTTTAAAATGTATATGTCACACCATCTTTTTATATGTCATTGTCAAATATTTGACATTGACATAAACAATGATCGTCATCGCACACTAGCGCCATCTAGTTTATCTTAATTGTAGCTTCATCTTCAATCACCAACCAAATTAGCACGTAGAAAGAGTTATAATTTAATCTGTGAGTTAGCATTAGCTTACAAAATACCTACCTACCTAGTTTCAAGACTTTCTCTAAGATGTCGCTAAACTAAAAACCTAAGAGAGCCAAAGTTAGGTTTTTAGTTTAGCGACAAATAATATTTTAGAGAGCCAAAGTTAGGTTTTTAGTTTAGCGACATCTTAGATAATTTATTAGGGTCAAAATATATATAAATATTATTACTAATAATATTTTAGAGAGCCAAAGTTAGGTTTTTAGTTTAGCGACATCTTAGATAATTTATTAGGGTCAAATTATGGTGAAAAATATATAGGTTCATGATAAGTTTATGGATGGGTGAATATAATCAAGATATTTTCGTCATATTTAATGTCGGGAATTCGATTTATGTACCTACCTTGATTATGATACTTATCATTTTTTTTTTTTTATATCTTTATTTAATTATAGAGGGTTTAATCAACATGATTATGCCACCCTCGAAAGTATACTTAATTATCTTATTATCTACGCTTAATTCCTAATTTAACAAATTTTAACATTCTAAGGGCTTCCTCCGAGAGCGGAGTAGCCAAAATATTGTTGACTAAACCAATACAAAACAAATCAACATTGTGCTTATTACAAAATTCAAATCTTTCCGCTTCATTCCGGACACACTCCACAACAATATGGTACACATCTTCTACTACGTCACATTCGGTACAGTTCGGTGAACTAGTCTTGCGCATAAGGAAACCAAAACGATTGAGAGGAATGTGTCCCGATCGGAGCCTCAACATGGTAACAATGTCGGACCTGGCCATTTTCGAACCATCGAACCAAGGGGCTTTAGGTAGTGTTGGTTGTATGGTCTTATACCAAATACTTTTACTCAGCGATCTCTCGTCAAAATATTCAGTCCAATTTTTCTTACATCTTTCTTTAATGAGATTGAGTAAATCACTGTAATAGGGTAAAAAATTCATGTCGATACCATCTACGATGGCTTCCCCGGCAAGACAATCGGCCTCCTCGTTGCCAGATAAGCCGATGTGTGACGGAATCCATTGCAGCGTGATGTGTTTGTTTTTACTCGATAATTTATCGAGAGACGCCAGAACGCTAAACGCTATCGGAGCTCCACGACATGTCGTGGCGCACCGAGCGAGGTGATGGAGGGCGCTTTTAGAGTCCGTCAAGATGACATAAGAACCGCTTGCCAAGGAATCAATGTACGATACCGCTTCCGCTATAGCAACTAACTCCGTATACATAATAGATATATTTGAGTTGATTTTAATTTTAATCGACGAATACGATTGGGGATCGTAAATGGCCAGTCCCGAATGGTCGTCTTTTTTGGACCCGTCCGTGTAAATTTTATAACAGTTTGAGTAATTTTTATATAAATAACTGTCACAAATCTGTTTTAAAACATTTGGATTATAGTTAAATTTAGACTTCGATATAGTGTCTATCTCCGTCTTTATATTGGAAACATCCACACTGCTAACCCATTTATCTAATAAAAATACAGCATTTCTAGGTCCTGAATAAATGGGAGTATCTTTATATTGATCATGAATCGTAATTAGTATAGGTTTTTGTCTGCTTCTACATAGATAACTCTGACTAAGGGTATTCAACTCGCCTAACAAGGTTATTATATCGTTATTATACCATGATTTTATTCGAAGCCAGAACTTGCCGGCCAGATAATATCTTCGAACACTGAGCGGCTGAATGCATAGTTCAGATTCCATTACGTGTATTGCTGTACTGCGTATAAATCCGCCTATAACACGCAAGCATTGATTTTGTGCACTATCTAACTTACCTAAATGAGTTTTGCAGCTATTCCCGTAAATAAAGCTAGCGTAATCTAACCTACTTCTTATACTAGCTATGTATAGGCGCCTCAAATGACTAGGGTGCATTCCCCACCCAGAGCCAGAAAGTACTTTAAATATGTTTATGAACTTCGATGCTTTGTCCTTTATTTCATTAATATGCTTAGACCACCGTAACCCTCGATCTAGCCAAACACCAAGGTACTTATAATAATCTACCACTTCTAGTTGGGAGTTATTTATAGACAAAATCACAGATTCCCTTAAAAAATTATTCCTAAAAATACAAATTTTACTTTTAGATGGCGAAATACTCAAACCTGTTTTGGAGAGGATACCTGATAGTTTATTTAGTGCGATTTGTAGCTTATCTGTCCCTTTGATTGTGTTACTACAAGTTGTGTAAAGGACAAAGTCGTCCGCGTATTGTGATATGTGTACATTGTTTATTTCTCTGCAAACAAATAGGGTCGCGATGTTGAATAGAATTGTTGAAAACGGGTCACCTTGAGCAAGACCACGGTATGTGTTACGGGTAAGACTGAAATTTCCCGAATTAATTTTTAAATGTCTCTCTTTTAAAAAATTCCAAATATACTTACACATTTGAGAGCCAATTCCTAACGTGTTCATAATGCTAATTAAACCTCCAATATCTACATTGTTATATGCGTTATCTATATCTATAAAGCAGGCTATCGTCAATTTCCTTTGCAAAAATCCTAATTGTATACGCGTGACCAAACTCGTTAAATTGTCCAAAGTTGAATGTCCTTTCCTAAACCCAGTTGTGTTGTTAGACAAAATATTATTTCTCTCAATAAACCATTCTAATCTATTGATTAGAATGTTATGAAAGATTTTACAAAGACACGATATCATAGATATAGGGCGTAGGGCTGAACTCGATTGGGGATCTCGACCAGGTTTAGGTATTGGGATTATAGTGATTTCCCGCCACTGACGAGGTACAAAGCCGGTTTTATAGAACTCGTTAAATAAATTAATTAAAATAGTTTTACCATTATCAGAAAGGTGTGCTATCATCGAGTATGATATATTATCACAACCGGGGGAGGTGTCTTTATGTCGTAAACTACAATTTAACTCTTGTGCTAATATAGGTATATCTAATTCATTGTTACACGAAGTAAAGTCAGGAGTATCACATTGAACATAATCAGGGGTTAAGCTTTGAAGCAACTGATAAGCTTTGTCTTTATCAACATAATGCCGCGGAGAATTGAAACCTTTAAACCACCTCATTTTTCGCCATAGTTCGCTTTGGGGTGTTGAACCGGTTATTGAAGAATAATATTCCTGCCAGGCCTTATCTTTCTCCTTACGTATAAGTTTTTGAGCCTCTTTAACCTTCGTCTGCAAGTTAGCTAAATTGTTGGGTGTAGGGTTGCGACGAAATGTGGACAGTGCAAGACGACGTGCTGCGACAATTTTAGACAAAGTTACACTCCAATACGGCTTGGGAACAAACTTTTTCTCAGGGTTTGGATTAATTTTAATGTATGGAATGTGACGATCAGCGACGGAATTAATACACTGTAAAAAGTTATTATACGACTGCTGCAAATCGTTTGTTATTGTGAAATTACAAAACTTATCACTTAGCTCGTTAGTGTAGGAATGCCAATCGGATTTTTTAAAGTTTCTTTTTGATACGTGAACAGAGTTAGCCTTAAAATGAGTAATAATTTTAATTATCACGTGATCACTTCCTAACGTTTCACTTAAGGTGGACCAATTTAATCTTAGGGAGATATCGGATGTAGCCAGGGACAAATCGGGAGAACTCTTGTACAAAACATCATCTGTCAGTTTAATTCGTGTAGGTTGACCATCATTCAAAGTTATGTAGGAACTGTCAATTAATGCATTAAATATTTGTGCGCCTCTAACATCAGTTTTAAAAGACCAATTGGGATGGTGCCCATTAAAATCACCGAGAATCAAGGAGTTAGAATGTAACAAGGAAAATAATTGATCCCAGTCCTGTTGAGTAGTTCTTACTGACGGGGCGCAGTATATCGAGATTAAATTTTGAATGTGATCACAATTGTAAAGTTTTATACCTATAATTTCGATTCCGGGGTTACTACAGCTAAGATTCAATATTTGTGACTTAATTGATTTATGTACTAGTATTGCAACTCCGCCCCATCCGTCGTCCCTATCGTGGCGATAAATATTATAACTATTTACCTTAATGCTAGTCTCAGGCGTTAGCCATGTTTCACAAAGGGCAGCAATGTGGATGTTTTCCTGAGATAGTAATTGTTCTAAAGCTATTAATTTAGATTTCAAACTTCTCGCATTCCACTGAATAATGTTTATTCTAACTAAACTTTTCACTGTGTCATCCATCTTGACGCATAAAGTCAAAGATGAATTGTAAAATTGGCCAGTCTGGGAGAAAGTCTACAAGGAAAAATACTACACACTCAGCACAACACTTAAACGCCATTTTCAACTTAGATTGTATAGATGCTCCTTTTACGAAAAGAATTTCTTTCAATCTCTGTAATAGATCCTCAACTAGTGAACTTCTTTCAGACTTGTTCTTTTCCGGTAACTTTTCTTTCTTTGTCTCGGTTGGCTCAGATGGCGTGTCACTTCCGGGGTCATCAGCCCACCGATTTGGTGTAGCTGACTGACGTGGTTTTCTCGTCGCAGGGCGTCTCGTTCTTTTACTCTCTTCATGAACAACAGCTTTTGTTGTAACAACCTCAGCATACATTGGTGTATTCGATGACATTGGTGTTGCAGTTTGTTTATCAGGACGAAAGCATTCCGGGAATAAGTTAAAATAACTCGTTGACGGTATCTCTTCTTTTGGTATAGTCTTATCTGATTGCGGGGGTTCCGGGAGTTGGGGTTCAACGTACATTGTTAAAGCTCTTCTATACGTGCAGTTGAATTCAGCCATTATTTCTCGAAGCCGCTTTTCTTTCAAAAAAGATGGACACTCCTTTTTAGCCATCGCCATGTGACGACCGCCACAATTGATGCATTTATAACGTTGGGTTTCACAATTAGCATGTTCCCCGGCACATTTTGGGCAAATCGTTTTGTTTGAGGGACATCTTTTGGTGACGTGACCTAGTCTCCAGCAATTAGCGCATTGAGAGACTGGAAAGACATATGGTTCCATTCTTATATGTATTCCATCAACGTTGACGTAGCTTGGAAGAAACGACCCTTTGAAACAAAGACGGACTGATTCACTTGGTTTCCATCCTTCTTCTTTATCCTCCTTGTAGCGGCGTTTTAGGCGGTATGCCGATAGAAGCTCAACTTTTTCAGGGCAGGATATATTTTTGACAATCTCACCTTCCTCCATATCTAAGTCTACATTTTTGATAACGCCGAAAGAAAGGTTTTTCTCCATAGCTCGATGAACACGCCAGCCTTTGTCTAAAAATTCTTGACAAGTTTCCAATTTAGAAGCGCATTCTTCACTAGTAACATCCACTCGAATTTTGAAAGGGTTTATAAACTTAATATTTTGAATGGTCAGAATATTATAGGTCTTCAAGGCTTTCGCAAAAGAGAACAGCTTTGGCATTTTCTCATTACATGTAACATACATCTCTATAATTTCCATTTTTAACTTCTTCTCTTTATATTTAACTGTGTTCCAATTGGGTTCAGTTTCCTTTTCCGGTGAATCACGTTCTATTTTCCTTTTATTTTCAACCTTCTTCTTAACTTCACTAACTTCCATCTCAATTGGGTTTACTTCTTGGAGTTTCGGTTCCACATTAGGTGTTATTACTTCATCCAAAGAGCTGTCGCTAGGTAGTATTGAAAAACTGTTGTGGTATGTGAAAACATTCTTTTCTTCATCCATTTTTAGGCAATTAATCGCTGCGCATCGTTATCAGTGCACCCGGTAGCCAGGTAGGTACCCCCAGCACACACAGGCGCAGCGCGCGGACAATAGAATCCGAGCGATCGGCGATAACAATTAACTGCTACGAAGAACACGGTCACCTCGATCGAGTGCCGAGACGAGACTTGATACTTATCATATTCAATACTAGGTACTAGGTAGGTACCTTACCTACCTACCCAAAGAAAATAAGTTTGTGGCATTGAACTACTAATTCTAGCGTACTACAACTACGTACGTACTACTACTTACAACTCACTGGTTTGTGGTACCTAAGTATTTACGTATGATAGATAACCTATCAACAAATAGGCACCTAGCTAAAACACGCTGAGGTTTTGTTCACTTCTAGTAGATGAGCCGTACAAATACAGTGACAGTAGTAGGTACATACCTATTAGGTACAGAATACCTATTCTTGGAGCAGAAGAAAGACAGAGATGAAAAAGAGCTAAGTTACCTAGTACTAGTACATAATTAATTTTAAATCAGTTAGCACGAGCTTTGTACGGTTCGTTAAGTACTCTACACCAACCCAGCCCACCTGTCTCGCTGGCCGATTCGCGCAGTTGTCGTTCGACTTTCGAACGCGAATGCATGCCGCGCGTAAAAAAAACAAACATTGGCGCCAATTTGAATCAGAAATATTTGGACGAAATGCTATTCGAAAATTAAAATGGGTGTTCGGAAGTGATTTTGTTGAATTTATAAATTGTTAGTTGTGTGAAGAAGTGACTATTTACGATTAATTAGTGAAAGTGTAAGGATTTGGAAAAATGGTGCATGCACGTAACTTCGGATGCATTTTATTGCTGGCTGTTTTTATTGGTAAGCGAGTAGGACAATAAAAATAAAAATTGGTGACTGATTTAAAAAAAACTGATGTGTTAGCTTGGTCATTCGATCGTATTTAGGAACCAATAAATAATTAGTCGGTACCTACCTACGTAGCTATCTAATTATTGTATCTAAATACATACTCATAGAGCGTCCGTACCCCAGGCTGGTCTCATAGACCTACAAAGATACCTATACCTACCACTCTGTAACAAGGCAAGGTGGTAGGTAAGGTACATACCTAGGTAGGTAGATCTATCTATATATATAAAAGAAAGTCGTGTTAGTTACACTATTTATAACTCAAGAAAGGCTGAACCGATTTGGCTGAAAATTGGTGGGGAGGCAGCTTAGAACCCGGAGACGGACATAGGCTATGTTTTATCCCGGAATTACCACGGGAACGGGAACTACGCAGGCGAAGCCGCGGGCAGCAGCTAGTGCTAAATAATTTACATCGAATCTCTGTCCATAAATTAAATTAGATAGGTAGGTAGGTACCTACCTACCTAACCGACAAAGTTGGAGGCTAACCACCTACCTACTTAAATAGACTAGTAGGTACTTACTAAGTGACCTATTTAGTTTGGTATTCTAGGTAGCTAGTAGGTAGGTACTATACCTACTAGGGATTCCAAAATCGGGTCCTTTTCGAGGAACCGGGAATCCCGGGAAGTTTCAAAGTCGGAACCGGGAATTCCCGGGAATTCCCGGGAAATTTCGAAAAAATATTTTTACTGTTATACCACTACCGAAATAAGAGTATTTAATATACTTCACGTCCTTTTTAGGCATTTCGCTGATATCAGGTACCTATGCGGTATTAGGTATGTTACTTAAAGCTGTATTTCTTTTGAGTTGTTAATAAAATGAATAAAAAAATCTTAAGTCCATGTCTTTTGTCCCCTCGTTCGACAATAAGCCTGAAGGCTTTTCGTTCTATAGAGTCGTGACTGAACCCAGCATAACACATTAATTTGCTGTCATGTTGCGCAGCAAAGTGCTTTGCTGATACTCCATGAGGCCGGACTTGACCTATCCTTGTGTGAAATATCGCCTGATCTCGTATAGTATGAGACGCTTAGCTTCGTGGCCACCGTTTTAGCTTTGATTCGTTTCTTCATTTTAATCCAATGAAAGTACAGAAGTTCAGAGTTGTTGTAAGAGTGACACCGAGGAGCTCTCGTTGTTTTTCGAGTCCTCTAAGCGAAAACATCAATCTAAAAATACCTTATTACGTACCCACATAATAAATAATTTAATGTTCCTCTATCCAAATACTAGACCACGGTGGCCAGGCTCAACGGAGACAAATATAAAATTGGACTAAGTGTTCTTTGTTAACCCACGGTATTAAAAAAGTAAATTAAATTGGATTGTGACTTCCATTCGTGTCGGTCGTCATTGATGACTGTTCGTCTAATCAATTGGCGATCAACGTCGTCGGGGTACTTCAGAGGTCTCTTCCTACTATGCATTTATTTCTGCTAGCCGTAAACGGTCGATTCGTTGTGTTCGAAGAAGTGTACGAATACATTTGAATTCTCTACCTGATACCAGATGCTGATATCTGGTATTTTTACCTAGTAATACCCACGCATGCGATATCATCGCGCTTTACAGGTTCAGAAGTCAGAGCCGATCAGAATAACATGCACAAAGAGGATAATAAATTGCAGCAATGCACTTGACTCTGGTACTTTCTCTTTGCCAAGCTCAAGTCCAGCTTCATGGAGTATTGCTGTCATGTTGCTCAGCAAGGTAGTACTTTGTTGAGCAATGGCAGCAATCGACTATGTAGAGCTGGCTTCCGTCACGGCTCTATAGCAAGAAAAGCCTTAAGGCTTGTTGTCGAACGAGGGGACAATAGACATGGACCTAAAAATTTATATTAATTACAGATCAAAAGTAATATAGCAATAACTAACATTTCTTATACCAGGTTTGATAAAAATCATGGTTAAAAAGAAAATACGATTAATTTGATTTAAATCAGAATTATCTAATTTAATATTTTTTTTCTATCAAAATCGCTTTGGTCTATCCAGTTTTAAGGTTTGTATAGGTTGGTTTGGTAGGAAAGGTAGGTTCAAAGGTTTAATCACACGAAGTACTAGCAGAAAGGAAAGACACCAAGATTGAAACATTTTCATTTCTGTCTTACATGTTTGGTTCAAGTTTTTTTTTCGGTGTCTAAGTCCGTTTATCACACTTCCTACTAATATTATAAATGCATGAGTTTGTGTAAATGTTTGTTACCACGTATCTCATGTAGTTAACTTGGTTGAAATTTGGTGTGTAGATAGTTTAAGTTCTGAAATAACACATAGGTTAATCTAATTTGCTTAAAATCATCTCAGGTGGTTAAAAAGGGTGGTTAAGTATTTATGGATAATATTATTTCTTGGTTAGAGTCACTCAAAACTCGGTATAAATAAACTATAAAGTATGTAATGTTATGAATTACGTATTTCTTATTTTTACAAAACGACCCCTAAAGTTATTTATTGCACACCCCCTGTTGTGCAATAAATAACTGAAATTTAGACGCGGGCGAAGCCGCGGGGCGCAGCTAATAATATTAAAATATATTATAAATATGAAAGTTTGTGCCGTTCCTTCTTCACGCCAAAACTACTCAACGGATCGGGCTGAAACTTTGCACGTTTCCAAAAATAAATTTTGAACGTGTCCAATAGCGCGTGCGAAGGTGCGGGCAGAACGTTACCGGAGTACTAGTTCTTTATACAAATTGTAAAACAGATATGACATGCCGCAAATACGTTGGCTAAGCATTTTTTTTTCGACAACTCGCATTATATGAACTTTATGGAATTATTAATTTCGGAGAATTTCCTGAATCCTCAACCAATAAAGCAGGTACATTGTGCATGTGTACACGGAAGCTCAATTTTGGGCACTCTCAAACATTTTTGACTGCTCTCTGTTTTCATTGCAGAGAAAATAACAATTGATTTATATCAAGTGATACAAATCATGTCAACCCTGTCTAATACAACGTAGGTTAGGTACCTGATAATGGGAAATGCTATAAGAGGAAGTGAAATATGTTGAGTTGCGTTATTTCGGTAATGCTATAAAAGTTAAAATATTTTTCCCGAAATTCCCGAAATTTCCCGGGAAATGATTTTGGATTTCCCGGTTCTTAAATCAGCCAAAAATTTCGGGAATTCCCGGGAATTTCGGGAACGGGAATTCCCGGGACCAATCCCTAATACCTACCTACTTACCGGCCTACCAAAACAGGTTGCAGTCACTGGCCATTTTGTTGGTAATCTGGAAGACATCGCGCTGTAGCCAATTCCCCTCCAGAGATTTTTTTCATAGGACATAAATTAATAACACTCCTTAGACCCGGAAGGGTTTGACCAAAATCAAAATGTAAAATCAGTTCAAACAAATTTCCTATTCCGGGTTTCAATTTAAAAAGAAGTGTCCTATCTTCGTATGTAGATACGTACCTACGAGTAAGTAAAACTCTCTATCTAAAAATCCTTTCTTTGGAAAGGAACTGATTTCCCTTAGACATCGTTTCGGCATATTGACCTGCCCATTCATTTAATAAAAATGCAAGATAGCCGTCTGCTTTCGCGAGGTGAAAGTGGACTCGGACTATCAATAAATTAATCACCAAACCAACAGCGGTTTTCAACACGTTTCCAATGTCCCTAACGACCAATTTGGGACTTTTAGGAAGTGATTTAAGGTTAAGGAATTTTAATAACAGTAGACATTTTTGAACCATAACAAATGGGTCTTTGAACCAATGCTATTAAGATAATTACCTATTGGCTATGGTGAGTAACATTTATCTTCTTGCGTTCTTGCGTAGGTATTCTTCTTCTTGTCTTGCGTAGGTATGCTCGCGCCTTTGTCCTCGTGGTAGGATCCTGTCTGGCTAAAAAGTAGACAGGCCATAGAGCATTGAATAATTGTTATAGGTACCTAGAGCATAATTAGGTTAGGCCATATCTCGCGAAGAACCGACAACCGCTGGGGTAAACGTGATCTTGAGTGATACGACGACTCGGCAAACGTAGTGTAGGACGCCCTCCGGCCAGGTGGGATGACGATCTGCGAAAGACTGCAGGCAGATGCTGGATAATACTCGCACTTGACGGATCTTGTTAAACCAGACCTAAATTTATGTGAAGAAAAAATGAAATAAAATAACACTTTATTTCCCAAAGCTAGCTATAGATTGTTTGCAACAGTCAGCATTTAGCTCAATTGTTTCAATTGTAGATACTATTTCTAATTTCTTTCTATTATCTGATTGTATTGTTTTTGTTAATAAAGACCAACCTTTAATAAAAGCTTATTTGAAAATAATTAATACTTTAAAAGACCTAGCATACCTACATAAAATACTAAGCCAAAATTAGGAAAAACGGAATAGCTAATAGTCATGCGAATGCGACCTTACCGAATAGTTTAGTAAATTACGCAATGGTCGCCAAAACCAACGCCTTAACGGACAAGTCACGGCCGTCATCCGGCGGACTGAGATCTGTCTTGGGAAACGGAAGTGAAAAATATAAGCTTAATAAATTTTGGAGACAGATTTTGGTTTCTTCAAAGTTCAAGGTTATCAAAGGCTTCATGAGCTTAAGTTGTTTTGTTTCTTCGCTCTCCAACATTGATGCTGTCCAATCTTGGCAATGAAATACTAAGGTTTTTGTTCTACTTTTTTTGATATAAAACTAAATTGAATTGTTGCAGGGTTGAAATATAATAATGATTGATTAGTAAAAACTAAAACCGATTTACGATTACGACGTGGCCTTATGCGAAAATCTTATAAGACCTAACGGTATGACTCTGATTCCCTGGAAGATGGTTCGTCTTTTAGTTTGGGATGCCACGTGTGTAGATACCCTAGCGTCTTCACGTCTTGCAGGGACATGGCCGGCTCTGCAGCAACATCAGCGGGATCCTTCAAACGCCAAAAATACGCTTGGCTTGATCGAGGTTACCTATTTGAGCCGTAAAGGGTCCTTAGGGTCCTGGAGCACACGCAATAGAACAAAGATCTTACAAAACTTCTCATCGAGTCCATTGGTGATCGGAATGCTGGTTTCTATTTCTGTCAACGAATTAGCATTGCCATTCAACGTGCGTGGCAATGCGGGCAGCATTCGAGCACTCTGCTTGCTGATCACGGCTTAGATTTTTAGAAAATAGATATCAACGAGTGTAAATTCTATATTAATTTTTTGTATTGCTAAATTTATGTATATACCGACTTCGAATCCGACTCTATCGAAGAGCGGAGACGAAAGCGAACTATTTTTCTATGAAGGTGGGAGTGGTGTAGACAAAATCTCTTTCCCCATCATCAAAAGCCCGTAATTGTATGTCCACGGCTGAACATAGGCCTCCCCCATTTGATGGTTAAAATAAACGTAGAAAAAAAATTAGAGTAGGTAATCTAGGTCTTTTCAGGCACAACAGTGCTCGGGGATTACCAATCTCAGCTCTCAATACTAATTGAACTGATTTTCGCGATGAAATTGAGAGGTAAAAGTATGTTTGTATGACACGACGAGGTCCGAGGTATTTCCGGTGCTGACTACCTACCTTTATTGTTTCCTTTTCTGTACAAACCTGAATAAAACACAGTCAAGCCCATGCTGAAATATGACGAAGAAGCAAGGTTCATAGCCTCCCTGTAAAGGAACATTCAAAAATGTTCCTATTATCCGCAAACAGAAAATACCACAAGCAAGTCTAAGGTGGGCAATGCAGCGTGAAATTGACCGATTGACTGTTCTTCCAGAGACAATTGTCTACCACGCAAGCCTATTGTGTTCAGCGACCACAGCGGTGTCATCGAACCTATTGAATGCTTTCAAACATTTAAACCTTTTGGAAGACAGTTTGATAATGCTTTTGCTCTACCGTTGTTCGTAGAGCTGAGAGCATAGTACCTAGATATTTACTTATGTATGGTATGGTTGGTGTACGGTATGTTATATTATAATAAAATAACAGAGTTTTCTTAAGACATTCTGACTGTTAATAATTAGAATTATAAATTATATCTACTATGCCAATCGATGGAGCGGAATATTTTACATCAAACTGCAAATTTATTTAAGTCGGGCTTTCTTTCTTTCATCGTAATATGTATTTAAAATTAGTTTCTGCATTAGTTTTTGCAAAATATCTAAACATGTAAAGTTTTGCATATTTTATAATATTGCGACGATTCTACGACGATTTTTAACCTGGGTAGTTGTGATCTGAAAAAACTCGTGTGAAGCCGTTGGCAGAAGCAGTGTTGTGCAGCTTATCAATAACCAATTGCATCTGTGACATCGTTGCAGCCGGATTCGCCTAGTATCTAGGTGCTAGTCATCATTAGGGATCATATCTACCTACCGTTATAATCTTGGATACCTTGGTTATGGGTACATAACTTAGGTTTCACATGCTTATCGGTTATGCTGAGCCTTTTTGATAGGTAGATAGTAGGTAAACGAGGATTTTGCATCAAGCAGGCACAGGTATTATGTTCCGTGCGTAAGGTTGGGGGTTCCATTACCGCCGCGGGCCGTAGCCGGCGCCCTGCAAATGTATCATCATCAATAGTGAGAACAAGTGCCTAGGTAATTAATTGATCATCATCATCATCATCCACAGCCGAATTTTACCCACTGCTGGGTATAGGCCTCCCGAAGTTTGTGCCATCCACCACGATCCTGTGCTAACCGCCTCCATTGACGCAATTAATTGATACAAAAAAAAAAAACTGGACTCAATTCAATTAAATATTCTAGATTTTGAACTATGTTTAGCAACATGAAGGGCTTTAGAATGTAGCTAAGAAAGAACACTCCCGGAAATTAGAGAGTATACATTTACCATAGTCGCTTTAGCCGTTTTAATGCTTCGTGATGATTTACTTATTTATGAATAAAATTGTAAAAGGAAGAAATAGGTACTCAACACAAGTTATGCTTAACATAATTTGGGGCTAGCAAACAAAATATTAATGCAGTGCCCACTCCAATAACCACATTAACCACACAAGGCTGAATCTCTTTTGTAAAGTTACTCTTTCCCAATTTACAAGGTTTCTTCTTTAATTTTGTTTAAAAGTTGGTGGCATTTAAACCTTTAAATATGTGGATTGATAACTGGTTTTACGTTTCCATAATGTAGAGCCTATTTGAGAACGTAACCTTGTCCTAATGTAAACTGATCCAAACCAATCTGTTACGATTTTAAATGCACATTTAATAAAAAGATAAACTGACAGAGGTGACGAATTGTGTCTATTTATCTATATATTTTATATCTCCCGGTCGTGTCAGTCTACCGTCCCATCGGATTATGCGAGTTAGGGAATATAGACACATGTGTTTGAGCACACATTTAGGCACTAAAGTTATGTCCCACGCACCTGGCTCGTCTCCGTTGAGATTGGCCGCCGGGGCCGAAGATTCGACTAGGAGGATAGTTTATCTTTACCTGTAAATGGATAGGTATGTAAGGTAAGATGATACAAGGAGCAGGAAAATAAAAATATTGATTTGATTACGCGTTCACTGCCAAGCCTCAGCGATTCAACCCAGAGAGGCGTCTTGCTGCTTTGCAAGCATCCGGACAGCAAGCGCGTCAGAGGCAGTCAAAGTGCTAAGAACTCGAGCTCAGAAAACATTCTGAGTTCGAGTCTTAAAGGCTCAAGTAGATTCTATCTCGAAATGTAGCACCTTTGAAATCGATACCAATAGAATAATTAAATAAACTGGAAAATCTGGCTGTATGCATTAGAAGGTTAAATTATGTAAGGTTGTGGAACATTGGACTCGGTGAAATTAGATGCAAAAACTGGATTTCAAACAAGCTAGTTTTTCTATCTAACTATCGTTTCTTACTTGCTTGAAGTTTATTACAAAAGCGTTTGGTCTCGTACTGTTTTTTTTCCTCTTTTCATACAAACCACTGTCATCAACAGTCTTTAACCATTGATTTTACTATTCCACTACTGGCGTAGGCCTCCTTTTATAAGCATCTAATTCTCTCTTATCATTAAGGGGTACTGTCATAATCCCTACGCTGGGCATGCGGGTTGGGATTGCAGTTCGGTGGTGGATCAGTTCTATAGGAGGCGCTGCTGCCGCCCGATCACCTCTTACGGAGTGTAGGTCGCCTTCCGGCCAGGTGATGAACTGCGAAAGACTGCAGGGAGATGCTGGATGCGGCAAGCTGAAGACAGGGCGCTATGGCGCTCAGGGAGGCCTTTTTTTCCCTCCGATATGGATCGGAGACATTTTTAGGCTAACATTTTGCTTAAACCAGCTGTTTAATTTAATACATAAGCGATCAGTGCAACTTCGCGTCTGGTCGTGTCGTTGTTTTGTTATATAGGTAGTTATATACATACCTACATACTTACTTATGTTATGATTTTTTTCTTGATTTTTCTTTTTGTTTTATTTTCTCTTTTATATACATATGTTTGCTTAGGGGAAGGCCTATGTCCAGCTGTGGACTAACATATGCTGATGATGTTAATGACCCCTTACGACACCCAGCTGGTTTAGTTTTGGTTTGTATCCGCGGTTAAAGTGGATAAACAACAGTTTAAATTATCGTGCGTTTACAAAAATTACGAATCGTTACGCCTTGTTGCGGCCATGGCTGCTTGACGAAATGTAATGAATCTAATGTGAGACAAAGGAGTTTCATCATGATTTTCCACTGCACTCTTAATGGATTTTACAGTGTTGTTAACTTAACTGTCCCGTAGACAGCTTTAGTAGGTAATAGCTAAAAAATAATATCATTATTTGTAGCCAAATAATAGGGTACAAATAATGTAATTTTTTTCCTGTTATTTAAAGGTTTCGATGGATTTTTCAGTTGATACCTTAGCAAGTCATTTTTAAGCTTGAACCAGGAGACCTCAATTTCGCATTTCAAGCTTTTATAAAATGTTTATACATTTTGAACGATAAAAAAGAAATTACTTACTTATTTAGGAACAGATTAAAATTACCCTTTCTTTTATCAAGCATCAGACTCATTACTTAAAACTTTCCAAGAACTGCTAACCGGTATATAAGTAAAAGTCAAAATTACTTGTTTTTGATCCATTCTTTGCCAAAACACACCATTACTTTCACGTGAAGTGTGTGAAGAGCATAATTATCGGGTTTTGTTTACCATTTCTCTACAGTTCTTGAAACTCTCGAAGAAAATGGAATCTACTTGAACCTTATGGGTAGAGTTTCCAAATTTCGCTTGGAAGCATCTTGGATTTCTCAAGTGATGATTTTGAAGTTATTTGAGCGAGCTACGAGTAGTACATTGGGTGCCATTGCCCTAGATCATTTTGTTTATTTAGCAATCATTTTGTTTATTTCACAAAATGTGGGGCTTAACAAAGGATTTGGGTAATATTCCTTATAGATTTCACCTCACCTCACCTAAACAGCCTATATTTCCACTGCTGGATGCAGGCCTCCCCCTGATAAGCGCCTTGTTGGCTTTTATCTCATGGGGTAATGCCCATAATCCTTTAGGAACATTCATTAACATTTTAACCGAACCAAATTCATTAGCGGCCATTTCACTGTTTAAAATGTTTATGCATCAGTGACTCCCTTTGAATTTGAACATCTGACTGATTAGTTTAATTTTGTTGTTTGTTTTCTTTTGTGTTATTAACTTATTAATAAGTTTAGGTTATGATAGGATTGACATACTTTGAAAAGTAAAAGTCCTTAACAATAAATAAGAATAAAAAAAAATAATAATAATTCCCTCGCTGGGTTGGGGATCGCAGTTCGTTGATAGAATTGTTCTGCAGTGGGCGCTGCTGCCCACCCTTGGTGGATATCCCTTATTCGCCTCTTACGACACCCGCGGGAAGAAAGAATTGGGGTGGTCCAATTCTAAGCGGGCACCACACAGGTAATAAAATAAAAGATTTATTCAGTAATTAATCATCATGATTATTAACAGCCCACAAATATTTACTAGGTACTTACTGGTCACTTCCCACAAGGTTGAAGTGGAAGGTAGCGGGTTCAAGTCCCATCGAGTTCATAATTTTTTGGGATATTGCTTGTTTATTACCAAAGGCTCCAAAAGGTTCAAAAAACTTTTGATCTAAGTTCGTTGCAGCAGTGCATCGTAGCGTAGAGTGCATTTCTGGCGTGTGTGACCTAGGTAGGTACTAGGTATTGCTTTGTCAGAAGGCCAGCTGGTCAATTCAAAAAGTATTCGTGAGTATTTTCGCCGCGCATTGGTTCTTTGATTGATTTTCTTTTGTTTTAAGGTACCGTACCTGAACAGGAAAAAAGGAACCTTTATAGGATCACTTTGTTGTCCGTCTGTCTGTTTGTCCGCCTGTCAACCCTCTTTTCTCAGTAACGCGTGGAGGTATCGAGTTGAAATTAAAATTCAATTCTCAAGTCTGTGATCTCTCTCTTGGTGCCGTGATATAAATCCAACTTCTAAGTTAACGCGATCATAAGTTACAGCCGTTTATGCCGGAATATTTTGAAATTTCAAAGGGAATGACATGCACACAAAACCTATACGGTACTTCCCGTAGACCTAGAATCATGCATGAAATTTGGCAAGTAGCAAGGTCTTACAGCACAAGTAAAGGAAAATATCCGAAAAGCGTTTTGTTGTAAATTTGTTATTCACAAAAAAAAATGGTTTTCGCACTGGACCAAAATCTATCATAATCACTTTATTGCATGAAAAATGGTAATATAAAGGTCTTAGGCTTAAAATTAGTTCACATAATTCACCGGTTAATTCGGCATGCAAAATAGACACATAAATTATATATATAAGCTTATATAGTATAATATAAGCATATTCATGGATCCGCTACGGCATTATACTATGGGGAAATAGCGTAGACGCCAATGATCTGTTCGTCTCTCAAAAAAAATGCGTCCGAACCATAGCTAACATAAGAGTACCAGAGACATGTAAACCCCACTTTATTAAACTGAAAATTCTCACCCTAGTTAGTATTTACATTCTAGAAATAAGCAAAGTCGTAAGGAATTACCCAAATTTTTTCCAAAAAATTAATGACCAGCCCCGACGATACCAAACTAGATATAAACACAACCTGGTAAAACCTGAGTCAAAATTAAAAATCCACCAATCCTCCCCCAACTCGATGGCGGTAAAAATTTACAACAAACTCCCAGAAAACATAAAATGTCTCGAAAAAAATAACATGTTCGAAAGCAAACTCAAAGAGATGCTTATAAAAAAATGTTTTTACGAAATTGACGACTTCTTCAACGATTCTTTTAGCGACTCGCAAATTAAATTATAAATTAGTTTTATTCAACTTTAGTAGAAAGGCACGGTACCTGCCAGTCTTCTATTGCAACACCCTAAATGGGTACATACTGTGAACTTAACATAAACTCACCTAATCACTAAGACCTGAATGTATGAATGCAATAAATAAAATACTGAAATACTGAAATAAAAAATACATGGAAATTAAATTTAAATTAAAGAAATATTTTGAAAATTTGTTAATCTTAAATGTCAGTAAATTTATATAATGTCAATCTCGATAGTTAAGGAATTCAGATACAGTATAAAATGATTTGTCAATAAGCCACTTTTTTAACTTAAATGCAAAAGTTTTGGAAGGTAATTCTTTGATATCTTTAGGTATCTTGTTGAGAATGCGTCCACACATCGCATGACAACTTTTTTGATAAAGAGCAGTTCTGGGCGTTCTAGATAAAACAATTCTATCTGGATCCCTAACAGTCCTTGGGTAAATATCCCGTGCTTTCGTAAAAAGATTTGTGTGTTCCTTAGCGAATTTAGCAGCTTCAAGAATGTACATACTAGGCAAAGTTAGTAACTTAAGATTTCGGAAAACAGGCCTGCATGATTCCCAGGGAGGTATTCCAACAATCGCACGAACACACTTTTTTTGAGCTCTAAAAGCTCTGGTAACGTCGGTAGAATTACCTATATACTCTATAGGGTACTTCCAGTTGACCTCGACCTCCCCTCCAACCTTATCATGATATAAAGTAAGAAACAAGTTTTTATAATTATACGTAACCCTCGGTGTGCGAGTCTGACTCGCACTTTACGTTTTATTTAATTTATTCAAAACCAAAACGCAGTCAATACGCGGTGAAAATAGTATATTTTAACAGCGCACTAAGACAACACTGCAACAAAAATGGCAAATACCTAGCACTTGAAGACGTCGCATTGTGTGGTCGGCCCAGATGTTTCCAGAATTCAGCAAATTGTTTATCTTTTTGCAGTTAAAAAATCGGGTAGGTATAGCCGAATTTCGGCCACGGCGGCCAATCTCAAAAGAGACTAGGCACCAGATAACAGATAGTGCTTCGGTCTGAGTATAATGAACCAAAGAATAATAAAGCCCTGCAATTACAAAAGCAATTTAAGCAACACGGGTTCTTAGGCCAATGCTATTGCAGTTTAGAAATCTAATTCTAGCTTTAGATTGTAGGTAATGACTGGGGTGCTGCGAACTGTGCCTGGCATTGGTACAACGTCTCTGTCTCTAAAGGTAGATACTAACCGCGGCAAAAATCCGAAAATCATAAATTTGTTGTTTATTGACACTAAAAAATTATTTTTGATAGTCGCCATGGACCGAAACCTACCGGGTACCTCCTTCCCGTAGACCTAGAATCATGATATTTGGCAAGAATCAAGGTTAATTGTACGGAACCCTTAGTGCGTGAGTCCGATTCGCACTTGACGTTTTATTTGTTTCGCATAAGTATATGTTTTTAGCATCTCTACAATCTCTATTGCCGTGCATTAGTGTTCAACTTTGATGTTTTCTTTTGCATGCCGTATAAGAGGTTAGTGCAGAGGTAACTGTGTGGTGCCGGCTTAGAATTTACACCACCCCGTTTCTTCCCGCGGGTGTCGTAAAAGGCGACTAAGGGATATTAACCGGGAGCGGGCAACAGCGCCTCCTGCAGAACAAGTCTACCCCCGAACTGCGATTCGCAACCCGCATGAACACCGTGGGGATTATGGGCACCACCCCCCATGAGATAAAAGCCAATAAGGCTGCGTCCAGCAGTGGACCAATATAGGCTGTTGAGGTGAGAGGTGAAGTATAAGACGAAGTGGGATCGGTTTTGCGAGATAAGGACGAGCGAACGTCGCGCGGGGAAGGCGAGAAAGGAAGGCGAGAGCCGCGGAATGGCCAGCCCGCGCGCAATTTCACTGGTCGTTTTTTAGAAATTAGTTTTTTGCTCTAAAATGATACTCAATCGCAAAAATATAAAACCATAATTGTCTAAAGTACTTAATAGGGAACACGTAGACGAAATTTTATTGAAATCTGAAAAGTAACTAGCAAATGAAACTGCTTTTTCCGTAGAAGTATTTGTGCAAAAATGTAGATTTAGAGGAAACTTTGCGATTTATTTGTATCGAGTCAAGTTTTGTCAATCGTGTTTCGACTTCCATAACTTACTAACTAGAATCATAAACTTTTGATGCTTATCAAAAAATGATAAAAAAATAGTTTTTTTGCCTAAAATTGATTTTCCGTACAGTCAAAACGTGGGTTTTGGGACTCACTTCACCTTAAGTGTACATAGGCTAACCTAACTGTATAGGTATATAAATAAATCAAATCCCATAAAACTTTTCATCATCACGGTTTGACCTTCTATTTACATTATAAACTAATAACAAGGAGCTGATGAAACTAACCTCGAGATGGTTGACATATTAGACACTAAACTATTGATCGTGTTAGCCAACTGCAAATTACAAAATGATGAAGAAATTTTTGTTGCATAGTGAAGATGTGTCCAATAATATTGTTGGCACCTTTTTGGGAAGTTATGGGCATTCATCATCATCATCTCAGCAGATAGACGTCCATTGCTGGACATGCCCCCCCCCCTAAACTGCCGTCAGATTTTTAAAAGGCCGGTAAAGTGTTGTCAATTTGATGTCAAAGAAAGCACTATATTTTTCACGTTTTTGCTCGTAGCTAAAATTTTGGCTACAAGTAAAAAAAGTGAAAAATATTGTTTTTTTTTATGAACCTTAGTTTGACCGCAATCTCGCCTGATGGAAAGCGAAGATGTGGCAAGCGGTGTATTACGAAGGTTTAAATTTTGCGAAGACTTACAGCATTTTTTAGCTGTTTTAGTGTGGTCAAGTGAGTTAACCGTATTTAAGAATTGTAGAAGTCCAAAAAACTTGTCGTTAGCGTGGTACGGGGTTTCGTTCGATATCTCAGTAACTATGAACGATAGAAATATATGGAAGATACAGCAAACCGCAGCACCCTTTCGCGCTGTGACTGGTTCAGCATCCAGCGGTTTGGTCGAGAACCTTACAAGGTCGTCGGTCACCTTATAACCCGCGATTAACATGGCCACGGGGCCAACAAATCCGTTTGATTACTTGCAGTTCTAAACTAAATTGTATGCTTCTGAGGGTCGAAGCGATGCGTGACCCGAGAGCTGATGTGTATCTGGCGCAGCGCATGACCATTGATCAGTTGAGCTACCTGTAGCTTGTTTGCAACAGCCTGCAGTTATCTCAATTGTTTCAATTGCAAATACTAGTTCTAATTTGTTTCTATTATTTGATTGTAAATTTTTTCTTTCTTTCTTACACTATATTTTGTTGACAAGAACTAAATTAAAAATTTACAAAAACCCCCTACAGATTTTCGTAAAACATGGCTAAGAACACTCAGGATAAAATGATCTATGACACAAAAAACTAAACGAAAATCGGTTCATCCGTTTGGGAGCTACGAAACCACAGACATATACAGATACACAGACAGACACGTTAAACTTATAATTATAACACCCCTCTCGTTTTTTGCGTCGGGGGAAAAATGGCTGCTGGAATACCTAAATCCAAATTCTTGCAACTATGAGTAATCTACGTATGTCCCTATTGAATTTTATTATGATGGAATTCCATAAAATTGTTTGTTCACACAGTTGTTACAAAAAGTGCAATTCGAGTTAAGTATTTATCAACAAGTTCGGCACACAAGCGAAAGTCAATGTCATTTTACATTCTCTCGTATTGATTCGTTATAGTGAAAAGAATGCAGTAAAGTAGGTACGTAAGTATTTGAACCGGTAAAAAAAGACTATGATGTCCGTTTGTATTAAAAAGAAAGAAAATAAATTTATTAATACCTAAAGGCAAACATAAGACCGGAACAACACTGAAACTTATCATTTTATATATCACAATTTCGGTGTTTCATATTATGCATCACATTTTAACAAGCAATAACTAAGTAACAAGCGATTAGAAAAAACTAAAAAACTGAATTTATTAAGTAGGTAGATACAGGTACTAAATACATTTACAATTTTTTATAAAAAAAAAATCCACATTATTTCTCATGCAAAGTACCTATACAGTAGCAGTGAATCCCGCACTAAGACAAACCTGTGTCGCAGGTATCCTATAGCGTAATTAATTGTAAATTTAATTCTGTTTTTTTTTTTGTTTTAGGTATGTTCCAAATGAATTATTTTAATGTCGTCCGTCCGTACTAAAACCTGTCGGACTCTAACGGACTAACAATAGTACGAAACTACTAGCACTAAAGAAAACTTTCTTCATGAAACATACGTAATATTCTGGTAAGTTTGGAGCTCTGTTGAAACACATCATTATCATCAGCCCATAATAGTCCACTGCTGGACAACACATAACATAGGCGCCAAAAATGAGCGCCCTGTCGTCGGTTTTAACACAGCTCTTCATAATTACTTTACGCACAGGAAACCCCGAATTTTCGTACAATTGAACGCCTTCGCAAATGTAACCTTAAAAATTTGTTACAGTGATATATATATTTTTAATTTTACTGTGTGAAGCCGTAGAGAAACTAATTCTGACTGTACTGCAACTCTATGGTAGAGTAACTCATGGAAACATTGTACCTACTATAGTTCTACTGCAGAATTTAAACTGTGTCATATGATGAAAGTAAAAAAAATCACACTACAGAAATATCAAGATGCTATTTAGCGAGCAAACGTTAAAAACCACAAGGTCGCATCTTTATCGATTTGACACCTTTCACTTGTTTTTATTTGAAAACTAGTTTCTACCCGCGGCTTCGCACGCGTTGTTTCTATTAAAACGTTTTATGGTTATTTTTATCCCATGGGAATCCAATATATGGGAAAAAAATGTTTTATTCCAGGCCTAAAACTACCTGTGTGCAAAATTACAGCCCGATGCGTTCAGTAGTTTTGGCGTGAAGAGGTAACAAACATCCATCCATACATACATACATACATCCAAACTTTCGCATTTATAATATTAGTGTGATTAGTGTGATTCCTAGGTATTTTTATATGAAAATACTATTAATACCTAGGTACTTAACCTTTTAGTCGAGTGCATAGCTAGCTACTGTTGTTTATGAAATACTAAGATACCTGATGTGGTACAGTTAGCGAATTAAATTGCTGAAAATTCTAGATTTTGTAAAATGCTAAGGCATTATGGGCAATGCCTCCCATGTGATAAAAGCCAATAAGGCGGTTACCAGGGAGAGGCCTGGTTTAAAGAATTTATTCTCTAAGCCTAACTTTTTTTTCTAACTTTTAACTTCGACGGGACTTGAACCCGCATCCTTCCGTCACTGAAATGTGCTAACCAACTACACCAGGAGGTCAAGGAGTAGCACATTTCGTTACTGACGGAGAGATGCGGGTTCAAGTCCCGACGAATTAAAAAAAAATTGCGATATTATTTGATTCCTTAGAAATTAGCCAGAGTGTGAGGCTTAAGCACTATAAAACAAAAACTTTAGATAGATAGATAGATAGAAAATACTTTTATTGCACAAACTTAAAACTAAGAAACATTTTAAAAAGAAATAATTATAACCTTAGTGACAATTGGCGGTCTTATCGCTCAAGAGCGATTTTTGCCAGACAACCTGGATAGGATCGTCGGATATGTACATGGGGTAAGATCTGTGTGCATCTGTTATGGTACTACTTAAAAAAAATTATTAATAGTAGGTACTTGGGTCACTACTCAAGAATAAAAAATAACATACTTCAATAAAATTACAAAAATAAATTTTTATATACTTTAGAATTTATTCTCATTAAAAACTTTAACAGTTTACTTACAATGAGAGTACATAAGGTTACTTATTTCTAGTTTCTTTACGGCTTGCACCCAAGCTTAATTAATACAATATTACAATTTATTAAGGCTAAGATGACATGCGAAAATAATAATATTTAACTTTATAATGTAAAACTCTAAATACTCTTCACATCAACACTTTTACCAGTCCACTGCTGGATATAGGCCTCCCCCGATAAACGCCTAATTGGCTCTTCACATTAGGGGGTTGGCATTTGGCTCTTAGCATTATGGAGTAAAACTTTTTGGGATTTCATTTAATTTCAAAGAAATTAAATTGTAAGCCAAAGGTTTACGCACTACAGTAACAAAAGCCTTAGTAACTATCTTCTTAGATTCCATATTTACCGACAACAATTCCTAATATTCCTATCGGAATTGTGAAACAAGTTTGTTCTCAAAGATTTCTTTTCCCATATCTTTTTACATGGTACTATTGTCTCATAAAAATGACGATGCTCACTTTCTTTGAAAAGATAGTGACACAAGACAACAATTTCAAGGCAATAAATTTCAATAATTCTTCGGGTTCTTAAAAAATTACCTGAGCGTCTGGTCGAAACGACGCGTGACCCGAGAGCTGGTGAGTATCTGGCGCAGCGCATCAGCATTGTCATACAGCGGGGCAATGCAGCCAGCAGCGTAGCGGGGACGCGACGACTGTTATTGATATGGATCAGTTGAGCTACCTGTAGATTGTTTGCAAGTCAAATTTTCGTCTACATTTTTTTTTATATTCATAAAAATAATTGATTTATTTTCAAATCAAGCGAACTTATTATGTGTAGCAAATAATTCATTAATTTTAAAAGTTTTGGCTTGTCTTCTAGATCTTGGATTACAGCACCTACACTAAGTGGTTAGACTTGTGTCGTAGGTGCTGCATTTCCTTCAAGGTATACAATAGATTAGCCACAATCAATGGTAGGTACAATTAAAAGATACAAAGCCTCATTAATGACATTAGTAATACAATAGTAAATTAGTAAAATAGATTTTAGATTTAACGATATCATTATCAAATTGTATAAACATGTTCCTACGGTAGAATAAATTAAATAAAAAAATTGATATTGAAATTACTTACAAACAATTTTGAGGCTCTGAGTCATTTAATAAATCCTGCTTTTGTCATGTCTTACATAGGAGAGTCCCAATGTACTGTCAAACTGGCGCTCATTCGGCGCGAGTTTTAATAGTGCGTGTGAGTGCGAGTCACGTGCCGAAGCTAACTATTCAGTACTTATAGATAAATCATCCACTTAACTATACGAAAGTACTTCCTAGATCACGTATAATTACGTAGAAACGCGTGTATTGTAAAGTTATTGGAGCGTTTTGTTAAATTGTGCGCAAAATGTCAGCCTATCGGGCGTTCTATCAATGACATACAATAGTGCGTGATCTACTAGGTCAGTGTCGGCCTTCCGAATAATTAGACTTGTTGCAGTCAAAAGCAATGTTGAGGAGGTTCTTGAAGTACTCTTGTAGACGAAGGTAAGTGGGTAGGTACTTACTAATAATATTATACGGTCTGATAATATTACTTAAATACTTGCTACCTGACCCTGCATGAGCAACTTTTCTTCTTACGTAGGCTTGCAGAAAATTTTGATAGGCTTCAGAGCGATTTATGTAAAATGTATGGAGCGTTTATAGATATGGATCTATATTTCACAGGATAAATATAGAGAAGTTTGTAAAAAGAACACTTTTAGAAAAATTGTCAAAAAGGGGGGGAATAATTTTCAAAAGGGGGGACTACCTCACCGAGTGGGGTATCAAATGAAAGGTATCGATTTGGATATTTCAAAACAGTTTTTCAAATTTCTGTAGGTTTCATACTTTTTGAAATATTTAGAAAAAAGTCGAAAGTTTACCATTACCCACTTTAAACGAAGCATGCAGAGAGATCCATCTGAAATGTAGGTTGGTATTCTTAGGTATTCGTTAAATTTCGAAGTCTCTAACCGGTACTTTTGGTACATATTTGTTGAAAAACGTTCGAAACGCTCGGCGCGCGAGTTAAACTCGCACTTGACGGATCTTGTTTATTTGTATAGATTCACTTTAAGCTTCCTGTGAGGATCCTCACAGGAAGCTTGAAGTGAACGCTGTGTGGAAAAATGCACATTTTTAAAAAAAGTTATTATATTTTCAGCTTATAAATAGGCATTTGACATCGTCATCTTTAGTTTGTGCTGGTCCAGTGCTGGACGCAGGCGTCTCGTTGATAAGCGCCTTATAGGCTGCATCATTTGGGGTAATCCCCATTATCCCCACGCTCTGGTGGGTTGGGGATCGCAGTTCGGTGGTAGAATGGTTCTGCATTGTACTGCTTCAATATCTCTTAGTCGCCCCTTACGATACCCACGGGAAGAGTCGGGATCGTGCAAATTCTAAGCCGGCATCACATGACGCTGAACGTAGTCTTAGGATCTTTGCATGGCGCCATCTCCGACATAACAAGTGACAAAGGCATCTATTGCCTGTAAGGATAGGTGTACTTTTTAATAAATAAATAAATATTTTTGTGTTCTGTGCAATTCAACGCAATAACAGGCCATCAAGTGTAACTTTTACAGGTCGCTCAGTTGCGCACCGACAATAGATAGTAAATTACATGTTAAGCTTAGCTTTATATAAATATTGACATGTTTCTAAAACCGCATTTTTATTTAGATAGGCAAAACAAACATGTCAATGTTTTAGACACATAAGTGTTATATACTAGAGTTACTTTTTTAAATATCTATCTATGTAGTGTATTGTGTTAAGTATATCAGTTATCTGGTACCTATAACACAAGCTCTGCTTAGCTTGGGGCTAGATAATGTTGTGTGAATTGACCAGCATTATTTGTGTATTTTATTTTTTCACTTCCACAAATGGACAAAAAAAATTACCTAAGTAAAGAGAAAATCACTATCACCGTAATTTTTATTTGATAATAATTTATGGTATAAAATTTTTCTTGTAGCTATTAAAAAATAAAGTAATTGAAATCTGAAATCTGAGTCGAAATCGAACGCGAAACCTCTGGCGTTTCACCTGCACCTTCGCTCACTACGCTATAAAGGTCATCCAGTTTAACAGCTCTAGGTGAGTTCATCATTTAAACTTAAAATATCACCAACATCAAACTTTCGTACCACCCACACTATCATAAATTCATCTCACGCATAAAGCAGTAAAGTATGGAAATTTGTCCTAAATTTCGTCACCCTACTCAGAGTACAAAGAGAAGCGACCGTATAATCGTGTGAATTCGTTGACCATGAACAGAGCTTGTGAATTTGAGGGTCAACTGATACTTGCAACTGATGATTTAAGTTGGTGGTAGGGTTTTCCTGGATTTTCATCTAGGTCAGTATGTACAGTTAGCTGTTCAGATTGTATACACTCCCAAGATTATAAGTTCTCTTTTACTTTGAACATTTCAAATAAAATTTCACGCACATTTTCGTAGAAAGTAGTCATTGTACTTATCAGAATGCGGTATATACATTTTCATAATTACTTCACACTTTTAATACTTACTATTTAGTCAAATTGAAAACTTGGGAGTGTTTACATATTTTTCGCATCTTTCAAACTTTTATATGGTTTGACCAGAATCTATACTGTATCTGTGCTTCTTAATTATGGCACTTACGTCTGGTCAGATTTCCGAGTTTGTTGAGAATGAGTGTCAATACTCAAAACAGGGGAAATATTACAATTACAATAGTTTGTTTGTTTACAAAAGCTAAAAATCGGGTTAAAATTCCTTAACACAAGCTCTGCTTAGCTTGGAGCTAGATGATGCTGTGTGGAATGTCCAGCATTATTATTATTTTTATTTATAATTATACATTATGTCAGATACCATAATTATTTTAGTACCTAATTAGATTCAGGCCGCACGCAGGCGTCCTAAATACTAGTAGTACTATTATAGTCAGTGATTTTATGTAGCTTCAGTAATTCAGTAACATTTATTGAGACAAGACATGGTACAAAAAACATTGCTGTAATAATGCAGTAGAGCTGCATATCTCACACGTGAATATTTTAGGAGTAATTTGTCTGAATATTTTAGGAGTAATATTTTTAATAATATTTTTATTTGTTCATTATTTATTTATTCAGTTGGGTTTACTTAGTCAGCTCTTACGTTATTGACGGACTGAGTTGGAACTGGAAGGGTTGATTCTTGCGACTATGCCAAACATACAAATTCCTCAGCCATGTTGTGGTGTAGTTTTGACCTAACGACTGGTCAATCCTCCAAATGGACCACCAAACTCAATGCCAACGTTGCCAACCATATAAATGCCTCAATTAAAATGCCGCAAAGAAAGGCCGATACCTTTCACTCGTATGCAGTTCAGAGAAAGTATTTGCAGTGTGAAATCTAGTTTCAACAGAAAAAACTTAATGCAATATGGATTATAATTTTACATGTCATTAATCTCTTTAACGGCTGTTTGATACGATGAGACACGCCTCGATTTGGCTTTCTTTTGGAAAATACTGAATATTAACATAAATAAGAGTATTATTCTATAGACCACAATGGTTAATTTATCAACTTGCTGTTTTTGATCAAGATCTTCCGGTTTTTTAACAGACTTAAGGAGAAGATTCTTTATTCGGCTGTTTGTATGTTTTTTTATTTTAATTTTATGAACCCATACCTATAGTATTGAGAATGATTCCAAGGTGATCTTCTCCGTGGCGCAGCGGGCGAAAGTCCGCCTGCGACGCAGGAGGTTGCGGCTTCGATTCCCGCCTCGGAACAAATTTGTGTACGATCTGCAGAAATTTGTTCCGTTGGTCTGGGTGTTTTCTATGTATAATAAAAAATATCTATCTATGTATTGTATTATGTATATCAGTTATCTAGTACCCATAACACAAGCTCTGCTTAGCTTGGGGCTAGATAATGCTGTGTGAATTGTCCAGCATTATTTATTTTATTAATATTTAATTATAGATACTCAGACAGACACGTTAAATTTATAAAAACCCCGGCGTAAAAAAAAATCCCGCACCATTTTTTGGCCATTTTTTTTTTCGAAAGTTACTCACGAAGTCTGTTACCAAACCCATCTGAAAATACTTATGCTAATGAAATAACAGACGAAATAACACACATCTTACATAAATTATTATCTTTACACAATTGTGGAAAGCGCGAGTAACGCAATCAAGTTGGAACCTGCTAAACTTGATTTTGCATTGACATAGGTACGAATTATTACCCGCTGTATTATAACAGCTCTACCAACGAACGAGGTATTTCTAAGACTGCCCAAGTCTAACGACCCCAGCCAGCCGGGCGGTGCATAGACATCGAGTAAAAGGTGAATTGGTGAATTGGTGATACTGCCACTTCGTCACCTATCATCAGGTGAGATTGTGTTCAAACGAAGGTCTATTCACTGTTCAATATAAAAAATAGAGGCCAATCGCAAGATTGTAGAGAGAAAATTTTAAAAAGCAAATATTTAAAATTTTGTTTCGGCGCCAAACAAGCAAATTAATTAATTACGTAAAGCGTGATGCGCGGCGCGTCACTGACGATGACGACCTCCGTGGCGCAGCGGGCGAAGGTCCGCCAGCGACGCAGGAGGTTGCAGGTTCGATTACCGCCTCGGAACAAGTTTGTGTACGATCTGCAAAAATTTGTTCCGTTGGTCTGGGTGTTTTCTATGTATAATAAAAAATATCTATTTATTTAGTGTATTGTATTAAGTATATCAGTTATCTAGTACCCATAACACAAGCTCTGCTTAGCTTGGGGCTAGATAATGCTGTGTGAATTGTCCAGCATTATGTTATTTATTTATTTACTAGCTGTACCCGCGACTTCGTTCGCGATTGCCTTACCTGCCGACTAATTAAGTTCACATTTAACCATAGTCTCTCATATTATGAAACGCCGCCGTCCAAAAAATCGTGTAGGGTCTACGGGGGATAGCATATTGTCATCTTCAATCCCATTCTTTATCCACACGACTTTTAGCTACGACTCGGCCAGCGTCAGTGTTAAGAAGTGTCCTACTCGTTTGACTTACTCACAGCTGGGGCCCTATTCTGCTATACTAATCGCTTCACTATGACAGGGCTATCGTCACAGAATGACACTTTTTGGTATTCCACCTTGGATGAAAGAAATTATGATGAATGCAGATGGAGAGACGCGCGTCAAGTTTGAAACTATATATTAATTTATCTCGCGCGCACTATCTGGAATTTTATAAATCTAAGGATTCTACGTGATGATTCTGCGACGATTCCATTGTCATACTGAAGCAATTGTCTTGCAGAATTGGGCTCCTGATCCATTTGACTGGACCACCGTAATTTTTTTTCGTTAGAAGGTAGGTACAGTTGGCTGTGTACCACAATAAAAAATATTTTTCTGCGGTCCAGTTAGTTTAAGTGGACCACAATAATTATTTAATTTAATTGTACACGAAGTTTGGTTGGAGTAAGACTCCAAACAAACTTCGCTGGACCAGCTAAACCACCATATATCATGTAAGGCAGGAACCTAACTTATTTTTCCAAGACCCACCACCTTAGTAGGTAGGAACCTAACTAATGGGTGCGTCTTGGAAAAATAAATAGATAGGAACTTATCTACCCTTTATCTACTATTTTTTTTCTTCAATCTACAGATTATTTCGTTTATCTACTGATTTTCTACTCGACTTTCTACTGATTTAGTCATATTCGATCTTGCATCTCTGTTCCTAACAAAAAGAATGCATGAAATCGGACGACGCGTAGACCCGTCGTGGTGTGGTGGATAAAATGTATTCCATGTCCTTTCTTGTAGTATGAACTCAAAACGTGCCAAGTTACATTCCAACTCATTACCTATGTAGTTTCGGCGTGATGAGCGGTGAAGGAATTTAACTTTCATCCCCTCTGCCAGGGCAACCTTACTGAATTCCGGGATAAAATGTATCTTTCCTCATAGTACGAACTAAAATCACGCCGAGTTGCATTCGAATTCATTAAGTAGTTCCGTCGTGATGCGCGGTTAAAGAATTTTACTTCCATCCTCTCTCCCGGGACAAAAATTTCTGAATTCCGGGATGAAAAGTATCCCACGTCAAATCTTGCTAGGTTTCATTCCAACTCATTTAGCACTTTCGGTGTCATGCGCGGTGAAGAAATTTTACTTTCATCCCCTCTTCCAGGGAAACCTGACTGAATTCCGGGATAAAAAGTATCCTATGTCCTTCCTCGTAGTATGACCTAAAATCGTGCCGAGTTTCATTTCAATACCTTCAGTAGTTTCGGCGTGATGCGCGTTTAACAAACAGACAGACAGACAGACAGACAGACATGAATGAAAAAAATTGCAGTTTTGGCTTCAGTATCGATAATAGAGTGCCCTCCAAAAAAAATTTTCAAAATATCTTCAATGTACAGAATTGGACCTGTTACAGTTTTATTATAAGTATAGATTTACAGTTTTTTCGGCGCATAATTTTTTTTGTTAAAAAGTTTTATTCTATACTAGCTGGACCCGCGACTTCGTTCGCGATTGCCTTACCTGCCGACTAATTAAGTTCACATTTAACCATAGTCTCTCATATTATGAAACGCCGCCGTCCAAAAAATCGTGTAGGGTCTACGGGGGATAGCATATTGTTATCTTCGATCCCATTCTTTATCCACACGACTTTTCGCTACGACTCGGCCAGCGTCAGTGTTAAGAAGTGTCCTACTCGTTTGACTTACTCACAGCTGGGGCCCTATTCTGCTATACTAATCGCTTTACTATGACAGGGCTATCGTCACAGAATGACACTTTTTGGTATTCCACCTTGGATGAAAGAAATTATGATGAATGCAGATGGAGAGACGCGCGTCAAGTCTGAAACTACATATTAATTTATCTCGCGCGCACTATCTGGAATTTTATTAATCTAAGGATTCTACGTGATGATTCTGCGACGATTCCATTGTCATACTGAAGCAATTGTTTTGCAGAATTGGGCTCCTGATCCATTTGACTGGACCACCGTAATTTTCTTTCGTTAGTAGGTAGGTACAGTTGGCTGTGTACCACAATAAAAAATATTTTTCTGCGGTCCAGTTAGTTTAAGTGGACCACAATAATTAATTAATTTAATTGTACACGAAGTTTGGTTGGAGTATGACTCCAACCAAACTTCGCTGGACCAGCTAAACCACCATATATCATGTAAGGCAGGAACCTAACTTATTTTTCCAAGACCCACCACCTTAGTAGGTAGGAACCTAACTAATGGGTGCGTCTTGGAAAAATAAATAGTTAGGAACTTATCTACCCTTTATCTACTAATTTTTTTCTTCAATCTACAGATTATTTCATCAATCTACTGATTTTCTACTCGACTTTCTACTGATTTAGTCATATTCGATCTTGCATCTCTGTTTCTAACAAAAAGAATGCATGAGATCGGACGACGCGTAGACCCGTCGTGATGCGCGGTTAAAGAATTCTACTTTTTCCTCTCTCCCAGGGGAACCTTACTGAATTCCGGGATAAAATGTATTCCATGTCCTTTCTTGTAGTATGAACTCAAAACGTGCCAAGTTACATTCCAACTCATTACCTATGTAGTTTCGGCGTGATGAGCGGTGAAGGAATTTAACTTTCATCCCCTCTGCCAGGGCAACCTTACTGAATTCTGGGATAAAATGTATCTTTCCTCATAGTACGAACTAAAATCACGCCGAGTTGCATTCGAATTCATTAAGTAGTTCCGTCGTGATGCGCGGTTAAAGAATTTTACTTTCATCCTCTCTCCCAGGGGAACCTTACTGAATTCCAGGATAAAATGTATCCCATGTCCTTCCTTGAACTCAAATCGTACCAATTCAGTCCAACTCATTCAGTAGTTTCGGCGTGAACGTGATGCGCGGTGAAGAAATTTTACTTTTATCCCCTCTCCCAGGGGAACCTGGCTGAATTCCGGGATAAAAAGTATCCTATGTCCTTCCTCGTGGTATGACCTAAAATCGTACCGAGTTTTATTTCAATACCTTAAGTAGTTCCGTCGTGATGCGCAGTTAAAGAATTTTACTTTCATCCCCTCTCCCAGGGAAACCTGACTGAATTCCGGGATAAAAAGTATCCTATGTCCTTCCTCGTAGTATGACCTAAAATCGTGCCGAGTTTCATTTCAATACCTTCAGTAGTTTCGGCGTGATGCGCGTTTAACAAACAGACAGACAGACAGACAGACAGACAGACAGACAGACAGACAGACAGACATGAATGAAAAAAATTGCAGTTTTGGCTTCAGTATCGATAATAGAGTGCCCTCCAAAAAAAAATTTCAAAATATCTTCAATGTACAGAATTGGACCTGTTACAGTTTTATTATAAGTATAGATTTTTTGTGGCTATAATCTTCTAATTACTACATGCTTGATGTTTAATTACTTTTTAAATAGCTACCTACCTTATTTTAGCTATAAACTGTTATGTAATCCTACTTTAATAAATTACAAAATTACATACTTAATTAAAATTCCTTAACAACAAATCACCCCTGTTTTGTCACCCTGGGTAAGATTTTTTTCCATATTTATATGGGACCAATTTCAAGAATTATCAAAATCGGACTACCTACTCATAAGCATGGTCGGTCATACACAAACAAGATACGTCAAGTGTGAGTGTAACTCGCGCGCCGAGGGTTTCGAACGTTTGTCAACAAATATGCACCAAAAGTACCGGTTAGTGACTTAGCAATTTAACGAATACCTAAAAATAGTAGGTACCAAAGAACCTCCTCCGTTTTTCGTCGGTTGAAAAGGAATTAACAAAAACTTTTGTATTTGCTATTATTTATTTGTTATTTATGCTTATCTATTTGTCTAGTCTTTATGCTATTGTGGGTTGGTTGAAATAAAAGAGTTTGTTCACTATACTGAGTCCATTACACTGTTAACACAAGTACATGAAATACATTTACGTTAATCTATAATGCCTAAATTAGGATAATAATATGTCTGTTGTCTGACGACCTCCGTGGCGCGGCGGGCGAAGGTCCGCCTGCGACGCAGGAGGTTGCGGGTTCGATTCCCGCCTCGGAACAAATTAGTGTACGATCTGCAGAAATTTTTGCCGTAGGTCTGGGTGTTTTCTAAGTATAATAAAAAAAAAATTGGTTGCCTGTAAAGTCGGTATACGGGCGAAAGTTTTACGTGACAACGACTTTGAGTGGTAAAATAATTATGTCTGTCTCTCTCGCTCTTAGGCGGGCTAACCATGCCCGAGTGGAAGGGACGCGTGCCTCTCACTCGCTCTTATTGTGAGCGCATAACGTGAGCGGAGCGTAACGCAGTTTCTTGAAGTGTCACCCGGCAAACCAATTTATAAGACGTTGTCTCGTCAAAAAATCATTCTATGTAGTGTATTGTATTAAGTATAACAGTTATCTAGTACCCATAACATAAGCTCTGCTTAGCTTGGGGCTAGATAATGCTGTGTGAATTCTCCAACATTTATTTATTTATATGTATTTGTTCTAAGCAGAGGGTTGAGGAGTGACTGAAGGCGATCGACTTGGCCAGTAAAAATGCCGAATAATCGAAACGCGTTTGCGCCGCGTACTTTATGCTAAACTGTGTCACTACAAACTACTAAACTCTCTGCTGCGACATTTCCCTCTGTGACATTTATTTGTTTATGCCATCTCGAAAATAAACATCCGCTAGTAAATATTATTCAGCTTTCCATGATTTCTATGAAAATGCTAGAAGCACAAGAGTGGTATGCAAAGTCAAAGATATCAGAATAGGTACGTTTGAGTGCTAAGTAAATGGAAACAAAGTTTCTCTGGCTCGTTTCTAGTCCGTTACTTCTATTTGCTTTTACTTTAGAGATGCATTCTGAAACGTATTTTATAGAGTTCATTACGGATGTAAGCGGGTTAACTACGAACCTTATTTTTGTTGGGGGACATCTTCAGGGTGAGTGCGGTTCTAAACGCGCGCGTTCTCGGAGAGATGCGGAACGCGATCCAAGACAAATAAGGTTCGTAGTTAACCCGCTTACATCCGTAATGTATTCATAAATTGTTTATAATGACAACTATTACTTTAGGGAAGGGCCGAATTTATTGAGGTCAACCAACGGTAAAATATAATTAAGGTACATCGGGGTAAGATCGTATCCGGGTTAAGAACGGATAAATCTAATAACTCCCTAATCTAGGGTGTTTTTTAGTTGTTCGCAATATAGTCGTAACCGCCATTTTGTCGAGCCCCTCCCATCAGTTGACGTCAGTCGCTAGGCCCGCTTGGACGCGTGATATTTATGTGAGAACGGAGAAGGTAGGTAAAGTGTAATTTATTCAAGATCCGAACTTACCCCGTCGACTTTTTGTTTGAAATTCTGGTGTAACTACTGTGTTGTTTACAAGTCTTATAACATATAGCCATCATGAGGCAACTTGTTAACTAATTTCAGTGTATTAGACACCCTAAAACCGTCTGTGGACTGAGATCCGATCTTTCCACATTCAAATTTTAATGGGTGAAGTTCGGATGGATTTCGTCCGTTCTTACCCACCTGTATAAAATACACAGGTTCTCAAACTTTTAAAGATCATAAATGCATATAAAATTAGTAGGAAACTACCTGTCCCTGATCTTGTATGTATGATGGTATAATAATAAAGTAAAATACTTGAATAATTTCTTAGGACTTATTTGTCTTTGTATAATTATTACTATAGGAAAGTAATAACAATTATAAGTCTGATTATTTCTAAGTTCAGTTTATGTCCTCTTTCTTTGATTGTTTGATTTTTTTTATTTTGGAAGTTTTAGAATTCTTTTACCAAATTACAATATTACTTAAGAACTTTAAGTTGAATACTCTAAAATGTGACTGTTTGTTGATTTAAGAACACATTTAATGTGTAGTTTTCGAATTTGATAAACTTTATTAACTTAAGTTGTTGATTTTTAATTTTTAAGTCCAATAAGTAAGTAAATTTTGCCTAAATACTGTGTTACACTATTAGTAAATAACTTACTTTATTAAAGTTGTCCAAAGAATTAAAAGCCTTTTAATGCATCCATCAAACCTAGAAAGTTAGGTAAGTACCTAAACGAAACAAGTTAGTAGATTTAGTTTGCTTTTGTTTACAATAATTAGATAGGGTAGGAAGGTCTTGTCAAACCTTGGTTGGCGTAAAGTTTGAGAAACCTAAAAACTTGGAATTTTTTGCATTGGGGTAAGATCGGATTAGAAAAGCAAAAAATAAAAGTTTTTGGCTATAATACTTTACATGTTAACAATTATATCGAAAAATAGGTATCTCTGTTTTTCTTGGTTAAGACCGGATAATTTTATGTTATAGCGCTTCAGATCAGAGCTACAGAAGCGATTTTAGAAGGTAGTCCGATGTTACCCCGTCAACGTCCGATCTTTCCCTTGGTTTTCAAAATATTATTGTAACTTTAGTCATCACTAACTCTGTCATCTTAACGTTTAGAGAATTGTCAAAAACTCTGGTTTATAGACCTATATTTTAATTAAAACTTTGGTATATTTTTAGTTGGGCTAGCACTTTTAAAGCCGAGAAAAAAAATATTTTGTAACAACCTAATGGTTTTCTAATAAACCATCCGTTCTTACCCCGATGCACCTTATAGAATCTATAATTATTCAATTTGGCACATTCTGGCCAATAAAATACATGTGATGTATTTTATTGGCCAGAATGTGCCAAATTGTTCGCTGTGCGTAGAGACAACACCTACCTTCTGCTAATTAACTGTGATTGTGTATGACTCTTTAATAAAACGGCCTTGTGGACACGCGATAGTTTAAGAAATACCTACCTGCATTTGTTTTTTTTTTTAAATTTAGTTATTTCAACAGAGATAGATAGATAACTATTTATTGTACCACACAAACTCAAAATACAATACAGGAAAAAATGCTGAGAATCGAAGAAGTCAAAGAGCTACCTTATCGCTTTGAGCGATCTCTTCCAGGCACAATCCTGACTTTGGTTTCTCTATAGGTGAACTATAGAGGAACCAAAGTCAGGATTCTTTAATTTGGTCAGGATTTTTTTGGTTTCTCTATAGTTCACGTTCTATTTTTGTATGGAATCTGCGTAGTTCCATGTTGCACGCACTGACGCTATCAATTCCCATACCAAAATGGAACGTCTCGATGACATCAATACTATAGATAGAGAAAATAACTCACGGATCTGCGCGTCTACTCTGAAAAAGGCCTTCTTTTTAATTTAAGATTTTGGAAAACAACGGAAACGAAACTACAGAGATTTCAAATACAAAAGAATCTTAAATGATATCGGAATATGGCTTACAGGTACTTTTTTTGCCAAAAAACAAACATTACCCCCGGGGCAGGACAGGAACCCGTAACCTTCTACGTCTCAGGTCGCTCACTACCGCCAAAGAGGTCGTCTTTTAAACCTTTTCTATTTTTTTGACCACAATAATTTCGTGTTTTGACGAACTCATTATGTATGTATTGCAGAACCGCACTGTAAGTACCTGAATAAGTCCCTCGTTAAGAGTTGAAACGTTGGTGTTACTACTATTCTTTGGTATTCGATACATTGCGAAGTCTCTAACCGGTACTTTTGGTACATATTTGTTGAGAAACGTTCGAAACCTTCGGCGCGCGAGTTACACTCGCACTTGATGGATCTTCTTTTCTTTCCTGTCTCCCGCTGCTGACGCGAGCTGCTCCATTCCTTTCCTCTGTACTTTATTATCAAAGGAGGCTCTCTAACGGAGGTTGGTAACAACTCAACTACTTGGTTGCTATATCCTATCGTAGTCAATACAAAACAACTTTTCCTTTTATCTAGACCCGAGTTTGGGTCAGGGTGCCTATAACGTGCCGAATTTGCACAATATGCAGTTAGCTATTGTCTAACAACTTAAGTTTGGTCCTTCATTCAGGAGATCAACGCAACATAATATTTATATTTTCAGCATAAAAGCTATTAAATAGCAAGTAATCAACTTAATAGGTTTTGTATGAATTACATGTGAGGCTTGATTTATGCATGCGCATGATGCGGCCGCCTATAAATTATAAGGCAGTAGACCTAAATACTAAGCCATTGTTTTTTTTATGTTACATCTAGTTGGTAGACCTAATAAATAAATAAAACGTCAAATGCGAGTCGGACTCACGTACTAAGGGATCCGTATAATTCTAAGAACTTGTCTATTGCCAAATATGTATCACTATTCTAGGTCAACTGGAAGTAGGTACCCTGTAGGTTTTGGTCCACAGCGAGAATCAAAAATTAGTTTTTTTTTAATAAACTACATTTTTCCGTTTATGATCTTGCACCTTACCAAATTTCATTTATTTTATTTATTTATTGTTTACTCAAACTTGACTTACAGAATACATTCCAAAACGTCAAACATTATTATAAAATCTAGCGTAGGTACGTAAAATTATATAAAATAATACATAGGGAAATGTCACAATTAAATTAAAATATATTATAATAGCAATAGTCAAAATAATAGAAATAATAGCAAGGTCAAAAAGTACAATTAAAAAATGAGAGCATCAAATGGTGTAATTTGGCGATGCTGTCAAAGAATACGTCGGCGTCAGTTGAGGAGATGAACTCGTTTAGGAGGGTAAGTACTCTAGGGGTGGGAGCGTTCTCCCCGGCATGCGTCCGACATCCGGGTGGTAGTGCAAATAGCACCGGCCGACGCGACGTCACGGGCCAACAGCTCCTACTGCGCCTGCCATGTGCCGTCTCGGGACCGCAAGGCCCATTTGCTGTAGAGCTACTGGGTTCATGATTCTATGTCTAAGGGAAGTTGAATGTTATTTTCAACTCGATAACTCCAAGCGTTCCTGAGAAAAGGGGGTTGACAGACGAATAGACAGACAGACGGACAACAAAGTGATCCAATAAGGGTTCTTTTTTCCCTCTTGAGATACGGAATCCTAAAACCGCAGCCTTGGATAAGAAACTAAACAGTAACCACGTATTGGATTCTCAAATCACAATAGAGAATTTGCGACTCATCTTACGAAAGAATTAACCTTTCACCTCTCGCTGCACTCGCCGACACTTTCATGGTCTGATGTGGTCTTCGCTTCGGCCTTGTGCTCACCGGTGCATTTTGATCTTTGGCTTTTTGATTTCTTACATTAGTGCACGGTTGCTGTGACCTGTAAACGTAAATTAAATTTATTACACTGTTACTCAGGTAATTAAATAATCTGTCTACCATAATATAGCATCAAAAGCAGTGTAGGGTATGTATATATGGTATAAGATAGGTACAAAATGTATTTTTTTTCTGACTACGTTAAATCAAAAAGTTTAAAGCAGTTTTTTAAACTATAGTTAAATTCACAGTCAAAATGTTCTTAATCTCTATGTAAATTAATGTAACCAATTTTTCCTGCAGGGTTATTCAGAAAGTTCTTTCTTTATTATAGCAGGCAATTTTGAATTTGAACCCATGTTGGGTTCATAGAAAATGGTCTGCGATTTGTGGAAAACTACTTTTCTTTTAGTTTAATTCCATATAGAACTCAGAAAATATTAAAAACTGCTCCGGTTACTTAATTCAACCGGACTACTATACATCGAGCGACTCAGTAGTCCGGTTGAGATAATTTTAACCGGACTACTGAGACTACACCAAATATTTGAATGTAAAGGAGTTTCTGAATATCCCTACTGAAAAATAGTAGGTATTATTAACTGTATGTACGTACGTGAGTAATACGTTAACTGCTCCGGAGATCTCGAAAGAGTCCGGAGATGAAACACTTGAGATTTTGTAAGATAGATTAAAGCTTGATAATCATTATTTATGCAGCCAAAGGTGAAAGAGCATGTGTGGATATAGCTAATAGTATAAACTCGTAAGTACCTATAGATAGTCATTAAACCGCTCACTTCAGTAATGCAAGCCAGTATTGCATAAACGTACAATAAGAATTCGATTCTGCAATGTTCCATTATTAGTGATCTCTTCTTCTCATCACACTAATATGATAAATGCGAAAATTTGGATGCTTGAAATTTGTAACCTCTTCACGCCAAAACTACGGAACGGATCGGGCTGAAACTTTGCATAGATGTTTAGACGTGGAATAACAGAATGGATCCCTTATACGTAGCATCGCAATTCGAAGAGAATTTATCACATAGCCTTCTTTTTATCCCATAAGTCAGTTCCCATGGGATAGAAATAACCTTTCAAACGTTTCCATAGAAACAATTCGTGTGAAGCCGCGGGCAGAAACTAGCCTATGATAAAGTGCAAATGATAATTGGAAACTTAGAATGCCTAAGTAATTCTTGACTAACTAAAATTTATAGGAGGATGCCTCCCTGACCCTTCATTTTCACTTAATACAATACACTACATAGATAGATATTTTTTTATGATACATAGAAAACATCCAGAACACCCTGAACAATATCTGCAGATCGTACAAACATTTTTCCCGAGGCGGGAATCGAACCCGCAACCTCTTGCGTCGCAGACGGACCTTCGCCCACTGCGCCGCAGAGGTCGTCAAACGCGCCTGATAGATAGATATACTTTTTATTAGGTACACACACAAACAGCACAGGAAAAGTAACAAAAGAACATTCACATATCAGTATTTAAACCCACACATATTAGGTAGGTAAGCAGGTACACAATTATAAATTGCCATGGCGGCTCCTGCTAATATGTGTATGTATTGATTTATCTTCAGTTCTCTCTAATCCATCATCTGTCATCTCCGGCCACATAATCACTAAAAACAATAATTAATCAACTTCAACCTACGCCAAAGGTTCCACCAAAGCGGAGAAAACAGAAGAAGATGGAATATCTCAGTGACGCTATTTAACACTATGAAAAGTTAGTAAACCAAAAATGCGTTTATTTTGTAACCAATAATAAAAAATAATAAATAAATAATGCTGGACTGATGCTGATTATCTAGCCCCAAGCTAGCAGAGCTTGTGTTATGGGTACTAGATAACTGATATACATAATACAATACACTACATAGATACTTAGATTTTTTTTTTATTATACATAGAAAACACCCAGACCAACGGAACAAATTTCTGCAGATCGTACACAAATTTGTTCCGAGACGGGAATCGAACCCGCAACCTCCTGCGTCGCAGGCGGACTCTCGCCCGCTGCGCCACGGACGTCGTCCACGGTCAATACATACCTACTACCTACATAGCTCATACAAAAGGTAAAGGTTAATATTAAAGTACCAAGATATTGGTCACAAAAATATATACAAAAATAAATTAATGTTCCTATTGCTTGCTCATTTCATGCAACTTCTTCTTATTTGAATAGATAATTTTAACTCGTACGTGTTTAATAAATAAATCTTTCACTAAAATATAACTTCTGTTTTCTCTGTAATAAAATGAGTTTTTATTGTTATTTTATTCACAAGTGTGTTGAAAAACGTCGTATGCTACACGTGTGTATTGATGATTACCCTCCTCCTCGCCTACGACTCGGGTCTCAATGGCGCCTCGGCGGTAATCACCAATGTTACACACTAGTACCATAATGTACTATTGTTCAACAGGGCTATTTGTTGTCCACACTTCCCAAAAGTTAGAAGAAGGTAGATAATGCTAGATAGTACATCTTTGCATGTATAGACATATGCGTAACTTTATGCGCAACAGAGTAAGAAATATAAAAAAACATGGTTTATTAAGAAAATCATTTTATCAAGTCAATTCTGCGAATATGTTTAGAAATATGAAGTGTCTTTAATTCTGTACAAAAAAGTGTGATATTAGTAGTTCGCTAGTCATAGTATTGAAAAAACATTAGAAAAATAACTTTGGGATTTTTTTCTTTCGAGTAAAGTTCATTAGATTTTGTAACTGAATGCGACTTTGTCTAGACTAGATCCTGAAGTAATATATATCTAGTTTTCAGAATTTTAAAGACTACTTTTTAAGTATCAGATGATTTTAAAAATCACTAAAATGAGGCCTCTGCCTGCCTACCAAGCCATAACGGGGATTTGTCAAGGGGGAAACCTGAAATTACCCAAATATAGGTATTATTATAGTGTATTGGCAGCTCCCAGCTCAACTTTGGTCGAACCCCGTCTTTAATCAACCTGAACCGTTAGTTCCGTGACATCAATAAAGTAATGATTGTTATTGCATTTCACCAGTTAACCTAAGACTATAGATAAACTCACACTCACAAACATTCAATAGATATAACTAAGGCCCTCTACACATCAAAGCCGCCCCGGCCCGCCGCCGCGCCGCCGCCCGCGGGCCGGCTTTACCCGGCGGATTGGGCTCTTTTATACATATATACGTTTTTTCGGCGTAAAATTGACGGTTAATTTGCCGTGAGTAGACAAGGTCGTCAAGAGTTGTATGGATCACTGTGGAAGCTTGCACTGCTTGCCTGCTCACATCACATACGGTTGCGGCGCTATGGTACGATGCCGCCGCGCCGTATGCGCCGCCGTGTCTCTTAGTGCGCATCTACGCACGACGTGATTTTCATCAGTGTTGTATCGCAATCGGCTTCTTGTTCAGAGCACGGTTTTTTAACCGTACAGCGTGCTAGCTGTACGGCAAAGAAACCGTGCCGTAATCAAGAGCCCGACGCGGCGGCCTTGTTTTGCGATAATCGTTCCTTGTTTCTTATTTTGCGGTAATCCGCCGGGTAAAGTCACCGGCCGGCGGCTTTGGTGTGTAGACGGCTTAAAACTATAGACTCACACATTCATACACCTTCAATAGGTACTCGGTTTTTGTGTGAAGCTCGTTTTCCCCTTTTAACAATAGCCAATATTTGCTAGAGAGCAGCGAGAGTGCATGCGTGTCGGTATGTTTGTTTCAAGGCTGGCTAACTGTTTTCTTACATAAATACATAAGTCGATGCGGCTGAGTGAACTGAGGTAACTGAGTAACTGGGAAAATCCAGCTTTGATACATAGCTGTGGGCCATTAAGACGAAACTGCCTGTCAGGCAGTAAGATAATGCACTTTGAGTCGGTTTAGGGACACAATTTAATATTAATAGGCATTTTTGACCCATGAAAATCATGATTTTTTTCAGGAACTTCCTTTTTCATACCGATTCTATACCAACTACAAATTCTATTTTACCATGATGTCAGTATCTTAAATGTGTCACAGTTTTAATGCGAGTTTACGAAACAATATTTTAACTTAACGTTAAAAGAGACAACCTTTTGATTCTTGGTTCTAATTGAATCCAGCTTATTGCTCAACAAACGTTGACTCGAGTTAAAACATTAACGCCAATTATCAAAAAATATTAATATAACTAAGTAATAGCTTCTAAATTAATAAAAACCTAGGTTACTCGGTTTTACACAATAGACCAAGATAGAAATCAGAGACCCAGTGATAATGACAAATAATAACTAAGAAGTCAACGAGGTTAAAAGTTATGAGAAAAAGAACAAGGATACTAAAGTTACATAACGACATGCAATATCTTAGATAACACAGTAACCTTCAGGGACTAGTGAATTGGTCCTCACCGCAACAGCGTACTATATTCCCCCTGAAAAGCGCCTTATTGGCTATTATCTCATGGGGGGTAATGCTCATGATTCCCACGCTGTGCATGCGGTTTGGGGACCGCAGTTTGCTGGTAGAATAGTTCTGTAGGTAGCGGTGCTGCCCGCCCCCGGTGGATATCCCTTAGTCGCCTCTTACAGCACCCGCGGGAAGAGTTGGGGCGGTGTTAATTCTAAGCCGGCAACACACAGCAATTGCGCGAATTGGTAGCGAATTGGTCGCAACCACCCAATATACGTATTTACAGAACATATAGGCTAGCTATTTATCACAAATAAATTACATCAGTGACATGACAATCAATGTGAAATGACTGCTACTGACCGGGACTTCGCACACGTTTTTCTGGGATAAAAAAGCCTAATATAGTTCAAGGTCTAGACCTATATTTAAATAAAATTCCTACTCAATCCGTTCAGGAGTTTCTGTTCTGTAACACAAATACATCCATCCATCGAAAGTTTTTATACTCTTTATATTATGTATGATTTTTTTCCGTGAGGGCAGGCGCGGCGGCAGATTTGGCCGAAGATCTCAAGAGGCGCAAATATGCAGGTCTCGACAGAGCATACAATTTTGCTCCCCTTGGAGTCGAGACCCTAGGTCCGTGGATTGCCGAGGCTCTTCGGGTTTTCAAAAAATTATCTGAGCGTCTGGTCGAAGCGACGCGTGACCCGAGAGCTGGTCAGTATCTGGCACAGCGCATCAGCATTGCCATACAGCGGGGCAATGCAGCCAGCGTCTTGGGGACGCTTCCGACTGGTATTGATATGGATCAGTTGAGCTACCTGTAGATTGTTTGCAACGGTCTGCAGTTAGCTCAATTGTTTCTATTGTAAATACCCATTATATTATAATTTTCTTTGTGAATAAAGTTTCTGTATGATTTTTAGTTCAAATCAGTCTCTGTATTCCATGACAAAAATACCACATATGTAGACACAAGAAACAGCTTACTTTGATTTAAATATATTAATTTGCATGAAGCACACGACTGGACAGACATTGACCATACCGGTCAAGGCTTTCACATTATCTAGTTTGGCGGCTGCGGCGGCAGTCTCAAACTTTATTTATTGATATAATTTGTTCTAGCTTCGACGCACGGCTTCGCTCGCAGTTTTTGGAATAAAAAGTAGCCTATTATGTTATTCTAGGTCCTATCTTTGTGTATGCAAAATTTCAGCTTGATCTATTCAGTAGTTTTAGCGTTGTTTTCGGTCAAATCTTCAGAAGCAACGGTACAAACTTTCGCCTTTATAATATTAGTAAGATCAAATTCCGATGTTGACAGTTTTCTATTCATAATCTTGAGAAGGAAAGTGTTGTTAACAGAGAATTATTATGGTTACGAAATCTATTCACGGTGTCTATTACTTTTTTACTAATTTTGTCAAGTACTGATTTGAAAAGTATGCAAGAAATGGCCAGTAGCTAAGGTTTGGAACGCGCTCCTGTGTTGATGTCATATTTATTTTGATATAAATGCTTTCTTCCCACTGGAATTGATATGGATCAGTTGAGCTACATGTAGATTGTTTGCAACAGTCTGCAGTTAGCTCAATCGTTTCAATTTTAAGTATTTAAAATACATAAGTTCTAATTTATTTCTATTATTTGATTGTAATTTTCATTGTTAATTAACTTATTGCCTATTATTTTACTGTTAAATGAATTGAATTTATTTTTCCATATTTGGTACACAACAATTAATAATAATTAAAGTTTTAAAATTGTATCCAATTTGTTATAGTTTGACCGAAACCGCTGTATAGTAGATAATGTACCTCAATTTTATTCACTTAGAAACATTATATTACAATAAATTGACTAGCTGACTAGCTCCAATAATAAATAAAATATTATCCCGAGTGTCCTTAGCCATGTTTCATGAAAATCTGTCGGGGCTTTTTAATTTTTTTTTCTTTTTGAAAGATTATTTTAGTTTATCGATCTCATTTTATTCATGAAGACCGAACAGGCGCATGCCCACCCGTCTCGAGTTAGTTTTTATCGAAGGCTCTCTGCGCATGCGCATCACAGCCTTGTAAAGTATTACTCAACATTTCTGTCGATAGTTTCACTCTAATATCAGGTAGATAATGACGCATAGGTAGTGCTTAGTAGTTTCGTTGTCTATACTAATATTTTAAAGAGGAAAGATTTGGTTGTTTGTTTGTTTGTATTGAATAGGCTCCGAAACTACTGGACCGATTTGATAAATTATTTTACCATAAGAAGCCAATATTATTCCTGATTAACATAGGCTACTTTTTACCGCGAAAATGCTTAATTCCTGCGGGTAAACGGGTAATAGGACAACGGATAGTAAGAATGCAACTAGTAGATAATATTCATAACAATAGGTACGGTGTCTTGAAATCCTTCCGCCGAGTTCATTGCAAGATTCTGGGACCCATCTCGCTATGAATCGGGAAGGGACAACTAGCGATCTCTGATGTCTAAGGCTAAGATGAGAGAAAAGGCCATAGCCACTTTGGGTGCCACGTCAATATGTCTCTAGATTTACTTTTCTAGCGAACATTCCTTTCATTTGTAATATAACCATAGGAACACAATGGAACAGTTAGTTCAGTCATTGATTTACACATTGTTTGTCGTGTTCTCCTATCCGCTTCACTAAAGGTCAGGTCCGCCAGGTCTCAGGTCCGTCCCACTAGCTTACTTACCTACCGACAAGTGTTTTTGCCTTATCTGGGTCAGCATGGCACGAATGATCTGGTCATTAGACTGATGTGGTTCTCGCCGCTTTACGTCGTTTTGTTTTGATTTGTTTTGTTTCTTTTGTTGCACGCGATGTTGTTTTTTGAAGTCGGTGTACGTTTTTGGTGGCATTCCATTGCGAGCAGTAGCAGATTTTTGACAGTTTTCAGTTTAAGTTACAGTAACTAATTCCAATTTTTTCTATTGTAAATACTGGTTCTAATTTATTTTTGTCTTCGGATGCAGCGACTAGTGTAATTATGGTCAAACTTCACTTAAGGTGAGTTTATTTAACCTTCAATTATTTGATTGTAATTTTCTTTGTAAATAAAGGATCTTTAGTAACTATATATATAACTAATAGGTACTACATTAAACTACTTCATTATTTTTCAATGGAACATTTTGCCCGTCAGGTGCGATAATTTTGACAGATGACAAAAATCCGCTGACGCATCCACCATAAATGCAGCCTATGGTTATTTTATAAATATTGTTTACTAGCTGCATTCTTACCCGTTGTCCTATTATCCGTTTTCCCGTAGGAATGAAGCATTTTCCCGCGGTAAAAAGTAGCCTATGTTCATCAGGAATAATGTGGGCTTCTAATGGTAAAAGAATTTTTCAAATCGGTCCAGTAGTTTCGGAGCCTATTCAATACAAACAAACAAATAATCAAATCTTTCCTCTTTATTATATTAGTACCTATAGACGACTTTGGAGATATTTTTAGTTAAATATTTATTTTCACTTTACTTTTTCACCCTAATTCTTTAAACATTTTGTTGGTTAGTTTGAGAACAATAGCTAACTTTGTGGATGCGGTCATATTACCATAATAATCAAAAACCACCTTAACGTTACGATTTTATGCAAACTGTATACTTTGGGGCTGGATAATGCTGTGTGGATTGTCCAGCATTACTTATTTATTTATTTATTTAAATTACCCAGCAGTGGGTAAGTAACAGTGATGTTGATGATGATTTCCTGCGAACCTACAATGGCGTACTAGTTAACGTTAGGAAGTGAAAACTAAAAATTGAACGGACGTGCAAGGCTACTTCACAGCCTTGTATGGTTACGAAATCTTGCTTGTTATATTAGTATATAAATAATTATGCTTTGGTCTATTTTATGGCCAGCGGACTAGCAACGACTCCTTCGTGCGTGGCGTAGGCGTAGTAACAATTTATAACAGGGTGTCAATTCAGATGTAACCAAAAGTAAACTCTACTACCAAATTTGACAGCACTAGAAATGCTATCGTCCCTTTCATAACGATCGAAACAAAAATGACATAAGGCGAAAGTGACGAGTGATCAACGCAACCGTTTTAGCATCGAGATCGAATCCGGAACACTACGTTCCAAAACTAGACTTGCCGACGTTGGGTACACGACAGCCATTAATTTTTAAATAAAGCTGGACAATGCATTTGCAAATGTTTATTGTTTTCGGACAAGTATCATAATTTAATTTTCTAATACTCATAATTAAGTCCAGTTTTCCCCCTAAGGGGGGCTTTCAGGGGGCAAAACTGGAAGAACTCCGATTAGATATTGTTGATGAAATCGTTGGTCCGACCAATCATCTTAGTAGTTCTGAGTGTCAGGTAGACACCAATTGCGCCAAATAGGTAGTCAACAAGAACAAAATTTAAAAACCCGCCGACAGATTTTCATGAAACATGGCTAAGAACACTCGGTATAAAATTGTCTATGACACAAAGAAAACTTAACGAAAATCGGTTCTCCGTTTGTGAGCTACGATACCACAGAAAGATACACAGACAGACACGTAAAACTTATAACACCCCTCTCTTTTTGCGTCGTGGGTTAAAAACATCCACTTTAATTCAATACTACATAAATTTAGTAATATTAACGCATTCGCTGTCCAGATTCAGGGAGAATCAAGACGGGCATGAGCGTGATCAGCAATGAAAGTGTTAGGAATCCATCGAAATGCATGCATCAGTAACTTTGTTCGCGTGTTGTATTAGTCGAAGATAATTAGAAGTAGGTATTTTAATTGATGCTAAATATAAAACTGATGAGAGTCCTTAGATTAAGTATGTATTAAAAAATACGATAATCCCAAATAATCCAAAATGGTTGCTAAAAGCTAGACAATCATTTTAGATTACAGCTGTTAGATGTTCAGATACTTTTGTTTGGATTCGCTTCCCGTCCATAGGTACAAATAGGTGTACAAAATGTTTGTATTTTCTTAAATAGAAACTGTCGTACAAAATATATGTCTGAAGGTATTTATAAATTTAGTATTTTCTTAACCATTGAGGGAACAAGAAGTCATCCATCATTTAGTATCAATACATATCAACGAGGTCAAAATGGTGTTAATTCTTGATCAAGCTTCCTCTAAATATATATTTCTCACACAGGGCATATATTATCTGCATTTATTTATATGTTATTAAGTATCACACTCAGGGTAATTTCTAAGAAATCATATAATATATCCCAAACATTTTAAGACTTTGCTGGCCTCGTGGTTTTATTTATGGCTAGCGCGTTCCCGTACTGAGGGAAGGATGCGGGTTCAAGTCCGTCGAAGTCGAAAATAATTCGGGATATTATTTGTTATCTTACAAAAAATATATTATATTCGTTGCTGACGTTTGAGGAATACTTGTTTACAACCGAAAGTCTACAAAAAAGAAGATTTTCAATTCGTAAAGTTTTTGTTTTATAGTGCGTAATCCTCACTCTGGCTAATTTCTAAGAAATCAAATTGTCATACTTTTTTAAGTGGCCGTAAATCCCAACGACCTGAAAGCACCGAGGGATAAGTAGGTAGGTAGGTATCAGTAAACTTCCTGAGGTTTCTACCGTTTATTGCCTTAGCACAGGTCTTAACAAAACTTGCGGCAGCGCCTAACAGTAAATATTACACAGTAATAAAGAGATTTATGGCCACTAACATTTCAAAAGTAAACAGCTTGGTTAACTAAAATGGTACTTGCTACATTGTATTCAAAGGTTTTGAAAGCTGTCTGTAACAGTGGGTTAGCTATAAATTTGATGGCTTGCATTGCTTGGCTTGTCTGATGTTCATAAGAAGTAAAAACGTTAGTGTTACCGTGGAACGCTGTTTTTTAGAAACGTTTGTGAAAATCAGAAACTTTATGAATGTGGACATAGAATAAACTCTTTGGTAGATACCTAAAACTAAAGTAAGGAATCATATGGCAAGAAAAATTGTCCATCGTGAGAAATATTGCGCGGATTCAATCAATAGCTCGTCAAATTCAGATTATGATATGCATGTTTTTCGAAATAGCTCAAACATTTATTTTTATTTTTAGGGCACTAAATAATGAATGAATTTGATGATCCACAAAGCAAGAATAAAAAAAAATTAAAATAAAAACAACTCAATCGATTAACCCATCAAACTTATTAAGTAATATTAACTTATGTATATTTAGTAATTTTCAATGCAAAAGACATCAACGCGCTTCATCGGCTTGTAATTTATGCCAGTTTCCCATTACCGTGATTCGTTTCGACAATTAAAATTATAATTTATTACAAAATAAACATGAATGAGAACCCTGCATGCATGCAACTAATGACTTGCATAAAAGATAAACAAAACTTCATACATAATAGTTACAAAATACTTCGAAAACAATGAGATATGGTCATTGTTTTGACTATTTAAATATTTTCAGTGCGTGTTCGTTTAAATATTTCGACATCTACCTGTTTACAATGCTGTAATAATTCAAAACCCTAACAATAGTCATTGGGTAACGATAGTCACTCAAATGTTAAATTTCTGACCCCGTCTTAGTGCCATAAGCCAAAGGTCTTTTGGCACAAAACTTTTGATCTATCCTTGAGCTGTGATCTTTTGATTTTTAATTTCTGCCATATTATCGAGGTGCCTTGACAGTTTAAGGGATGTATCATACATGTCTTAAACTCTTAACCGTTAAACACATATATATAATCCAGAGGGTTAATTTTCATCTGATGAAAATTAACCCTTTAAATTAAATGAAATGTTAAAGAAATCGTTGTTTAAGAAATCCCTGCGAGGGATAAGACCAATTCAGTATACTGAAGTTAGCTTTTATTAACTTTTTACTATTTGTTTTGTATATGTATAATAATTATTAATAACATTGAAAGTTATACAAGGTAAATCCTGTTTTAAAATTTTTGAAAGATTCATAATGCTTGTTCGATAAAATTTGTGTTAATACAGGTAAAGATCGCGCGGAAAGTTCAAATATAATAAGCACGCGATTTTCTACAACTTTGAGACGAAAATCAAATCAGTTACAACAATTTAGGGAAAAAACAAATTTAGTTTACCATTTGTACTATTTCTACAGTCTAAACCGGTCCACTGCTGGACGCAGGCCTCCCCTAGATATGTAAATGCCTTATTGACCTTTGTAACATGGGGGTAATTCCCGTAATCCCCGCGCACGGCATCCCCGGATCCCCAACCAGCGGTTGGGGATCGCAATTCGGTGGTAAAATTGTTCTGCAGGAGGCGCTGCTGCCCATCCCCAAGTTGCCTCTTACGACATCCGCGGAAGAGTTGGGGTGGTGCAAATCCTAAGCCGGCACACCACACGGCCGGCACGGCATTTGTACTAAGTTGAGACAAAAATCGTATTCGAAACATCCAGAACACTCTGAACAAATATTTGTTAGGAGGCGGGAATCGAACCCGCAACCTCCTGCGTCGCAGGCAGACCTTCGCCCGCTGCGCCACAGTCGTCGTCACACTAAGTGCCACATGACCTCTGAATAACCACTACTTATGCTCGTCCATTCCAAGCAATAAAAACCATAAACCACGTTTTCCAACAAAAAAAACCATTAGAAGAGGGCAACACTCGGTAATGACCGTTAATGTACCGTAATGACGAGTTGCGTAACTATCTGGGCCAAGTGCAAGGAATGAGCTTGTGTTCTTGATTCTAGGAAATGAGAACGAAGAAATGGTACAACTGTTTTTGTGCTGGAGAAATGGTAATGGATTATTACTCATTGCAGGCTGTAGTCTACCAGTTTGAGTTTGAAATCGTTCAGCGAGCTAAGGAAAGAGCTATGCTTGAGTTTCTCTGAAGGATAGGATTCCTAACGAATACATCCGACAGAGAACCAAAGTTATCGACATAGCTCAAAGAATTAGCAAGCTGAAGTGGCAGTGGGCCGGCCATAGCTCGCGAAGAACCGAGAATCGCTGGGGTAAACGTGTTCTTGAGTGGAGACCACGAATCGGCAAACGTAGGACGCCCTCCGGCAAGGTGGGATGACGACCTGCGAAAGACTGTAGATGCTATGGCGTCATTAGGGGAGGCCTATGTCCAGCAGTGGACTAACATAGGCTGATGACGATGATGATGTAGAGGTGTAGTGTCACCTGCAGTGCTATTAATACCTCCTTTTCTTCCTAAGCAAGCCAGTTGTATTTAGTTTCATTTCATGCGTCCGGATCTTGTTTTTTTATTTTATGCGTCCGCTTAGTCTTTTCACCTCCGCCTGGGCTTTCACGCGGTCTTCGCTCATTTGGAACCTAGTCTGTGGTGAACCCTATAAACCCTATAAAATCGTTAGATTGTATGATTCTGAACCCGACTAGGTGTGTAGTAACGGTCGAAAGTGTAGCAACTGCGTGGGAGGCCATTTCTGCTGTGTTGTTGTTTCCGGTATCTCAGAACTATCATTCAACTACAGTCTGCAAATCAGACATATTGCTATGATGCAGTTCGGTAAAATTCTTTGACAATTTTGAAAATTTGGTCAGATGAAACGCTACGCGGAAAATGTCTGATATTGGTATTTTCGAGTTCAGGATAATCGTATCTATCGATTTGATGCGGTTTTAGCTGTATTGCTATGAGACAAAAATTTTGGTCGTGGGCTCTCGTACTACGAATATCTCTATCTCTCTACGAATACATCCGACAGAGAACCAAAGTTATCGACATAGCACAAAGTTCGACTAATTCTATGTCACCTTCCCGATACTATTTCACACGCCAGCAAGTTACTTGCCACATATACCCATTGCCGTCTGCTTTGTTTATCATACAGACGGATAAACAAACCGGTCCGTTTTAATGAAGGATTATCGTTTCTCTTTTGCAATATAATAATGTCCTCCTATCCGAATTTTGATCACGGCGGCCAGTCTCATCGGAGACTAGCCATATGCGCAGGACATATTATAGTGCAGTGTATGCGCAAACACACGTGCACTCTCTATTCCCTCACTCTCATAATCCAATGGAACGACAGACCGAGACGACCGGAGGGTAGTCAAGCGCAGGACCAACGGCTTAGCGTGCTTTCCGTGGCACGGGGGTGCAACACCGCCAACTTCCTGACTCCGGGCTGACTGTGAATTTTTCGGCCCGACCCGGGATTCGAGGTCAGGACCTCATAATCAGCGGATGAACAAACTGACCACTAGACCAACGCAGTCAGCTTTTTGCAATAACGATGAACGGAACCATAAAAAAGTCATTGCCTTTAAGAACCATTTCGCAAAATCTCGTCGCTAATCGCCAAATCTCTGAATTCTTGTAGATTCTCGCAACACGCATTAATCTGCGCACACGCAATTTGTTTCTTGTTCGCAAACTCACAAAGAAGTGATTAATATTTGAATAGCCGCATATGAAGACATTTGTAATCGTAGCCCATAAAATAGCCATACAACACCATACAAACAGAATAGATGCTAGGTAGTCTCCTTGATGTTTATTGACAAGCAGAAAATTTGGCAATTAGCTTCTTTGACCTTTGAAAGGGTATGGTGGAAGCCATTGCTTGTCTTGTAAGAATGCAGTCGTAATTTTTCACAAGAATGGTCAATAGATTACTTCCGACGTCACAAACAAAACCGCAGCGGCCTATCTGGCACATCAATCACCTGGGGCCGAATTCTGCTAAGCAATCGCTTTACTACGAGTTTAACAAAGGTATCTTCACAGAATCGTCCATAGATGAAAGAAAGTAGAGATTTTTTTAGCCATTTAGTAATTTTAGTCATTAATTTTTGCCTTCTGGTGACGGCTTAGATTTTTAGAAATAGGTATAAGTGTATATAATTAGTTGTAATTGTTTTATTCTGTAACTGTTATTATCTATGATTTCTGATAAATAAATTGCTCCTATTTTAGTAATTTATTTAATTTTATTAATAAGAACGGCGAAAACACCAATTACACTAATTAATTATAATTACATGCAAACAATGAAACTTATAAAAGTAACATAAAATTGAAATTATATAAACTTAATAAAAACGTGAAATGTAAAATATAAAAATGTTTAATGAGTAAAATCATGCATGATTAAATTGTTAATTATAAATTAAACAAGAAGGAAAATAATAATTATAATAATAAAAATAATAATCGATCGTCCATCCCTCTCACAATAAAGCAGACAGACTGACATAGAGAGATAGTGCGTAGGTGCTATTTGCACGGAGAGATTGATAGATTGGTTACAACCTTACAACCTTGACATTTTTGGGACGCGTCCCTCCATCTGTAATTTCTTTCATGGAAGGTAAAATGCCAAATATGGTTAATACTACAGTAATTACGAGACGATATCATTGTTATGGTGAAGTGATTAACTTATTGGAATTCGGCCCATGTTGTACCTATTAGCCATGGCCTCCGACATAATAAATAAATAAATAAATAAATAAATAATGCTGGACAATTCACACAGCATTATCTAGCCCCAAGCTAAGCAGAGTTTGTGTTATGGGTACTAGATAACTGATATACTTAATACAATATACTACATAGATAGATATTTTTATTAAACATAGAAAACACCCAGACCAACGGAACAAATTTCTGCAGATCGTACACAAATCTGTTCCGAGGCGGGAATCGAACCCGCAACCTCCTGCGTCGCAGGCGGACCTTCGCCCGCTGTGCCACGGAGGTCGTCATATAATGTAATTAGGTCACAATCTACAACTTTCAAAACCTGCTGTTGCTCCCGCTCTCGGTAAAAGTATGTCTTTTAAAGCATCTTCTTTCACTATCTTTTAAATGACGACGCGGTCTTTCATTTACGATCTTAGTGGTGCAGTGGATGAAAGTCTGATTGCGTCGATGAAAGTTGCGGGTTCGATTCACACCGCGGGACCACTGTTTGAATTTCAATATATTTGGTCCGGGTCTGGGTGAATGAATACATGAATGAATGTGATGAATTATAAAAAAAACTCTATAGCTACTATGTTTTATGAGAGAACTTATAGGTATAAACCCCAACCTCCCCTCAACAGCCTAAATTGTTCCACTGCTGGACGCAGGCCTCCCACTGATAAGCGCCTTATTGGATTTTTTCCAATGGGGTGTAATGCCCATAATTCCCACGCCGGGCATGCGGGTTGGGGATCGCAGTTCGGTAGTAGAATTTTTCTGCTGCCTGTCCTCGATGTATATATGTCGCTTTTTAAGGCACCTGCGGGAAGAGTTAGTGTGGTAAAAATTCTAAGCCGGCGCCACACGGCAATATAGGTATCAGTTAGTTACATATAACACAAAAAAGCTGTGTTTGCTTTGGAGCCCCCAATCTGCTGTGAGATTGTGTGGTGCCGGCTTAGAATTTGCACCACCCCAACTCTTCCCGCGGGTGTCATAAGGATATCCCTTAGTCGCCTCTTATGACTCATAAGAGGCGACTAAGGGATATCTACCGGGACGGGCAGCAGGGCCCCCTGATGAACAATGCTACCACCAAACTGCGATCCCCAACCCGCATGCCCAGCGCGTGGGGATTATGGGCATTAGCCCCTAATGACATACAAGTCAATAAGGCGCTTATCTGGGGGAGGCCTGCGTCCAGCTGTGGACCAATATAGGCTGTTTAGGTTGAGGTAGAGCCACTTGCTGCTATTTTAATTAAAACTAGGTAATTTTTTTAAACAAGCTTCTGACCGCTGCTTTACACGCGTATTTACGCAATAATAAGTAGCCTATTATCTAAGTTAGGCTTTGCTCTAAACGCACGTTAAATTTCTATTTGATCTGTTCAGTAGTTTTGGAGATCTTTAGTAACAAAAAATCAGATTTCACAAACTTTCGGCTTTATAATATTAGTAGGGTAGGATATTCTTTATTTCTTTGAATCGGTCATAGGTCGCCTAGCAGGTGACTCAACAAACTCGCTTTCGCACAGAAATGGAAAGTGGCGGCCAGTTCATACGTTTTAGGGCTTACGCCTTGAAGTAACTCTGTTATGTTTATTACGTTCATTGTTTGAAACGTGTTTTGGCGAGTGTAGAAAGTAACATGTAAATGCGATTGTATTTATGGAAACGTTTGTTTTTACGAATGAGTGTTATCCAATTCAATAACTAAATTTAACTGTATTTATTTCTATGTAATTATATTAAATAATAAATAAATAAATAATGCTGGACAATCCACACAGCACCATCTAGCCCCAAAGTAAGCTAATCAAAGCTTGTGTTATGGGTACTAGATAACTGATAGTGATATAGTTAATACATTATATACATAGATAGATATTTTTTTATGATAAATAGAAAACACCCAGACCAACGGAACAAATTTCTGCAGATCGTACACAAATTTGTTTCGAGGCGGGAATCGAACCCGCAACCTCTTGCGTCACAGGCGGACTCTCGCCCGCTGCACCACTGAGGTCGTCTTCATTCAAAGACTATTAACATTTAAACTTTCTGCAACAATTATGGATCACAGTTATCTGAAATAAAAGAATTTTAATTTTAGTTTAATAATACTGAACCCTACAGTATGGTTCAAACAATTTTTTAGTTTGATAGCCTACGGCTCAGACCGAAGATACACCCGGACACACATTTCTTGATATAAAAGTCACATACAAGCGCAACTATGTTGAGCTACACGTGCAACTGTTTATGTGACGTCTAGGGTTAGCATGAATATAATTATTAATTACAGTGCAAGTGAGACAGTTGCAAAATAACTCAGACATTTTATTTTTTGATTTCCTGATACATAAGGTGAAATTAAACCTAATAAGATAACAGAAGAAATTTCGTGCCCATGATAAAACAAACAAAACATCGCATACTGTCTTTGTCTGTCAAAATCATTACACATGCCATTCTGCGCGTGAGTGCGCCGTGCACCCCGTGTATTTGGAACGCAAACCGAACTTTCCTAAGGGCCAGCGGGGTGAGGAAACTCGGTCAGGTGAAGGGCGAGGGGTGTCCATTCTATATGTAAGTATTATCATACATTCTCTGGTAGAGATCCGGGGTGAGATGAATCAGAGCCCTGAGTCCGGTTGACGATAGTATCGAGACGTGACCGTGACGTTTTTTTCCATATGATTTAGTACAGCGCTCTTAATATAAATACATCGTGCGGGCAGAATTACCCAAATCCCATATACAGGGTGGAATTTTGTAACGCCACCTAGAGGCAAAGTACTCTTAATACTGTAGATAGAAAGCAAACATTCCTTTATTATCGAAAAGAAAGAAAACTGCATTAAAAGGTTTTCGAAAATTCGCTTGCCACACCCGTAAATCGAACCGACTAAAATCTGTAAAAATTACACCCCCATTTGATGGTTTTTCTTTCAATTAATTTATTTATTAACAAGTTCGTTACAGATATTTCATCCTTACAATAAAATTGACCCTAACGATCGATGCAATAAAAGTACAGCGTTTAATTTTAAAACAATAAATGAATTATGAATTAATTTCTTCTGTTACCTATGCGAACCCTCTTTTACCTTACCCTGGACACGAATCTCTTCAACGCTCTACACGCCGCGCCGCCAACCGCCAAGGACAGACGCAGCTAGCGCGATATTGTCCGTGATAAAGTTTCACGGGGGATCACGACCCTCACACATGAGGATGTACGACGTAAGGAGGAGGACTCCTCATGTCTGAGGGTCGTGATCCCCCCGTGAAATCAAACTTCCCCTTTGCGAAATCAAAGTTCATTGCCACCTTCTACGTAGAGAGTGTAACCACGTGACATCTGATATGCTACTATGATATTACGCGGTAAAAGCTGTACGTTAAAACCGGCTGGTTTGCCTTTGCATGCGCCAGTGGGTTTGACTTGCGTTTTATTTGCATGGAGTTATAGATCCTGTAATTATCCATAACCACTTTTATAGACGTTAATGATAGTCGGATGCTTGTTACAGAAGCGACTGTAAATGACTACGATTTTACGTACTTACTACCTATTTATATATACATATATTTTTAAACAATACATTTATATTTATTAAACTACTGTTAATGTTGAAAATTCTGCAGAATAATTAAGCTGTGTGGTGCCGGCTTCGAATTTAAACCACTCAAATTCTTCCCGCGGGTGTCGTAAGAGGCGACTAAGGGATATCCACTTTATTCGTAATCAAATACAGCTGATAAGCGGCCGAAATAGTAAGAGTTACTAGTTTCTGCCCACGGCTTCGCATGCGTTGTTTCTATGGAAATGTTTGAAATGGGAATTGATTTATAGGATAAAATGTAGACTATGCTTGATTCCAGGATTAGAATTACTTGTATGCAATTCAAGCCATCGGGCTCGAATTGCATACACGTAATTCTAATCTTAAATAATGTTTGTTACCTCTTCACGCCAAAGCTACTGAACGTATCGACGTTCAGTAGCTTTGGCGTGAAGAGGTAACAAACATCCATCCAAACATCCAAACTTTTGCATTACTAGCGTGAAAAAATAACAACTAACAGGATAAAGGTTTCTTCGTCGCTTCTTTACTTTAGTCTACATACCGAATCGACAGAAATAAAAAATATCACTTTATTTCCGTGTCAGTGTTTAGTTTTATAATTTGACTTTTTCTAAGTGTACATTTATTGTATTTATGGAAATAAAGAGTTTTTGATTTGATTTGATTTGTGATATACACACAAATCCATCAGAAGAGGCAGCTGTGAACTTGTAATTCGCTGCGGTTTGTATCTTAACATTATTGGCATGGCTAGTTAAGTCGCCACGCACATCTGTGGCTAGCATCGCGTCTGGCAAATTGTGGAAAACGAGAGCTATTACACAAATGAGGTATTACGATATAAGTTTCATTGCTTGGAAGAATTTCCTCGAGAAAGTTTGAGTCGGTTGCGTCTTGACCGTATAAATTTGCAAATAATAAATGTTAGGCCCGGTTTCCACCGCGAGCGGAGCGGATCCATTAGAGCTAAGCGAGTCGCTCATCTTCCTAAACAAACGTGGAAGAGTAAATTTACTATACTGTTTGATGTTGACCATCTAAAACTAAGGATAAAATCAAATATCTTGACATTACCTATGTTTGTATACCAAAACCGTAAACAAGTATATATTAAAAAAATATAAGCTTCCAAGCTGTCATATTTCAACATAGATTTTAGCCCAACTTCGGGCGAAAATAAATATTATCCAGAGAAAAAAAACCTAGTTTAGTTATTCAAAAGTTGAAATAAATTTATTTTGAAAAGATACTCTCAATAGTTTCTCTATAATAACCCTTGTGCTAAAAGTCTGTTCCCATTTTTTTACGCGGCGGTTTTATGAATAGATCGCTGTGCATTTCATCCTAGCGCGCGGATATGTCTATTATGTCAGGTGAGATAGCATTCATTTAGGTCGCGCCCACTGATGAGTTCGCCTGGACGACTTGTGTAGCCTTAAGGACTCCGTTCAACTCGCAAGAGTAAACTACATACTTGTATTTCCACCAACAAACAGTCGAGCCGAAAGGATTGAGAGAGCGTCGAAATGACGCTCCGCTCACTCGTCTCTTACATTTTCCGGGGTGGTAATCAACAGACTAAACTCTTTATTGGTGGAAATGTAATTCTATTTCATTTAAAAAGAGTCCGCCCTACCATTTCCCGCTCAATACCCTTTCGCGGTGGAAACCCAGCCTTAATGTTGTTTCGTTTCCTATTTCCTTGATCTTAATTTTTGACGCTATTTTATGCAATATTTTGTAATATGTTGGCAAGGTTGGCCAACGCGTTACAAACACGTTGTCAAAATGGGACTCTAGTTGAACATGATGGGTTCGTATCCTGGTTTTACCAGAAGCTACGTACATTCTTGTAAATTTAGCATCCTACTGATATTATAAATGTGAAAGTTTGTGATGATGTGTTTTGTTATGTATTTAGTGACAAAGAAAATTAGAACTAGTATTTACAATTGAAACAATTGAGCTAACTGCAGACAGTTGCAAACAATCTACTGGTAGCTTAACTAATCCACAGAAATAAAATAAATAAATAAATAATGCTGGACAATTCACACAGCATTATCTAGCCCCAAGCTAAGCAGAGCTTGTGTTATGGGTACTAGATAACTGATATACTTAATACAATACACTACATAGATAGATATTTTTTATTATACATAGAAAACACCCAGACCTACGGAACAAATTTCTGCAGATCGTGCACAAATTTGTTCCGAGGTGGGAATCGAACCCGCAACCTCCTGCGTCGCAGGCGGACCTTCGCCCGCTGCGCCACGGAGGTATCATAAATACCAGTCGCAAGCGTCCCCAAAACGCTGGCTGCATTGTCCCGCTGTATGGCAATGCTGATGCGTTGCGCCAGATACTTACCAGCTCTCGGGTCACGTGTTGCTTCGACCAGACGCTCAGATAATTTTTGTCATGAGACATCGCCAAAATTACTAAACGGATCCTGTTAAAATATTGCATGCATGAAATTCTCAACCTTGAGTAACTTTTCTACTTAAGGGTCCGGCGACGGATGAATTTCCCATACAAACGTAGTACCAAAATGATTTGTTATTTGAGAATATTTTCACCATGGTTTGCTATTATTTGTATTAGAATAGTAATTATTTAGGTTCCTGCCACAAGTTTTTTTCAAAATACTTATCTAAACAAATACTAAGAAAACATTCATTTTTTCATGTAAAAATGCGATTCGGTTGAATTTCATTTCAGAAAGGTATTTTGAAAAAAAATTGTGGTAGGAACCTAGATAAATACAATTTTTATACAAATAATAGCAGACCATGGTGAAAATATGCTCAAATTACAAATAATTTTGGTACTACGTTTGTATGGGAAATCCATCCGTCGCCGGACCCTTAAGGTTTTTTTATTATACTGCGGAAGCCCTCAAACTCTGGGATTTGGAACAATCTTTGGAATATTATTTATCTTTTATACTTGTTATCCCGGAAAACCACGCATGCAACTCCGGGCAGGACCCACGGAACCACTAACAAATAACAACAAATAGTAGGTATAAAACAAAATGACATCGGAAATAGACCTGCCACTCAACTGTCACATAACACGCGTATCATGATACGATTTTACGTTACTATGTACGACGTAATCATTAATTTGTTATACTAGTTATTGTGTACGAAAACTTTGGACTTAGTTCTTTTTCAACCCCCGACGCAAAAAGAGAGCGGTGTTATAAGTTTAACGTGTCTATTTGTGTATCTGTGCACTTACAGACAGATAGCTGTCTGTTGTATCGTAGATCCCAAACGGATGAACTGATTTTCGTTTAGTATTTTTTGTGTCATAGATAATTTTATCCCGAGTGTTCTTAGCCATGTTTCATGAAAATCTGTCGAGGGGTTTTTAAAATTTTTAATTTTGTTCTTGTTGTTCAATGCATTTTTTTTATGTTTTCGTAAAAATACTTAGGAAGACTGTCTGAGAATTTAATGAACACCTTTCGATATTCATAAAGTTTCTTTTGACATAAATGCCTGACTATATTATGTATTTTCAAGCAAAATCAATCATTAATTTCTCTCATCAAAACAAATTTAAATGCAAATCACAGTAAACTTTGAAACATCAAAGAACTAATCAAAATTCTAATTCAATCTATCATTTAATTTGCATAATGCGAGTGGAACCCTACCGTATAAGATAGAGGCTCTTAGAGCTACACCTTCCTACAGCCCGTCTTATTCCACTGCTGGACATGCCTACCCTGATAAAATAAATAAATAAAAATTAAAAATCCTTTGATTCTTAACTAAACATCAATCGTGCTCAAAATAATAATTGCTTTCTATTAATTTAAAAAACGTATGTCAAATATAATAGAATGAATGTCAGACCGAAACTGTCTAATGAGTAAACTGGTGAATTAGTTTAATGTATGTACGAGTAAAAAAACTGGCTAGTGGTACGCTAACTCAATTTGAGAAATGAATTGTTAATTATTGATTTTAATATATCTGTAAATTTCGGCAATAGTTAGGTTGGTTTAGGACCCTTCTCGGGTAAAAGCTCTTCCTTGATTTAAGCGTCTTAATTTATTCGTTCGGGTGAGTACAACTTCTTCGTTCATATTAATTTCTAGGTTCACATGATATAAAATATATGATTCTGCGAGTTGATGGCTCTTATCATGAGGGGATGTTCTTTTTTCACTTCTTCCACTAGTGGACAAAAAACTGAAGCAAAGAGAAAATCAAAAACACCTTATTTTTTACTTTATAATAATTTCATGTATAAAATTTTACTCGACTTAGTGCTTATTTTGTAAGCCTAAAGAAATAAAGATAATAATCAATAATCATTTATTTCATATGTTTCTAGAACTATACGTCACTTCTTATGCATAGGTTAGTGCCTATACGTATGTAGGTATTACCATATATTTATAGATATTGAAATCTGTTACCATAATCCCCACGCAGGGCATGCGGGTTGGGATCACAGGTGGTGGATGTATTCTGCAAGAGGCGCTGCCGCCTGCCTCCCAGGTGGATAACCCTTAGACGCCTCTGACGACAACCGCGGGAAGAGTTAAGGTGGTGCAATTCTAAGCCGTGTGGTGTCACACGACTGGCCAATATTAAGCGAAGTCCTCACTTTCTATGATTCCTCACATAACGATGACTGATCCACGCATCTTTGTTCCGTCTACGCTTCGCTGATCATAGATAATGATTCTTTTCACTTTTCTATCAATAATATTACGATAATGTTCTTTCTTGTGTGTCTCCACATATCTGTACACAATACAGAACAACATTCTGGTTGATTTTGAGTTAGTAGGTGAGTTTTTAAGTTTTAGACACATTATATTTAGCTCTTATAAGACCCGTAAGAAAACATAAATTGTATTTTTACATTTTAACATCTTTAGGTATGAAAGTTAATCACTGGATGGCAAAGTTAAGGCTTACATAATAGTGTCCGTTACGACTGAGGGTCCACAAACCTACCACATACCATATGAATCATAATTCGCCACTTTTTTCCGAATAAAAAAACAATTTGTCAATAGGTTTCAAAATTAGTCTTCTAGAGTCTGACCCGACTGCAATACGAAATAATGATTAAAATGGATTTGTTACCCCAGCTCCATGTTTGTAACGAAATATTACAACTACCACAAATCACCTATAGCTAATACCCTGGATTAAAATAAAAAAGAATAAAGAAGTCTCAACATACCATCAACCTGTCAACATCCTAAAAGGCTAGCTCACTCCTACATTCAGGCAGGCAGAGGCTGAGGAGACTATAAGTTAGTAGAGAGTCATTGACTATAAGTTGACGAAATCCAAAAAGTCTCTAGTGTACAACCGACTGTACTGACTGTACACCCGCAGGGCTATTCAGACTCTTCGCTACCGAGTCATCGACACGGAATGTGACAAAGATTCGCGCGAAATTCAAATATTTTAGCGGTTTTTGATATTTTTTGCGTTCTGCAAGTAATTAAACTAGCAGAAAAGTAGTTTTCCATAAATCGTAAAACATTTTCTATGAAAACATGTTTTAAGAAATTCGGATTTAATGCTACTTTTTGAGCAATTAATAATATTAGAGTTTTAGTACTTAAAATCAACATAACACCAAAAAAAACCTTATATCACACTTTATTGTAACATAGGTTCATAAAGAAATTGTCTACGATTTGTGATAAACTACTTTTCTGGGAGTTAAGTTCCTTACAGAACTCAGAAAATATTAAAAACCTCTAAAATATTAGAATTTCGCGCAAATTTGTGTGGGATTCCGTGTCGACGACTCGGTAGCGGTGAGTCTGAATAGCCCTGCCGAACACCAGCGCACCATCATCGATGCAATCCCATAAGCACAAGTTTACAAATTGGCTTATTGACATTTGTTTTTACGATGTTAATGAATTGATTACAATGAAAATTAATTGATATTCTGACATACCGATTTTATATCACATAAAATTGTATTGTTCAATATTTATGATTATTATAATGGTTTTTCATATATATATTTATTTATAAACATGTACATCTATCCTAACAGGCACACCCAATGCAAGAGTACCTTATATTCTAGTCTTATTATAGTTAATGTTCATTATAGGAAAACTACATACAATAAATGAAATAAATATAAATGTCCAAGATACAATAATATGCAGAAAATAATGTCAAAGTAATTTGATTATAAAGTTTAATAATATACTACTCGCATATCAAGTATGACCACAAGACCTGTTGCCAATAAAGAATCAGAATCTGAATCAGTAGCAATCACCTTTCTCCTAAGCATCCGCCTCGAACCGGTCAGCTGATTCACTCTGTGATGTCACACAGGTCTGCTAAGCGGGGAAAGTTATGAAATACTGGCGTATTTTGCTAAAACTTGCCCGAGTGTAGGTGTAGTTGTATTTCCTTTAGATGTTTATCTGCTTCGAGTCAAGTTTGGAAAGTATATCCGATACTATGAGTATCTCAGTCGACTGGTAATGAATAATGCAACGATATAAATCCATATCCTTTATTAAGTTGTTTTTTTAATGCAGATAGAAAGTCCGAGGTTCTACGATTTTGCCTTCACAGTAAAGGGTGGTCGTAAAGAGACAGAGCAGAGCTTGGATCTCGATTACTGAAAACATAGCTACTGAATTTATGTCACAAACTTAAAATTATAGCTTACAACAAATATCTCAATTAATCCATTTGAAAAATCCCTAGAGAGATCGGTTATAAGAAACTATATAAAGCTCTAACAGTAAGTGAATCAAGGAGAAGCAAAATATCTAAGAATTTCCGGTGTGTTAAAATCAAAGTAATAGAAAATCATTGAGGTAGATCAGTAAATCAAGCAGTATACAAGGTCCAATTAAATAAATAAAAAAATAAATAATGCTGGACAATTCACACAGCATTATCTAGCCCCAAGCTAAGCAGAGCTTGTGTTATGGGTACTAGATAACTGATATACTTAATACAATACACTACATAGATAGATATTTTTTATTATACATAGAAAACACCCAGACCAACAGAACAAATTTCTGCAGATCGTACACAAATTTGTTCTGAGGCGGGAATCGAACCCGCAACCTCCTGCGTCGCAGGCGGACCTTCGCCCGCTGCGCCACAGAGGTCGCCAATTATAGGTAGTATGTGACTTACAACTCTTAAAAGTCAATGTCTTAGACCTAAGATACCCAACCAATATCAGCCTCGATGCCTAAAACGGTTCGAACATTGAAATAAACTAGAGGTAGCTTAAATTGGTTGTTAATTTAGCGTTGTCACACATTTATATCAAATCTGAGATGGATCGGCATTGCCTCGCCTGGTAGTGTAGTTCTCATGGTCAATCCATGGGCTATAGTGACAGCTCATGGAACTTGCATCCATGCAACCCAAAAACTACCCTACTTTTCACAGTCTGACAAATGAAGAGAGTCTATTCTTTAGTTTAGTCTAAGAAATTTACAGTAAATTGTTGTTATTTATTTTTTGTGTACCGTGACGATGCTATTTTACTTTAAATACACAAAAGAGGGTCGAAGTGAACCCGCTTACATTCAAAATAAATTTTCGTGATGATGCTGATTGCTGTGCATTGTGTAGTGTTCGTCGAAAATCGTGCCGTGTGGTGCCGGCTTAGAATTTGCACCACCAAAACACTTCCCGCAGGTGTCGTAAGACGCGGCAAAGGGATATCCAACGGGGGCGCGGAGCAGCACCCCCTGTAAAACAGATCCATCAACGATCTGCGATCCCCAAACCACATACGCTAAATGATTAATGAGTCAATAACGCGTTTATCGTATCGTAAGAGGCCTATCCCCAACAGTGGACTAGTATATAGGCACTTTTTAAGATAATGTACTGAGTATACGACCCGTTATTGCGTATGTGACAACCATTACACGCTTGAAGTACCTATGTCTGTGTAGGTAATGTCAGTAAGCTAGTACAACCAGTAAGTATAAATAAAGCGAAATGTGCGCCTAGTTAGGTCTGTGTTCCACTTAATATCTATTTAAGGACTGTTATGGTGCCCAAATACGTAATTCGTAAAGATGGCTTTTACTCGGAAATTATAACGTTATTTTTACGATGCAGTTGTCTACCGTGGCATAGAGAGCCTGCTGCTATACTGGGCAGGTTTGATTCTTGTAGTTGAACAAAAATGTTGTATACCGTTTTTTTTTCTAATCTAATAATTACTATGCACAGAACACGAAACTGAATGAAATCGATACTTCAAATTAGGATTCTAATACATTTTGCTGTGTGGTGCTGGCTTAGAATTTGCACCACCCCAAATCTTTCCGCGGGTGTCTTAAGAGGCGTCTAAGGGATATCCAATGAGGGTGGGCAAGAGCGCCCCCTGCAGAACAATTCTACCACCAAACTGCGATCCCTATTCCACATGCCCAGCGTGGGTATCATGGGCAACTACCCCTCTTTAGATAAAAGCTTTTAAGGCGCTTATCGGGAGGAAGCCTGCATCCAGAAGTGGACAAATAATGCTGTTGAGGTGAGGGGAGGTGAGGATACATTTTGGAACTGTTTTCAAGACCAAAGCACCTCGGGCTTTGCAATAATAAATTAATTCTATTGTTCAAATGATCCATCAATTGCTTTTTGCGGAGAAACCGAACATTTACATGGCCCACGATGCACATGTGTTTCTGCTGCACCACGTGGCGGCTCTGCGGGTCGCACCGCCGAGTCTGGGCAGTCAATGCGTTTAGAGCCCAGACTAAAGTTCAGATGAGTAACATAGAGAGAATTACATGAGAATGGCCATCCAGCAGTTATAACTTCTGCTAGAGTTGAAGCTATTAAAAACGTTTGGTTTCGTTTGGTGCAGATGCGGACAGGGTGATTAGGGCCCAGGTTTCATTAGTCTAATTACTCCAGCTCCATTACCTAGGTACTAGGGTTTGGGTCCCGGGACGTCTCGTGTCTTGAAGTCCCGGGACTTTTCGTAATTTTAGTTGTCTAGAGTCCCGGGACTTTCGGGTCGAGACTCGAGACGAGACAAGATTGTCGAAATTGTTATGTAATCATTTTTATTTTCAAAGAATTGAAGGAGCCTAGCACCATCTGTTAGTTTAATGAATAATTTCTTGGTCTACTACGTAACTTTCTTTTTGGGGAAACACTCTTTTTCCCCCCCAAACTGGTGACCCCGACGTGGTGTAGTTCGGCCGTTGTCGCCTAGAGGTCGCCTACACCCGGCTATAGGGAATCTAAAAATAGCTAATATCAGACTTAACACGACGATCACCTCCGGGATATAAGTGAAATCTAGGCCAGTTATAAACAGTCCTTGGAAATCATTAGTCTACTGTACCTACTCGTATGTATTAGCGGAAAATACGTGTTAGGTAATACTTGTGGAATCCACTTAGTAATTATCTATTCATGACGCATTGGAGGTTTGAGACTTTCTGGGTTCTTTTGTTTTGTACACAAAAGAAAAACGAAAGCCTTTTGTGAGTTAATGCAATGAGTACAGCTGTTAGAGATTATTGACCCTTAGGTACTATTTTACGTTTTGTTTTCATGTTTGTTTGTATCTACTAGTAAACTTTTGTATAATTTTACAAACAAAGACTCTTGATCAGAAGTCTATGTTTTGTTAGGTTTACCTAGACACAGAGTTCTCAACTGGTTCAATAAGACGTAATCACAGGCAGAAAGCATACCTATCTATATCTACCTACACTAACATCTAAGACAATTCGATGAATATCGGGAGAATATTGAAAGACGTTATATTTGACAATACTTATCTTATCAGCTAAGAAATCGTTAATAATTTAAACTTAGCTTTAAAACAATAAGGATAGCTTTATTCACAAAGAAAATTATAATCTAATAATAGAAATAAACTAGAACTAGTATTTACAATAGCTGTGTGGTGCCGGCTTAGAATTTGCACCATCCCAACTCTTCCCGCGGGTGTTGTAAGAGGCGACTAAGGGATATCCACCGGGGGCGGGCAGCAGCGCTCCCTGTAGAGCAATTCTACCACCAAACTGCGATTCCCAACCCGCATGCCCAGCATGGGGATTATGGACATTACCCACCATGAGATAAAAGCCAATAAGGCGTAAATCAGGGGAAGGCCTGCGTCCAGCAGTGGACCAATACAGGCTGTTGAGGTTTAACATGTCTTGAGATAATAGCTCATTTTTTGAGATAGGTAGATCTTATGGATAAATATATATCTATATATATAAAAGAAAGTCGTGTTAGTAACACTATTTATAACTCAAGAACGGCTGTACCGATATGGCTGAAAATTGGTTGGTGGTTAGCTTAGAGCCAGGAAACGGACATAGGATACTGTTTATCCCGTTCGACAGCGTTCCCGTGTGACTTGACATAAAACGTCAGTCACTATAAAACGTGGTATAACAAAAAAGAATCAGACTTGGAATAACAAAACGTAATGGACGTATGGATGACGTATGGATCCCGGGGTGCCGATTCTGTAGTATATTTAGTATCAGCATTTGCACCCGTGCAAAGCCGGGGCAGGTCGCTAGTTCATGATAAAATCTTCAGATTCGATCAATAAACTTGACAGCCCTAAATTAGCATAAGTCAGGAAGTACGAGTATCGAACCTGCGAAAGAGAATGGTACCTTATTGCCTTGAGGTGAGCCTCGATTTTATGTTAAAGATTATTTGGCATTGATATAGTACATTGCGCCTAATTTGCAAGTATTAAGGCGGCATTTATACAGGGTGCCACGGAACTAGCTTCCGCCCGCGACTTCGCACGCACTTTACAGAAATAAAAAGTAGCCTATTACGTCTCTGGGATACCGTCTACTTCCCTGCCAAATTTCATTTAGATTCGTTCAGCCGTTTAGGCGGAAGAGGTAACAGGCAGACGGACAAAGTTACTTTAGAATTTATAATATCATTACTAGCAGCTGCCCGCGGCTTTTCCGAGATAGTAAGTAACCTACGTCTGTGCCCGGGATATCATCTATGTCCATGCCAAATTTCATTAAGATCCGTTCAGCTATTTAGGCGTGAAAAGGTAACAGACAGATAGACGGACAGTTATGACACTTTCGAATTTATAATATTTAGTATGGTGGGAAGTCCATCTAAAGGATATTGTATGTGTTAAAAAAACATAGACATTCTTGATTATTTTTTAAAAGCTGGCACGGTCATCTTTTGTTTTCTCAAACGCTCCACGCCGAGGTCACGAATTTTGGCCTCCGGTATACGATAAATAAGTTTTAATATAAAACCTTTTTTAAAAACTAGCTTTTAATGCACTGTCATGCAAAATAAACGTGTAACAAAATTTCATATCAATTGAAGATATTTGCTTCCAAATTAAGTTGCAAGATTCCACCCGTACAAACACAGTTATATACATTGCAAGTTAAATAAAAGCTTTTAAAATTTACTATTTATACTGTCACCTTTTGGATGCGAGCGATTATAATAGCTCGCATCCATTGAATGAATAATTATTTATTCATTCTAGATAAAACATGACGATTCTGTTTCTAAATCAATGGTTAAAGCTTTGTCATTATCAAAAAATTCATCTTGTTAACAAACGTACTTTGCCTTGCAGTTATAATTATTTAGGAAATAAAAGTAGTTTTTAACAAAATATGTACTATGCGAAAGTTTTTTTAAACCGGTTAATATTTTGGTTATTTTAAGTATGTACTACAAAAACCAAGATAATTGGTTCACTCAATATATATCCTGATTTTTTGTTTTACTACCGCCTCTAAATGTCCATATTCGAACAAACTTTGACATTTTTTTTCTTTTCAGAAATCGTGTCGCCGCTATGCGTGTTGGAGTCAGATTTTGGGTTCAAAATAAACTGCGCGTTCAAAAAGTCCGGCTTGTTCAGGGTACGGAACCTTGGAGGATTGAAAGCGCATGCTAGCATAGGTGAGTTCATTTTATCTAGCTTTAGCAATGATCCTTTTTTGGTGCTTTACTGTTGAAAAGCACGAACAGTAATAGGCAACTTAACTCATATCAAATTTGGCGCAATAAATAAAAATCTGTAGTTTTTGACTTTAGAGCTCAATATTTATGGATTTCTGATACTAAAATTTATCTATTTTCAATTTAAAAATTAGATTTATTTTTTATTTTGTTCTCTGAAAACGCTGTCTGCCATGTTTTGACGTCATAGCATAGGACTCAACAAATTTCATGATGGGATCATATACGAGTAAAAAACGCTATGTACTCTGTCTATATTTTAAGTATGGCAGAAGCCTTTATTAACAAAGAAAATTATAATATCACTAGCTGCTGCCCGCGGCTTCGCTTGCGTAGTTCCCGTTCCCGTGGTAATTCCGGGATAAAACATAGCCTATGTCCGTCTCCTGGTTCTAAGCTGCCTCCCCACCAATTTTCAGCCAAATCGGTTTAGCCGTTCTTGAGTTATAAATAGTGTAACTAACACGACTTTCTTTTATATATATAGATTAGTATTTACAATTGAAACAATTGAGCTATATTTTTTCAATGATTAACAAATGTCATTTTTTAGATTTCGTGACGTATGACGTCACAGCACAGATAAATATGGCTGACAGCGTTTTCGCCTGTTTACGAAAAGGAGATTTAAAATAAAGTTTTGCGGTTTTCTAGGTCTTAAAAATATAATGGCAATATTTTTTTCTTCTAATTGGACAATAATTCATAATTTAAAACTACTTTAAAAAATAGCCTATATCGATTTCGTTTAGGGGAACCAATTTCGCAGGCGTTTATGTTATGTATTATGTGTGTATGGCGCTATATGCGTTTGATAAGGTAGAAGTTGGAATGGGCAATATTAGGATCCCGATGGACACTGTTCCAAGGAGCAGCATTTCGTTCGAGTATATAACACATGAGAATTGGCCGGTAAGTATATAACGAATATTGGATTGATAGTTGAAGAGAAGGTTTTGATGAAGGTATCAAATCTGGAAGATGCTGCTCAACCTCCTGAAGAGATAGCTGATTCGCCTTTTACTTGGTCCATTGGTAGGGTTGGTCCTAGCTAGATTATAAGTCCTGAGCCCGACATAGCAATCCATAATGACACGAAAACGCCCTGAGAAGATATCTAACAACTGTTATCGACCCATCAATCAACGCAATAACAAAGTATTCTGACAAGTGAAAGTAACAAACCAATTTAGTTTTGTATAGGAAGACACACTGTTCTAATATTTTCTTTGTAACCCCACATTATTGAGAAAGTTGAAAGCAGACGTTTGAGTGAAGGTTTATCGAGATCGAAGTACTTTAAAAACAGATTAAAATCATATGTTTAAAACATCAAGGTGTTAGTGTGGTGTAAATGCACGATTTGACCTTCACATTTTTGGTGGAATAAAGTTGTAGATTTGAAAAATGTAATCGCAAAATTAGAATGGTCATTTAGTAACATACTTAGCTTGTCGATTTTACTTGGGGCAGCACGATTATTTTCAAAGCCGACCTGATTTTTTTTCTATTTTGACTGCAATAATGACTAAAAACGCGTAGAAAATTTATTTATTTATTTATTTGACCATAAAGATATATCATGACAGGAACTTAGCCGTTACATCTCTCGTAATGAATGTCTATAATTCAAATCATGTAACTCTGTCGTTTCTTTATAATGCCTTTCCGGTATCCACAACGGATCGAAGTAAATAAAAATAGCCTTTATTCTCTGACTTTTACAAGTTATTTTAATTTTATATAATAGTTTTATTATTATCTACTAATCTGTTGACTAATTTCTTGACACTGGCTCTAGGTAAGTGAGGTTATCCTTTAACGTAAGCCTCCTCCATTGTGAGCCATTGCACGCGATTTAGGTATGCCCTACGCCATCCCTTAGGCATCTATAGGCCTATTTAAGAAAAAAAAATATTTGGTGGGCTTCGTGTCACTGCGGCCATGATAGGTCTATTGTGATCGCCAATTTGTGTGTCCAGCCTCTAAGCATCGGCGTTCATAATTCGCCACTAACCCTTGCAGCTGCTAGGAACTGAAAAAAATTCTTCGGAGTGAAGTCTCTTAGCTCGTCTGAGCAAAGCAGGTGTTTGCCCAGGTGGATGCTACGTTTTTGCATCCGTGCTCCGCACTCTCCAAGAAGATGGAGACGCGTTTCTTCCGTCTCCTCACAGAATCTGCAGGATTGTGAGTCGCTTAGCCTCAGTTTGAACATGTGCTTGTTGAGGCGACAGTGTCCAGTTAGGGCTCTTGTCATGATGCGATGGTTGCTTCTGCTACCCATAGACCTAAGCGGAGTCGACCTAGGTATACCTATAACGTTTTCTTGTCTGTATAAAAAGTTCCACTATGACGCCCCGACCCCAACGAGGGGAGTTTTGCCATAATCACCACGCATGTTAGACTATTCGTGATCGTGGCTAAGGTGTTAAAAATACACAGAAAAAATAAAAAAATAAATAATGCTGGACAATTCACACAGCATTATCTAGCCCAAAGCTAAGCAGAGCTTGTGTTATGGGTACTAGATAACTGATATACTTAATACAATACACTACATATATATATATAACACAAGCTCTGCTTAGCTTGGGGCTAGATAATGCTGTGTGAATTATCCAGCATTATTTATTTATTTATATTTTTATTATACATAGGAAACATCTGGACAAATGTCTGCAGATCGTATAAACATTTGTCAGGAGGCGGGAATCGAACCCGCAACCTCCTGCGTCGCAGGCGGACCTTCGCTCAAGCAATCGCAAAAGCTGCTGCCTTTTCTCTAGTATATAAAATAGTTATTAAGAAATATAATCTTGAATGTATGAGACGGTAATTTAACACTATGTTTAATTAATTTGTGTCCAAATGGGTTACGGTTATTTTTACACATCTTAACTCAACACTTAGATGAAAACCAGGGTAGGTACATACTACATTGACTCCATTGTAAAGTTAGGAGTTGGAACTAATTCGACTGGTATTTAATTCCAGGATTCAGTCTTGGAGACGAGCTGGGCTTCGAGCAGTCATTGACCAACCTGGACCCGAGTCGCCGAAGATCTGTCAGTTTCAAGAATGGGGCACCGCCTAATCAGCTCACCGATCCAACTAGGGCTAAGCAAGAGGTAATTACCTGACAATTTTACACTACTTATGGACGTATCGGATATATTACTCGCTTGATGATATCTGGTATAACTGTCGCCGCCGGATCGTTTTGTAGAATTTGCCTGTCTGTAGAATGGCTAGGCAAACAAAAAAAGAAACGCTGGTTTGTTGGAAAACCTATTTCATTTTATTCGACGAGATGGCTAAGTGACATTTAGCCATATTGTTAAACATTAACAGCGGTACTACAAAACCAACGTAAACATCGGTCTAACAAGCGTTTAGCTAAACCGTGTCTAACTAAACAGTTACACATGTGTTTAACAGGAGTTTAACTCTCGTTTAAACTATGTCTAAGCCGTGTCTAACTGTAAACCGTCGTAAAATGCAGTTTTGTGCTAACGCTTTTGTTAAACACGCGCTCAACAGATGTCTGACCATTTTGTAATACCGTTCTGATCATTCAAAAATCGGCACGACGCGACGTTTCTCTGAAATGTGCCGTTTTGTAATCCGCCTAGACATACTACAAATGGGCTGATTCTACGACCCAGCAGGTGATATAACCATAGCAATACCTCGGGATGTTCTACCACAGCAAAAATAAATGAAAAATGCCAAAAAAATCTGCTGTTTCTTTCAAAAACAAATCGTAGAGCAAGCGTCACTGAGTCAGTGCTCATTCAATGCAAAACACAACACCCTGTTTTGTTTCATTCTTTGGAACAAGTCTAGAGCACCCTGTACAAACATTATAAATATGTGCTAACATTCAAAAAATGTGCTAAGTATCGTTGAATAATACCGTGCAAACAAGGTCAACATTTTTCCACGGCTTTAATAAAATCTAATGTAATTTTAATCGTAGGAAGTTACACTTACATATTGAAATAAATTACAAGCTTCGATGTCTTTAAATATTCAAGGACTTTTACGAAACTGTTCGTAACTCATTTAGAACACAAAATACTTCGCGGTTAAACAAACCGCAAGGAATCGGGTTTTAACGTTTTAATTTAAATTGTGAAAAACCTGTAGTTAGATAAATGTAGCCATGACTAAGGCTCAATACACTTCGGGATAGCAGCGGCCGGCAGCGACGCGATGAATGAAGCTCAAAAAGCTTAAATGCTCAACAAGGTTCCTTGCATCGCTCCGCCCATAAAAGTAATACTAGTCTTTTATGGAATAAAAATAAATAAATAATGTTGAACAATTCACACAGTATTATCTAGCCCCAAACTAATCACAGCTGGTTCTTGATAACTGATATACTTAATACACTGCATAGATAGATAGTTTTTTTATTTTTTTGTATAGAATAAATCCAGAATACCCTGAACAAATATCTGCAGATCGTACAAACATGTGTCCCGAGGCGGAAATCAAACCCGCGCCCCAGAGTATGTAGGTAGATAAAGCTTAAAATTCTTGACATCAGTTTGACACTGAATGTGCTCCTCTATTGCTGTTATCTAGAATTACATTATAATAAGTACAACCTGTTTTTTAAAGGCAATGATATTAAAGCAATATCTATCGTTCATCGCCTTTAAAAGTTAGCTAGCCATCGCATTTTGTCAGTTGGCTATATTTTTTTAGTAATAGGACATACAAAATCTGTCTATTCCATTCAGCAGTTTTGAGGTGAAGATGCAACAAACGTCGGTCTGAACATTCACATTTATATGTGTAGGTAACAATATTCGTTTTACTCGAATAAATATTGTTATTTATTTTAGTCGAGAGATTTTGATTAATTTCAATGTTCAATTGCAAATACTAGTTCTAATTTAAATAATAGATTCAGGCGTTACTTTGCGGAAATCCATTGTATACTATAAGGATGAAACAATATTTAGTAACAACAATTAATCAATAGCGGAATTGTTACTGAATATTGTTTCATCCTTATAGTATAGTTCTAATTTGTTTATTTTCTTTGGTTGTAATGTTCTTGATTAAGAAATTAAAAGAAAAAAAATAACTGTAACCATCGATTGAGGTATTTTAAGATTGAAGGTTCAAACGAATCTAAACGATGTGATTGTAGCCATTGGTGGCTAAGAATAGAGGCACCATAAATCAAAATGATCTAGGATTACGTTTAATAACTTCTAATTCACACCCAATCGAAATATATATCCAAATTGCACAATTTAATGACCAATTTAGGCCTTTACTAGATATTTTATCATCGCACAAAGCAGCGGATTTATCCCAATGTCTACCACATCTTAACCTTATGTGAGTCATGGTGATAAAACTTGAAAATGTTCCGAGTGTAGTAAAAAGCATTGTTACCAAACGTGGCGACTTATAATATATGTTGATGTTGAAGCCTTTTTAAGAAACATAAATTTCTCTACGTTAGGATATGTTCACAGAGCAGGCCGTTTTACGTGCCCGTTTCATCGTATACGTTCATGAGCGTTGAGAGTACCTATTCTAGATCCAGCAATGTGTGAACTGGCTTATAAAACTTCATCCGTCATCACCGAATAAAAACGTATACGATAAAACGGGCTGCAGGCCCGTTTTATGGAAAGGACTGTTGTGAGAACACTACTACTACACTTAGATTATGTCCTGTGATAAGAAACTACCAAACTAAAGAAAATGGTTTAATGGAAAATTAAACTACACTTAAATAAAACCCTTTAGTGACTAACCCGCAAATTGTGACTAGGCCTAGGCTGTAAATAAATAATTTGTAGAACATAAAACTATCACCATCAGCAGACTTTGATACCCATTCCTACATTTGCCATTTGCCCGTCTTCGTCAGTCTTGGACACGGGGAACAGATTTCGTCAGTGGACGTCCCCAATTTACAAGCCTTTGTCTCAACATAAAGCTATGTACTCTATAACCTACTTGGTAAACTGATTTCGATCTTTATTATTTCAGAAACGCGGCAAACAGAACCGCATCATGATGAACCCGGTTTCCGCACCGGTCAACCGCCCCAACCAAGCCGCAATGGACAAACTCTCCACGCTGCACCGAAGAGCCTCCAGCACCATGCAACCAATCATCGTCGGACCTACCGTTGAAGCACCCTCCACCATCTCCAGATCATCAATGGCCAACCAACCGCGCGCCGCCCCAACCGCAACCCTTGCCAAACCGATGCGCATGGGGATTCCCGCCTTCAGACCCTTACCACCCAAAGAAGACACGCTCAAAGTCGTCCCGATAACAGCCAAATACGCGCCACTCCAAGTCCCCCAGTCAAAAGGACCCGGCCTCGCCTTCCAAAGTGAGATACATCCACAATCACACAATCAAATATCAAAAATGGTGTCACAGATGACCGCGATACAATACGGTCAGCCTAGAATCACCCCCGCTCCTATCATAGTCGAACAGTTTTACACTCCCATCAACCAATTCATGCCTATGCCCACACCTCTATCACCACCACCGACGATCAACCCACACTTCACTCCCATAGGTTTGCAAGTCATACCCGCGCCTGTATTCAAACAAATAAACACCCGACCATCCTTTCTAGATCCCGTACCCCACCAAGTCCACGATCTAGCGACCTACGCGTACAATACCAAAAAAGCAGACGATTACAATACCATAACCGGCTACAGTGATGATACCGCGCTCAAATTCAGCAAAGATGACATCAATTCCAAGATAGCAGAGATCGCTAAAGCAGGGAACATTTCGATGGAGGCGGTAGAAGCTGCGATCGCCTTGCGGCAACAGCAGCTGTTGAGTAAATACGCGAGTCTACCAGTGTCAACGAGCTCATCTACAACAACGACGACGGTGAAGCCGATGGTGTTTGAGCCGGAAACAGAACCAGAGATCGTGCTGCCAACGCAGAAACCAAAGAGGTAAGTACTTTCATAAACATTCATCTCTGAGTTGACATCTAACTAGAAACCCTCTTCCTCCTGTATATGGCCGGCGAGCCCAACAATCCACACACACGCCGACCCCATTCTTCCGTCACCTTTCCTCCCCCCAATTAGGACACAGACTGGACAGACACAGGTGAAACCGCAAATGTCGACCTCTGTGCCCAGATGGGCATTATCGCCCCATACTACCAGTTCTTCAGGTACCTATGGTAAAGAAATTGGTTGGACTAACTTCTACAATATTACCAATATTCTGCTTACTTTGTGGTGTGACTATACGATGCTGTCTGTTAAAAGCTGTTCGTTATTGTAATTATTGCAATTTCAGAATTTCTTAATGATTAAGTTGATATGCCCCATAGAGCCCTCTCTTCAGCTTGCCGCACCCATCTATTTTCGAAATTATGTACATACATCTATTATTGTGGTACTACTTGGGAAAGCTTGGTATGAGAAAAGTCCGTTTCCATTTTAAATCATAGCCCTATTAGAACCACCACTGCCAGCAGGTTTTTTTCTAACCAAGCTTCTCCAAGTAGTACCACAGTATTAGAAAATAGAGATTACGTGTTTTCGAAAATTGCTGGATACGGTAAGCTGAACACTGAAGCCTAATTCTCTTAACCAATCGCTTTACTATAATAATTTATCGTCTCAGAATCGTCACACCGAATCCTCAGCTGAAAGAACCTCTAGATATTGCGTGCGCTGATATTTGCGAAGAGACCAATCTACCTATATCAATAGAATTATTTTAACCTAGACACTTTTGACGTGCATATCGCATCTTTAGTTTCTTTCAGCTAAGGTAGAAAACGAAATTGTGTAATTCTGTAAAGATACCACTGTCATAGAGTTTAGTAGAATATGGACCCGCCTGGCTGCTTTGACGCTCACTAGGAGAGGTCCATGTCTAGCAGTGGACTACGATCATCATGACCATTGGTCTTAAACATCCATGAAGGATGGTTTTCTTGAAGATGGTTGACTTTTAAGGCCTATACGCGAACCGCAGATGCGGCCGCAATATTGACAAACGTTCGTCCCGGTAAATGGTGGTCTGCAGCAACTGCTTCAGCGCGTTGATGTCTCAATCCTCACTTTTCTGACAACTCTTGAAGCCACGCTTCGTCATGAACGACAATTCCGTCATTTAAGGTTTTTGCCATCTTTACGGTCCGCCGATTCTTCCTCCCAGTTCGACGGATCTATTGTAAAGGCCAGCATATCACGCTTTGCTGAATGCTTGAAACGGAGTCTCGGTCTTCCAACAGGTCTTTTGGCGTCAGCTACCACCCCAGTAGTGCCTGAAGGGGTTTACGAGACGACGGCATACAGAACACGTGCCCAAGCCAACGCAGGAGGCGCGGCGCGGCGCTGTTTCAACATTTAATGCTATTTTGCAGTTTCGCAGTTTCAAACACCTTCTCAGAATTCAATTTTAAAAGTTCTTTATTAAATAAAAATAGTAGACAGTACATTTCCAGTGTGCGTTTAAATACCTAGAAACAATACATCATAAAACATTTACAGCGTTTTATAAGCCTATGGCTTCTTAAAACTTTTGAGCGATTAACTAGTAAATAAGTTATTTAATAATTCAAATTATTAGAGCTATCAACAAGATTTTACTTCCATATTACTCTGGGGCTTATGTAATCTTTAAATCTAGATTACATTTTTACGAATGTAAAAACAAAGGGACATTGTCAACGTTATGGATAAAATAAGGTTTGGGTGATGAGCGATAAATGATTTAATGTAAAACAACTAAGTATTATACTTTGTTGTTTCTCAGAAACACCTGGTCTAGGCCGATGATAATGATGTCGAAAACCATTTGGTCGTGTGACTATTTAATAAATAAATTTTACTCTATTCGTTCTAAAACACGTTTCACAGAGCACCAACAACCGGCAAAGTGATGAACGCGCCGCGAGAATACTACCCTGTAGGCTATGAGAAGAACTTCGACGATCAGTTCCAGTCCAAAGTAGAACTGCCGGACACCAGCTTCCATTGTGGAGATCAGAAGTACTTCCCAGGACTGTATGGCGATGAGAGCTTGGGATGTATGGTAAGTGGAACCTAATATAAATAAATAAATAAATAATGCTGGACAATCCACACAGCACCATCTAACCTCAAAGTAAGCTACTCAAAGCTTGTGTTATGTTATGGGTACTAGATAACTGATATATTTAATAGATTATATGTATACATAGATATATATTTTATCTATTATACATAGAAAACACCCAGACCAACAGAACAAATTTCTGCAGATCGTACACAAATTAGTTCCGAGGCGGGAAACAAACCCGCAACCTCTTGCGTCGCAGGCGGACTCTCGCCCGCTGCGCCACTGAGACCGTCACTTATTGTGTGAGAACGTAAATACAGGATTTCAACTCTCGCGCAGAAGATTCAAGAACTTTCGGGGTTATTATATTATCAATTGTCTCTGCGTTATAAAATGAGTAAAACTAGCGGAAAATTAAATCATAAACCATTATCTACGACAGCACTAGTTTAGAAAAGTATTGTTAGTGTTGTTCCTAAAATTTATAACAAACTAGCTGCGCCCCGTGGCTTCAACTGCGTGGAAATTTATGTGTCCAACTTTCTTATTTTCTTGTTTCATAAGTACATTCTCCTGACTTACTGAACATTCTCATAACAATGACAACAAAAAGAAATAGCGATATTGGTCCAGCCGTTCACGCGTGATGCCGTGACCAAGGGAAAAAGGAATTAATTTTAAATATTTATAGATTACCTAAACTGTATAGAAAACTGAATTACCAAAAACAGAAATTTAATAATAATAAACAATGCCGGACAATTCACACAGCGTTATCTAGCCCCAAGCTAAGCAGAGCGATATAAATATTATTAATATGAAAATGTTATTATAAAGAGCAAGTTTTAATGATAAATCGTAATGCATACCGTAACCGGTCAAGCATGTTGTTTCTCATATATTTATTGTTACCTGTTTGTTTGTACACATGTTTTGACAAATAAAAATATCTTTATCTTTGATGTGATGATGAACCAATCATAAACCTAACTTCGATCAATGTTCCCATTAAATGGATCGAAGTTTATAGCAACAACACAGCTACACATCTTTGTATGTTTAGTTGTTTGGATCTTCGTTACCTCTTCACTCCAAAATTACTGAACGGATCGGGCTGATATTTGGCTATGTGGTAGTTCTAGGCCTGGACGAAGACTTTCTCGGAAAAATGATTACAAAGCCGCAGGCAACTAGTTGTAAATAACATTTTATCTTAATTCCAGGTATTTCACGTTTGCGCGTTAACCGACGACGGCCTAGTCATGAAGTCTTTCCTTTGCCCCGAATCCACTCTCTTCGACCAGACCATCCTCAAGTGTAACTGGTGGTTCTACGTCGACTGCAAGAATACCCGCAAGTTGTATGACACCAATATACCAGTCTCCAAGAGCTACCAGCTCATGAAGGCGTTGACTTTCTTCAGTTCTTATAAGAAAGAGATGGACGACGGTGAGTTGAATCATCATCTTCATCAGTGTATATTAGTCCACTGCTTTAAATAGGCCTACCCTAATGAGCGCCATAGCGCCCTGTCTTGCGAGTTGAGTAATCTTAAGTATATCAAGCAGCACTTTGATCATAATTTTGTTGATGATAGAAGCTGAAGACAAAACGCCTATCTCAAAAGCATTCTAAATTGTGAGAGTGTTTTTAGAAGTAGAAGCTTTCAAGTCTGGCTTACCCGGATTAAGCTTTTTCAGTGACGACTTGTCTCAGTGACCTTTAGACAGAGTTCGAAAAATCTCGATACAAATCTATAAGCATGACTTTGTGCATTCGTTTTTCTCACTATGTTTGTTATTGTGAAGTTCCACAAAGTTTTTTATGACTTTTAATTTATTTTAGTCAATGTTGCTATAATTTTCTCAAATTATTTGTTTACGTTATTTCCAGGCCGCCCGACCAACCCCGAAGATGTCCATGGAGTCAAAGAAGCCATAACACTTCTGGAAAACCAAGACAGCTCCAAACAAGAATCGAACTCTAACATTCAAATCATCACCCCACAACCTATCATCGTTGACGAAAGAAGCAATCACAAAATGGAATACACAACTGAACAAACTCCTATCTATAGAGAGAACAGAAATATAAATAACACCAGAATTAGAAATAACATTCAGAAAAATACAGAAGCTAAGACACAGCGTTCTCAAGAAACTTCTTCAGAACACAAAAATTTCTCAAGCAAAGCCAACACGAACAGAACCTCTAATGAGGAATCTTTCGAAGTAAGAGATAGAACTCATAGAAGACGTATGAAGTTGAGATACAGCAATGCTACCACTACAAAACCTACTCCTAAACTTACTACAACTAAAATAACTACTACTACTACTACTAGTAAACCTAGATCAACAGAAACAACTACTGTAAAGATTATAGAACAAACAAATCGTCCTGTTGTCTTATCTCCTCTAGTAGAAATAATAAAACAAGAAATACAACCCATAGAAGACATTCAACAAATTAAACAAGAGAAACTAATAGATCAATTAGAGACTTCGTACAAAATAGATCCAGCCAGCTTAGAAAATATTAAACTACCTGAAGTAAAAAGGTTCTACAGATCAAGCGCCGAAAAAGTAGACAAAGAAATGACCGTTATTAATAACGAGAAGGTGCAAATAATAAGACCTACGCCAATGGCTAGATTAGTAGGACAATACGCAACCCCTTTAGCAGTAATAGAGAAACTAGACGAAGCTATACTAGGAAAGCAGAACAACCAAGAAACAACACATTCATTAAATACCCAAGCGCAAATAGCATCGAGGTCCGAGAGTATAAGAAGGAAAAAAGAAACAGTAGCAATAGTAACGCCAGAAAGACGCTTAAGTCCAATAGAGAAAACGTAGTCAAAATTTAATATTTTAGCCAATAATTTAGTGTCATAATTCCTCATTTATTTATTTCTTCAATGTACGATAGTATTTGCTCAATGGCTTAGTCTAGTTGTTCAGTCAAGTGATATTATGGTGTATGCTTAGAGTAGTATTAAAATAAACTTTCTAATTTCTATAAATCAGCTATTTATTTTATTTCCTGATATAATTTTACGAACATTATCTTAACGCGAGCCTATTAAAAACTATACTTTACTTAAAACTTTAAATGTGATTTGTAGGCGTACCTCCCCCCCCTCCCCCCCCCCCCGGGGGGTTCGTGGCTCTGACTGAAAGGGTGTGTATATGTATAATTGCACCCAGAGCCATTTGTTAACACAAATTCTTTTTATGAATGGACATTTTTAGACTATTTGTCATTTTTCATAATTGGATATTAGTCGTGCAAAGGAAAAAAGACAAGTATTTAATTCCGGCAATATTTTATTAACATGTTCGACATAATATGTAGATTGTTTTTTTTAGAAATAGAGGATAAATTACTATGTTTTACTGATTTGTCACTAACATCAAATTTTTCTATAACTTTTTGGGTTTTTTTCTATTTGCCTGATTCAAACACTTGAGAAATTTCTCGCAAAATAAAGGTCCACTTACTATCGCAAGGGCCGCGATTATCGCACAGGTACAACTCATGCAAATCATGGTAGTGAAAAAGTACAGACAAGGAATAAATTAAAGTATTAAATCAAAAATATATAAACAATTTTCAATTTAGGCACTTCACTTGATAATAATCATAACATTTCTACAACCAAAAGAACTTTCAAAGATCCTTAGAGATGCTTCTCGTATAAATTTGATAGAAAATTTGACGATAAAGAAAAAAGGAACAACGGCTCTACTCAAATGATTTGGAATGGACAGCAACAGATGTAGATCATTTAATTGATGAGGTTCAATAGCGCATACCGCAATCTGGGCATTTGGGTTCTACAGGGCAGGTGCACTTCCTTACGAGGACAGTCTTCGCACACATAGGCACGCAGATAAACAAACTTGCTGCGGTGAAAATGCTCAGCAGAGTAAAGGTAAAGCAAACCATTCATACACCATTCAAATAGATCCGATTTGTCTTCCTAAGCGTCTGCAACAAAAAACGTAAGAATGGTTTGTTTGCCAGGTTAAAATGATTAAGTCTAATTGGAAACTCAGATTTGGAATATTTTTATGGTAGGTAATAAAGGTTATATATACGTTTTATAAACTTCACCATTTATTTGTTGTTCTCATTCGCTATGGAGTTGGGTCAATGTTGGTTTTATAATATTTTTGTTTGACAATATTTTTTAACTTGAAAATGTCCTCGTGCTCACGATGACCAATAAGCAATAGGTAGGTAATACTTTTGTAAAATTCAGAAAAATAACACAATTAACAATAACGATTTCTTGCACGTTTTTGGGAGGAGTATGATGAGCTATACAAAATATTCAAAATTACTCAATAGCAACACTACAACTACGTCCTACTCCTACATCACAGATTAAAGAAATCTACAAAACCTACATACGACAAACTCAATGAACAAACGAACAGTAGTTTTGTCTGGTTACTTCTGTATAAAGCCTACATGCTTTATAATAATTATTAACCAAGTAGTCAAGTGGAGCAAAGGAAATGATCGTAGCCAGCATATCCAAACACAAACACTTATAATTTCTGGGATTAGTAGAAAGATAAAATAAATATAGCATCAATAGCGAAATCAAAGTATCACTTACAAAAGAATAACAACAATATGACACATAAATAAACACTTAGCTTGGTATTACATCGTAAAGATGGGAAAGGCAATTTTATAAGTAAGAATGAAGCGGTCACTTTAAAATGTAGATAGGTAATACTTTTAGGCCAGAACGTAATACAACAAGTCAACAGTAGTATTTAAACCCACAAATAATTTTATGGAGGCCCTCAAACACTGATTTAGCTTCTCTGACCAAACTCGATTAAACCAAACAGTAAAGGCATCAAAATGTTTAATGTCGGAATACACATTTTGCTAAGAATGGACATAAAAAAATTATGACCTAGACACTGCTTTTTCAAATATATCATTCATTTTTTTATAACTGTGGTGAAGTTACCTATTTTAAATCAGGGTATCCCCATAATTTGGAGGTATTTAATCTATTTCTATCATTTACCATATAAACGTGTCTTTCTAAAAAGCAACAGGAAAAGTAAACTTATAAAACTAGCTCTGCACATAGTACCTTCCGATGTAGAATACAAAAGACAAATCTATTCAGCAATAATAATATATTAAATTGTTACAAATAAGGGTATTTCATGCACAATTACTTAAAAATCATTGTTTATTTTTTCTTCGATTTAAATAAACAACTAAGACATTTTTCGCAAACTATGGGGCAGCCTGCTATAGCCAGCGCTGCTATTATAGCACAAGAGTAACCCATGCAAATCATTTTGAAAAAAATCTATTAATTGCCTTACAATTTACAAATAAGAATTAAAATTTTAACGTATCAAACAAATTATATATGAAAATATTATTCTAATACTAAAATAATTTTATGAAAAAGGAGAGAAAACGTTTATCTTAGATTTTGGTAAATTAATTATTAATGAATATCAATTTTCATATTTCAATTTAGAAACTCTTAAATTTATAGATATTAAAGATACGTTTTGTTAGGCATGCTTTGTTGAAATATGAAAGGCTCGTGCCCTTTTCTTTCTAGAAATATTTTTCCCAATGCGCACTTGGATCACCAAACATGCGGGAAAAAATGCCACTGCGTCTGTAACAAAAACGATAGAAGTTTTTTGTTTACAAATTTATATTGCAATTTAAAATAGCTCAGATTTGGAACATTTTTAAATAAATACAACAGGTTGTTTTGCCCTTAGAAGATATCAATTTATTACTCAAAATGCGTTGAAATTTACAGAAAATACAAGGAGATACACAGATCCTTTGAAGAACTTAAACTTTATGAAATAATTATTAATTAGAATTTAGATCATTATCATCTCGAGACATGTGAACTTCTAAATCCTACTTATTAAAAATGTTTTTAAAATAAAAAACATTTGTGTCAATTGTGATGTCGCCAAAAATAAACTAAACTAATTTAAGGGGACTAAAAATGTTGTCGTCCTTTTCTTTACGATTTAAATAAAGAGATGGCATTTTATGGTTTTGTCAAAATAGTATAGTTTTGGCGAGACCTGAATTGACACCATTACCTATTGAGAAGTTTCGTGGGGCACCTTCGATGAACATTGATAGATAGTAAGGAACCTAAATTTAACACCAGTAAGCTCGTGAACATAGCCGTTTTGAGAAGGTTTGCGGTGTTTCAAACTGCAGTGATATGTATGATGGTAAAAGGTCTTAGATAGTTAAACTATTACTTGCTTGTTCAAAGTTACCCATCTCTTTCTTTTTCAATAGGTAGATGAATGTAAGTAACTGTTGTTTCTAGCTAACTTGATAAGATCTATTCATTTAATTTGATCAACTCCGTAACTATAGGTAGGTACTATATCAAATGAAAAATTATACCCATTCACCAAAAAACAAAAGAACCTGCTCTTTGAACTAACTCAATTCTAGCATTAAATCATAACCCAGTATTAATTTGTTGAACAAGATAAAAGGTGGTATGCAAATAAGTAGATAGATAGATAAATCATTTATTTGCTTCAGCAACACACACAGTTGGTACATAGGTATGGTTATAAACATTTGACAGAAAATATAATGAGATGAGCTGACAAGGAAAAAAAGAATAAAAAAGTAATAGAATAAAATAAGTAGCACAAATTATAAAAAAAACTCATAGGCAGGTAAAGTGTGTGCTTCAGCCCAACAAAAAGGCAATAACTCAGCGCATAGATTGTTGGTACTAAATCCAGTTTAACTCACAGAGAAAATAATAACACTAGCAGCTCCAAAACTAGACAAACATGTACATGAGCACCGTTACAGTGACTATCGATACCTTCAACTACTACATTTAAGACAAATTAAAAACCATAACAATTAATGCAACCCAAAAGCAACTGCAATATAATTTTATCATTTCAAGCAGAAAACGAGATGATAAGACGCGCATCAGGGGATGTCATGTCCAGCTGTGGACTGGTAAAGGCTGTTGATGTGAGTGACCAAGTGATGATGGTGGAGAAGAAAAGAAAAAAGAAATAGATGCAACAACATAGAACAAATATACAAACGCGAACTTAGTACTTAGTGGGTCAAATATACGAGAAGAAGAAATGACTATAGAACAAACACTTAAAGATGAATGTAATATCCAAGTACAAATAGCAAAAAAACAAAGGTCTCAAGGTTAAAGCTAATTTTACAGCACTAAAAAGTTGTCTCTTATCTATCGAAATTAAAAAGATTGCATCATTTGCAGTGTCTGTAATGATCCCGCTATCACTATACTTTTACGCATTTATTACCTTTCTGTCAGTTCGACTGACAACCAAAGGTCTTGCCCTTGCCGATTAGATTTTTTATGACAGTAGATTTTGTTAACAAAGAAGTTGTAAGTATTTTTGCACAAAATTTGCATAATTTTACAGACATACTCAGGTGTCCAAATGACTTTATTTTTTGAATCTAAATATTTATCAGAAAAAATAGTATTATATATTTCAGACTTAGATTAAACCCTTCGCTCAAACTAAGTTCGAAACTTGTAATGTAGACGTGAGGGCTCTTTACCTCGGCAATAACTTTCTTATGATGAAGCACAATAACTTAGTAGTGATTGGCAAAGCGCGCAATAAATTGTGGGTAGATGGGACTCATTTGCCGCATGCTTAATATTTCTGAAAACAGCTTTACATTTTCTGATTCTTGGTATCTGTAACTTAGTATGGGCCTCGTAGGTCATCGTGGCGTCAATCGTAATAACAAGATACTTAATATTAACACAACATTCAAGGGAAGCGCAGTTGGTGCAGTTTAGTGTAGGCGTTCGTAAGAAATTCGCACTATGAGCTCAGGGTTGGTGAGAAGGAATTGTGAAATCTGGTTTCGTAGATGTTTTAGATAGAACGCATTATATTTCGTTTTTACCAAAATGTAATCCCCCTTAATGCAGTTAGCATTAAGGGGGATTACATTTTGGTAAATCACTTTAGCTATAAAACCGCCCTGTGCCTTTTTGTATACCTTCTCCCAGCTTGTGTCTTAGAACAAGAGCACCGTGTCGTCTGCAAATGCGATTAGTTTTCCAGAATCTTATTCAGTTTGACAGATGCCATTAATATAGGTAAAGAATAACGTTGGTCCTCAAAAGCTTCCCTGCGGAATTCCGTAAGTAACCAGCGTGTCTCTAGATATAAAATTTGACATTTTATCACGTTGGCTTCTATAACACAAATAGCTCTTCAATAAGTAGAGTTTTTTGCCGTGGATACCAAGGTTATGCAGCTTCTATAAAAATAGCAAGGCATATTTTCTTTGCGTTCAGAGCTCCAATGATGTAGTCGTTAAGTTCCGTTACGTTATGTCCGTACGAAATGGCATTATGTTATACATTTGCATTGAGGAGTTCTTATCCTTATGGTGTTATTTGACTGGTCGTTGTTTTTAACCTTCAAGGTAACGTATTTGATTACATTAAGAGACACCAGGTTAAATTCCAACCATTTCATAACTTTTGAAAACCCTTCATAAGCAAGTTTTTTAGTTTCTATCCAAGTTTCCCCACTGAAAATTATAGCTATATCATCTAAGTTATTATTGTAGCATTTTGTATGAGACTATCAATTTAGATGTTGAACAGCGGCGGGCCAAACATGCTGCCCTGCGTAACGCCATAGGATACCGGCTCCTCAATACTTATGTCTGAGTAAATCCTAACAGACTGCGATATTCCCCTATTTATTCAATTTTTCTTGACAGAAGCGGGATAGAGACATTGTTAAATGCTTACGAAATTTATTATTATATTAACATAAAAAATTACTAAGTACCTCTGTAAATTGTTTGCATTTTATAAACTGAATATACCGCATATTAAAAATACTAAGTAGAAGCAAATAAAAAGTGAAAGTAAAAGCTACTATTTTTGTTAAAGGTGCTTATAATATTTAGCAAGGAAAGTCAAATCTATTTACAGCGATAATTTATTTTATAATTTATTCGTTTCCAAACAAGCATGATAAACAATAGGGTATTCAGTATTTGTATGCAAGACAAAAATATTACAAAGTTTTGATAATATTCATGTCAGGTAGGGTATGGCAATAGATAGGGTATAAATAGAAATGTTGATAAAATTTTGTATTATGGATATGCTACATATTTATTTCTTTTTTTTATTATAACGTAGCCATTCTCACATAACTAATCAAGGACCGACTACAATTAAACCCGCAGCGGTAAGAGCACATGTACAGTACATCGTTTTTTTTTTTTTTTATTGGTAATGGTCAAGCGTTTGGCCACCAACTCACTTAAAGTAAGTGAAGATGTGGCCTAAGATGGAGCACGCTTTCCCAGAAGGAACTTATTTACCCTAGACTTGAAGACTCCAAGATTATACTCTAACGGGAAAACAGACGCAGGAAGCTCATTCCACTCTTTGGCCGTGCATATTAAAAAAGTAGAGGAGAATTTTTTGGTTCGACACTGTGGTATGTCGACCAGGTACGGGTGGTATTTTTCAGTGCGTCTGCTGGTCCTATGGTAGAAGGGAGAAGATGGGATAAGGTCGTGCAATGCCTGCGCACAATCACCAAAGTGGTACTTGTAGAACATCGACAGTCTGGCGACGCGCCGTCTGTGATCGAGGCTTTGAAGATTGGCCTCTGCAAGAGAATCGTCGCCGATAAGTCTAAAAGCGCGTCTTTCAATCGAGTCGAGGGCCTCAAGCTGGTATTTAGCCGAGCCATCCCAAAGGTGGCAGCAGTACTCCATGCAAGTTCGGACCTGTGCTTTATATAGATTAAGAAGCTGTCCCGGTGTGAAGTATCGCCGAACCCTAGCCAGGATGCTAAGCTTCATAGCAGCAAATTTGGCCTTCGACTCGATATGGGAGCCAAAATTTAAATTCGAGCTAAGCTCTACGCCCAGTAGGTTCAGACTGTCAGTGATCTGAAGCGCAGCATCACAAAAAGTGGGCACAGGATTAAAATGTGTTTTCTTTGCCGAGAACACACACGCCTGCGTTTTGGATGCGTTGAACCGCACAAGGTTTGCGTCACCCCATTCAGACACTAACCTCAGTTTGCTGTTCAAACGTTCTACCATCTCAATGCGGAGTTTTTGGATTTTATCCGCACTATCACGTGGACTGGCAAAGTATCTATCAGCAACTGTGCTATCATCAGCGTACCCAAAGATACCGGGTTTTAGCAAGTCGTTAATGTGCAACAAGAATAAGGTTGCTGATAGAACAGACCCTTGAGGTACCCCAGCATTGATAGCGAATAGATCGGAGGAGCAGCCGTTTACGACTACTCGAATCGATCTTTCCCTCAAGAAATCAGAGATCCACTTGATTAGATTGGACGCTAGACCGTATGAAGAAAGCTTGCTTATGAGACCTTTATGCCAAACTCTATCGAAAGCCTTGGAAATGTCCAGAGAGACCGCAAGAGCTTCGCCGTGTTTTTCCATGGCTTCACTCCAGATATGAGTAGCATACGCTAGAAGATCACCTGTGGATCGTTTTCGGCGAAAGCCGTATTGATGTTCACTTAGGAGGTCATTATTTTCTAGGTATGCTAGGAGTTTGAAGTTGAGCACACGCTCCATGGTCTTACAGATCGTTAAGCCTGATCAATTGATCATGTAAAATAAAAGGTCAAGTGCGAGTCGGACTCGTGGTCAACGGGAGGTAAGTACCTACCATGTTCATGGCGAGAATCAAAAATATTTTATATAATTATAATAAACTACAAATGTACGGTTTTTTTGGATTTTTACCTTTATTTGTGCAATAAAACCTTGCTTCTTGCCTAATTAAAACGTTAAGTGCAAGTTGGACTCGTGCACCGAGGGTTCCGATTAATTATAAGACCTTGCTTCTTGCGAAATTTTACGATTCTAAGTCAAAAAAATTGATTTTTGTGTATTATCTATAAATTTACGGTTTTCGCATTTTTCCCTTTACTTGTGCTATAAGACCTTGCTTTTTGCCAAATTTTATGGTTCTACGTCAACGGGAAGTACCCTTTAGACTTAGTGTGCATGCGAGTCCCATGGAAATTTCAAAATATTCGGACATTGACATAAAAGTTTAACTTATATCACGGCGCCAAAAGGTTACAGATTTGAGTATTTGATGTTAATTTCAACTTAAAACCTCCACGCGTTCCTGAAAAAAGGGGGTTGACTGACGGATAGACAGACACAAACGGACAACAAAGTGATCCTATAATGGTTCCTTTTTTCCTTTTGAGGTACGGAACCCTAAAAACATCGTACCACGATAAACACCAACATAAACCAGTTAGGTAAGTAGATTATCTTTAAAATGTTAACTACCTACCTAGGTACATGTTTCGAAATTAAGACCTACTTGTCACTTTTAATACGGCTTCATCATACGGTTCCAAATAAGGTAGGAAAAGCTAAGTTAATTCTATGCCAGGCGACTAAAACCAGAATAGCCTCTAATAAGTTATTACGGAAAGAAAACTAAATTTCTCCTTTTATTCGATTTATTTAAAACTCAATCACAAAAATTTTAACATGTTTTTACCTTTATACATCTTAAAATCCGTTCAACAATGAATGGTCCACAAGAAATTATAGCAGCAGCCGTACATGCGGCAAAAAATGACACACAGACCATTTTAATAATCCAAAACTAACTTTAACCGAGAGAAATGACTAAAAATGGGATCACATCACATATGCTGTAAGTTTTCAATAAGAAACTATGCCTCCTATACCTGGAACAAATCAAACATAAGTGAAGCTACTTGTTGGAAAGGAAAAGCTTAAGGAGTATAGTATGCCAAATCATTGGAAGTTAATCAAATAAACGTAAGCAACGAAGCATGGAGATGGACATGTGCGACCGCTGAACACTACGATAAGGGTTCTGATATAACTTAGTACAAACGAAATAATAAAAGTGAAATACCTACCTATGATTCTATATATCTCAAGGTATGAATGAAGTCTCCGTCACTCACTTGTGATTATTTTAAAGAAAAACATTCAACGGCTTGGCACAAGATTGTACCGTTGTCATATAAGTTATTTTATTTCTTTGATTAGCTTCCGGATCTGCTCAGTGCTTCATCTCTACGTTGTTTTCTTGCGCAGCAGGAAACACGCTCGATAATAACCGGTGCCACGAATATGACCAAAAATACAGTCAACCAAACGCCGCCGCCACAAACCATTTTCTTTCAAAGCAATGAGAATAGTTTATCGTATAATTTGATAAAAATGATTTGCTTACAAAATTATCATAAATATTTTCATTCAAATCTGCTTTTATTTGTAAGCAATCGAAGTAAATGACTAAAGTCTTCAAGCTTCTAGCTTATAATCATTTTATTCCTTTTCTTATAATCTGGTAAGAAGACCAGATGACACCATGAGACCTGAAACAAAAGACGCAGTTCATTGGGAAAAATTGGATTTATATCACAATAAAAGAAAACATTTACCTGTGATTTAAATATTTTGTGAATTCTCTGAAGCAGTATTGTCCTTTGAAACACTGAGTGAAGAAAATCTAGCGTTGAATGTAACGGGCGGTCCGCGCGATAAATGTATCAAAAATCATACACAAATAGAAGTCAGACAAGATCATTAGGGACAAGATATGACCGGAATGTCACGCAAAATAAATCATACTGTTTAAATAGAAAGGATAATCGGCGTATTGACGTCAAAATTAACATCCGTAATGATAAAAGAAATTTCGGACCTAGTACCTGTAACCTAGTACCTGTATTTGATCCGATACTTTGAGAGATACCTGATACTGCATGCCTATCTATTTTTACAAAAAAATGTTCCAAATCAAAGCTTCCTATGTTACTATGCAATGGAATATTATAAAAGTCCACACAAAGCACAAATAAAAGTAGGTACTACCTATAGCTAAAATAATGTGCTATACTTTTTTTTTTGCTTGGGATAGCTTAAGTTATATGGAAAGCTTTATCAGTAGGTATTATAATTTGTGCCTTAGCGTGGACGAGGAAAACAACCAAGAGAAGAGGTATAAATACTAGATACTTACGCAAATCTTCCAAAGGTTTGGCCCTCCAATGCTCAGTCAAATCCGATGAGTGTCAAATTAAACACCAAAGGATAATCCTGAGAGTAAGATTATCCTAGCCACATTCCAGAGTAATTTCACACTCATTATAGCTAAATATAAAAATTAAATTTATAATCACATGTAATTTTTCTTAGTTTTCATTTGCATTGACAATGTAATTTTCGAAATTAGAAAAATAATTATTTATTTTGACGTTTAATATTTGGCAGAAAAGAAATGAGGTTGCTTTCTTCTTTTCTTTGAGTTTACTAATGGCTGTCCTTTAACAAAAATACAAGGCCTTCTTATGTATACTTCATCTCTTTCTTATGTATAACTCCATCATCATCATCAGCCTATGTTAGTCCACTGCTGGACATGGGCCGTCCCTAATGAGCGCCTCAGCGCCATGTCTTCAGCTTGCCGCATCCAGCATCTGCCTGCAGCAGATTGGCAAGTGTAGTGAACCATAGCCTTTTTAGGGTTCCGTAAAACAAAAGGAAATAAGGAACCCTTATACATTCACTATGTTATTATACATACTTTTTAATAAATAAATAAATAAATGTTGTCCGTCTGTCTGTCCGTCTATCCGTCTGTCAACCCTCTCAGGAACGCGTGGGGGCATCGAGTTGAAATTAACATCAAATACTCAAGTCCGTAACTTCTTGGAGTCGTGATATAAATAAAACTTCTAAGTCAACGCAATCAAAAGTTACAGCCGGTTATGTCCGATTATTTTGAAATTTCCAAGGGAATCACATGCACACAAAACTTATAGGCCAAGAACCCCATAGACCAAGAATCATGAAATTCGGCAGGAAGGTCGTATGGGACAAGTAAAGGGAAAAATCCAAAAATTGAAAATTTGTAGTTTATTCACAAAAAAAGTACTTTTGATACTCGCCATGGACCAAAACGTAAAGGGTAATTATTTTCTATTGACCTAGAAACATAAAAATTGGCAAGAAGCATAAATGAAGGAAAAAATCTGAAAACCATAATTTGCAGTTTATTCACAAAAAAGATTTTTGACTATCGCTATGTACCTACCAATACCTACAGTGTACCTCACAGGGGAACCAATTTCCCGTTCACCAAGAATAATATGGCAAGAGGGAAGGTCTTTCTATTATACGGAACCCTCTGTGCACGAGTCCGAATCGCACTTGACGTTTAATTTGAAATTGGTGTGGCATGTTAAGTAAAGATAAGGTACCTAGCTAAAATAATCATCTAAAAAAAAAAAATAAGTTTTCTTGGCGATTAACAATAACTTAGGAATACATGCTTCTACTATAAACGAATAAACGGCGAGCGAAGCGAGCTTAGAAAAGTCTCAAAGGCCCACTTGCGCCAGGGTAGGTTAACACGGTTAACTCAGAGCTAAATACTACTTTGGAGTTAAAATCGAATTATTTCTTGTACCACCAAGAGTAAATACTGAAATTTTTAATTCCTTTTAAACAACGCGTGCAAAGCCACGGACAGAAACTAGTTAGAAAATAATCAACAGTCAATATAATGCGACTAAGAACCACAGTCGTTTCACATCTGACATGAAGGAATAGACTTATTCAAATTACTGGTGAGCGAGAGAGAGCAGTACACTTAAATCATTCGGCATTCGTCCTATTATGTTTGGCCGGATGTAAAAGAATGAATGAACATGATATTAACCTCGGGTTGGTTGACTCTGGGTTAATTTCCACTGGTGCAATATAAACTGTGATCTGAAAATTTAAAACATTAACACCGAGTTAGGAAGCCTCGAGTTATATATTTAACTCCAAGTTTTGGCACATGCAGGCCTAAAGCGATAACACTATCTACATCGATTGATTTTTTTATCATACAGAGAAAAACATCCAGTACACCGAAACAAATATCTGCAGATCGGCAGCGGATCAGCAGGCGGGAATCGAACCCACAACCTCCTCAGCGCAGGCGGAACTTCGCCCACCGCACCACAGAGGTCGTCGTAAGAGAGTTCCATAAGCTTATAGGAATAACTGCAGCGAGATTGGTGCGGCGAGGGTGTCAAGCTCTCTGACAAGAGGGACGTTAAACTTTATTTAGCGCCCCTTGCCACCTGATACTCACACACACGAGTGACCACTTCACACGCTCTACTCTAGGGTTTCACATGAAGCCAACAAAACTCAAACACTTAATGTCTGGTATAGTGGTATATGGTATACGGTCTGGTATATGGTTTTTGTGGAGTGATTCTTTGTAAGTATTCTCTGGCTGTGTGATTGAGTAGTCGTTGTCACCCCTGGGGCCTGGGGCGGACCAGCTTGGTACAGTTGGTGCCCGGAGCGGACCGCTCCCAGACCACCCTTTACGCCGTCACTGGAGCACTGGACCATTCACAGAACGCCAAGACATTACAGTGTTGTTTGAGTACTAACTACAGAATGTAGATGAACTATAGTGGTGGCTTTTTATAATTTTTTTGTTGATCCTGTTGTGACTTCCTTCTACCGCCCCGTGACCACGATAACAAAAGGTACGCGATAAATACCCGATTACATATCTACATCATTAACTATCCTTTTAGCGGATTTGTTGTTTTATGGCGTTCTGAAAAACAAATGGTCATCTTTGTCTATCCTATATCATATATTCATTAAACAGTTTGGCCTCTTTTCCTATAGGTGTGCTCTCTAACAATGAAACCTATGCTTCCGGAATACATTCCTTAGGTAGATGCAGATATTGCGATATGTATATTTTCATTTGGGAATATAAACTAGCTTCGTTGCTTTTCCTTTTTTTTTTGGTTTCGAGATCGAAGATCGGTTTCGAAACCCTTAAAGTCTCGCTTTGTCTGTCCTTTTTCCCTCCTTAATAACTCAGCAACTAGGTAGGTGCAGTGCGACCAAGAGTAGATAATAAATGAGGGCGCTGCTGTCGTTAAGATGGCAACACGAATACTAGCAGGTACGCAAACGGTCTTGATCCTTGCGTTTAGCAATAAAATTTTGTTGAAAACGAGGATGTCAATAGGTACAAATCCGACCAAAAATAGTAGAAATTAATTAACAAGGAACGAAAATTTAGTGTAAACTGGCAACCCTTTATGAATATTGTTTATAGACTTAATTAATTTACGATTACAAAAGTAATCTCATATTCTTCTTGTTATCGTAATCATTTATTCTTAAAATAATAGATATAATTTAGCATAACTAGTTTACTGGTACCACATTTTAAAATAATCTAATAAAATATCATAATCAACAAAATAGGTACCTAGTAAGTAGGTACATTTTTTCTGTTTGCGTACAAATTGAAATCGTCCAATTGTTATGAGGTCTTCCATTTGTTTTTTCTGCAGGAGTTTTGTATATATATATTTTTGTTCGAATATTGTGACACTTTTGGAGTGCCAGATCTTGTTTTCTCATGGATCATGCATGACCGTTACCAAATATGTTGAAGTGGGTTTTCGGAGTAGGGGCCGTTATTAGCCGTAGTTACCTTATGCCACATTAGCAGTTGTCAGTCTTAGTTAAGAAACAAACTAAAAAAAACAAGAAGGTTCAAAGCTTCGACAAAACTCTTTATCGAGTGAAATCAGAAAAAAAATACCCGACTACCAACGGATGGACAAAGAGCCTGCGACCGGTTTGGCGGTTTGTCATTGTGTAAAATCTGAGAGTTTTTCTGCGTATGCACACAGGTAAGAACGATCACCGATTATGAAGTTTGGGTCATAGTAGCTTTGGAAGATTTTGACTTGTTAAATTTGCACATTAGCCGTGTGGTGCCGGCATAAAATTGAACCAACCAATTCCTCCCGTGGGTGTCGTAAGAGGCGACTAAGGGAAACACAAACACCGGGGGGCGGGCAGCAGCGCCCCCTGCAGAACAACTGCACCAAACTGCGATCCCCAATCCGCATGTCCAGCGTGGGGATTACGGGCATTGCCGCCCAATGAATCAAAAAGCCAAAAAATGGCCCCCAGTTCCCGGCCGCCTCGCTATTCCTGACCATGGTAGCGGCCACGTAACGGCGGGGCAGGGGGTGCTAGGAGTCCCCGGGCTACATTAAGCTACCATTCATTGCTCTGACCCTGGCGACGTTTAACGGACGAACAATGAGGCTGGCCCATCATCTAGCGCAGTTGGAAGTGGAGTTAGAGAATATTTTAATGGCATGTTCTGGGGTTATGTGAAGTCCGTAGAGAGGGGGAGGACACCGTAACTCTAGACTCAGGCCATCTTCTCTACTTTCGCGAGGGTGATAAAACATCCCAGGGTGCCGTAGGGTTCCTCCTAAATAAGGCCCTCACAAACAACGTTCAAGAAATCTCCAGTGTGTCGAACAGGGTAGCGTACCTATTGCCAGACATTTTGTATCGTCTCTTCTTGCCTTTTAAACTTGTAAAAAAAGAACATCCGTCATTAGACGACCTCCGTGGCGCAGCGGGCAAAGGTCCGCCTGCGACGCAGGAGGTTGTGGGTTCGATTCCCGCCTCAGAACAAATTTGTGTACGATCTGCAGATATTTGTTCCGTTGGTGTTTTCTATGTATAATAAAAAATATCTATCTATGTAGTGTAGGTATTGTATTAAGTATATCAGTTATCTAGTACCCTTAACACAAGCTCTGCTTAGCTTGGGGCTTGATAATGCTGTGTGAATTGTCCAGCATTATTTATATTTATTGTACCTACTAAACTTAAAGTTTTGCGGGATAAATAACTCTTGATTTTTTTATGAGTCCACTTTGAGATCATTGTCTATACTATACAATAGTGTTACCCGTTCTTCCGTAGAAATGAAGCATTTTCCCGCGTAAAAAGTAGCCTATGTTCATCAGGAATTCGGAGCCTATTCAATACAAACAATCAAACAAACAAACAATCAAATCTTTCCTCTTTATAATACTCTCATCCCCCGCTAAGGTCTTTGAACGTATGTTGCACACGGAAATTTACAGGCAGGTGGACCAACTTATCTGCAATGAGCAGCATGGCTTTCGGAAAAGGAGGTCAGTTAATACCAATTTGTTAACAGCTGTTCAGTACATATCTGCCCGGATGGATAATGGAAGCCAGGTGGATGTGATGTATTTTGACTTTCGTAAGGCCTTTGATAGAGTTAATAATGATGTACTACTTGCAAAATTGAGCGCCATAGGTTTTGCACCAGGACTGCTTAGGCTCGTAGCTGACTACCTTCGTAATAGGCAACAGGTTGTGAGGTTGGGAGTGTATGAGTCTGGCCCATACCACACGCGCTCCGGAGTTGGTCAGGGATCTATCCTCGGACCTCTACTATTCATCCTCATGATTAATGATATTCCGTCTGTAGTACAACATGCAAAATGTTTATTGTATGCTGATGATTTGAAGTTGATTTCAGAAGTAAGGTCCGTGGATGACTGCCTGAACCTCCAGAGTGATGTGAATGCGGTTTATGACTGGAGTGTTGCAAATAAAATGGAATTTAATCCATCAAAATGCTACACTATGACTTTCAGTCGGAAAAGGCAGCCTATCAGCTTCCTGTACAAACTTAAAACTGACTCTATCACCAGGTGCACACGTATCAAGGATTTAGGCGTCACCTTTGATCAGAAGTTAACTTTCAATGACCACATCACCAGTGTGGCAAAAGAATCCTACCAGAGGTTGGGCTTTGTGTTGCGAAACTGTCGGGATTTACAAAGTGAAAGGGTAATAAAATTAATTTTCAGTGCCTTAGTCCGCAGTAAACTCGAAGCCAGTTCGTGTATATGGCACCCGCACGAAAGCACCTATGCTCTTCTTCTTGAAAAGGTGCAAAAAGCTTTTCTCCGATTCCTATATAAGCACCTTTTCGGGTACTACCCTTTCATGTATCCAACTCGGTACCTGTTGGGCTGCCTAGGTTATAACAGTCTAGAGGTCAGAAGAGCAAACAACCAAATCTCTATCATGCTGAAGATTCTTCGAGGCAAGATTGACGCCCCGGACGTCAACGATGCGCTCCTGCAGCTTTACGTCCCAGACAACTACCTTCGTGGTAGGAATCATAGGCTTTTTGCGGTGCCGTACTGCCGAACTGTTGCTCACGCGCAATCTCCAATTCCACGTACGCTCTCATCACTCAATGCCCTCTTGGATGCGAACCCTGAATGCGATCTATTTGCGGATGGATGGAATTTACTGACATTAAATTGCCTGACTTTTTGCGAGTTAGGTACCTACTAGATAGAATTATTTATATGAATATAGGTATACATGATAAATTAGATCTCTTTTATATACAATATTTACTTTGACTTTAATTGAATTTGTTATTTTATTTTTATTGTTTTATTCATCAGCTGACATAAATTTTTATTATTATTATTATTATTTTTATAAGAAATTTATAAGTATTAGATAATATATATTGATTTTATTTTTGAATTATATAAAATGTAACATTTAATTATTCGTGTATGACTAGTGTAATTAGAATAGTAATTCTGTACTAAGTCAATAAATAAATAAATAAATAAAATAAATAAATTTATACTGTTAGTATAGACTACAAATGTCCGGTTTTCGGATTTTCCCCTTAATTTGTGATATAAGACATTGCTTCTTGCAAAGTTTTATGAATCTAGGTCAACGGGAAGTACCCTATAGGTTTTGGTCCAGAGCGAGAAACAAGTATTTTTTTGTGAAATAATTATAAATTTACGGTCTTTGGATTTTTCCCTTTCTTTGTACTATGAGACCTTGCTTCTTGCCAAGTTTTATGATTCTAGGTCTATGGGAAGTACCTTATAGGTTTTGGTGTATGGCGAGAATCAAAATTATTTTATTAAGGGAATTACAAATATTAAATTTTCGGATATTTCCCTTTACTTGTGCTATAAGATCTTGCTTCTTGCCAAATTTTATGATTTTAAGTCTACGAAAAGTACCCTATAGGTTTTGTATGCATGTGATTCCCTTGGTAATTTTCAAATATTCGGACATTAACGGCTGTTAACTTTTGATTGCTTTGACTTAGAAGTTTTACTTATATCACTGTGCCAAAAGGTTACGGACTTGAGTATTTGGTGTTAATATCAACTAAATACCACTTGGTGGGTTGACAGACGGACAAACAGACAGATAAGCGGACAACAAAGTGATCCTATGGTGGTTCCTATTTTCCTTTTGAGGTACGGAACCCTAAAAACATGGTACCACGATACGGTGCAGATGGCACAAAAGCGCTGCAAGAGCATTATAAATTATTATGGCGCTGTTACGCCACCTTTGTAGAGCCATTATAAATTTATAAGCTACATTTACCACCACCTTAGACCAATTGTAGAGCTTAATAGCTCCATAATTTGGGCCTATTTGGCGCTACAAGAGCGCTTTAACCAGATCAAATCAAATCAAAAACTCTTTATCTCCATAAATACAATAAAATTTACACTTAGAAAAGGTCAAACGTTTAAACTAAACACTGACTCGGAAATAAAGTGATATTTTTCATTTCTGTCGCTTCGGTATGTAGACCAAAGTAAAGAAGCGACGAAGAAACCTTCTGTCTGTTAGTTGTTACTTTTCGAGTTGGAGCAATACCTGTCCCAAGCTTTTTTATCTTCTAGATAATCTGAAATTTTATAGTAAGCCTTTTTGCACAGCAAGGTTTTTACAATTTGTTTGAATTTATTTACTGATAATTTTTGCAACTCACTAGGAGTTTTGTTGTAGAAGCATATACATTGCCCTATAAAAGATACATTAATTTTGTGTAGCCTAGTTGTGGGCACAGCGAGTTAATGTTTATTTCTGGTATTAAAATTATGTTTATCACTATTTTTAGGGAACCGATTTATATTTCTATGAGTGTACAACAAGTTTTCATAAATATATTGACATGGTACTTAATATTATATCCGTTTATAGATCTCCTATATTTCTTACTATTGGAGCCGATGCCGTAACGAAAATCCTCTATCCGGCTACTTTACAGCTTGTTAGAGCCCTAGTGTGCTAAATGGGAGGGATGCCAGGCGACTAAAGTCAGAATAGCTACTCAAAAGATTATATGAAAAGAAAACTAAATTTCACCTTTCATTCGATTTATTTAAGACTCAATCACAAAAATATTAACATTTCTTTTTCTTCATACATCTGAAAACCCGTTCAAAAATGAAAGGTCCACAAGAAATAATAACAGCAGCCGTACATGCGGTAAAAAATGTCAAACAAACCATTTTAATAATCCAAAATTAACTTTAACCGAGAGAAATTACAAAAAATAGGATCACATCACATAAGCTGTAAGTTTTCAACAAGAAACTATGCCTCCTATACCTGAAACAAATCAAACATAAGTGAAGCTACTTGTTGGAAACGAATCTTAAAGAGTATAGTACTATGCTTAGAGGCTTACAGTGAAAGTTTCATCATCATCATCATCAGCCTAAAAGTTAAACTTAAATCAGTGAAAGTTTAATCAAATAACAGTAAGCAAAGAAGTATGGAGATAGACAAGTGCGACCGCTGAACACTACGTTAAGGCTTCTGATATAACTTAGTACAAACGAAATAATAAAAGTGAATTACCTACCTATGATTATATATATCTCAAGGTATGAATGAAGTTTCCGTCACTCGCTTGTGACTATTTTTAAAGAAAAACATTCAACGGCTTGGCACAAGATTGTACCGTTCTCATATAAGTTATTTTATTTCTTTGAATAACTTCCGGATTTGCTCAATGCTTGATGCTTTCATGCGCAGCAGGAAATACGTTCGACAATAACCGGTGCCACGAATACGACCAAAAATACAGTCAACCATACACCGCCGCCACAAACCATTTTCTTTCAAAGCAATGAGAATTGTTTATCGTATAATTTGATAAAAATGATTTGCTTACAAAATTATCATAAATATTTTCATTCAAATCTGCTTTTATTTGTAAGCATCGAAGTAAATGATTAAAATCTTCACGCTTCTAGCTTATAATCATTTTTTTTCTTTTCTTATAATCTAGTTGGAAGAGCAGATGACACCATGAGACCTGAAACAAAAGACGCAGATCATTGGGAAAAATTGGATTTATATCACAATAAAAGAAAACATTTACCTGTGATTTAAATATTTTGTGAATTCTCTGAAGCAGTTTTGTCCTTTGAAACACTAGGTGAAGAAAATCGAGCGTTGAATGTAGCAGGCGGTCCACGCGATAAATGTTATCAAAAACTATACACAATATCGAAGTTAGAAAAGATCATTAAGAACAAAATAGGACCGGAATATCACGCAAAAAATCAGACTTTATAAATAGAAAGGATAATAGGCGTATTGACGTCACAATTTAAATCCGTAATGATAAAAGAAATTTCAAACCTAGTAGGTACCTATATACCTTTGATCCGATACTTAATCTGAGACATCCCTACCTGATACTGCATGCCTATCCATTTTTACAAAAAATGTTCCAAATCAAAGCTTCCTATGTTACTAAGCAATAGAATAATATAAATGTCCACACAAAGCACAAATAAAAGTACCTAAAGCTAAAATAATATGTGCTTTACTTTATTTTTTTTGCTTGGGATAGCTTAAGTTATATTGAAAGCTTTATCAGTAGGTATTATAATTTGTGCCTTAACGTGGACGAGGAAAACAACCAAGAGAAGAGGTATAAATACTAGATACTTACGCAAATCTTCCAAAGGTTTGGCCCTCCAATGCTCAGTCAAATCCGATGAGTGTCAAATTAAACACCAAAGGATAATCCTGAGAGTAAGATTATCCTAGCCACATTCCAGAGTAATTTCACACTCATTATAGCTAAATATAAAAATTAAATTTATAATCACATGTAATTTTTCTTAGTTTTCATTTGCATTGACAGTGGTGTCAATTCAGGATGCACACAAAACTTAACTAAACTATACTAAAATTTTAGCATTTTTAAACGCCGACGGAAAAAGAGAGGGGCGTTATAAGTTTTACGTGTCTGTCTGTGTACCTGTGTATTGTCTGTGGTATCGAAGCTCCCAAACGGATGAACCGAGTTTCGTTTAGGTTTTTTGTGTCTTAGATAATTTATCATGAAAATCTGTCGGAGGGTTTTTAAAATTTTTCATTTTTGGCCACAAATATTTATACCTAGTTTAGAACCTTCAAAATCTATTCACACGGTTTTAGAATAGTTTTAAAATGATTAGGCTCCTAAATTTGATTTCGACATTTTTTAATTGAATTGAAGGTGTTGCCAGTAAGATTTTTTATAAACTACCTACCTACTAGAAATTAGCAATTGGGATCAAGAACGTACGAAATAACTACATTTTCAAATGAATGAAATTACCGCTTTTAATTTCTGTATGCATGCATAGATACGTTTAGTGCGGCAAGTTTAGGTTGCCAGAAAATTGGTTATCCAATCTGCATCTTGCATTATTGGATGATTTTGTGGTGAAAATAAAAAGAATTAAAAATAAACCGCCAAGTGTGAGTCGACACGCACACGAGGGGTTCCGTTCCGTAAGAAATAGGCAACTTTTTCAAAGAACATAAAATTTTCACTTGTTTCGAATAAGTGAAACCGCCTATAAATTTCCAACTTTATTATTTTTTAAAATTTGCCTTTTTTATTATATTTGAGAAAACCTGTTTTATTACGTTTGAAGTGTTACTTATTAATAGAAAGTTTCATATGTCCCCTCTTCTCTTCTTGTGGTTCAAGACATACAGCCTTGATAAACGAAGAGAAAAAAAAACAAAAAAATAATGGTTTTTGTATAGAAGCCCTTTTTATTTTGAATTTTTACCTACTGTATTTTAATATTTGCTGTTATGGCTGGACAAGAAATACACTTTCTCTAAAAGTTTCAACTGTCTACCTCTTACGGTTCATGAGATAGAGCCCTCTGACAGACGGATGGACGGACGGACGGACAGCTGAGGGAGGCTCTGTAATAGAGTTCCGTTTTCACCCTTCGGGTACCCTTGAAACACCATAGGTAGACACATGAAACTTTCTTTAAACAAATTATGACACTTCAACTGTGATAAAAACAAATAGATAGGTAATAACATAAAATAAAGTTGAAAATTTAAAGTGGTCTCCAAACACGTACAAATTTGATATTTGAAAAAGTTGCCTTATTTTCACGGTACGGAACCCTTCGTGTGCGAGTCGTCTCACACTTGGCGGTTTTTGTTTACACTCCAAAATATACCTAGTCAGCTATTTACCTACTTATATTAAAATAAGTTTTTTTTGTAATTATGTATTGCATTTCTAAGAAATCGACTTTGACGGGACTTGAACCCGCATCCTTCCCTCAGTACGGGAATGTGAAGATTTTCGACTCCTGCGTCACTTGACCTCGCGGTGTAGTTGGTCAGCACATTCCCCTACCTGGGAAGGATGCGGGTTCAAGTCCCGTCGAAGTCGAAATTTTTTGCGATATAATTTGATTTCTTATGTAAAATTAGTTCAGATAGATCTAAAACCCGTAGATAGTTACAGGGTCTAGACTGTTATCTATGATAGTCCTGTTCACTTGCGTTTTTGTAGGTAGGTATGTGTTACTAAGTAGTCTTTTATTTTATTTCATTAGTAGTGTACTGTAGTGTCTAATAAATAATTTTCTTTCTTCTTTCTTTCTTATCTACGTTTAAGGCATTCACTGTCCAGCCTCGGCGATGCGACCTGCAAGGGCGCGCCGCAGCCGCTACACGGGGCTGGAGAAGATCATCTGGGTATTAAGAAAAAAATAAAAATAACCAATTTCGCGCATCGGCTTGCGCGGGAAAGAGCCATACCTAATAATTTGGCTTTTGAAAACCTTTGATTTTATTTCATTCCGCTTATCATTATTATGTTACTAGTAGGTAATAATTTATTAAATTATTAAGAACTCATACTGACAAAGCTAGGCAGCGTTTTCTTTCAATTATTTTTGTAAATATTTATAAAAATATCGTCAAATCAAAGCTACATGAACTGCCGCCATACCAACTATATTTAGTAGGCAACGTTTTACCGTGTTTTAAACTAAACTGTTTATCGTCGAATTTAGTAAAAATCTGTCACTTAAGTCAACAGAATAGGTAGGTACGTAAAGCGGTATCTAAACTAAATTGAGTGACTAAAATAGAGTTTAGTCCTGTCAAACTATAAATTAGTTTGCGCTAAAATGGCATCATCTGAATAGCAAGCAACGTCCTAATATGGTTCTGTTTTACAAATTTAGTTTAGTTTAGGCTAGATTGTGACATCAGAATTGATACCAGTGTAATTTTCGAAATTAGAAAATTAAATATTTATTTTGAAGTTTAATACGAGTATTTGTCAGAAAAGAGGTTACTTTCTTCTTTTTGATTTTCTCATTCAGTTTACTGATGGCTGTTTTTTTAACAAAAGTACAAGGCCTTCTTATGTACTTCATCATCATCATCATTAGCCTATGTTAGTCCACTGCTGGACATAGGCCTCCCCTAATGAGCGCCATAGCACCCTGTCTTCAGCTTGTCGCATCCAGCATCTGCCTGCACCACTTTGGCAAGTGTAGTAAACCGTAGCCTTTTTTTAAAATTGTGTGGCATGTTGAGCAAAGACAAGGTAGCCAAGATACCTAAGAAAAAAATTGTTTTCTTGGCGATTATCAACAACGTCCTACTACAGAATAAACAGCGAGCAAAGCGAGCCTGAAAACGTCTCTGAAGCGAAATTATTGAGGCATTTTTGCGGGCTGTTACATTACATACTAATAAAAAAATATAAATAATGCTGGACAATTAACACAGCATTATCTAGCCCCAAGCTAAGCAGAACTTGCTTGTGTTATGGGTACTAGATAACTGATTTACATTATAACACTACCTACATTGATAGATTTTTTTTATCATACAGAAATAAACATCCAGAATACCGAAACAAATATCTGCAGATCGTACAAACATTTGTCCACACAGACGGGAAACTTACCCGCAACCTCCTGCGTTGCAGGCGGACCTTCGCCCGCCGCGGCACAGAGGTCGTCGTACAAGAGTTCCATATACTTATACTAACTACAAGCGGAGCGAGATTGCTGCGACGGGGGTGGCAAGCTCTCTGACGAGAGGGACGAAAAAACTTTATTTAGCGCCCCTTGCCACCTGATACTCACACACACGAGTGACCGTTTCACACGCTCTACTCTAGGGTTTCACATGAAGCCAACAAAACTCAAACACTTAATGTCTGGCATAGTGGTATATGGTATACGGTCTGGTATATGGTTTTTGTGGAGTGATTCTTCTGTAAGTATTCTCTGGCTGTGTGAGTGAGTAGTCGTTGTCACCCCTGGGGCCTGGGGCGGACCAGCTTGGTACAGCTGGTGCCCGGAGCAGACCGCTGCCTGACCTCCCTATATGCCGCCACTGGAGCACTGGACAATTCACAGAACGCCAAGATATTACAGTGTTTCTGACAGCAAACGGGTGTGATGATGATGAACTGGAAGACTAGCACGAGTAGTTTCGGATATAGGTCCATTTCAAGTTTGACAGCTGTCATCGAAAATGTTTACTTCGTTCCTACCTTTCGTTTGAGTCATGAACTGGAAGCCTAGCACGATCAGTTTCGGCTTTGACACCAGCTGTCATTGGAAATGCAAAAGTTTGTTTGTTTTGACTCTGACGTTTGTTGTCATTTTTCGTCTCTAGATCGCTATGCTTTTGATGTTTTTGGATCATTTATACCAAATAAAACATAATTATTATTAATCGCTACTTAGGAGTTTAATTTATATTTCTATTTATTCCCCTTCTTTTATTGTGATGTGTGAATTTTGTTATATTGATTCCATTTAATAATTAATTACATAATTTTAAAAACATAGGTAATCGATTTTAATCAGCCATAATTTATAAAGTTTTTGTTGATTTTCTCTACGCCGCAGCAGATTGCACTCCGCGAAAAAAGCGAGATCGTCGTGAAGGAAATTCAGGTGCGGTTGCCTTAACAAGAATCGACGTTAAGGGAATCGACGTAGTGGAGGACATCAGCGTGCTAGGAATAATTCGAAAACCAAATGTATAACGGCCTTAACGCGCGTGAACCATCAGCTGGTCAATTCAGATGTTTTCGTAAGTGTGTCACTCTTATTTTATTACTAATCAAAATCAAGCCAATGCGTTGCAGAAATAATATGAGTGATACACTTTCGAACATCTGCATCGACTAAAAAGTCCTTCTATTCAAGTGTGATTGATAAATCCGAACGCGCTTGAATAGAAGTACGGATGTACTGGTAGATACCACTGGTAGATGCCACGGGCATAGCTAGTAACTACAATAAAACTTCATCCAGTTCGATAAAAAACGAATTTATTTTACTGACTAAACCAACCAGAACTTCTTTTTTTACAACATGGATTCCTGCAAGGCATCGAGAATTTATTGGGGGCTCCTTCAGTGGCACACGCACATTTGGGCATAAATATTTCGATCATGAGCGGACAGCAGGCTATGAGACTCGCTGCTACTATTGCCGTCATGTAAGACATACATACAATCATTGTTCTACTTCTTGAGGCACTTGATAAGTTTGTTAATTTCAAACTGTTTGTAGCAGACTGGTACGCAAGCTAGGAGAGTAGCAGAGGCGATGAGCGCACATAGGGAGAGGCAAATCATCTTGTGAAGTAGACACGTCGAGTGACAAAAACGACGGTGTCTCTCTTCTGGATTCTGGAACAAGTAGGTGCAAAGAATGTATCATGGATTAAGCTGGGTAATATAAACAAAGATTTGTTTTTACCTAATTTATACCGAGGAAGTATATGCAAATTTACCTCCCTTCTTACATTCTTAATTTTTTTATTTCTTAATTCTTAATTTTTTTACATTCTTAATCGCAGGTTTTTAAAAAAAATTATGTTGACTTAAGTGTTATTTTAGAACCTAAACTATTTACCCACCAAATTTAATCTTAATCTAAATATTATGAGAACATATTAGAATAAAAATGTATACAACACCATCCTACAAGAAAAATGTTATAAAATGTACCTAAGGTCTGAATGTACCTAAGAAGCAGCATGGCGTCCTGCCGTAAAACAGTTTTTACTAGTACCTACGGAGGACCGTCACTTTACTAAGGTCCTGGTACTGATGATATCAAACCAAATAATTAAATACTTAGTAGTAGACATAGAATAGGTAATTCGTGTTATTTTCTTGTTATTTTTTCTTATTATTTTAGTCTTAAACAAACCTACCAATAACCTGTGATTACCTTAAGTCGCTACTCCGACCCAAATCAGCACCCCCACCTATTTTATCTTATAATTATGTTAAACTAAGGAATTCCTAAAAATCGTTTGGGCAGTTTGTCCTACCTATCATAAGCTTTTTTTAATTCCTCTATAAAATGTTATTTTGTATAATGTTGGCAGAGATGCGAAGTTGCTCTTTTTTGCCACCATGGTGGCCAAAAACAGCAACTTCGCAACTCTGCTTAATGTTTATAAAATAAAACATTTACAGAGGCATTTACAAAGCTTATGATAGGTAGCAAAACTCCTCAATCGATTTTTAGAAATTCCTAAGTTTAACATAATTATAAGATAAAATAGGTGGGGGCGCTGATTTTGTCGGGGTAGCGACTTAACCTTGATCTGCCACTTGAATGTAATCGAATTAAAACTTTAATAATTTGAAGTTTGTTGGTTTGTAAGGTTGCGTGACTCGTCGAAGAATACAGAAAAAAAATCTAAGTTAATATTCAACAGTATATGTACCTACTTCTAAATTATGCTTCTAACTTCTAATAGGGCATGCATTACAACTGGTGTATGCTACAAAATCAATAAATATTATTTTTTTATAAATGTCAGAAAACCAGAGTTACTTCAACAATATCTACTTCTAAATTATGCTTAAAAAGCATGCTCTACAATAGTGTATGCTAAAAAATCATTAAAATATTACCTTCAAGGAACTTAGGCGTATAGGCAGGTACCTTTTTATTTTCATAAACCTATAAAAATCTGTTTCGAGGCACTTCTTACCCCAACTATAGGCAACTCAACGAGCTATCAACTTTGGAAATGAGACGCATAATTTGGCCGAAAATACAGGGTTTTTTGGATTTTCACATAAAATTTATAGCCATAACTTTTTTTCAGTGACAGTTTGTTTTTCTTCTCTGAATTGTCATTCTTTTTCAAACGTGAAGAGATCGTATATTTATAAGACGTAAAAAGAATGGTATTATGTTGGATTCTTGTACCATAATATTTACATGGTTCCAACCATAGGCGCCTGCTACACACTCGATAATTATCACGATATTTAACATGATTTTTATCTTGCAATATTTTGGATTGAATCTACATACTACACACTCGATACTAATCTCGTCAGTACAACGGCATTTAAGAATCACGTTAAATATCGTGATAATAATCGAGTGTGTAGCGGGCGCCTTAGAGACATTGATCGAGAGATCAGATTTTAAAATATAAAGCAAAGGGAACCGCTAAAAATTTTTTGCATCGAACACGATTCCTCTCTTCGATTTAGTAGCGGGAGGGGAGGGTTTACCTCCCCTCGTACATCTCAGAAACGGTATGACGCTAACATTCGCAAAATAAATATGTTCCTACGAACCCACACCAGAGCCTCCACACCACAGCAGCGGTGATTTTGAAGCGCTTCTTGTGTCGCGCGATTTGTTGAGATTTTGTAGTGCGATTCCTCTGCGTTTTTGTAAGTGCGATTTCTAGACGCCACGCCCCAAATGCGAAATCGCAGCAGTGTGTAAGAATCGATGCGTCTTAGTACAAAATATACTTACGGCAAACAAATATAGCAATAAATCGCGCGACACAAGACCCGCTTCAAAATCGTGGCTGTGGGGCGGAGGCTTAAGCTGAACGCGCACCTGTACGCGCCGCAGGAGCCGCACGCGCCGGAGTCATCGCATTTTACAAATCTATGTATGAAATAGTATGCAACCCCGCGCACCTATCCATGCCGAACGTTTAGTAAAATCCTCTAGGTATACAGATTCCATCAAAAAACTTCGGCGCGCTCGATGCTTGCGCCGAGTTCGGTGCGGTCGTTGCTTTCGGGAAGAATGACGCCATCCCTATTCATTCAGTGCATCATCGGTTCGCGTGCGCAGTGCACGTTTTGCAAGTATTTGCATATAATGATGAATGACTCACATTAAGTTGCAAGAGTGCAACAACATGAAGCGTTGTACAGCTGCCTAAACTTGTGTGGAGTCATAATAAAATATATAAAAACCCCATATCATCCATTAACATGTCAGGAAATAATGTGTCTGTCCAAACTGTTTTCTTTTTATGATAATATCATGAACCCACACTATTTTTGGTCTTTCATTTTCTCCTTTTCTCATAGATAAAATGCAATCGCCAATAACAGGATAAAGTTCCATAATCCATTACAGTAATAATGATAAATAATCTTATCTCGTTCTCGACTTGATGAATGCGATTCGATGCGTTCGCTGCGTGCGAGGCGCGCTCGATGCTTGTTCCGCGTACGTTGCGAACAAGCGCGCGGGACCATGAGGAAATGACTGCGCCTCCTGCGGCTCTAGCGGCACTAATTCTAATTCTAATTCTGATTGGGGGAACTGAGATCTGCACGGACATCTCGCATGGGAGTGTATTGTGCATTATCCCCCTGCCTAAACAGGCCCTAACCAGCCCAGCTCCTTGAAGTACCGGAGCAGGACTTTTGGTGACTGACAGCTACGTTTCAGTTTTTCCGCGGGTGTGGACGGGGTTGATTCCTCAATGAGACTCTTCAGCCCCGTCTTGTGTCTGACTTCCTCTGTGGCCGTGCAGTGTAATACAACGTGTTCCACAGTCTCTTCTTCTTGGAAGCAGCCACGACACAAGCTGCTGTCTGTGGCTCCAGTCTTAAAAAGATGGTGGTTCAGCTCACAGTGGCCTGTGATGATACCCACCATCGTTCTTAGTGATACCCACCATCGTTCTTAGTGATACCCACCATCGTTCTTAGTCTCTTAGTCTTCTCTAGCGGCACGGACGATATAACAATTTTGTACAAAAGTATTTCAGACTGTAATACTGACTCTAATAAAACCTCATCACAATCCAGAACCAAGTTATTTAAAAAACTTTAACAGAAAATTAACAGAAGTTTGACAATGTCAGCTTGTCAATCGATCTTCAATTGTTTCCCGAAACTGCAAAAATATATAATTTTCATCAGCAAATAACAAAAATAATAATATTATAAATGTAGGGTATCCTAGTGCTAGTGGCAAAGTCTTTGCCGTTATTTATAAGAAGGTATAAAAAGTGTTAATAAATGAGACTTTTGGTGTTGCTGCTTCTGACGACGCCGCTGTGGGGGTTTCCAGAGGGACGAGCGAAGATGCGACCGGGATCGCTGGGGGAACCCCTGGCGCATAAGAATGATAATATAAGAGAAGCTGGAAAGGACTGCAAGGGGAAGTGTGCTACAAGCATAGCTCAGAAAGCAGCTGCCGAAGCGAAAGCGGCGCAGGCGGCGCAGAACGCGGCAGGCGCTCAAGCTGCTCATATGGTATTTTTTTCTATATACCTACCAAAGGGATGAATTATAATAGATCGGGCCGTGCCCGGGGCGTGCCGTGTGCGTGGCCCGGACGGGGCACGGATTTGAAACTTTGCATACATTTTGTATGAAGCAGTTTATATTAACGTTTGTAGACGGGCTCGGACGGGACATGGATTATGCACTGATTAATATAAACTGCTTAATATGTACAAAATGTATATAACGTTTCAAATCCGTGCCCCGTCCGGGCCTCGTACACGGCACGCCCCGGGCACGGCCCGGTCTGTTATAATTCATCTCTAATAGTGACCTGTGGAAGTAGTTACTTGTTCCCTTGTCCAGTGTTGAAGCAGTATGGGCGTCAATGCTGCTAATCAAGGGTGTAATAGTATGTCTAGTGCCTGTACTGATAATAAGTGTGGGCCCAAAGGTAAATAGATTCACCACGACAACAGTAGGTATCACTATCTACGTCACTATATACATCGTATTATAAATGCGACAGTTTGGATGTATGGATGGATGTTTGTTATAGTTCACGTCATGTCGAAAGAACGCTGGCGGTCAAGCTGCGCAGTAGGCGATTTATGGGACTATTTGGTGGTATGCAGGGGGCGCGGGGCGGGCGGGTCACGCGCCGCATGCCTGCCGGTGCGCTATTGGTTCGTCGGTTATTGACATTTGCTTTCCGCGTTGTGTCACGTCACTTTTCTTGTCAAAATACCATCGCGCACAAAAGTTTACGAAATGGTTTTACGTAGAAAAGTGAGAAAAATTAAATCGGACATATTGTTTTATGAAGAGAGACGCAGTAATGCTGTTGATAATTTAAAACAGTTTATGAAACGTTTTCACGTCACCCAAGACGACTTAATGGATGGAGTTGCTACATTACCTAAATTTTTTGTATTTATATTAAACATTCTAAACTGAATCGAACATGTTTTTAATTTTATCTAATATTATTTTCTAATAAACAGTACCAAGCCGCGAACAAAATATTATTTAAAAATAGGCTTAGCAAATTGGCATAGTGCGCGAGGGTACCCATGCGCGAACACACCCCTTCCACTTTCTTCCAGCGTTCTTTTTACGTGAAGCGACCTATACGAAAAGCTGAAAACGCCAAACCGCTTACAAACACGCACGGCGGCTGGCGTTTTGCTTAATTTTATTTCAGTAACACAATGGACTTCGTGCGAACAGCGTGTGTTGTGGCTTTGGGCTAAAAATAAAATTCGAATGCAGCTAACCGCTGTGCGTGCCCAACTGTGAGACACAAAAAAATCGCACGTTTACAAACCGCAAACCAAATGTAGCAAGATGCGTTTTAAAATCAGTCACTGAAGAATTTCGGATGTGTCACATTATTTTGTAATTTCGGACTTGGAATTAAATGTGTGCGTTTAATCGCAGTGCGTGCTCGGTCGTAGCTGCTTGGTCTTAGGTTTCCCTTCAGTAGTCTTTTCATCCAGTGTCTTCAAACTCAACTAGACTCGAATTTTTACTACTTTTGCGAGCTTTAAACTGAAATCGCTTCATCGCGAGTTGATCAAGACATTTTTTTTTACAATTTATGTACCTACAATGAAGTAAAGATTGTGGTATAAAATATAATTTGAAAGGTTATTTTGTTAGCTATCAAATTCTTTTGTTAACATAACCAATAATTATTCACCGTGTGTCATGGATGTCAAAACAAAAAACATAAATTTTTCAATCAAAACACCATGTTAAAACTTTTAAATCCATCATGGTTATTAACACTAAAGTCATAAATAACGGGATATTTACCATGATTTGAATTTTGAGTTTTCCAATATTTCGGCACACAAAACACCATGTTGTTTGGAAGTCCTGAAATCCTATAAAAAGGAGGCGTTTATGGAAATTGGTCATCAGTCCAATTTTTTTACTTTACTGGGAACAGTTAATCTAAAGAAAAATGGAAACACCCGTCCTACCCACATTCCTAGGACGCGTTGTTTCCAAGATAAAAGTGAAAAACGGACTTTTGACCTCCTAACTAGTCCAAACAAAGTTATTGAAGTCAAAAACTGTTTTCCAAGCATTTCCCTCTTTGACTTTTTTTGAGCATTGATCGCCTGGCCTACTTGTCAAACCTACTTTTATTGACTTCTCAATTTTCTTAAAACTAAACTACCCAACCCTTAAACTACTACAATGAAACACACTACAAAAATGTAATATGTCGAACACGACATGAACTAGTATATACATTATAACAATAATGTATTTCATTTCATTTACACTAAACCACTAATGATACCACCTCAATCTCTTTTGCTCAGGTGAAAACTCAACTAGCAGAGAAAGCGCTTCAAGCTGCCAAAGCCGCTGAGGCCGCCCTCGCTGGTAAGCAAGCAGTGGTGGAGCAACTACAGCAAGAAGTGAAGGAAGCTGAGGCAGTAGTTGCAGAAAACACCGCGGCGGTTCACCAGCAGCAGAGCACTGTCAATTCTGCCGTCCAAGCGGCGCAACAGGCATCTGCACAGGTAAAAGTTCAAGTACACTGCAGGACATTAGCCTCCCTTCTCCCACCCTTCGCAAAACAACGTGTTACCTGACATATGCTCAGAACCCAGGTCATCCAAGGCCGTGCTCTGTTCTCTGTGGTTCTCTCACACAAATCATCGATATAGCGGCACACTTGTCAGCACATCAGGCCGGTTCCTCTTTTGTTCAACCTATAATTTTATTTTATACTAGCTGCATTCTTACTACCCGTTGTCCTATTACCCGTTTTCCCGTAGGAATGAAACATTTTCCCGCGGTAGAAAGTAGCCTATGTTCATCAGGAATAATGTGGGCTTCTAATGGTAAAATAATTTTTCAAATCGGTCCATAAGTTTCGGAGCCTATTCAATACAGACAAACAATCAAATGTTTCCTCTTTATAATATTAGTATAGATAATCTAGTTATTTTTGCATGCCATCATGCATTATTCTAACCGAGACTTAGTTTGATAAAAGGTTTTTTTTTGTTTTTTTGATACTTAGATAAACTACTTTTCATAGTACATATGACGACGATCCAATAGTTTCATATAAATTTGATTATAATTTACGAACAATTTGAGTGATTTGTGGCATTTTGCCAATGTTACTTTGACAACTTTGATAAGTCAGCGGCAATCTATCCCGTTTTAAAAAACTTTTCCGATTGCATGCCGGCCACTCTAGCCTGTTACTGGTCCGGAGCCGTACCTATAGCATTGATGGAAGCTACAGAGATGCTAGAGCACCTATACAATTTTGCTTTAATAATTCTGTAAGGCATCAGGGTTATTCATTCTCGGAGATATACATTGTTTATTCCCATTTGTTCCTTTGACAGTTTCTTTAAAGGGACAAATGAGACTTTTTCTTCCCATTAGTTCCTTTAATAATTTTGAAGGAACTAATGGGAATAAACGATATACATACCTACCGACTAAGATTATGCACGTAAGTTCATTTAAAATAATTTTTTGATAAACTTAACAAAAAATTTCAGCGCAAGCTTATGCAGCAAGCAGCACAACTAGCAGCGCAGCTTGAGAAATCCGCCATATGCGTCCTAGACAAGACCAAATTCGGTCTACAAGAGAAATGCCACAACCTCTCAGAAGCGCGAGCTAGACTGGCTCACTTGCAGCACAAGCTCCAATGCGCCTGCGCTGAATGTTCAGCCACGAAGACAGCAGCTCACAGTGCCTGTGAAGCTGCGAGGGCCGCATGTGGAAACGCCAGGAGAAAGAAACACGTCACAAAGCAAAACGCTTTGTCGAAGAAAACGACACGCGGCAGGCGGAGATAGCAGTAACATAGGTATTGTACTTACATGTACACACTATTTTGCTTATATCCTCGGCTGGCTGCTGAAACTCTCATACTTTCTTATGTTTTCCCTGAATACTTTAAGGTACTTCGTAGAGTTGTTTTTAGATAATTCTTCAGGTTTAACTCCTAAACGATGTTTCATTCGCATTGTTTGAAAACTGGTGGTTTACGATTTGATTTATTGTTATGTTAGAAACCCAACAGTTCCTAAAGTGTGAATAGCAATAATTATTATGATTTTTAGATTAACTTAATTTACCGTAGTTTTGTGGATATTTTCATTAAGATTTGTTTAAGCTTTTGATATAATAAATATAAGCTGCTATGAATACAGTCGGAGTCTGTTAGCTTCTTCAGACTGACCCTGTTTTGCCCAGATTTTATAATAATGTGCTTGTTTCATTTTAGATTTAGGCTTTATAAAACACGACACTCTACTTACTATTACTTTATTTTACAAAGGATACAATTTGATTTAATTTTATCATCATTATGTCCCACTGCAAGTGGCACGTATGAAAATCTACCTACTAATTATTTTACAGTTTATTCTTACTTATCTAACATTCCTACTCTTACCATTTTTACAAAAATATTTTTATAAATAAAAGAATAAGTACTAAAGCAAAAAGGGAAAGTTGTAAAACATCCACTTGCTTAGAAGAGCTAATTAATTAAAGCTAATACTTTAAAGCTTAACAGCTTATAAAAAGAAAGAATGAGTTAATAATCAGTTAGAAATTCGTGAGTTTAATTGATGATACTAAATGCGTCGTTTAGATTTTGCGGACTGAATGCCATATTACTGTGCTTATAGTTAACATACGGCGATGTTGTTGCTGATGCATGGGAGTCTGCAAGCTGTCCCAGAGAAGCGAACACGTTGTCGTCGATGAACATCGGAGCGTTCGGGCTGTTCTTCGGCACGTAGCGAGCTGGCGGCTCTGCATACTGACCGCCGACAATAACTTCACTCTCCGTATGCTTTTTGTGATTACCAGTCCATTGATTCTTGAACATGACATTTTGGTGAGTCTTCTTTTTAGGCTCTTTTCTTGTCTTGTAGTTAAAGATATCTGCGTATGAACTTATGGCCATTTCAGCATGTGCATTGTCCGGCGCAGAAATATCAAAAATGGCTGGTTTTTGCTGGTCCAGGATGGCTCCAAGGTCTGGTCGATGTTTATGAGCGAAGTTTGAAGAGCTGTACGGGTCCAGGTCGTTGTCACCTCGGAAACTTGAGAACTGTTGGACGTTAGAATTCGGGATGGCTAAGTCGTGTAAATTTGGCTTGATCGGCGCTCCGTAAGAATCGATGGGGGGCTCTCCAAACCCTTCATCCGACGATGGGTGTTCTTCATAACCTACGTGTCGATAGCTACTTAATATCGGATCGTGGAACTCTTTAGAACCAGGTTTGTAGAAGTCCCTGTTGCCCGTGTACTCGTTAAATTCTTCATTAGGTGCTTGGAAGCCCCTAAAACCAACTGGCTCAATGTGGGCTACTGGTTCTGAGTAAGAGTTAGTGCTTGTAGTGAATTTGTGCTTCTTCTGACGTCCGTACACTGGTTTTTGTATCGGTAGCTTAGAACTCTTGTGGAAGTTTGCGTATCTGCCTTTTTGCGGTCTGTACTTAGTGTTTCTCGTCTTGTTTGCGTGTTTTTTGTTCTTTTTCGCGAGGTTCGGTGGTGGTGGCCCATATTTTGCTTTTGGGGGCCCGTATTTGGCTTTCGGTGGTCCGTATTTTGGTTTGGCTACTTTTTTGTACAGTACGTTGGGTCTTTGGTGATATCCTCTGTCCACAGGTCCTTCCATTATTACAGTGGCTTCCCTTCTGTTTAGTCTTTTGTCACCTCTTCTGTCGCCAAGCATCTTATCGTATCTTCTAATTTCGACCGATGCGCATGTTGCCGTCATTGCTATCTGAAAAGAAAAAGCTTGTTTTAAAATGATGTCTAAGTTGAGATCTAACTCTGCCGGAATGGTGCTCCATTCAAGTTTATGACACGTCTATGTAGTTGCGTGTCGAATCATTCTACTGTTGGTCATCCATGAGTGTTTCTAAAATATTCTTATTATTGTATCGTCTGTTTGCGTTATTTATTGTTGTTAGTTTCTTGTTGCTTCGTGTTTTGAAAGTGCGAGATGAATTTATATCTCGGATTAAGGTGGCGTGAGTTTTTTTATTATTTGATTTATTCGTTTTTTGATGATTGTAAATTATCTTATGCATTTAGATACAGACCAATCAAGATTAAAATTTTCTATTCAAAAGTTTGCTTTGTAAATAAGTTTTCTACTTTTAAACACTGTGATATACTCTAACGTATGGTACTTTTTTATTTTAAACTAACCAATTAGAAAGTGATTCCAAAGCTACATGATTTTGGGCTAATTATTATGTGGACAAGCAAGGCCAACGTTTACATGATTTCTATCGATTACCAAGTCGATTACCATACAATTATAACCGATCTCTATATCGCGTAATACTTTCCTTTATGATAATTGGGATCTCTGGGGTCATTTTGTTTTGTTATGTAGAAATTGAAATTACCATTTGGACAATTTTTTTAGATTTTGGGCATGTTGATTTCTAATTCATATATATTTATACCTGGAAAGACTCCTATGCGTAGGTGTGATCAAATCCGCTCAACGGTAGAAACCAGCATGAGCGACGCTATCCGCGCTGCGGAAGACCGACCCCGATGGAGACACATCGTGCATTCCAAGGTCCTACATAAGGTCCTGACCATCAGCACTGAGGATATCGACGCAAGGAGGAGGATTTATTTATACATGCTGCATAGCTTGAGTCTTAGGGTGCGTTTCCACTGACGCGGAGGTGGGTGGAGTGAAGAAAAGCGGACCGTGAATTGACCAATCACTGTTATAAATCCTACCTAACGGTTTTGGTTGTCAAACAAGGCCTAGATCTCTCAGTACTTACGGGATCCCCGTGGTAAAAACTAGAATTACCTACATAAATTCTAAATTTATTCTTCGGTTCCTTGAATGTTAAAAAACGATTGAGAAGTCAAGTCAAGTGTGAGTCGAACTCGCGCACTAAGGGTTCCGTTTAATTGTACGACCTTGTTTCTTGCCAAATATCATGATTCTAGGTCAACGCGAAGTAGGTATGTTTTGGTCCAGAGAAGCAAAATTTTTTTTGCTAATAATCTACAAATTTACGGCTTTAATTTTTTCCGTTATTTGTTCTATATGACTTTGCTACTTGCCAAATTTTATGATTCTAGGTCAAAGGGAAGTACCCTTTACATCTCATGGGTCTCATGGGGGTAATGCCCATAATACCCACGCTATGCATTCGGGGGGATCGCATTTCGGTGATAGAATTGTTCTTGGCGCTGTTGCCCGCCCACGGTAGATATCCCTTAGTCGCCTCTTACGAAACTCGCGGGAAGAGTTGCATAGGACAAACACTTTTAGATCATATCGAAAGTGGGAAGCCTCCAATCAGGTGCAATCGATAAGGCACCTAATTTGAGTTTCCACTTGCGAGAAAATTGTATCCAACCTCTCAAATTTTGCTTAAATCAATGAATTTAAAGGATTTCTAGACTGGTCCTGCCTTAGGAATATCGTTATTGCTAGCATGAACAATAAGTGGATTACAGAAGTTAGCTGCACCTCAGTTCACGAGGTTCAATGACCTCGTTCAACCGCATACCAAAGCTGATGACACTTTCAAGACGAGACGCCACAGTTTGTTGCTTCCGTCTGTACTTTTTGAGAAAACGCTATTGCGATTTAGATCTTAGTTTTAGATTCTAATAGATTCTAATATTACAAAATCGTCACCTGGATCCTAAAATAGGTAAAGTCCAGGCTGATGCCCCAGGATTCAAAATGAAAATAAGACTTATTTCTAACTTTGAGTCTAACAAAAAATAGGCCCAGTAGACTTAATTCGTCTGGAGTAAATCACTGGGTGCATTAAGTGCGCCGCACGGTAGACTTTGTGTGTTGTCCTGTGCTGTAGTTTCGTGCACGTGCACCGAAAAATATATTAATAAGGAATGAAATTCAGCAAGTGTCAAAATGACAGTATAAGTCAAAAATGGCAGAAAATGTCAAAAATTACAATAAGCTCATAGAAAAGTAAGATCGTTTTTAAAAAATAGCAATTGAAAACTGACATTGGCAGAATTGTGTCAAAACAAGATGCAGAGCCAAATCTAAAAGAAGAAGAAGAAAAGTACCTAAGATTTCAAAACTCGAATCACTTACTTTAAGTGAGTTGGTGGCCAAACGCTTGACCATTTTCAATAAAAAAAAAAAAAAAAAAAAAATCACATTAATTTAATAGTAAAATTTTCAACATAATGATAACCAAACTATAAGTAAAAGTGTTGATTGATTCTCGTCACTGCAATTTTTTGTCCACTTGTGGAAGAAGAACTATTCGTACATTAGTGCCAAACACGCAACTTTTTAAAATCACAACCAATTTTTGATGCGATTGAGCCTAGGTAGGCTTACTGAGCGCGTGTTAAAATAAGCTTAACCTAGAACCAATCAATTTGAGAAGTAGGTAGTGATTTTAAACCACAACACAACCTCGACTTAGCTTGGGGCTAGATAATGCTGTGTGAATTGTCCAACATTATTATTATTTTTGGCAGTGGGGCACTGAGGCAACTCCGGCCTTTACCCTGATTATTTTTGATTTTAGGATTTAGATTTCATCCTTTTTGGTGTCACAATTATGGATAAGAATTCTTCGAACCATTGCATTGTCATGATGACTAATGATGAATTCCCCATTGGGAAGCGGAAGCAGGACCTAGGAACAACAGATATAAGACAGCTATAATTGCACCCGGAGAATTTTACAATAGCACCATTGAAAAATAGGCAAAAATCCCTTTTTACAAATACCTATACTGAATTGGCTACGAGGAATAACTTTTCCACCTGGCCATACTGCTTCTTAGATCTTCTGAGATCTTCTGAGATGGGTATTACGATCTCACTTTCACGGAGCGAGGTGGTCCAGCTCGCACTTGGCTCGCACGCACCGCACGAGGTAGCTGTTCCAAGGCTTTGATTAACCCAGATAATTACCGAAGTCAAGCCGTTATACAAACACTACTTGCTTGTTAACTGCCAGTTTCACTTGGTAAAAGTGAAAATAGATAGCGAAGGTAAAGTTTTCCTCATCATCCATTAAGTAGGTAATTAAAAAAATTATCTTTATTGACAAAGAAAATTACAATTAAAGAATAGAAACAAATAATAAATTAATTTACAATTGAGCTAGCTGCAGACTGTTGCAAACAAGCTACAGGTAGCTCAACTGATCCATATCAATACCAATCGGCAGCGTCCCCAAGACGCTGGTTGCATTGCGCCATTAATTAAATTAGCAGTGCTATTACCTTAGTGCTCTTAATTTTAGGTCTGGACATCGCTGTAATACCTCATCAACATCAGCCTATATTAGTCCACTGCTGGACATAGGCGTCCTTTGATGAACACCATAGCGCAGCGCCCTGTCTTCAATTTCCCGCATTCAGCATCTGCCTGCAGTCTTTCGCAGATCGTCGTCCCACCTGGCCGGAGGGCCTCCTACACTACGTTTGCCGAGTCGTGGTCTCCACTCAAGAACACGTTTGCCCCAGCGGTTGTCGGTTCTTCGCGAAATATGGCCGGCCCACTGCCACTTCAGTTTGCTAATTTTTTCAGCTTTGTCGATAACTTTGGTTCTCTGTCGGATGTATTCGTTACGAATTCAATTCTTCAGAGAGACTCCGAGCATAGCTCTTTCTATAGCTCGCTGAGCGACTTTAAACTGGAGGACCTGCCCTACCGTGAGAACCGTGAACCGTGTAATACCTGCGTATCACAAATGAATAAATGAACTAAACTGACCTGATACCTATATTACCGATTCTTATCGAAGTCGCGAAAGGGATCGGGTTACCTTTACTCAACTCAATACAAGACCTAATTGAATCGACACCTACTTACATACAATAGCTAATCCACCTAAATGGCCTATCATGGTGGCCGTGGTCCATGACAAAAGACACCATTACGGTTGAAAAGCGAAAGTAATGTGTGAAAAGTGACTTTACTTGGGTATCAACTTGTTGGAAGTTAACAGGCGTATGACATTATGTTTACACACTTACTTTTACAATGAAAAACAACGAATGGAATTTTATAGCTTAAGGTAAGGCTGCGTTTCCACTAGAGATGTGGGAGGTAGCTGACCGGTGCGAGGATGTGTAGCGGGTTCTTTCCAGATAATCGAGCAAGGCTACGGTAGGGCCACCGTTTAGTGACTGCCATTCTTTCTCCCGCATCCGTCCCTAGGACAAATCCCTCGCAAAATATCCCTCGCACACATCTTTCCCTCTTTTTGTATGTACAAAAACCTCGCTCTGCGGAGCCGTTTCCACCAGAGCTGCGCTGAGCGAGGCTAGGTAATGAAGTGATTCTATTGTTTGTTAAAAACACATTCCTAGCTACGAGTGCTTCCCCGTTCAACCCAAGAATTTTCTAGCCAATAGGTATTTTGCTCCGTTCGATCCAAAACGTTTGATTTTAGTTCCCCTTTGTACCCACATCTACTTGTTCCAAATTTCTGTTGTTTAAATTATTATTCAAATAAATGACACAGTGAAACATCAAAGTAGATGGGTCAACAGACAAAAAAATGTAGATGGGTACTTATTATAAATACTTTTATCAATAAAATTAGTATTGTTCAGATAATGGTCAGTCAAATATTTGACTACTAGTGTAACAATAACACTAATCAAACTTTATAGTAACAAATTTAATCAAATAGACATATAATAAATACCAGAACAGTGGTTAGATTCGGGTCTGGTAGGTAAATATAAATTTTTAATAATAAACATTTCTAACTCATTCTAACGCATTTCTAGTGGAAACGCAGCCAACCGCTCGAAAAAATATCTGGTTTTACTTCTACAAGTACACGTTCTACAATTCTACAAGGTATTTGATAGTATCTTAGATAGCAGATAAGAAGTTTTGAGCACATTGTAAGCCATTTACTAAAAGAAACTTTGAATCGATTGTAGTATAAGAGTCTATCTACATAATGTAGATTTTAGTAAAAATCTGTTAATTTTATCTTTCTTACCTTATTATGCCAAAAGAGACAACATCTTGACTCCCAAACTAAGTAAGATTAGCAGAATGCCCACTTTTTAAAATGAAGGATACAATAAAAGTAATGGTGCATCGTTACTTCTTGAATGTCATTAACCAAATATTTTCTTCGATGTGGATGCGCCTTTAGAAAACGGGCAAAGGATTTTATATCTACACAAAGTACTTTTACAGGTTACGGCACAGGACAATACACCAAGTCTACTTAATACAGCCAGGTGATTTCCTCCAGGTGAATTAAGTCTACCGGGTGCTATATTGAAAGCTGTGCTTAGTTCTCCCAGGTGCACCAATTCTACCCAGCGTAGAACTTGATGCACCCAGGTGATTTACTCCAGGTGAATTAAGTGTATCGGGCCGTTTTGTAGCTCTTAACGCCCTCCTTTGATGTGCTCCACGTTAGATGGTCTAAGGCTCCAAGGCTAAAAGGAGGATTTATGTAAAAAGGGATGGTTCCCTGCATTCTGATTTCTGACTCCATGTAAGTCGATTACCGCAACGTCAACTCTTGTTAAGAGCTAGCGGTCTTTATTGACGACCGTCGCGTCGATAACCTTCGTCGCACGAGAACGAATTCACGACGACGATCCTCGATTGCGTGGTATCTACAGATCATCGTAGCTTTGTTTCCACAGCCATAGCGACCAATTTATTTTATCACTATATTATTTAGTCGCAAGAAGTCGATGAATGGAGGCGGCTCAGGACCACTATTCGTGGCCTCGTTTGGGGGAGGCCTATGTCCAGCAATGGACGTTCATTGCTGAACATAGCTGATGATGATTATTGGCTTGTATGTATCTCCGCTCTACTCTGTTTTAGTAAATAAATAAATAATGCTGGACAATCCACACAACACCATCTAGCCCCAAAGTAAGCTACTCAAAGCTTGTGTTATTTAGGGGTACTAAATAACTGATATATTTAATACATTAAATACATAGATAGATTTTTTTTTATACATAGAAAACACCCAGACCAAACGAACGAATTTCTGCAGATCGTAAACAAATTTGTTCCGAGGCGGGAATCGTACCCGCAAACTCGAGTCGCAGGCGGACTCTCGCCCACTGCGCCACTGAGGTCGTCAAGTAGTAACCGGCTCGTCGTCTACTCGCATCGCTGGTGGAAATACCAGTCTTTAAATAACCTATCAATTTATTTAATTCCCCGGACACTAAGATTTGCTATGCGGTTTCTGTACCTAGAGTAAACGCATAATTGTAGGTGCCGCTTTCTATCTGGTAACTCTTGGAGGGCGGAATAATTATTATTATACAGGAAAAGAAGAGTATACCAATTAGGCCGCCGGAAGGAAAGTAAAAGTTTTGCCTTTTTCTCGTAGGTTAACTTTGTGTTTCCTTACGATAGGTACGATAGGTACCGTACTCCTTTGCCCCGAGTCCATTTGACATTAAGAATTACGAGACAATGATTTTGACGTCTCCTTTTTCCATACAATTTGGTAGAGCCCCTCTATCGTACAGGGAACTACGCTCTCGATCGCTTTACGTTACTAAAGTAAAGAGATGTAAAAATCCTTAAGAAAATGATTTTAACATGAATTGCAAGATGCAAGATGTTTACGTTAGGTACTTACGCAAAAAATTACATATTATTATTTAAAATAGTATTAATGAAGGTACAAATAATGTCTGAAAAAATCATAGTAGCAAGAATTTAAGTAAAAATATTTTTTCCCTATGGTAAATCACAAAATAAAAAATAGGTAGGTATTGCATTTGTCATATTTAAAAAATATAACAAAAAACCAATCTATTGAAAAACAGAACACTGGTTTCAATATAACATCATCATCGAAGATGCCAGCCGTCCAAAGCAAATACGAGAAGAGTCTAAGAGAGTATAATACGAGGGGTTATGAAACCAAAACTTATGGAATTACAAGACTTGGAACCCCCTAGGGGGATCACTGGTCTATGAACGCCTCTGTACATAGATACCTCTTGCCAACCCTGCATAAGTGCAGAAGGAGGGTAAAATGCAGCGTAAACAAAGTGCGAAAGTTACATACACTCAAAAAAAGTCTAGTATAGAACGGAATCACGTGTCTCTAACCATAAAACAAGTTGGTCAAATTGTAGGGCATGTCATACGATAGGCACATCAGTAGGTCAGGTCATGTGAGATTGAGGGAGGTAGGTCAAATTTGTAGGGCATGTAAGTTGATATGGAAATCTGACACTGGTTTTAAGAATTTCTAGCATAAACTGAGGTTTGATGATATTAAAGCCTCTACTACACAGCCGTGATTTTGAAGCGCGTATTGTGTCCCCCCGCCGTAATACACGATCTCCGGCAACCGCCCACGCCTGCAAAATCGCAAAACGCAAGACTCAGCTTCAAAATCGCGGCAGTGTTGGAGGCTTGGCACTCAAGTTTAGTAAAACCCACGATTTTTTATGGTAAAGATAAAAGGCATATAGAAAGGGAGTGCTTTGTCGAGCGATGGGATCTGGGTTCTATTTGATTAGAGAATATAAATGATATTATTATTATATACTAGCTGTACCCGCGACTTCGTTCGCGATTGCCTTACCTGCCGACTAATTAAGTTCACATTTAACCACAGTCTCTCATATTATGAAACGCCGCCGTGCAAAAAATCGTGTAGGGTCTACGGGGGATAGCATGTTGTCATCTTCAATCCCATTCTTTATCCACACGACTTTTAGCTACGACTCGGCCAGCGTCAGTGTTACGAAGTGTCATACTCATGGTTCCGTTCAGCTGGGGCCCTATTCTGCTATACTAATCGCTTCACTATGATAGGGGACACAGAATGACACGTTTTGGTACCTATTCCACTTTAGATGAAAGAAATTATGATGAATGCAGATGGAGAGACGCGCGTAAATAAATAAATAAATAATGCTCGACAAACTATTAGGTAATTTATCTCGCACGCACTATGTGGAGTTTTATTTATCTAAGGATTCTACGTGATGATTCTGTGACGATTCCATTGTCATACTGAAGCAATTGTTTTGCAGAATTGGGCTCCTGATCCATTAGACTGGACCACCGTAATTTTTTTTTTTCGTTAAAAGGTAGGTACAGTTAGCTGCGTACCACAGTAAAAAATATTTTTTTGTGGTCCAGTTAGTTTAATTGGACCACTTACTCCAACCAAACTTCGGTAGTACAGTTAACTGGACCAGCTAAACCACCATAATATCATGTAAGGTAGGAACCTAACTTATTTTTCCAAGACGCATCCCTTAGTACCCCCTACTAAGGTAGGAACCTAACTAATGGGTGCGTCTTGGAAAAATAAATAGATAGAAACTTACCTACCCTTTATCTACTATTTTTTTCTACAGATTATTTCATCAATCTACTGATTTTCTACTCAACTTTCTACTGATTTAGTCAAATTCGATCTTGCAACACTGTTTTTTACAAAAAGAATGCATGAAATCGGACGACGCTTTAATGAGTTACCACTTTTACAAATACAAATACAAATCTAATTCATCCACTCTCCCAAGGGAACCTTACTTAATTCCAGAATAAAATGTATCCCATGTCCTTCCTTCGAGCCGAACGAGCTACCGAACGCACACGTTCGTCCACGCATCCTACAAAAATATTCGCGATTTGTAGTAAAAGTGAATAATTCCATTCCTACTGTATATCAAAAGTTTCCTCGTAAAAAATCCTAAAGTTTGGTGTATGTGTCATCCCTGTGTGATCAATATTAGTGCTATAATCGTGCGAACAATAAAATCAAACAGCTGATTTTTGTGCATGTAATCGTGGCGTTTGACCTTGTCTGTCATCCGGTCATCGTCCCCTATCAGCTGGTCGTACTGAACTAAACCAATTCTTAATTTCATCGTCTACGTCATAACGCATTTGGTGCAGAGAAATAGCATACCGACCCACAAGCCTAAGGCACCGCGATCGAACCCCATCTAAAAATTACTTTTTGCTTTTTGTAATTTTTGTTTTTTACAATAGCTACAATATATACAATACAGTGAAGTAATAAAGATGTCGGCAAAGGCAGAATGCGCTGGATGTAAAAATGCAATACATGACAGTGTCCTGAAATGTCATGAATGTGGACTAACATACGATCTCGTTTGCGGGAATGTGTCTGAAGATTATTTCACTCGCATAAAGACTGAGAGGAAGGCTTGGAGTTGTGTGGAGTGTACAATTAAGCGCCCTAGGGGCAACAACACAAACACCCCGGTACGCGGACATTCGGATAACGTAAACCGTACCCGTGGGGCAGCAGTGAAGAGCCCTGAAGAATCGCTGGGACAAAGTGTGTCTACAGTACACAATAAGACCGAAGAGCCCACCGAAACGCAGATGATCCTTAAGGAAATAAGGCTGTTTAGAGAGGAGCTGCGTGCGACACGTCTGCAAATGGAGACACTAAATAAAACCATTTCATGTCTCTCCCTCAGGATCGACGATTGCGATGGTAAAATTAATCATTTAGATACACGCGTACGTAGCGTGGAGGCGCGCCTGGTCGATGGACCCACTACGTCGCTGATGGATACCATTGAGCAGCTGAAGGCAGAAATACACGACCGTGATCAGGAGCTGCTGAGCAATGACCTTGAAATAACAGGTTTACCGGAGGAGCGAGGAGAGAACACAGAGCAGCTAGTAAGAACCCTAGGCATCAAACTAGGAGTGTCACTTACGGAGCATGAGTTGGTGAGCGCCTCACGCGTTGGTAGGAGCCTGGAGTCAACAACCCCACCTCGTCCGCGCCCCATCGTGGTGCGTCTGGCGCGGCGGGCTACCCGCGATCAGCTGATCAAGGCGGCGCGCGTCCGCCGCGACATCACAACCGAGGGCACAGGCCTGCCGGTTCCATACCGGCGCTTCTACGTCAACGAGAGGTTGACCAAACTGAACCGCCAGCTGTTCCGACTAGCGCGGGATGCTGGGAAACGTTTAGGCTGGAGGTTTGTCTGGACCCGAGATGGCAAAATCTTCGCGCGTAAGCATGCGGGCCCGGGCTCGCCGCGTCACCAAATCCGCTCGGAAGCCGACCTCCGTCGTGTTTTTGGGCCAGATGCAGTTGGTGCTACTAGCAGCCTCACTAATTAGTTTTTTCAAACTTAAATATTATTTTTATTTCACTGTCTTGGTCACATTAATAGCATTTACGTTTTACCTTGAAAAACAGTCGTATTATTTTTTTATTAATTACATTGCGCAAATATTAAAAATAACACTGCATAATATATTTTATTACAGCTACTGTTTAATTGTTCCGCAAAAATTATTTAACATTTTTTGTATCTCATATCTTTTGTTGTTTTGTATTAATTTTGTGTCATTTTGGGCTAATCTTGTGTGTGTTGCAGTATTAAACGAGAAGTGCGGGATGCAATACAATACAGACAGACACGCTTATACGCGCGCTGCTCACATATACCTGTCTCATTATTACACAAATAACACAACACTGCTTATAATCTTACACTACACACAAAATAATGTATTCTTGCTCACAACAACCTATTGTTCTGTTGAGTTAACCCGTGATTATGGGTGTTAAGAAGAAATTGTTAAGTTTGGCACTTTATAATGCGGGTTCACTGAACACAGGACACGATAGTTTTATAATTGCCATGTTGCGTTACTGTGCGGACATTGTAGCGATAAATGAAACCTGGATACGGAAGGGCCAGGAGGCGCGCGCGCCGGCCGTGCCGGGGTACAGACTGCGCCTTGCACCCCGTCCGCTGCACATGCGAGGGGGGGCGGGGGGTGGCTTAGGTTTTTATATTAAATGTGGAATAAGTGTACGATATCTGACGAGACCAAATGACCTAATCGAACAGTTTTGGTTATCTACGCGAATAGGTGGTTTCCGCGTAGTTATAGGCACTGCATACAGACCCGAATGGGTCCATGTTGACACATTTATTGACGCGCTCACGGATTCCTTAAATTACTTTTCTAATTTTGATTACGTGGTGTTGTTGGGTGACATCAATATTAATATGCTTGCTGAAACGGACAGCAACACAATTAAATTCAATCAATTTCTCACGTATATGAACTTATCGCAACATGTTACTCAGCCTACGCATTTTACTTCGCACAGTGAAAAGCTTATAGATGTTTTTTGTACAAATGCACCCGTGTACAACGTTTCCGTTGATAATATAACCGGCGAATACGGGCATGCAATGGTAAATGTGACTTTATCTATAAGTAAGCCTAAGCCTGTACCTAGATCTTTTTCCTTTCGCTCTTTTAATAATATTAATCTTGATGCATTTAATGAAGAATTATACGCTACTAATTGGGATTTGATCTCTTCCCTACCAACTGTAGATATAATGGTCGAAAAATTTAATTCCTTAATTATTGCTCTTTTTGATAAACATGTACCTGTTAAAATGATAACTGTTACAAATAAGCATTCACTACCCTGGGTTACTGATGTTTGTAAGATAATGATTAATGAACGTAACAAAGCTCATGAAGCGTATCGAAAATCTGGCCTTGACCAAGACGGAACATATTATAAGGATTTGAAGAAATTGGTTTTAACTAGTATAGCTGCTGAGAAACGGGCATACTTCAATAGTGTAGTAAATTCGCAAATCAAAAACAGTAAAACATTTTGGAAAAACCTTAAGAATAAAATATTAATTGACTCAACTGACGAAAAGTCGTTGCCTGTATGTTTTGATGACCCTGATAAAATTAATGCTCATTTTTTGAATATTCCTGGAAATAATACAGTACTGCCTTCAGATCTTTCATTTTACAATGGTAATAGGTACACGACCGAGACATTACAACTAAAACCCATCTCGCCGGCTGAGGTGTCTAAAATTATAATGTCAATAACGTCGAACGCTCTTGGTGATGATGGTATTAGTAGAGAAATGATTATGTTCTCGCTTCCTTGTACCTTGGACGCCATTACAGCAATCATAAATAAATCCATTACAACAGGTACGGTTCCAAGTCAATGGAAAACTTCTATCGTTACACCTATACCGAAAATTAACACCCCGGTTGAGATTAAAGATCTTCGGCCAATAAGTATTCTGCCATTCCTGTCGAAGCTGCTTGAGAAGGTTATCAGTGACCAACTTACTAGGTATGTGGAATCAAATAATATTTTGCCTTCTCTGCAGTCTGGATTTCGTAAAGGTCGTGGAACTGTGACTTCCCTTCTGGATGTCACAGATAATGTTCTGGCGGAGCAGGATAGAGGATGCTGCACGTTACTAACCCTGCTTGATTATTCACGTGCATTTGACTGCCTCAACATACCACTCCTTCTCGCCAAACTTTCTTACTATGGTTTAACTCAATTATCTATTATGTGGTTCAATAGCTATCTTAGCTCTCGTTTACAGACTGTAAAACTGACAAAAAATGATGGTTCGACTTTATTATCACAACCGATGCCTATTGTTCGTGGTGTCCCGCAAGGCTCTATACTTGGACCTCTTCTCTTTATTATTTATTGTGCAGATTTGTCAAAGGTTATCTCTTACTCTAACTACCACTGCTATGCAGATGACGTGCAGATTTACGTATCAGAGACACCCGACAAATTAGCACAAGCCGTTAAACGCTTGAACAAAGATTTGAACGCCATTGCAGACTGGTCTTCGCGCAATGCCCTTGTGTTAAACCCAACAAAGTCACAGTATATGGTTTTGGGTACCAAAAATCAAATTGAAAAGCTAAATGGCGACCCTGACGTAACGATCTACGACTCTAAAGTAGGCAGAGTAGAAGAGGCTAGGAATCTCGGGATTACCATGGACAGTCACCTCAGATTTGAGACTCATGTTCTTAATTTGGTAAAAACTTGTTTTTACCGCCTAAAAATACTTTACAAAATTAGGAATGAATTAACCGAAGAATCCCGTATCGTCCTTTGTGAATCGCTCATCATTTCTAAGCTAAATTATGGGGATATTGTTTTTGGTCCTCGTTTACTTGCGAGAACCCAGCGCAACATACAAAGAGTGCAGAATGCTTGTTGTCGCTTTTGTTTCAATATTCCGCCTCGTAGTCACATAACACCGTACCTGAATAAAATGTCCTTTTTGAATATGGAATCACGAAGACTACTGCATCTGGGCGGACTGGTATTTGACGTTATTAAGTTTAAAAAGCCTGAGTATCTGCACTCAAAACTTAACTTCGTGTCTGATAAAAGGTTACGGTCGGTAAGATCTGCACTTTCCTATCACAATCACAAGACTGCAGCTTTCAGGGGAAGTTTCAGGTATTCGGCAACGAAGTGCTGGAACAATATTCCTCCCCCTATTCGCAATGTTAACACTAAGTACACATTTAAATTAAAGTTTAAAAAGTTTTTATTGCAAACGCAAATAGAAGGTATTCCCAAGCACTTCGTATGCCAAAAATAGAGCTGTCGTCAGTTCATTTTATTATTATTATTATTATTTTTTTGCACTATTGTCATGTTCCATTTTTATATAATATTTCTGTATTCTTTAAAAAATTATGAATACTTTGCTACAAAAAAAAATAATTTTTGCTATTGCTACACAACCACAATAATTTACACCATTAATTAATTAATAGCACACATTGTCCGTTTGTACTCGTTCTGCTCGCTCTCGATCAGGTTTTGGCTGAAAATCAGTGTTTTTGCATTTAAGCAAAAAATTTCACTGAGCCATGGCCTATTTGCCGTGCTGCAGCACACACAAACTTGCCTCACTTTATTTATGTTAATCCTAAGTACTTACTTTACTTTTTTTCTTTCTTTTTTAAAATGCTTGTTTGATGAATTAAACAAACTATTGTACTTGTGTTTAAAATTTGTATTTAGTACTTGTGTTTAAAATTTGTATTTTGTACTTGTGTTTAAAATTTGTATATTTTTGTTAATAGTATGTGTGTCTGTAGTACCAAATAAATTTTTTATCTATCTATCTATCTATTCCTTGTAGTATGAACTCAAATCGTACCAATTCAGTCCAACTCATTCAGTAGTTTCGGCGTGATGCGCGGTGAAGGAATTTTACTTTCATCCCTTCTCCCAGGGGAACCTTACTAAATTCTGGGATAAAATGTATCTTTCCTCGTAGTATGAACTCAAATTATGCCGAGTTCCATTCGAATTCATTCAGTTGTTCCGTCGTGATGCGCGGTTAAAGAATTTTACTTTCATCCCTCTCCCAGGGGAACCTTACTGAATTTCGGGATAAAATGTATCCCATGTCTTTCTTCGTGGTACGAAATCAAATCGTGCTAGGTTGCATTCCAACTCATTCAGCAGTTTCGGCGTCATGCGCGGTGAAGAAATTTTACTTTCATCCCCTCTCCCAGGGAAACCTGGCTGAATTCCGGGATAAAAAGTATCCTATGTCCTTCCTCGTAGTATGACCTAAAATTGTGCCGAGTTTCATTTCAATACCTTCAGTAGTTTCGGCGTGATGCGCGTTTAAGAAACAGACAGACAGACAGACAGACAGACAGACAGACAGACAGACAGACAGACAGACAGACAGACAGACATGAATGAAAAAAAATACATTTTTGGCTTTAGTATCGATAATAGAGTGCCCTCCAAAAAAAAATTTCAAAATATCTTCAATGTACAGAATTGGACCTGTTATAGTTTTATTATAAGTATAGATTGTTGAGGTGACAGTTTTTTTTTATTTTGCTTAGGTATCCTACTTCCTATCTTAGTAATGTTATAAAGGCAAAAGTTTGTGCCGTTGTGAAGATGTTTGGCCGAAGACACCCGCTAAAACTACTGAATGGATCGAGCTGAAATTTTACACACAAAGATCCTGGACTTCAAATAACATATAGGCTACTTTTTAGTTCCAAAAAAAGCAGGCTAAGCCGCATGCATAAGCTAATTTTAAAATAAAAAATGCTGCAAAGTATACAATAGTAGTTACGGACCCGAATAATGTATTATTTCTCAAAGAAAATTACAATCAACTACTTAATAGAAATAAATTACAACTAGTATTTGAAATTGAAACAATTGAGCTGCAGACTGTTGCTAATAATCTACAGATAGCTCAACTGATCGATATCAATACCTACCAGTCGTCGCGTCTCCAAGACGCTAGCTGCATTGCCCCGCTGTATGGCAATGCTGATGCGCTGCGCCAGATACTGACCAGCTCACGGGTCACGCGTAGCTTAGACCCTCTCTCCGACTCAGATAATTTTTCAAAACTTGAACAACCCCACGGACCTAGGCTCTCGATTCCAAGGGCAGCAAATGTGTAGGCTCTGTCGAGACCTGCATATTTGCTCCTCTTGAGATCCTCGCCCAAATCTGCCGCCGCATCCGCCCTCACGGATGTCCTCGGAAGATGGGAAGGCGCAAGTGTGTCGACGCATGTAGCTTCCCACACAATGGGTCTCCCCAACTCCCTTAATTGAATTTTATTATATATTTCAAAATGGCTATATTTTAATAATGGCTTTTTCCTGAACTAGCGTGTGCGAAACCACGGACAGAGTATAGTCGGTCAGTATAGTCAACAAACAGTTTATAATTGGCTGAGATCTAACGATTTTCCATTTCTATAATCGATCACTACTTACAACAGAAACAATAGCAACGTTTTTTCGCACGTAAGTACAACTTTCCGTAAATAAAACGTAAACTGGGTATAATTATATAACTTTCATGGCCCGGAAGATACAGAGATCATAATGGTAAAACTATGACAATGAATCTATTGTAGAACGAATGCTTTCTCGAGCGATATGATAGAAAAATGTAGTTTTTGTGAGGTTAAGGGCACACACATGACACATTCTATACATAGTGCATACTTTAATTTCTATTTTTTTTTTGATAAATCAAATCTCATATTCCTAGCTTAGTCTTTCCTATTTAAGTTTTTTTTTGTGTTGTGCTAAAATAAACCTTTTTCATTTTATTTCATTTCAGTACACACGTTTTTTTCACAGTGAAAATCTACGGTTACCTAGATCTGAGAAAATGTTCAGACCCTTCTCTGTGGAAGATTTATCCATAATTGCATTTTTACTGGAAGAAATGAAACCATAAAGGTAAATATACATATATTCTCTTACAAATTCTGTAAGCTTTTCGCTACATATCTATTGCAAATAGTAAATAAATGTCGTCTGTAACTGTTCCGGTGCTCTATTCACATTGCCCGGCAAGTAGCCACAGACACGTAGGACATGAACGCGAAGAAAAAATATTCTTTCCGCGAATACTGGTACGACCCGTGTCTGTCGGCGTCTGCGCGGCCGTGTTACGATGGATATAAATAAATATGTAATGCTGGACAATTCACACAACATTATCTAGCCCCAAGCTAAGCAGAGCTTGTGTTGTGGGTACTAGATAACTGACATACTTAATACAAAACACTACATAGATAGATATTTTTATTATACATAGAAAACACCCAGACCAACGGAACAAATTTCTGCAGATCGTACACAAATTTGTTCCGTGGCGGGAATCGAACCCGCAACCTCCTGCGTCGCAGGCGGACCTTCGCCCGCTGCGCACGGAGGTCGTCAAAACCCAGACTTGCAAAAAAATCCTGCATATCATTATTAGATACAATGTTTACGTGATTCGGAAATGAAAATTATAATAAACTGCTCGCAATGTTTGCGTGAATTTATATATGTAAAAACTGGATTGAAATTGTTGGTACAAATCACATGTCATCACACTTTTACTAAACCCGATTTTTCAAAAATAAGTAAGTACTTACGTGCACACTTTCGTTATGGAGAAAACATTTTTACACTCGAGGACACAGAAAAGTTATATGACAAAGCTGTAAAATACGGCTTAAGCATCGTAAAAATGTGGTTTACTTATTCAAATACATGTCTTCATTTAAATTAAGTTGCTCTGTATATGCTTTCTATTACGTATTAAGTACTTTATTATAAAATTACCTAAATTACATAAGATTTTGTAGGTTTCTGAAGGTTACGAGTTTTATGTAATTTTGTTCATAATTATCACCTTATTCTTACGAAGAAAGTATATTTGGTAGTAAAATTAGTAGGTCACAGATGTGGCGTATTTAAAATCAACTTAAAATAAGCCAAGTGCGAGTCAGACTAGTGCATAGACTGGCCAATGGTAACAAAATGGTTCTTAATATTTTGTTCATGATTTTTTTCATTACAATTAAAATTTTAAAACCATCATGGACAATCGAAGAAAAGGACTAGAGAGAGTGATTAGGAGAATGTTTACCAAACGTAATTTTGCTCTAACTTGACTGTTTTTAAATATCAGAAGACTCACAAATCGTCAAAAAATGGTACCTACCTTTTTCCTTTCGCTGCATTAAAACTCTTACAATTAACGCAAACTGTTCTGTTGCTGCATTCCGAGCTTGCATGAAAAACTGTGTTACTTAATGTACTTAATGTAAATAAACAAACGAACGATAATGTATACAAATACAACATTTTTTATGTGCATGACTGGCTTCTGCCTGCAGCTTTGCACCTCTTTAATCGGTATATTAAGCAGTCATACATCATACAAATAAAAAAAAATTACAAATTATTGTTGCTTAAATTAAATGATGAGGCTATGACTACAGTACATTAAATACAATTTTGCTGTCGAGGGGCAATAGTTAAGGTACATATATGCTTAAACTATCTAAGTTTCTTGAGAATTTGAGTTAGGTGATTCAACGAAGATGTCAGGTAATTTAGGAAATTTGACCTTAAACTGACTGTAAGTATATTCCAAAAACTCTGTGATGCTATATAGCGTTTTGTCAAGTACAATATTTCGTAATTCATTATTAAACCTATTTTCATTTGTAATTTATTTCAACTTTAGAGGGAGCTTGTTGTAAAGTTTTTGGCCCTTTATTTTAGGGAGCTTTTTTAGCATATTAAGTCGGTGCTGGATCGGCTCTAACATCATCGTTATGCACCTATCTAGGCACACAACTTCATCAGTACTAAATTTCAGCTTGATCCATTCAGTAATTTTGGTGTTGTCTTCGCACAAACATTTAACAATGGCAGTACACAAACTTTCGCCTACATAATGCTAGAAACATAGGATACTTAAAAAAACGTCTTTATTCTCAAAGAAAATTACAATCAACTATTAGAAATAAATTACAACTAGTATTTATAATTGAAAAATTGAAATTCTCTAATAGAAATAATTTACAACTAGTATTTATAATTGAAAAATTGAAATTCTCTAATAGAAATAATTTACAACTAGTATTTATAATTGAAAATTTGAGCTAACCGCAGTCTGTTGCAAACAATCTACAGGTAGCTCAATACAGTCGGAAGCGACCCCACCAGCTCTCGGGTCACGCGTCGCTTCGACCAGATGCTCAGATTTTTTAAGAACCCGAAGAGCTTCGGTACCCCACGGACTATTAAAAAAAAATTGCCACTGTTCGACAAAGACTTCTCCCTAAATTCTTTCATGCATCACATAATCCTAAGCCAGTTGGACCCACGTGGTTACGTTCTATCTAGAACTGTAAATTTGACGGCACCAAATGTTCCAATTAAGGTTTTTAATAATGAACTGATTTAAACTAAACTGATCTACTTTTATTTTAAACTTATATTTTTAGAGAGTTTTCAGACAAAAATTCTAACAACTTTTAAATGTCTGCTAACTTAAGTAACTATGTAGTTAAGTAGTTAATCACTTTAGTTTATTTTTCTCATTACCTATTATTATTTATTTATGCTTCTACCTGCGGCTTAGCATTCGTTTAATAGGAAAAAAAGTGGCGTGCAACATTATTGAAGGGAATTCATGCGTGAAAAAGTTCCAAGCCCGATCCGTTTAGTAGTTTGAGTTTTGGCATTGCATCTTCATAAACTTTCACTCTTATTAATTTAGTAGGATAAAACTCACCGTCAGAAGTGCATAGCGTAAAGAGTTTGTCAACTGCATTTTCCACTTTTTCACTTGAATAAAAACTTATCTGAACGTGCTGCCGTCTCGAAAGCTAGATGTCTAGTGCGTGCGGCTTGGTCGGATTACTCTGTCTTACTCGACTGTGACCGATTCTATAGAGATGGTAATACCTCAGGTAGACATGTATTCGACCCTTAAAGATTTTATTTCTGTAGATGCGTTTATGTACCCGTTATTTTTTGTGGATAAGGAATGTGGAGTTTCGGGGAATTGGTTCATTGAATCCTTTTAACTTGTTTGTGGGAATTTCTGGTATACGATTTTTTTTATAAATCCTATTTCAATGAATTGAACTGCGATGCTACATTTGAAATTAATCTGAATACAATTTAATAGTTATGGCGTAAAGGACTGCGTGACAAACAAATTATTAAAACTTTCACATTTTTAAACACTTATTAAATTTATTGTTATTATGATGATTAGTATCTTTAAATACATCATTGGTTGAATGTAACCTTTTGAATTATTTAGCTTAAGTATCCTCATTCTCATCTTTGTAGGCGCCATTTAGCCACCACAAAACAAAGAATTTATTTTCTGACCATCTGGCCAATCTCACATACAGACACTGGATTTCTGTCCACATTGACAGAAATAAAAAAAAGGTACTTATAGTCTCTATATAAATGTATATCTTGTATTTTATTTTTCGTTTTATCCCAATAAATTGCTTGCACTGAATAGTTAAGTAACATGTGTATTTTTTTGCCTGCACTAAACAGTTTTTATTTATGAATTAATATAATTTACTATCGATCGGTCGAGGACATACGCAAAATCATAGGCTACACCTGGCCCAGATTAGCACAGGACCGAAGCGAATGGCATAAACATAGAGAAGCCTATGCCCAGCAGTGAGTCGACAAGGGCTGATGATGATAACGAATATATTATTAAAAGGTAGTAGGTTCAATCCGAGACCCTAACGGTATTTATGACGAGCTATGCAAAACTGATGCTAGGGGCTAGTTGCAGTAACCACTGGACGCTACAGTGCTAACTAGTCCTTTGTTCAGCATAGTCTTATAAAGGGTTTTACATTTTGGGATTACATCTTTTAAAGGGCAATGTACAGGTACGCTTCTACAACAAAACTCCTAGTGAGTTGCAATAATTTATCATTAAATAAATTCAAACAAATTGTCAAAACCTTGCTATGCAAAAAGGCTTCTTAAAAAATATCCATTATTGATATTTTATATATAAATATTTATATAAAATATCTAGAAGATAAAAAAGCTTGGGACGGGTTTTGCTCCAACTCGAATAATAACAACTAGCAGGCTAAGGGTTTCTTCGTCGCTTTTCTACTTTAGTCTACATACCGAAGCGACAGAAATCAAAAATATCACTTTATTTCCGTGTTAGTGTTTAGTTTTATAATTTCACCTCTTATAAGTATACATTTATTGTATTTATGGAAATAAAGAGTTTTTGATTTTGATTTTGAGTTCGATATTCGGACTATGCTGAACCTTAAATGATGCTGATTCTTAATAATAATGGGACTCCGATTATGATTAAGTATTATCATCTCTATATCTGTGTCTAGTACCTACGAGTCTCATAGCGCGTGTCAGCCGCTCTCACATCACTTTGTTTATAGAAGATTACTTATAAACAATAACATTAAAGCGACACTCTATTGTATCTAACTAAATGTAGTATTATTTTATTTTGAACGCGTGTAAATCAAATTTTTAGTAATATACATTTTTAAACACTTGTAAAAAATAATATTGTAATTCATTACTATTTTATAATTAATAGCATCGTCAGTAATAAAGAAACTAAGAATTCATTGTCATTTTATAACATTTTTCACATCTTCATTTTTAATTAAAAACAAATTTAGTTACGAATCGTATGTATTACAAATTTGGTTAATAATCGTTAAGGTAGGTACTATCATTTACATGCACATGCATGGCTTTTTAATGGTTATTCAGCATTTCTGTTTCTTCATCATTCTTCGTTCTCATCGTCTTCATGTTTCTCAAAACTATCTCTTTATTTCCGCGTCAGCGTAAAATTTTATAATTAGACATTTTGTAAGTGTACATTTTTTTTATGTATGGATATAAAGAGTTTTTGGCTTGATTTTATTTGACTTCATCTTGCAAAGTAGATTTGTAAGGATTTAGATTAGTTTTTATAAAATTTACCACTCTTCAAACGCCATCTTTCCTTAACAGGCAAAACTAACAGAGGTTCGGGCTTCGGGCTAGCACCTTAGAGTTACCAGTGTGTCACTAGTTGTTGTGGTTGTAGTTGTTTTGTATAGATGGCGCTGCTTCTAAAACTAAAAACTGAAATTCTACTAAAACCTCTGTTTTATGTTTGGTCACTATAGCGACAAAAGTTGGCATATCTTGTTACTATAAAAATATGTAAATGAAAAATTTAGTCAGTGGCATGAAAAATTTATTTGTTTTTCTTTTTAATTACATAATGATATGCTAAAATAAATACAATAAATTGTTGGAATAGTAATTATATTTACCTTAATTATTATTTTCAATATAAATAATCATACAATAAAGCGACTAACCATATTTATATTATTTACAATTATTGAATAAGTTAGAGCAAATTCATTTTGAAATCCTTATAATTATTGTGATATTTTATAAACTGAACACACCGTCTAAGTATTTTTTAACATGGTAAGTATAAAATGACTAATAATGTAATCAATAAACAATAACAAATGTTATAACTGTGCTTTTTAGAAAAAAAATAAGTTATTCACACAGTTGAAAATTTAACCGGAAAAAGTTTACTGAAAAATCGTACATTATAAATACTCATTTAATGAAAGACTTTTAATAAAGACAATTTAAATCAAAGAGTAGAAACGAATTAGAACTAGTATTAAGAATTCAAACAGTTGAGGTAACTTCAGACTGTTGCAAACAATCTAAAGGTAGCTCAACTGATTCATATCAATACTAATCAGAAACGTCCCCAAGACGTAGGCTGCATTGCCCCACTGTATGGCATTTAATTGTATTTCTTACTTCTACTAATTTCGCAAGATAACTTTCTTTAGCCACTCGGTGATGCCTTGCCAACGTTGTTCACTGCACCAACGGAAAAAAGTCATTTAATATTTATAAATGAGTTTTATATGAGTTTTAATGGAAGATTTAAGATCAAGTTGAAAGGCACATGTGTATTTACATTGTGGTTTGGCGTTGGCAAGGCTGTGCTTTACATGTCTCTACAAAAAAATGCATCAACTTTATAATATTTTCTTTAACGTAAGTTTCAAAAAAGATTAGTCATTATTAAATGGAAGATAAAGTATTTTCAAAAATACTTTTTAAGTGTTTTGTTAACTTTTTTTCATAGAGACAGTCACAAAGTGCAATTATTATTAGGTGCGTGTTTTAAATAAATGATGGTAATTTTTAATTATTTTTGAAGTTTGTAATAATTTTGTAATGAAGTATAAAGGTACTTCTCGAACAAAAGAATATAATTTAACATCAAGACATTAGAAGCCATTAAAAGATTCCTTTATTCAATGGGTAAGTTATTTTAAATAAACAAGCTAATTCCATGATTAACGTCGGTCATATTAAGGCTAGCATTTTCCTAAATGATTCTACGAGAAACTAAAGCTTTTGCCGAGTTTAATACAATTTGCGAACAAAATGGTTTTATAATAAGTTCCAATTAGTGTTTAGAATTTTATTTTCGAACAGTTTTTGTGATTTTTGGAATTATGCTACTCATAAACGATAAATTATTTACAAAACTCAAAATTGCGATGCGTGACAAAGTACATACCTATCTTATAATATTTATCTAAAAAATCGACTATCATTAATAATATTTGGATAAAATTCTTGAATAATTTACAGACTCTTATCTACAGACAATAATGGAAGGACCCTGTTAAGTCTGACAAGACCTAGACCATAAAGGTAACGTCCACTAAAGCGTTACTTTAGTTGACTTAGACCTTTATAGCCCTTACGAACCGCTGAGCGAGGTATCGAAGAAATAAATGGTAACAAAGTAAATTGAAATCACTACAATATAAAATTAAAATAATTTCGTTAAAAATCACTTTCATGATTAAACCTACGCCGCTTGACGAAGTATCTCCTGGATAACGTTTTTATCATTTATTATTAGGAAACCTGGAAGCTCGAGTGGAAAAGGAACGACAAAATGAATTCTTCCTTAAACTAAAAATTGTCTCAATCGGCTACTTCCTAAAACATAGGAATGGAGGAAGAAAAGCCTTTGCCCTGCATTAGGTAGTATAATTTTAAAATTTTAGGATTTCTCAAAAAGGTGAAGACAGAGAAGGAAAATAAATAAGGTGGATTGAAGTTGAAATTTTTTTTTAAATATAAAACTATCGCAGTTATAAATACTACTAGTATAGTATTATAATATCTGTGTCAATACTAAGGAATTCATAACACAAATGGATAAAATATTGATGTTTTTCCAACACAAACAAGGTTCATAGAACCATTACGATTGAAATTACGTTCTCAAAGAGATACTCTGCCAAGCCGTCCAATAATCACTAATCTAATTCAACAAAAAAGCTAAAATTGCACAAAAAGCTACTGCGTCGCCTCAGCTGTATGATAATGTGATGGATGGTATCGCCAAACCTGAGGTGGTGAGTATTCCACCGGCACCTCTTGCGCGGCTCCACCCGCACCCCACATCAGCACCGTCTGTCGGGGGGCCTCTGCTTGCATCCTCTCCTGCTCCGTAGAACCAGATCCATTAGACCCCGCTGGACTAGGCCCCGGCACAACACTCGGAGATCTCCTCTCACCGGTTAACGGACTCATATATCGACCACTGCTGTCCACATACGCGTATTCTCTTGAAGGCGGTCTGTGGTACGGTGTGACGTCATACCCTGGTGGAGCGGGTTCGAGGAAGCCGTTAGGGGCGTAGGGAGTGTAGTGGTAAGAGAGGGGCTTGTATTGATGGAAGAGGTTGTCGGTTGGGAGGAATCTATCGTCTAGAGGTGGTGGGGGGTAGTGTAATGTTGGAGCAGGGGGATATTCCCCATAGGGGGCTGTGTATGCTCCGTTCAAGTTTGTGTATGCGGCAGCCACCGCGTCAGCCGCTAGGTAGTCTACAGGGGGCGGTGCGGGCGTTGTTGGTGCTCGTCTTTTATTCCTACACGTGGACAAAAAGTCTCTGAGCTGTGTCTTGTAACGTCTGGCGGCTCTGGGAGGGGTGGTGACGGTGGTCTCACAACCAGAAAGCTGTTCTGATTCGGAGAAGTATAGGCTGGTGAAACCGGTGTCGAGGTAGCTCACTTTGAAGTCCATTGTTCGTTTGCCGAGGAGATCTCTGCCTTCTTCTTCCCTGGAAATAATAATGTATGATGTGAGTAAACAAATTATGGCCAAGTTGAGATCTCAATTTTGAAGTGGAATCAAAAGCTGTAAAATTAAAAAAAATATATATATGTCGAAGCATAGGTACCACTTATGTCGATTGATACAAAAATGCTAATTGATCTTCCTTCGTCATTTATCATCATAATTGGCCTCATTACATCAACGAAATATTATTTTAGTGCCATCACTTAGGTTGTGATTATTATTTCACCAATAGCCTTTACCAGTCCACTGCTGGAGAAAGGCCTCCTCTGATAAGCGCTTTATTTGCCCATAATATAAGAGAAAAATGCCATACGAACCTGCTTGTAAAAACTATATTATACATTTTGTTGATTTCGCGAAATCTTAAAGTTGTATTTCTTAACTAGCACGTAGATTATGTTTTACTGTTTATTTTTGAGTGTTGTGACGTTTTTTTTTTCGTCCGTGATGTCACCAAACGGCTCTGTTCGAAGACCAGCGTTGGTTATAATGAGTGTACCAGCACATGCTGAGACAAAGATCGTTTTGTGACTCCACGCCAAATTGAGTCTGTCGGTACAAATTTTTATTTTACTGGATGTTTTTGTATGAGATGCAAATAAATATATTCTATTCTATTTCCACGCTGCAGTTTGGTGGTGGATCTGTTCTGCAGGCGGCGTTACTGTCCGCCCCCGGTGGATTTCCCTTAGTCGCCTCTTACGACACCCTCAGGAAGAGCAAGGAAGAGTTTGGGTGATTTAAATTCTAAGCTGGCACCATATAACGTTAGTTAACCTCAAGGAGAATTCGTCCCATAGACGACCGATACTACAGACCAATTAAAATTTATATGTAAAAGTTTAGTGCTTATAATGGCTTGTAACCTAAATGTTTGTATGTCGTTCGATCGGGAATGAAATGAACTAAATTTGAAATGTCATTGTCAATGTTTACCCGTGTCAGAAAAACAAATTATCCATCATTTTTGTTAATATTATAATGAGGTTCTTACATAAGCGGTCGATGCGTGCTGATGACGAAGTCAGGCTTGGAGTTCTTGTAGACGAGTCGCGATGAGGTCTGCAGCCACTGCCACGGGCCATCTTTGGTCTGGAAGCGGTATGCTATCATGCCGGAAGCCCCTGTTTTTAGTACTGCAATAAAACAAAACTAATCAATTGCAGTTTTTCTGAATTTATAATCGATATAAATCATACAAATATGAAATAACGAGTAGTAAGATATGTTGAACACTTTGGGTTCTTACAACAATATGATGATTCGAACGGCGTATATCAAATTGCTTTTATGTTTTTCAGATCTTTTTGACTACTCTAGACGCTCATATCAATTTGACGCTGAATGTACCTTCCTAATTTCATTAGAATTTCTTTAATTTGATATCGTAGAAATTACATAGGACTTCTAAATTGGGTAATAGATTAAACAATTTTAATGATGTATAATAATTAATGATCCACACAGCGTCATCTAGCTCTGAGTAAGTAGGTACATTACATAGATAGATAGGGCTGGGTCCTTCAGGATTTATAGTAAACAAAAAATCATTTATCATGTCTAATACTTACATTCTTGATGAGCACTAGCCACGTACGCCAGATCGTCGTAATGTACAAGATCGTAGCCACCCATATTGCCGAGCTCAGCATCCGTGTACCCGAGCAGCATTTTACCCCTGCAACAAACAACGACGTATTTAAAATCTATCTGGTTAGTAGTTACGATGATCGCTAGGTTTTGAAGTGTCGATCGCTGCGACGCAAAACGTAGTGTTTGGATAACATTTACTGGATGGACCGATGACATTCTAGCGAGCGCAGGGTTTCGTCGGATGGAGGTGTCTCTGGACCGATATTTGTGGCGTCGTTTGGGGGCTTTGTATAACAGTTTGGACATTTGTTGTGGGCTGTTATGATGTAGTGAATTATTTTTTTATCTGTTTTTGTAACAGTCATTGTTGTGTGGAGTGGAAGCCCTGGAGACGTGAAGTTAAAGTTTTTTTTTTTTTTTTTTTCGACATTGCTATTTATCTAATTTTATCTTCAATTGACATATAATACTCAAGTTGACATTGTAGTTTTCCAAATTGACATTATAGTTATAGGGCGGACATTTGTATTTATTCGTTTTCACTTATTATCATAATTTATTTATAAGATCTTTTTATTAGTACGCTTTGAATTGTTTTTAAATTGATTTGATTGTACGATTAGTTTTTTGTGTACCCAGGAGTTTTAGTTTTAAGTTTTCCACACACAATGTATTTTGTTTTAAAGGAATAAATGAATTGAATTGAATTCTAAAACCTACATTTAATAAGGTTCAGCCTCTCACAATACAGGTTGAATATAATATATATGTATCTGTATTGTGCTAATAATAACTATATCTATATATATAAAAGAAAGTCGTGTTAGTTACACTATTTATAACTCAAGAACGGCTGAACCGATTTGGCTGAAAATTGGTGGGGAGGCAGCTTAGAACCAGGAGACGGACATAGGCATATGTTTTATCCCGGAATTACCACGGGAACGGGAACTATGCAGGCGAAGCCGCGGGCAGCAGCTAGTTTATTATATAACCTTTTGTGAAGAGGAACTTAATAAATAATGTATTATTATTATTTATAGTTATTTGGGAGATATTAGGCCTGGTTTTATCGATAAGATCGCTTAACGAAATATGTGAAGAAACAAATCGAATCAAAACCCTTGATGGTTAACATAAACCTACTTAAATATTAAACTCTTAGGAACTTAATTCAACTTTATTCACAAGAACCTCAATCAATTCGATCAAGGTCGAGTTTAGATGCACGCGGTTTTTCCTTGAATCTTTCTTTCCTTCATTTAACTCTGTGGGGTCCTAAATACAGCCATTTGCTGCTCGTAAGATTTAGAAAATAGCCACAACACGGTGTTTGATCCCCATCAGACACTCCAAACATTTTTCTACCAAGCACCGTGTAATACGTTAGAGATCACTTTCGTCACGGCAATTTCTCCATCAATTAACAATATTCTATGGCTTTTAACCATTTTAGTATTTCCGTTATTGTTATTTCATTCCTGTTCTTTATCGATGTTGTTTCGACTAAAGGTTGCTTGTGCCTTTGTTTTCTAAAGTGTTCCCCATATCCTGTACCTATTTAGCTGTCTTGAAACAAAAAAGTTCTTTGTAAAATTTTTGTAAATTACGTTCTTGCCAGTCTAAGACAGGTTAAGAATTATACACATTGCAATCCTGATCTGGTTGGTTAGTTCCATATTCTTAGTAATCTTTTAATGTAATCTAATAATTAGAAATGGCGACGCCATAGCTTTTTCTAGTCTTATTAAATCTTTCCTCCTCCAGCAAACCTTATGCATAAAAAGAAACACGAGGTACCAGAAGTGACTGGTCCTTCGTCCACACAGTGGTGTCTGATCCACTCAGCTGATCCATTAATGGATTTGATTGCACTTTTTACCACTCTGATCCACCGATGCATTAGTTTCGACATCATATTCCACTCTGATCCACCGATGGAAAGAATCCATTGGTGGTTCTTAGTTATATTTACCGTTGATCCATAGAGACTAGAGACAGATCAAGCTTGTGCTTGCTCTTGAACATGACTTCCTTCTGCGGGATCTCGAGCAGACTGGGAGGGCCGAAGGGCGCGCATATCGCAAATAACGCTAGGGGCGGCTCCTCGGTCTTCTTGTTCTGCCCATGGAGGACCTTGATCCGACCCCGGATGTCTAGCCTCTGGAAAAAGAAGAAAATAGTCATTAGCGCTTTTTCTTGACCACGATGAAAGCACCTGCTTTCTTAGGTTTTTAGGTACCTACCTAGTGTTTGTTTTTCCAGATCTAAAACAACATACAGTAGTTTCGTTCTTCCGGCAAAAACACACGTCTTCACAAACTTTCGCCCTGTACAGTAAGCTGCTCAGGTATGTACGTAATTACATATCGTCGGTCGGATTCATTACCGGAACATTTCCGAAATCACGTTTTTTGAGATAAGTATGCAGAATGGTAGGGAATTTAATAAAGTTTCCAAAGCACTAATGGTAGAACTCAAATGTTGGTTCTAATTGACAGAAAACTACTTATTCCGGTAAAGAAAAAATTGATATTAGTCATCTTTTTGTTTTCAGTATCGGTATATTTCGAATTGTCCCGCTGGTACTCTTAATTCCAAAGTGCATCCGTGGTTCATCAATAGAATATTTAGAAATGTTCCAGTTTGACTCTGATATTCTTTAGTTAATTATGGTTTATTCGTGTTTTGTGCCAGTCGCGCTTTGAATGATTAGTGTAGTGGTCAGAAGCAGTTTGAGTTTTAATAAATAAAAATTTAAAAAATCTGTTCCAAAGAGAAAAGACTGCTTAAATTGGCAATAACCAACAGTTCAGAAAGTGATCATGATCAGTTTAGCGGTAAGTTTTATTGAAATATTTATTTAGCTTAAGTAACTAACTAACTTACTTTCGTTTTTTGTGGGAAAGCTTTCTAAAATATTTTAAATAAAAGGGGAATGGTAACAAAGAAAGAAGCTTACGATAGCTTATAATAGTAGCATGGATCTCTTTTTGCTTATGCTAGACCAAGTACCTAGTAGGTTCTTTCTTACCTACTTACCTACTACCTAACTTTAGCTAATCCTAAGCTAACTAATTTTGGGTAAATTGTTTTTCTAATTTTAAAGAAAGGAAGAAATACTGATCAAAAATTTTGCTAGCAATAACTTTAAATTATAATTGTTCTCTGTTTTTGCTTACAAGGTGGTGGTTGTGTGGTGAAATTCGTTCCAGAGACAAAATTAGATGCTGTTCGTAAAGGAACTCCTGCGCATAATGTTGTCGAGCACCAAATTAGATCATAAGACCGAACTGAGGCAGAAAATTAATGGACAAGACTTACTTTTTTGTAAGTACCAACTTGGGTGCCAACTGTTAACTTTAGCAACTCATGTATTTAGCTTAGGCCGCCAAGTAACTTTACGCAGGGAGCTCAGAGAGGCAACATCTCTGGCAGGACTTTGTCGTTGTTGCTTGGCGGTCTCACTGTTAAAGTCGAGTATTGTTGTGGTGTCCTGATGATGTCTCGTGGAGAGAAGAAACTAGTTGACGACTTACTTTTGATGAGTTTTTTCACTGTGTGGTTGTTGTGGTCTTTTCTTTTGAAAATTAAGTTGTGTTCGTTCTTGGAGTTGGAGGGTAATTTACGGGGCAATTTTGTATTGCGTAAGTCTGTTGTTTACTTTCTCTGATTGCAAGTGGGAGCAATTTGTGGGAGGACGGGCGGTACACGCAAATCACATTTTGTTGGATCTTGTCGGAGGAGGTTTTGTTACTAAATATTGTTTTATCCTAATATTATACAATGGATTTCCGCAAAGTAACGCCTGAATCTATTATTTAAGTTAGATTAGAACTAGGCACTTTGAAAATACATACCTACCATACTAATAAAGATCCTACCTAGCTAAATACATGAGTTGCTAAAGTTAACAGTTGGCACCTAAGTTGATACTTACAAAAAAGTAAGTCTTGTTCATTAATTTTCTTCCTCGTTTCGGTCTTATGATCTAATTTGGTGCTCGACAACATTATGCGCAGGAGTTCCTTTACGAACAGCATCTAATTTTGTCTTTTGAACGAATTTCACCATACAACCACCACCTTGTAAGCAAAAACAGAGAACAATTATAACTTAAAGTTATTGTTAGCAAAATTTTTGGTCAGTATTTCTTCCTTTCTTTAAAATTTGAAAAACAATTTACCCACAATTAGTTAGCTCAGGATTACCTTGTTAAAATTAGGTAGTAAGTAGGTAAGAAAGAACCTACTACTTGGTCTAGCATAAGCAAAAAGAGATCCATGCTACTATTATAAAGCTTTCGTAAGCTTCTTTCTTTGTAACCATTCCCCTTTTATTTAAAATATTTTAGAAAGCTTTCCCACAAAAATCGGAAGTAAGTTAGTTAGTTACTTAAGCTAAATAGGTATTTCAATAAAACTTACCGCTAAACTGATCATGATCACTTTCTGAACTGTTGGTTATTGCCAATTTAAGCAGTCTTTTAGCTTTGGAACACATTTTTAAAATGTTTATTTATTAAAACTCAAACTGCTTCTGACCACTACACTAATCATTCAAAGCGCGACTGGTACAAAACACGAATAAACCATAATTAACAAAAGAATTTCAGAGTCAAACTGGAACATTTCTAAATATTCTATTGATGAATTTAATTTCACTAATGCAACATTTCATAAAATTACGGATAACTTAAAAACTACAAATGACAGCTAAACCTTAGCAACACACAATAAACTTGTCTATAATCAGCATATTATTCAAGAAAAAAATTATACTTAAGGCTCTCTAGATGAAGACAACTAACATTTGAATATTTTCAAAAACTTTAACCCTCAATTACTCAGAACAGCATATTTTGAAATGTTCCAGTACTGTTTCCGACCGACGATATACACTCCCCAGTTTTAACTTTTCAATTAAAAGTCCACACACACATTTCGTAGAAAATAGTTGCCAGAATGCAGTATATACATAAGTTATCAGTTATCACAATTTATTATACATTTACTATTTCATCGAATTGAAAACTTGGGTGTGTATACATATTTTCGCAGCTTTACTTGCAAAAAAACAGTATTGCAACAGTTACCGAAATCTATAACTCTGTAGTGTCATTAGAAGCCTTTTTTATGGATAGTCTATTCTATACCTAAGTATATCTAAATATGCAATGTTACTGTTTAAAATGTATATACCTTACTATAATTAATGATTGAATTAACACTCTATAATTGTACTGACTACTAATATTACTATATTCGTAATAACTTACCAAGAAACCTGAAGTATTATCCAACAAGCACCTAAACCTAACAGTAAAGCTCCTCTCCAGTAGATGCGCCCGATCTGCTCTCAGTACATCCTGCATGTTGAGGTTGTTGACCTCTGTGGGCAGGAAGGAGTTCCAAAGCAGCTGCCTCTGAAGCTCCTCTCGGTCTTCGGAATGGACTAGCTCGTACACTGACTGGTGCACTATGTCTGACTGTAAATAAAGAAAATCAAGCTTAAGTAATGTTTAGAAAAAAACACATTTTAAATGTAAGAACAAAGAGGAAAAATAAAAAGTCGCAGATAAGAGTAATATGATTAGACAAATCTGAGCATTGCTGGCTATTGGTAAATAAATACACAAGCATGCTTTTGTATAGCATTTTTATATATTATAAAAATACTCAAAATTTTTCATTTAATGAATTGATAAAAAATGATGGATAAACAAATGCCTTTTTTCATAAAAACCTTATTAATTAAAATACTACTTGTTTTGTGTTCTATAATTTAGATACCTATTAATAGAAACAGTAAACGATGATAAATTCAGTCCGCATAACAAGATAATAAACTCACAAATAAACTGTTTACAGGCGAAAAAGCAAGTCATAATCGCGTAGTAAATCAATAAACCAAAGCCAACCCTAAAAATTGATTCAAGCTCAACCATTAACCGATCATCTGTAACGAAGACGGACGTGTTAATTCAGACCTCACAAAAGCTTTTGATACCTACGCCTTTCATCAATAGAGTTTAATTTAGCTTGATGTAAATAAGTATCAAGTTCCCGTGGTATAATAATGGAAGACCGTGTAAACCGTGTGCATAATGCGGCAACAACCCATGGTGCAAGTATAAGACTAATTGATAATCAATGGGGTTCGTCAAGGCACGCTGTCTGAACCCCTACTCTACGTCACCATGTAAATGAATCATAACAAAAATATGGCCTAAATAAAAGGTGCACGGGTTTCGAAGGGTAGGTGAACGAACATATTGTGTTAGCGGACGTCAAGAGATGATTTGTTGGGTAATTGGTTTTGTTCTTATAGGGTAGGGGTTGCTACGCTACTGTTTGTTGATACGCCATTGTTTTGGCAATGTTGTGTGGTTTCTTTATCGGTGATTGATGGGCGAGCTGTTTTATGTTGTTTTTATTCTTTTGTTTTTGTTTTCGTTATTTTATTTCTAGCTTGAAATGTTACCCCGTAAATTTTAGTATGCTGTAAATAAGCTGAACATAAAATGGTATAACATTATGCATAATTAGTACAGCTCATTTATATTTAAGTTGATGTCTCATTCGTTTTGTTTCGTGAGTTAAGAAGCAAAGTTATTTAAATGTTAAAAAAGTATCGTGGATTATTTTATAATGTATGCCTTAGGAACGAAGGAAAATATTTAAAAATCTAAACATTTAAAACAACAAACGCACGTGCCGACCCCTCAAGTAAAGCCACAGACAACTGTTAGTTACTACAGTAACCATTAACTTGTCGATCGATAGCCTACCACCTGGTGAGCGCGCTTTACCCGATCTAACTTAACTCCCCCAATGATAACTTGATTGGAGGTAAGAGGGATGCTATATGAGTCATCAGAATAATTGGCCTGACTGGAACTCTTAAAACTTTAGCATGACTAAACTTTATGAAGATGAATACATTCATATTCATATCGTTTATTGTACTTAACTCTTTATTCACAAAGAAAATGACAATCAAATAATAGAAATGAATTATAACTAGTGTTTATAATTGAAGCAATTGAGCTATATAACTGATGACTGTTGCAAACATTATTGTACTTATATGCTTAGAGGTTTTAGGTGTTCTTAGGTGGTTTATAGTTTTAAAGTTGAGTTTGAAAGTGAAAGCAAAAATACAATTAATAATTGTTTATTTAGAAAAAGTTAAAAGTTAAACTGTTTTTCTGATAACAATTCTGTCGTTTACTGGATAGATTTAAATGTTAGTATGTAATATACTATCGGTAATCGGTGTCTTACGAAAGCCCCGTTATTGATAGATGTATAGTGCCGTTCATCAAACAACATCGATAAACCCCAGTTAAGTTTCAAGTCAATTTCTATAAAATGAAGATAGAAAGTTGTTCTTTATAAAAACAACAAATACTATAAAAACCAAAAATGATATAATTAAGAGACTTAAAACCCGTCGGGGGATTACGTACTATGAACAATACTGTACCTATGCAAGGCCTTATTTTGTTATATCTATTTCCAACCCAATTATTTCAGACAATATCGCTTGAGAGGAGTTGCAGATATGGATTGCTTAAGAACGGTCTACTTCTCGCTGGCCCAATCCATCATCTCATACTGCAATATAGCATGGGGTGGAGCCGTCAAGTCTCAGATGATTAGAGTTGAGAGAGCGCAGAGAGCGGTGCTCAAGGTAATGCTGTCCGAACCGAGACGCTACTCCACCAGTCTATTATACTCCCGATGTGAGGTCCTGACTGTTCGGCAGCTCTTTATCTCAGCGGTCTTGTTGCGCAAACATTCACAACTACATTTTGATCCCAACCTTAAAAACAAAAAACGCCGCTGTGATAGAGTATGCAAAATTGAGTCACGTAGAACCGCGCTCGCAGGGCGGCACTACCACTATATGAGCCCCACCCTCTACAACAAAATCAACAAAACACTCCAAATATACCCCCTCCCACATTATAAATGTAAATTAAAAATCTTCGAATGGCTACTCTCCCTATCGTATGAGGAAACGGAAGACCTACTACAAATACCTGGTTAATCAAATATTCACTCACCCTTCTTTCCAAACACAAACAATCGGACACAAAACATCAAACACTTCGGAGTCTCCTGTTGCCCGGACTCTAAAGAGAGCGGTGTCCTCAGGAGCTCCACACACGCACACTAATTCACTCATAAAGGAACACATAACATACACAGACATTTAACGCACATACACACACACACACACACACACACACATACGCTACACACAGGAGCCTCCTGTTGCCCGGACTCTTAAGAGACCGGTGTCCTCAGGAGCCCTCCTCCCCACTCACCCACACCCACAAACACACCCTTCGATACCTTTATCAGAATTCTCAGCATTTTCTTAGACACATTTAATTATTATTACGTAAGTATCTGTTTAACTACCTGTCTACTTAGTAAAAATATCACTACTACTCATTTTATTATGTCTTTAACTTTAACTTTATATAGTACTTAACTTTAAAATCAATAAATATGTAAACTCGTATAATTTATTTATGTTGTGCCAAGGAGGCGGGCGATGAGGCAGCTCCACAGTTTTAAACTTTTGCTATCTCATCGTTCATTCGTAAATTGTCTATTATGTACCCTATTCTAAATAAATTATTTTGTATTTTTTTTGTATTTTTGTATTTAATAAAGCAGGGTTTTAGTTTCAGTAAAGCTGAAAGTTTTCCATCTATTATTCATGCGCCGTCAAAGTTACTCAGGTAACCGAATTACTCGCTCGAAATGAACATAAATAAAATAGGGGGAACTTTATATGCAACAGAAAGTTTTATAGTAGGGGACGGATTTCAAGCAAAAATTAGGGGTCTACTTTGATAATATTTCATTGGGGCTGTATTACGGTAATGAAGGACATTTATCTATGTGAGCTTTTTAGGGAGACAAGATCCTATAGTATTGTAGCTATGCTGTAGGTAGCTGGGTTGACATAAAACTTTTATCTTATTTTTCGTAAGGTGTTAGTGAAGGTCGAAAAAATAGTAAAAACCCAGGAGGCAAGAGTTTTGCGCACATTGTAAGCCATTTGCTATGATTTTTTGCGAAAAGAAACTTTAAATATATTGTTTATTGGACATTATGTTGATTTTAGTAAAAAAATATCTTCTTTTTCCTATTCTGTTGCTTTTACTATTCGTCTACATTCATGTTATCTACTGTACAAAGGTATACAATAAACATAAAATAGAATATAGTAGAGAGGGCATGAAACGTTGGTGTTCTTCCAAGACAAATAAGGTTCGTAGTTCCGTAATGTATACAGGTGAAATTTCCAATGAAATGCCCATTTATATATATTATTTACTAGCTGCTGCCCGCGGCTTCGCCTGCGTAGTTCCGGTTCCCGTGGTAATTCCGGGATAAAACATAGCCTATGTCCGTCTCCTGGTTCTAAGCTGCCTCCCCACCAATTTTCAGCCAAATCGGTTCAGCCGTTCTTGAGTTATAAATGGTGTAACTAACACGACTTTCTTTTATATATATAGATTATTTTTTGTCTCATTTACGTGTACAAGTAAAAAAAGAGTCGTTATCAAATTCTTTATTTGCTTTTTCCCATAAAAAGTAAATTATCAAAGAGTTGCTATTAACACCCCTAAAAACTTGTTACAGCAAAACTGGCTTTCTTTTATTTTCCTTGATAAAAATAATAATTACCGAGTTAAACCAGGTGGTGGGTGTTATGGTACAGTTTCAAAAGTACCTTCGTAACGATGGTAATTAATATTAAAGTTTTACGTCGTACTTTATTACGGTTAATCCATATTTAGGGTTTATGCGCACTACGGAACACACAGGAAGTTTGAATATTTAATTTTGTTCAAATTGAAATATTTCACACACTCGAAAAATCCATACTAACATTATAAATATGAAAGTTTCTCTGTGTCTCTGTCTGTAAAAGCGAACCTTTTCACGTTTAAACGCCTGAAATTTCACAAGCAAATAAATAAATAAATAATGCTGGATAATTCACACAGCATTATCTAGCCCCAAGCTAAGCAGAGCTTGTGTTATGGGTACTAGATAACTGATATACTTAATACAATACACTACATAGATAGATATTTGATATAGATGACTCACTTCTGCCCGCGGCTTCTCACGCGTATTTTCGGTATAAGTAGCCCATTATCTAAGTTAAGCTATGTTATAAATGCACGTCAAATTCATCATGACCTGTTCAGCAGTTTTGGAGATCTTAGGTAACAAAAATTCACATTTCACAAACTTTCGACTTTATTATATTAGTAGGGTAGGATAGGAAGTAGGATATCCCTGGGAAAAATATTTTAATTTATTAAGATTTTATTACAAATTATTAATTTGGTAAACGTAGTTACTTACTTACTCCGTTCACACAGCTTATGAAGCTTTACCTACATAAGATGATGTGCATTCTGGAATCATCATCAAATTCATCCAGCTAATAAATAAAATGAGCAGTAATTAAAAAAAAACAGTAGGTAACCATTTTCAAGTAAAATTAGGTGGTCGTTTTATAACATGAAAAAAAAACTTTAGATTGACGCAACTGTGGACCAACCCTCACAATACGAAATTTCTTATCTTCGTGCGTTCATTTAACAAAGTACGTCTAATATTATTATAATTTTGCTTGAGCAGTTTATTAAGTTTGTTAACCCTTTTTAACCCTTTTAAGGGCAAAATTACACTCAAGATTAATTAACCATTGATTTGGAGCAATATAAGTTTTCGTAAACGAAGCCTACAATTTTTATTTTGTAAGCCGTGCTACTCGCGTAGTGCCTTACATTTTTGTACATTTCAGCCCCAAAAGAGTTAATATAGATAAATTGGTATTGGCATACCCAATCAATGAAGTAAGTAAGTAGTTAAGTACCTACCTATTTTATGACTCCTCCTCCGAAAATCTTTATTTAATTAGATAATTTTATTGAGAATATTGAGACTGGGAGAGAATATTTCAAAATATTTTTTTAAACCATTTGGTTTGATTTGGACTCACCCCTTTGACGTTAGTAACGAGATCTGATCGAGATGTATCCTTTCTGGATAGGATATGCGTAGTTCCTTATCCGCACGATAGAGGTGCTGTAGCAAATTGTATGGAAAAAGGAAACGGCACAATTATGTCTTGTTGAAGGACGCCAAGAGGAGGATCCAGCTAGGCTGGGCAGCGTTTGGGAAACTACGTCGAGTCTTCTCGTCATCCATACCGCACTCACCTCGACCCTCAGAGTAGTGCAAAAATTATAAATTCAGAAATAACTCTGTATATCTATCTAGAAATAGAAAAATCCATATCACTATTATAAAAAGGAAAGTTATTCTCTGTCTCTGTCTGTAAAAGACAACCCTTTCACGCCTAAACGGCTGAACGGATTTCAATGAATTTGAATTTGGCAGGGAGGTAGGTAAATGGTATCCGGACGGACGGACATAAGAATAAATAAGAATAAGAATAAAATAAATTTATTTGTGCAGTCAGACTTACAACATTTCTACAGTTTAGAACAAAACAAAAAACATTATAGCTACTTTAAAAACGCGTTCGAAGCCGCAGGCGGCAGATAGTAATCAATAAATACAGGGTGTCTCAAAAGAAATTTCACAATTGTTTTGGTTATTGCGTGAACGCAACTATTCTGAAGGGCGCGGGGAGGGTGTCAATAGGTAGGCTGGCTCTTGGAAATTTCTTTTGAGACACCCTGTATTATGTTTAATTAAAAAACTTACTTGATGGAAGCCTAAATAACTTTCGATACTGTGTGTCGCGAAGAAAACCTCTCCTTCGCACGTCAGTATCATCAGGAAACCGTTGAGGGCCTGAAAAAAAAAACAAAAGGAAATGAATGAAGGTAAATAGTGTTTCAAAATCCACACCCAATACAGTTACAAATATCACACTAATATTATAAATGCGAAAGTTTAGATGGATGTATTGATGCATGGATGTTTGTGACCTCTTCACGCCAAAACTACTGAACGGATCGGTAATTTTAATCCTGGAATCAAACACAGGCTACTTTTTATTTCATAAATCAGTTCTCATGGGCTAGAAATCACCTTTAAACGTTTCCATAGAAACAACGCGTGCGAAGCTGCGGGAATAAACTTGTATGAATATAAGCGGGTTAACTACGAACCCAGTTTGTGTTGGAAGAACAACGACGTTACATCCCTTAACGAGGAACTACTTCTTTCAACTCAAACTAAGTTCTTAGTTAACCCGTTTACATTCATAATGGATTCTTTAAACTACTAAAGTTTTTTTTCAGTAAAATAGTTTCAAATAGTTATATCTCTTAATGTCCCAATGTGGACAAAACCTCTGTCCATACGTCATGATTCTGAGATAGATTAGTTGATCACCAGTCATTTTTGTTTGAGAATACCTGGATTCCCCCTTGAGGGGCATTTCAAGGGGGAAAACTGGGTAACCCGATTATTTTACTAAAAAAATTACTGAGCAATCTTTTTACAAGAGAGCTTAGTGAAATTACCTAGTGTCTTGCATCCATAATTTCACTCAACCATTGTATATTACCTTACCTTTCGAATAAATACATTACCTATTTTACTTTACAATAAAAAGCTACCTAGTAATGACATAAAAATCTTTATATAATAGAAAAAAGAATAGAAACAAATTAGAACTAGTATTCAACAATTGAATTAAACAATAAAATATCAACAGAAGCAGCTGAGATAACAGACTGTAAAGAATCTAGATGTACGTAGCTCAATTGATCCATATCAAAACCAATCGGAATTTTTCCCGGTGACTGCATTGCCCTACTGTACGGCGTACACCTTACTTTCGAGTCACGCGTCTCTCAAACCAGACGCTAGTAGTAAACAAATTATTTGAACTTATAAATACAAACCCATGACCAATGCTAAAAGTCGACAAAATCCCGGCATTTTTCCTATCAGAGCTGTCGCCCCAAATTATTCCGTCAGGGTAGTAAAGAGGGTGGTTTTTGTAGTTACTGAGCAATTTCCCCGAAGTTTGGAATAACTGGCAAAGTTGCCGGTGGAATGCCGGGGCGAGTGTTTCCGTTGTCTCACGGCATTTTATAGTTCGGTAACTTTTTTTACTAATCTCTTTGGCTATGGAGCAAAGAAAGCAAGAGTAAGTTGCTCAACGGCTGAAAAGATAATCAGATTACCTAAATTGTTATTAATAAATATAAATAGAAATTTATTTAGTTGTGTAAGCTGCCTTTATGGTGTACAGTTGGCAATATTTAGCATTGAACTAGCAGAATAGGTTGCTAGAGCGGGTAACTTCACTATGTCATCGAATGTATTAATCGGGGAAGTCTTGTTTTTAAGTTGATTATTGTATTGGGCCTTAGAATTGATTATAAACCTGTCTAAAAGTTAATCTATGTTTTATTTTAGTAGTTCAGATAATGCAAGGAAAAGTAAGTTTCCAGTTGTATCCGTGTAAGTTCAAATTTTATGTAAGAAAACTGTTTGCAAAGATTTTCTTTTAGCTTCCATAAAATATTTTGATCTAAGTACAATTAGTTAAGAATGGAATCGTTGACAAAATAAATTATCGGTGTAGAATCAGAAGTCCGGTTACGTACAAATTTAGTCTTTGGAAACTTCCGAGAGTGACGGCCAGGCAGGATGATTCACCTGCATACAATAGCGAGCCAGCGTAGGGCCCGTACTCTTAAAAGCTAAATCTAAGTTTCTGAATTGTTGTGATGCAAACGCTAATCTTAAGCGATATACGAGTTGGTTTTGCACGACAATGAAAACGAAACTTCGATTTTCTTTTTCCGAGTAGGCCCCAGGCCGTACGCGAATGTAATTTTGGCTCAATAGCAAGTTCGTTTCCCGCCTCAGGGCTAATTTTAATACTTGTACGATCTCAGCTGTCCGGTTCAATTGTACAACAACACAAAATACAAAAAAGACAGAATAAATAGTATAGAGTACATTATTACACATACTTTTGCGGTAGTCAACCCACAATTATTACCGCAAAAGTTAAAAACTCTGTAGCAACCGTTCAGTTGTACAAGTAAACCGGACTTTTAAGCTTTTTGTTCTCAGGAGTGCCAAACACTCACACACACATCACATTTACACACACACTAACACACCCGGGTTAGCTCCTGTTGCCCGGACTCTTAAGAGTCCGGTGTTCTCGGTAGTGCCAAACACACACACACATATCGCATTTACACACGCACACTGGTTAGCTCCTGTTGCCCGGACTCTTAAGAGTCCGGTGTTCTCGGTAGTGCCAAACACACACACACATATCGCATTTACACACGCACACTGGTTAGCTCCTGTTGCCCGGACTCTTAAGAGTCCGGTGTTCTCGGTAGTGCCAAACACACACACACACATATCGCATTTACACACGCACACTGGTTAGCTCCTGTTGCCCGGACTCTTAAGAGTCCGGTGTTCTCGGTAGTGCCAAACACACACACACATATCGCATTTACACACGCACACTGGTTAGCTCCTGTTGCCCGGACTCTTAAGAGTCCGGTGTTCTCGGTAGTGCCAAACACACACACACATATCGCATTTACACACGCACACTGGTTAGCTCCTGTTGCCCGGACTCTTAAGAGTCCGGTGTTCTCGGTAGTGCCAAACACACACACACATATCGCATTTACACACGCACACTGGTTAGCTCCTGTTGCCCGGACTCTTAAGAGTCCGGTGTTCTCGGTAGTGCCAAACACACACACACATATCGCATTTACACACGCACACTGGTTAGCTCCTGTTGCCCGGACTCTTAAGAGTCCGGTGTTTTCGGTAGTGCCAAACACACACACACATATCGCATTTACACACGCACACTGGTTAGCTCCTGTTGCCCGGACTCTTAAGAGTCCGGTGTTCTCGGTAGTGCCAAACACACACACACATATCGCATTTACACACGCACACTGGTTAGCTCCTGTTGCCCGGACTCTTAAGAGTCCGGTGTTCTCGGTAGTGCCAAACACACACACACATATCGCATTTACACACGCACACTGGTTAGCTCCTGTTGCCCGGACTCTTAAGAGTCCGGTGTTCTCGGTAGTGCCAAACACACACACACATATCGCATTTACACACGCACACTGGTTAGCTCCTGTTGCCCGGACTCTTAAGAGTCCGGTGTTCTCGGTAGTGCCAAACACACACACACATATCGCATTTACACACGCACACTGGTTAGCTCCTGTTGCCCGGACTCTTAAGAGACCGGTGTTCTCAGGAGCGTCAACAGACACACATTACACATACACACACGCACACCCAAGTAGCTCCCGTTGCCCGGACTCTTTAGAGTCCTCAGGAGCGCGAAAGATGTTATCATAACTCTAATTTATTAACACAATACTCTAGTATCAACCTCGGGAAACACTGGTCGCTGCTGAGTTTCTCCAGTTCCTAAGCACTATAACGCTTGATCATTAAAAGCAAACCTCCTATATTTTTATTCTGATATTTTTATTCTGTAACTTTAATATTTTACCACTGATTGCCTATTATTTTGTCCTTTAAATTTATATTGTTAAAACTTTATATAGTATAATATTTGTTTGTAGTAATGTTTAGTCAACCCTTAATTTGTTCACGCTGTGGCACCCTTTATTTAGAAAATCACTAGACTTAAGACCATTTTATTTAATAATCTGTATGTGATGTGATTTTTCTGTTGGGAGTCCTTAAATAAATAAATAAATAAATAAATAAATTAAGCCTTTTAGATCGTGTCAAACCTGACAATGGAATAGCACCGTCATAGCTCAACTCGTACTGGAAAACGTGAGCTACAGCTCGAAGCCGCATACTTTTTGCGCAGGCGTCCATTGATTTATTAATGACAATTCGTTATTTATAAATTACGTTTTATTGCGCTTGTCAGAGAATGTATTACGGGACCTTATGAAGATATTTCCTATGATAATGTGGTATGAATTTGTTTGAGGTGATAGTTTAATTTCGTTAGTTTTTATCCACCAAGTGAACATCGTCTCACTTAGTAGACAAAACCGTGTTTATTTATACTTATTACTTTACATAGATATTTTATTACACGTAGATAGAACGACCTCCGTGGCGCAGCGGGCGAAGGTCCACCTGCGACGCAGGAGGTTGCGGGTTCGATTCCCGCCTCGGAACAAATTTGTGCACGATCTTCAGAAATTTGTTCCGTTTGTCTGGGTGCTTTCTATGTATAATAAAAAATATCTATCTATGTAGTGTATTGTATTAAGTATATCAGTTATCTAGTACCCATAACACAAGCTCTGCTTAGCTTGGGGCTAGATAATGCTGTGTGAATTGTCCAGCATTATTTATTATTTATTTATTTATTATTTATAGAAAACACGCGTCTGTCAATTAATATACGCTTTGCGATCGCGTCAAGTTCGCTCACGAAGGATGCGCCCACCCTGTGCCGTCGGTTCGCACTGCAGAGACTGGGCAGTGAAAGTGTTAAAAATGAAATAACAGGTAGGTTACCTGTAGAAATAACTCTCCGTCCGGCATTGCATGGTCGTATGGAGAGTGCTCCCTCCGGTGGCCGTGGAGGTCTTCCTTCTCTTTGTGCATGACCACTGGAACAAAGAACAGATGGTTAGGAATATGACAGGTGGTTTATAAAATGACCTAGGTTTAGAGGAAAAATGGTACTAGCTTGCCTTGCAACTGGGGCCCAATTCTGCCAGTAAATCGCGTCATTAAGTGTGAATTATCCAGAATTTTTACTATGACAATGATTTCGTCGCAAAATTGCCACGTAGAATCCTTAATCCAGGTAGCCTACTCGGATAAGGAAATCGAAGTTTCGTTTTCGTTGTCTTGCAAAACCAACTCTTGTGTCGCTTGCATAAAATTAGCGATAGTGATGAAAAAAGCTTTCGAAAGATTAACCTCGTCCAGCTCTTTCTATCGTTGACTGTACCCTGTACAGTACGGTAGGTATTGTAGGTACAGTCAACGATAGAAAGAAGGGAAGAAACCTGCTTGCTTGTCAATGCAAAACTGTACCACTGATGGGCGGGGCACAGACGACAAATCGCGTCCGTTCATCTAATAGGGAGGCTGTGATAACGTACTCGTTGTAGGGAGAGATCTGCTGAGGGAAAGTGGCCTTTATGCTAATATGTGTGTTTCTGTAAATATTATATTCGATAGCTGGGATAGGTAGGTATTAATATCTAATCCTATCACACTAATATTATAAATACGAAAGTTTGGGTGGATGGATGGATAGATGGATGGATGGATGTTTATTACCTCTTCACGCCAAAACTACCGCACGGATCGGGCTGAAATTTTGCACAATTAGGTAGGGTAATTCTAACTAGGGTAATTTTAATTAGTAACCAGTAGGTCATTCTAATCCTGGAATCAAACATAGGCTACTTTTTGTCCCATAAATCAGTTCCCATGGGATAGAAATAACCTTTGAAAGTTTTCATAGAAACAACGCGTGCGAAGCCGCGGGCAGAAACTAGAAATATTATAAACGTGAAAGTTTGTGAGTATGGATGAATGTTTCTTTCACATAAAAACTACTAAACGGATCTGGATGAAATTTGACACAGAGATAGATTTATAGTCTGGAATAGCACATGAGCTATATTTATCCCGGAATTCCCACGGGAACGGGAATTACGTGGGTGAAACCGCGAGGCGCTGCTAGTTAATATTATAAGGCCGATAGTTTGTGCCGTTGTGAAGATGTTTGGTCGAAGGCAACGTCAAAACTACTGAATAGATCGTGCTGAAATTTTGCACACATAGAGATCTGGACCTGGGATAATATACTTCCTTAACCTCGATAGCCTATACTTACTGCTGGATGCAGGCCTTCCCCTGAAAAGCGCCTTAGATAAAAGTCATTATCTCATGGGAGGTAATGCCCATAATCTACACGCTGGGCATGCGGGTTGAGGATCGCAGTTCGGTGGTAGAATTGATCTGCAGGAGGCGCTGCTGCCCGCTCAAAATAATAATATAGTTATGGCTTTTTATTTAAAATAAAGTGAAAAAATATATTGAACTATCAACTCGCTCGGTTTGCACGGGTAGCAGCTACCCGACTGCACACGAAAGAAAGTTATGTTTTTTACGTGGAATGATTTCGTGATACATTGTTTTCAATCAATATAGCATGATTTTTTCTGAAATTTTCATCAATTATCCTCTTATTTCACTCAATTAACACACAATCTTAATTGAATTCACTTCGTTCATTGGTCAAAACCGTATGTAAGTACGTTTTAAAGGGTTTTCACCAACGGCCGGATATTCTTATACTTTAGTATTGAGTAAAAATACTAAAATAATTAAAAACTCAAACAATGTAAGTATTTAACCTATATTCCAGCCAAACCAACATTTAACAAAAGATGTTAAATGTTTGTATGGTGCCTTCTCAAATGTAGATAAATATAAAATTCGTACCAGCTACGCATGAAGTGTTACGAGTTAATAATGAAAGGATACATTTCGAAATTATTATTTTTGAAAGAAACGAACAATATGGCTGGTTTATGGTCATTTGGTGCCAATTACCTCCGCCGTGTGGGAGACGCCATATGGACTGCTAGGGATGGGTTGTGTCGATGGAAATCAACGATGAATGCTATCGATGAATATTATGAGTCGGTAGTATCGATACATTTTGTTTCAAGAAAAGGTTTTTAGGTAAATGTTTCAGAGATTTTTTAAGTAGTCTATCAGTGCTAATATTGCCATATTATATATATTATAATGGTATCCATTTTAATATGGCAATATTAGCACTGATATCAATATTTTTCTGAGTTTACTATGTTATTAAGTAAAAATATATTAGATCAAAGGAAACTGGCCTTCTATGTGAAAACCATAACCAAAAATGTACCCAAGCCCTAGCAATTGTAGAACTGTTGCAACCATTTCATTTCATTATACATAAAATATTTTATTTGCTTCAGACAATACAATAACAAGTATGATAAAATTGCAAATATTTCAGCACAACCATTGTAATACCAATTTATTATAAATAACCACGATTCTGATCTAGAAATTATAATTATTCGAATATATCGTCTCGATGCATCGCTTTGCGCGTATTTTTTGTAACGAAGCTAAGTTATTGTTTTGCGAGCGGCGATCAAGATAGTGCGGGCAATCGAATCGATTTATCGATAATGTCCTTTGGTACGTCACTAATCGAGAGTGCGGTGGTTTTATCACCCTTTATAATCGTCATTACGGTAGAACGTAGCTAGTTTTTAGTTTTTTTCGTTCTAAATTGAAAACGAACTTCATCAGATTAAATTATTGAGTAAATAGACTTTTTCTATCTAGATTTGTATTTTTTCTTTTTAAATTCCTTCCTTTGTTGGCATATTAACAAGAAGCTGATACCTGAGTGCTTAGTATGAGTTTTGTAAAGTTTACGATAGCTATAAAATTATACGTTCATCATACAGGTAGAGGATAGAGAGGACCTACTTTTCATAGTATGATCCAATAGTTTCATTCGAACTTGATTTTAAGTTTTGTGTGATTTGTTGCATTTTGGCATAATGACTCCGAGAATTTCGTCAAGTCAGCGTTATTAAACTATCACGTTCTCGAAAACTTTCTGTTTTGGTACTGTCAGTGCAAACTCATACTAGAGACTCTGGTCGTGGCGAGTGGCTCGTTTGCACCTATCTATCCATAACCGACGAACAGACACTATCCATGATAATATAATAAAAGCGGAAGTAATTCTATCTGTCTGTCCGTCTGTCTGTCTATTGGTCCGTCTGTTTGTCTATCTGTCCGTCTGTGTTTTACCTTTTCACTATTAAACGGATCCTAATGAAATTTGGTGGAAAAACGGTAATTAGAGGTAAAGGCTACTTGAAAAATGCGTGCAAAGCCGAGGGCTAAAGCTAGTTTACCAATATTTTTCTACACACACTCAATCAAATTTTAATAAAAAAATTATGTTTTGATAATTCTGTCATTATTAGGTAGTACTAGAAAGTCTTATTTTTATTAAGTAAGGTTATGTATTCTACTTATTATTAAGAAATATATATTTTTATGGTACGCAAATTCTTATATCGCATAAAATAGCGACAAATTAAACTTTAACATCCAACTATTAGTAAGAACACGTACGAACCACCTGGCCTCAAGACTTACTTTGATGCAAATTATACATTACGTTTTACATTCTAAACATATGAGCATTCCTTTATTTTGCATGTTATTAGGTCCTTGTAGAATAAATAAAGGTATAAGAAATGAAATGAAATGAAAACATTTATTGAAAAAGAAATACACAATAACAATGGTTAACTCAATGTTAAGCTAAAGTAAGGTGTTATCAGTTTCTCGTATACGGACTACTAAAGGGTCACCTCCAAGGGCGAGAGTGCCGACTTCTCAAAAGTATATGTCGTTTAACGTTAATTTAATTCCTAAGTCTATATGACTAGTCTTCTAAATTTTCTAGTGACGATGTCCTGCTAGCCGAATCTTCACGGCGGCCAGTCTCAACGGAGAATAGCCAGGTGCGCAGGAAATATTATAGTGCACAAGTGTGCGCAAACACAGGTGCACTCTCGATCACGACCTGGGAGAGCTCAGGCGCAGGACCAACGGCTTAACGTGGTTTAGCGATCGCGTGTTCAACTCCTGATAATGAAGTCCCGGGTTCGGAAAATGTCTAGTGTAAGCTATTCCGGTGTCACTTTTTGTCCAGTCTAAAACATTCATAACTACTGAATGTAATAGCAAAAGGTCAACGTAACAAATGTCCACTGTTAATAAAAAAATATGATTTATTTTTATCGTTGGGTGAATTGACAATATATTTTGGATCAAAATAACAATTTTAAATCCGTGGGACTAAAATTTGAGTCGAAATAACAATACACCAATTTATCACAATATTGGTGCAAACAATAAAATATATTAGGTCCTTACATATGAAATTGGCGTTTTTCGTACTGGCCACTTTAATCACAAATTTCTCCTCTTTGGTAAGGAATTCCAAATTCAAATTTGTACAGCTATAGACTCGTGTATTTGTGCTTCGATGATCGTCATTCATTTGTTTTTTTTCTTCTGTTTTTTTCTGTTTGCGTCACTCATTTTACAAAATGGAAAACTTAAAATATCGCATTATTTACGAGTACGAGTTCCGCCGTGGCACTAGTGCTGCGGAAACAACTCGAAGGGTGAATGATGTGTATGGCGGTCGTGTTGCAAAAGAAAACACAGTTCGTTTTTGGTTCCAACGTTTTCGTTCTGGAAATTTCGACTTGCAGAACAAGCCCCGTGGACGGCCTGAGACTCAAGTTGATAATGAAGAGTTGAAGGCTATTGTGGAAGCGGATCCATCGCAAACCACGTCCGAGTTAGCTGCAGGCTGCGGTGTTAGTGATAAAACTGTTTTAATTCACTTGAAGCAAATTGGGAAGATTAAAAAGCTTGAAAGGTGGGTACCTCACGAATTGACTGAAGCAAACCGGCAAACGCGCGTCGACTGCTGCGTTACATTCTCAGTCTAAGACATCCTCCGTACTCCCCGGACCTTGCTCCAACAGATTACCATTTTTTTCGAAATTTGGATAACTTCTTGCAAGGGAAAAAATTCAACTCCGATGGGGCAGTCCAAATCGCCTTCAAAGATTTTATTGATTCCCGTCCGACTGGTTTTTTTAGTAAAGGGATCAATGAACTACCTATAAGATGGCAAAAGTGCATAGAAAATAATGGTTCATACTTTGATTAATTAAATATATTATATTAAAAAATATTCGACTTTTTGTTCCTCCCATACAAAACGCCAATTTCATATGTAAGGACCTAATATATGGTTTAATCACAAAGAAAATTTAAATTAAAGAAAAGAAACAAATTATAACTATTTAGAATTAAAACAGATAAGCTAACTGCAGACTGTTGCAAACAATCTAGTTTTCTTTCGAACGGAATCAATACTGTTGAACGCAGGTGGCCATGACAACGTTACTGGACTTTTGGCGGGCGCAGAGGGCGCCTCGCCAGTAAAGTTAGGTTGGGGCAACACGGACGACATCACCACTTAGGTGAACCTCGGCTTGGGCTGTTGCCAGATGCTAGAAGAGGAAGTTAAGGAAGCGGGGAATTCTTGGACCCCGCACCCCCATACCAATCAAAAGCCTACACAAGATGCTGGGTGCATTGCCCCGGTGTATGGCAATGCTGATGCGCGGTGCCAGATAAATAAATAATAAAATTATTTTGCTCAGTGTTTGTGGCTCCAGAGAGGTCTATTTGAAGAACAAAAGCGAGGAGACACCACGACCTTGCCTCGTCTCTAGCGAGCCTTACACCAGGTGGTAGGTATCTGCTTTAAACTAAATAGAAGTTTTAGTTTTTATTCAGGGTAACAAACAATTACACTGTTAGCATAATTAAATATATATTCTAAGTGTTTATTCCATAATTCCGACGACCTCCGTGGCGCAGCGGGCGAAGGTCCGCCTGCGACGCAGGAGGTTGCGGGTTCGATCCCCGCCTCGGAACAAATTTGTGTACGATCTGCAGAAATTTGTTCCGTTGGTCTGGGTGTTTTCTATGTATAATAAAAATATCTATCTATGTAATGTATTGTATTAAGTATATCAGTTATCTAGTACCCATAACACAAGCTCTGCTTAGCTTGGGGCTAGATAATGCTATGTGAATTGTCGAGCATTATTTATTTATTTATTATTTATTATTTATTAATTGCAATCAACACCGTAACCCTCATATAGATTTAAACATAAACAGGGTAAAAATTATTAATTTATTATAGTTATATACCTTTTAGTTAGTTAGGTTACACAGAGAATAAAAGAAAGGCTAAAATATGATAATTTTCTTGTAACAATTCTATCTCCTGCGTGTTTATGTCTTTTGAATGGTTTTTGAGTCCAGTTTTCCCCCTTAAGGCTAATCTTCAAGGGGGAAAACTGGAATACATTTTTTTGAAGTCCAGTTTTCCCCCTTAAGGTGGATTTCAAGGGGGAAAACTGGAATAACCTAAATATTGGTAGCATTTCGTAGCTGTTCATTTTTCAAAAATAGCTATTAATATTGGTAGAATTTTCTGCGATATTTGTGGAATAGTTCAACGGAAGAAAAACTTTAGAACAGTTTGGTTAAACATACATACCTATACATTTACGATCGTATTTTCTTCAAGTAGTGTTTGTTTTGCGGGCTCCTTCCCATCTCGCAACTTTCCCATCTCGCAACCATTTTTATAATGAGTGCAGTCAATGATACATTCAGCTCGAATGACATCATACATACATCTTCATACCCAGCGAGAGATGAAAGGCGCGTCAAATTTTAAAAATATGAGTATTTCAGCCTCAAAATTACAGGGCATCTAATTTTCTAGCAAAACAATCAGGACATTTTTTAAGAAGTTTTTTATGAAGTAGTTTATATTGAATAGAGCATGATCTGATCCCTTCCGGGTCCGTCTACTAACGTTCTCTTCGGATCCGCTCCGGCCCGCCCCGGCCTCGGCCCGGCCCGGAATTGGACCGGTCTAATATAAATCATCCCTTACTTGCTCAAGCCCGTCGCTAGACGCCTTCAGTATGAACGCAAACGGCGGTTTCATATGTTTGACACTTTGCGCCCGCTCTAGTCTCGCAGTATGGTTTACAACCTCTGTGATCAATCAAAGTATGAATTATAGTAAAATCAACTGTCATAATGTCATTAATTTGCTATTCATATCGCTCGCATGACGATTGGTTACAAACATGAACATTAAATTGATATATTGACGCACGCTACTTTTCTTTACATTCTGTGATTTATAATTTCCTTGCATAACTTTTTTTTTACGTAAAATTACTGTTTAATTGACTCATTAGGGTAAATAGTAGTAAATCATTGTTTTGCGTTGGAAACACTGCTTGGTATCTTGTCAACTTATTTTTATATCATCAATAAAAATGAAAATAAAATCGAATCAATTAGTCGGTAAAATTTACCGATTCACTGATCCGAAAATTATCATGATATTCTACGATGCTTATGACTATATTATTGGCTTTGCTTCTACACGATAAGTTACTGACAGGCTAAAGCAGAAACAGATTAGAACTAGTATTTACAAGAAGAATTGCTATAGGTTAAAATAGCCTCTTTTCAGAGCCATTAAAAAAAGATTCGTCGCTTTTTTACTTTTGTCTGCATATCAAAGCGACCTTGGAGTGGAGACCCTAGGTCCGTGAGGTACCGAAGCTCTTTGGGTTTTAAAAAAATTATCTCAGCGTCTGGTCGAAGCTGGTGAGTATCTGGCGCAGCGCAATAGCATTGCCATACAGCAGCGGGGCAATGTAGCCAGCGTCTTCGGACTCTTCCGGCTGGTATTGATATTTATCAGTTCAGCTACCTGTATCTGTTTGCAACAGTCTGCAGTTAGCTCAATTTTTTCAACTGGCTAGATCAGAAATAATGACATTAAAAACCGGACAAATGTGAGACAGGCGCGTGTTATGGTTTTGTACCTCACCATAATATATTTTTTTCAGTTTTTTTGTATCGGGAACCCAATGCAATGACACAAACGAGAAATTCTTACTTTTTAAATGGGAGCAGATGCGTTAACGTTTAATTACTAAGTACAATTCAAGAAACAATAACATTAACTTTAACGGCTTAAATGTTTAACTCGTTAATGTTGTAAGCAAATCGAAAAGATGGCATTATTAATTTGATAAAGACATATCGCGAGAGAGCGTTAATAAGAATTACCTAAATGTTTTTTTTTTATTTAAAATGTTTTTTAAATCGGTATATACCTACTAGGGGCGTACTCACATAAACAAAAGACTATACACGAACTGATTTCCTAACTTACTACTTATGAAAGACAAAATCGATTCAATCCTAGACACCTTACATTCGTAAATATGACTCGCATAAATGTTATTAGTGGCTGTGTGTGTAGGCTTAGAATAAGCACCACCCCAACTCTTCCCGCGGGTGTCGTAAGAGGCGACTAAGGGATATCCACCGGGGGCAGCAGCGCCCCCTGCGGAACAATTCTACCACCGAACTGCGATCTCCACCCCGCATGTCCAGCGAGGCCTGCGTCCAGCAGTGGACCATTTTAGGCTGTAGATGTGCAAGTGTAAACTTAAGCTACGTATGTGCTTCTAAACCTGTTTAATAAACAAGGTTCACTTGACTGTGTCGCCATACAAAATCTAAAAAAGCCAGGCTACACGACCGTCTAAACAGTTTAGGTAAACCCACAAAGGCTATCACCTGATTATGGTCCACTAAGCCTAACCACCTTAACTCGCGTTATACGAGTCACTTTATGGGGTACCGTCACGAACGTGGTCGCGGCGATAATTATTACTTTTTATTGACTTTTTAATAAAGGCAAGGATGAAGAAATTACCTACTTATTTGTATGAAAAGGTCAAGAGTTTAGCGAAAGTTTAGATTTAATTTAGGTGGCTAGGAAGTCTAGATGTTTATTTATCAATTTTAAACTATTTTTGTAGTGCGTCGCGGACACCTGTCAGTATTGTGTGCCATCCTAGTGTGCAGATGAACACTTCTAGTTTCGAAAGCCAGGTGAGGGTAGTTAAGAATAGTTCTGCTCCCGCATCGCAGAGGCGGTTCCATAACATGTCCTAAAACGTCAGATTTTTATATGAATAATTATGTGAATATTCACATAAATAAATAAATAAATAATGCTGGACAATTCACACAGCATTATCTAGCCCCAAGCTAAGCAGAGCTTGTGTTATGGGTACTAGATAACTGATAATACTTAATACAATACACTACACAGATAGATATTTTTTATTATACATAGAAAACACCCAGACCAACGGAACAAATTTCTGCAGATCGTACACAAATTTGTTCCGAGGCGGGAATAGAACCCGCAACCTCCTGCGTCGCAGGCGGACCTTCGCCCGCTGCGCCACGCAGGTCGTCTTAATAATGAATAACGTCTTAATAACGACATAATAATGAAGAAAAAATATAATTATTTATATCTGTCAATACTATCTCCGAAACGACAGTTTAGGACAGTATTTTATAAGACATTTTTATTTGTTTTAGTGTCTTCTACCCATATACATATATAACTTTTACTGTGCGCGGTGCTTTACAAAAAAATCAAAATGGTGACCGATGTTATGGCCAAAATCTTCAAACCCCTTTGAACCGCAAGGATCACACTAAGCTTGGATGGTTGAATGTTCGTTACTTCTTAGCACCAAAACTACTGAACGGAATGAGCTGATATTTTGCATAGATAAACTTATTATCCCATAAATCAGTTCCTATGATTTATAAATAACTTTCCACTAATGGACAAAAAATTGAAGCGAAGAGAAAATCAATTACATATTTCCTATTTGATTATAATGTCTATAAATAAAGCTGTTTTATAATATAAAATTTTACTTGTCTAAACAAATAAATTAATTGAAATCTGAAATCTTCAAACATTTCCATACAAACAAAACAAATAACGCGCATGGCCGTGGCCACAAACAAGTTATCTTTAAAAGCATATCAGGTAATTATTTTGAAACTAACTGACATTCCATACATTTTATTTCATCTATTTCGCTCTACAAAAAATCCCCTAAAAAGGTGAAACCCATAATGACCCGAAAACAAAACAGATCACATAATAAACGTAAAACAATTAAGCGCCATCTGTCGGTAACCGTTTTGCAGTATGGCACGTGGCCAGGTGCCATGGGGTGGTATAGCACCGTGACCCTTGGCCATTGACCGAGACAGAGCTGGGAAGGAATATTCTATCGTTGGGATAGACTATGGAATAGTTTGTTAGTAGTTTTGAGATGTGAGATTCCCAAACTTATATGTGCGTATTCATTATTAATTTAAGCGGGTTAACTACGGACCTAGATAGTGTTGGGAGAAAACCAACGAATATTGAATTAATAATCAGTTGAGTCAGTAGGTACCTAGACAGTTTGCAACGGTCTCTACTCTACAGTTAGCTCAATTAATAATTGATTTTTGTTTCTATTCAAAAATATTTAAATTTGATTATAATTTTCTTTGATAACAATTATTCGATTATCCATAATGAATTCGTCAAAATACAAAAGTTTTTATAGACAAGTACGAAAGATCTTCGATCGATAAGAATCTTTGATAGGATTCTAAGAAAAGGATTTTTTTAAATACCTACGTATTCTTCTAACGCTTATTTAATTATTTTAGATGATGCTGTGTGGATCGTCCAGCTTCTTTTTAATAACTAGTATTTTGTTTTAAACCGTAACAATCGTTACTCTCAATTTCTCAAAGCATGTATAAAATTATGCACTAAGCCTAAACTGGCCATACTGCACTGAACTGAATAAAACTGAAGATTTTTATTTGAGTGTTACCTACCTAATTTACCTATGTTATTTATGAAGTATCATACTTATATTTATTAGTTGTATTATATACTTATATTTAGTACATCACATCACACTAATTATCATAAATGCGAAAGTTTGGATGGATGGATGGATGGATGTTTGTTACCTCTTCACGTCAAAACTACTGAACGGATCTGGCTGAAATTTTGCACGCAGGTTATTCTAATCCTGGAATCAAAAATAGTCTACTTTTTATCCCATAAATCAGTTCCCATGGGATAGAAATCAACTTTAAACGTTTCCATAGAAACAACGCACGCGAAGCCGCGGGCATAAACTAGTTTCAAATAAATCATCGAAGAACTTAAAAAAGGCGTTTTAAAAAAATACAAAATCCGATTATATTTAACTAAGGAGTTCTAAGGAACTCAATGGTGAAAATCTTTAGCGGAGAAGAAAGGATTTCTTTTGTCCAATTGCTTAGTTGGACATGAAATCCTTTCTTCTCCGCGGTATTATGCAATTTTAATTTGATGGACCCCTAAAGCGCCCGATTTTCCATTTGTCGAAATAGTTTTGGTAAAGTAAAGTAAAGTAAAAAGTATTTATTCTGTGTCACAAAAATTACAAGTAGTAAAGTTGGTACAAACAAATAAAAGTTACAACTGTGACATCAAAAAAGGTCGTCGCTCAGCACGATGCACAGTAACGATGGAGCTATTGTGCGCTGGTTTTATGGTTTTTCAACATTTAAAAAAAAAACCCTCATTAAAACTAAAACAATGAAAGCCCTTCAGTTTCATTTTCAATTGAAGAAGGTACTTACTAGGTTAGGTAGGGTAGGTATCAAATGTACCCATAACACGTTGGCGGCCGACCGTGTAAGCAGTTGTGACGTGCACGCCTGTTTGCGTGTAACGTTGTAACAACCTTATTGATAAGGTTGTATAATATCACTTGACTAGCTACCTCTTTAGGTGGGTAATTTGAACGACCATGCGTTTATTTTCTTTGACTGAATGAATAATTATTAATTAATAATTATTGCTCGATAATTACCGAAGGTCGTTAGTCCCGATAATTTTATAGTCGACAGATTCGCATATTTAAAAAAAATTGTGACTCACTCTTGTCTTAAAGAGTTGCCATGTTGTAGTTGGCAGTAGAAACAGATACTACTTTACTATTGTGTAGATCACAAAGCTTGGGTGGAATTTAGAAATTGAGAATTTAAAGTAAATTTAAGCTAAGAGAGTTCAGTTATGGTTTAAGACGTAGAATAAACGACAAAACCCTAAACATTTCAACCGTATTTAAAATGTTTAGGAACATTATTGATAGTCCTGATCTTCAGAACGAGCTGCTTCGCCTTTACGTGCCGAACAATTATATCCGCGGTAGAAGTCACAGGCTCCTAGCTCTACCACCTTGCCGCACTGTAGGGCACCATCAGTCGCCGCTGCCTCACGCTCTCGACGCCCTCAACGGGTTACTTAAGGCTTTTCCAGACTGTGACATATTTGCGGATGATTGGAAGGACCTAATGTCAGTTTGTCTGCTCTATTGTGAGAAGGAAGAATGACCGATTTCTTAAAATAAAAGATTTATTTATAATGTATAATTATTATTATTATTATTTTTGGATTATTTTTTTTGTATTTTAATGTATAATTTAACTTTGACATCTTTATTAGAACATATTAATTTTTAATTTAATTTTATGTTAGTTTGTAAAATAATTGTTCTGTTAAATATAAATTATGATTAATTAGTGTAATTGGCAATCGCCGTTCTAATTAATAAGTAAATAAATAAATAAACATTTTCAACTATAAAACAGATTCTTAAAGATTATTCTTGACCAACTGAAGATCTGAACCAGATTATCCACGACCTGCTATCAACGAGTCCTCATATTTTGGCCATATCGCCCGAAGGCAACCAGACAACCTCGAAAAACTGGTTGTACTAGGCAAGATAGAGGGGAAGACCAAGAGGACGCTATCCAACCCGCTGGTCTGACCAAATTAAGGCGTTACCCCGACCCAAAACAGAGCCACCACCTATTTTATCTTATTATTCTGTTAAACGAAGAAATTTTTAAGAACCGATTGGCCAGTTTGTGCATTCTATCCTAAACTTTTTTTTAATGCTTCTGTAAAAGTTTTATTTAGTATACTTTAAGCAGAGATGCGAAGTAGCTCGGTTTGGACACCATGGTGGCAAAAAAGAGCAACTTCGCATCTCTGCCTGCACTATACAAACTAAAATATTTAAAGAGGCTCAAAAAAAAGCTGATAGGATCCACAAACTGGCCAATCGATTTTTAAAAATTCCTTCGTTTAATAGAATAATAAGATAAAATAGGTGGTGGCTCTGTTTTGGGTCAGGGTTGCGCCGAATTTTTGATTATTTCTTTGTATAGCGTAATAATAAAATAAAATATGTAGTGGCGCTAGTATCCGGGTATATATACGCCCAGGACTCACTTTGCCTGCAGCCCTGAGTCAGGTCGAAGACAGAGTAGTTTGGGAGTGGTTCATCAGCGTCTCTGTAAAAGCTTTCCAGGACGGGCACGAGCTTTAGCAATGATGAATACGACAGAGAAGAAAATAGATCAAATAATATCGCAAAAATTTTCGACTTCGACGGGACTTGAACCCGCATCCTTTTCTCAGTGCGGGAATGTGCTAACCAACTACACCACCAGGTCAAGTGACGTAGGAGTCAAAAATCTTTGGGACTTCCTACGGATTCTAGCGTCGTTAGCTCCACCTGCAGGGGAAACATTGAAGTTTATCCAATCCTGTTCAAAGACTAAAGTTACATTTAGTTCGTTTGACGAGAGGTGTCGCGTTGCTCAATTCTAAGGTTTTTAAAATTTTTGCGATATTATTTGATTTGTTAGAAATTAGGTTTGTAGGCTTAGGTTTTTGTAATGTTCGAACATTACAAAAACCTAAGAAAATAGATTACCTCTTACCTACTTACATCTCGTATAATATTCAGCATACTAATGAGCTTCTAGCTTCATTCTGAGGAAGTAAAAAAAGTAGAGGGTACATTATGGGTTCAAAGTAAAGTGCGCCGATACAAAATTACCATTCCTACATAAATCGAATGATACTCACCCTAGAGTTACCGGTAAAGTAAACAAATCGATAAAATTTCTCGGCGACGGCCACAAATCACTCCAAAGGAAGATGTCTCAATAACAAGGTAATTTTACGGATCGCTAGAAAAGGACAGCACTACCACCAACCCTGAGATTTAATACGTTAGAACGAGATAAACATATTTTCCCCATTCGCATTAATTAAGGAGCAAGGAGGTTTAAATCATTGGCTGTCAACGCTCACCATGGGAACCCCGAAGAGTTATATGACCCCTTTATTCTATATTTGAAATTACGATTTGGTAAATGTTTCGAATGATTTGAATTTGGAATTATTTGAGTTAGCCGCTTATTGGTCCCCTGTGTGTTGTATAAATATTTGAACAATTTCTTTGAAATTGGAACAGGATTTTTGAAATAATATCTTCTGTTTCTGATTTTGTTTTGTTAGAACACTAGAATTTGAATCATTATTTCTAAAGGTCCAGAAAATATATCTGAGGAAAAACCAAATTATATAATCGACGATATCAAGAGAAAGGCAATCAATTCAATAAACTTTCATTCGAAAATGAAACCATCTATCAATAAAAACAATACCCGATTGGACTCGATTCAATTTTCAAATCCAATTAAAAACGTTCCATTGGCATCATCCAACTGTCACTGTCAGTTGCGTGAAACGGAACGTCAGTGCTAATCGCTGATTGGCTAACATGATACCCGTATGTCACTGGGGTTGATGATTAGAGATTAGAATGGAAATAACTGCTAAGTAATTAAAATACCTTTTTAAATTTAAATGTATAAACACTTCGCGCACCTACTCAGGAGGGTGCGCGACAGTTTAAATACTACCTTAGAATGTCAACAGAAAGCCCTATTCCACTCTGATCCACTTTGCTATTCCATTAATGGATCAGTTTCCACTTTTTTCAACTCTGATCCTTAAGTCGGCTGGATTAGTTTTTTTTGTTTGCACTACCTACAATTATTCTTAGGTCTAATGCTACGGCTCCTGCGTTATCGTTGACGTTAGTGTTAATGTCCATTAACGCGTTAATACAGGCGCTAAAAATGCATCTTGGCTACATTTACGTCACAACGCCGTCAAGAGGTAATTCTTAGTGAAGTAGGCTTAACGTCTAATACCATTAGTAATGCCGTTAATAAATGAACACGATATAATCATGGCCACATCTGCTTAAAGCCCTAATTAACACGTAAGAAAACCGTAACATAAGTGAATAGTTGTTTTTAGTGTTAGTCTAAGGTTTCTAGAGTAATAACCTTAATAGATTAGGTAGTCAAAATTATGTTAGTTTCTATATGGGTAATGTTTTGCAAAACTAAAAACCAACTTAAAATTTTAAAGTATTTACTGTTTTTTTTTTTAAGTTTTGGGGAACAAAATAGGACCACTTTGCTTCGGGATCATTCATTGTACAATATCAAAATAATTTTCAAAATCGGTCAATAATTAATAACGGAGAAAAATACAAACAAAACATACTTACTAAAAAAATAACATACTGCCGGACATAGATCCTCACCTTTTTTTGAAGTCGTTTAAAAATAAAAAAAACTGCTAGGTGAGTATGTGACTTTTAAACGTGTACGTTAAGTTTAAATGTCTATGCCATATTTTTTTAAATCTTGTATTCAAATCTACATCATTGATTTTAGTGATGCCTGATTTACCCGAATTAAGTACGTGTGCTATAAAAATAAAAGTTGTTTTATTTTTCATTATAAAATACGACATAAATAAAAATACCATAGAAAAATGGGTGAGGTTCAAAGAATATTTTTTTTTAAATTAGGGTATACCTTCTAAAAGCGTTTGAGGAACATACATAAAATGGAAACGATTAAAGGTTATTTCTATTCCATGGGAACTGATTTATGGAATAAAACGTATGTATGTTTTATTACGGGATTAGGAATGCATGTATGCTAAATTTCAGCCCAAATAATTCAGTAGTTTTGGCGTGATTAAATAACAAACATCCATACATCCAAACATTCGCATAACGAATGCTTTCGATACAAAGGGCGTAAAGACCATTTTGGGCAAAAAGTCTTTTTAATGTAGGTTACATTAAAAAGACTTTTTGCCCAAAATGGATGGAATGGATACACAACTTTTCACGCTCTTTTGATCTGTGTATCTTAAATTGCGCTACGACGAAAAAAGTGGTTCTTTCTACCTTATTTTTTTTTTTTACGTTTTGCAAAAATTATGGCTTATACGACCTGAAGAATTACCTTTGTATGTACTGAAATGGCTGTTACTTCAGACGTTTGTTACCAGGCCATTAATAAATGGGTCGTAAATTAGGTTGTAAATACATTTTTTATTATATTATTATTATGTTATTGCAATTCAGACCCAGTAGACGTACTTTAAGCTAAAAAATCCATGTCGAGTGTCAATGCTCCGAGGCAATACTTGCAATTAATTAAAAGTGCTGTGTGTTTGTTAAAGCGGCCCAGATTGCATCCCGCTGTAATTGATACGAGACGACCGCGGCCGCGCGCGGTCGTTAGCTTATCACAATGCTGATTTCACACCGTGTGGATGGGATAGTGTTACATGGAGCTGGGGATTTAATTTAGAATATCTAGCAAAATTTGGGATGAAGAGTGGAACTGGCTAAAGTTATTGAAAGGAGATTTTAATAAATTTTAAAAAACTTTCTCCTTGGCTGAATAATTATTGGTAAAATCTGTATCTGCTATCTACGTCTCTTAAAACAGAATTGATGAAACATCAAATGAATTGATTATATCGAACGGAATAATGAGATTTTTTGCAACGGTCTGCAGTTAGCTCAATTGTAAATTCAATTCAATTCAATACGTTTATTTCAGCTTAGATACACAAAATACATATTTCAGCCATAGATTAATTAATTAAAATAAAAAACATCTTAAATTTATGGTACACACAATATTCATGATGAGCGCATGGCACTATGAGTGCGCGTCCAATGTTGCATGAAAGCGCAATCCGTGTCCATCCTTCCAGCTATAAGTTTCAGATAGCTACTGGTACCGCCCCTGACCCGGCGCATCAGGGATGCTGTTCTGTTGCGGATGATTGCGTAAAAGTCATCAACGCGGGACTCGGCAAACATCCCGGACGCGCTACAGAAACGGGGCAGTCCCAGTAGCACTCTGAATCCATTGTTATACTGGACGCGCAGGGCATTCCAGCATTTCTGCGTGTAGTTAACCCACAGACTGCACGTATAAAAAGATTGACAGTACGCTCTAAACAAACTGATCTTAACAGCTGTACTGCATCGCGCGAATCTGCGGGCCAACATATTTGCTCTAACTGATAATGCCCTGCGCTCCCTTTCTACATCTAGGTCATCTGATAGAGTCTCGGAGACCCAGTGGCCCAGATACTTGAACTCAGCTACCTTCTTCAGTTCTGTGCCTGCCAGCGAAACTGATGGGACCGTGGAGTAGGTCTTTGCTCCAGCTTTAAAAACCATCAGCTCGCTTTTGCTGGCGTTGTATCTGAGCCCATGTGCCTCCGCATAACTCTCGCAGATTTTCAACAGCTTTCGGAGGGCACTGATCGATGGGCTCAGCAGCACCATGTCATCGGCGTAGCTTATGTTGTTAACTATCATTCCATCAATTGAACAGCCTATACCGGTGCTGCTGAGCTCACGGATCAGACGATCCATGTACAGGTTAAAAATACGTGGAGAAGAAATTCCGCCCTGTCTTACACCACATTCCAGCCTGTACTCGGTCGATAACGATCCTGCCCATTTTACAGTGTTACGTTGATTGCCATACCAATATTTTAGAAGCATTATTAGCTCAGGCGGCAGATCCGTATCACCGGAGAGCTTCGGCCACAGCCTGTCATACGCCACAAGGTCAAAAGCTTTCGATAAATCTAAGAAACAGGCGTAGACAGGTGTGTTTCTGCTGGTATAGTACCGGACGGTGTGTTTGAGACTCAGTATTGCCGATTCAGTAGACAGTCCGGCCCTAAAGCCGAACTGGGCATCGTGTAAGCTCAAATTATGACTGAGATGCTCATCAATCACACCGTCCAGCACCTTAGCTATTATTGTCGCTAGTGATATGGGCCTGTAGTTGCCCAAGCTAGAGGCGTCTCCGGTTTTATTTTTAATAATGGGTACTACTAGAGTTCTCATCATTTCTTCAGGAAGGTAAGAGTGACCTATACAGAAGGTGAAAAGCATGGCGAGCACTCTAGGTAAATGAGGTCCTGCATGTTTCAAGTGCTCAATACTTAAGGAATCGTGACCAGGAGATTTACCCCGTTTCATCCCTTTCACCACCCTTGCCACTTCCTTAGCTGTTACTCTAATGATTTCATCACCAGCCTGCACAAGCCTTATTTCAGATTCCGAACTACTAGATCCCAGTGGAGACTTTACTCTAAAATGATCTCTAAATATGTTGGCAATATGAACAGGATCGCTATTACCCTCGACACTCATGGGGACGCACGGCTTTGGATTTATTTTATTTGTTTCCTTCCAGAATTTACTGAAGTTTTTAGCTGAGTGATGGGTCGCAAGAATATCCATTTTTATTTGAGTCTGATGGTCCTGACACCATTTAAGCTTTGTTTTAAATTCTCTTCGTGAGTCACGCATTTTATCATAACAAAAGCCATAGGATGGCTTCCCATGAACAACCCATTCCCTAAACCAGAGCCGAGCCTCACCATGAGCCTTTTTTACATGACGATTCCATCCTATTACATGCGGCCTCCTTTTCTTATATTTTCCGCTATATCTATTATTTAAACAGCTGTTAGCCGCCGCAGATCCTAATATTTTAACTATTTTGTTGTACATTGAGTCAATTACCCTTCTATGATCTATGTCATTGCAAACGTAATCAGCACACTTTCTAAAAATAGGAGGGAAATCTACATCTCTAAGCATACTTGAGCACAGCTGTGTATATTGCTTGATTTGAGAGCTATCTCTTTCCCCCCAGATTACATTATTATGAGACGGTCGATTGCTAACAAGTTTGGGCTGTAAAGTATTAAAATTACAGGTAATTTCAACCGGGAAATGATCGGACCACGTCACATTATAATTAATTTTAATGTCTAATATTGTGCTCAGTGCTGCTTCGGTAGTAACAATATGGTCCAACCATGAACAAGTACCATGAACGTCACTAATGTAGGTATACGTATCAGATGTAGAACCAAAAAAGTCGACATCCGCCCACAACCATTTTTGCTCTGCGCAGAAGTTTTTGAGCTCTCTACCAAATAACTGCTTAGGATCCGCGTTAAAATCCCCTAAAATAAAAACTGAGTCAATACCGCAACTGTCTATCACCGCACTCACCTCACTCATACAGTCTGTAAATTCAGCCAAGTTATCTCTACAGTCTGTTGGCATATAAACTGTAATCACTAGGAAATGACGGTCTTCTAGCACAACCTTGATGGCTGCTAGTCTATCACTCGCGCACTCGACAACCGACACGGACTGGAACGCACTCTTTCTCCACAAAATCGCCACCCCTCCATAGCTTCTGCCCCGAAGCATGCCTTTTGAGGTATCGACTGCTGATTTCCTGAAATACTAGCTCTAATTTATTTCTATTATTTGATCGTAATTTTCTTTGTGATGTAATGATGAGGAAATAAGTGATTTTTTTATTATGGCTACCAAATTAGCAATGTTTTTATGTTCCTTGAAGTCCTAGGAAGTTTATGAAGTGAACAATATGAAAAATTACCCAGAAAATCGTAATAACCACCCAATTAAATTCATCGCGGGTAACGCCGCGGGGCGCAGCTAATTTTAAATACTTCCTAATATAGCTGGAAAAAATACCAAACATTTAAAAAAATGCGATACGAAAAATAAAATAAAAATAGCCGCATTTGACTGATATGAAATTTCCTTTTATGGCTGACACTTGTATACCGTTTTCCGGTATTTCGACTACCAGTATTCCGTAGTACAGTCATTATTCGTGTTTGTGCGTTTTCTAGTGGTTTTCTGAAATTGGTTTGATCATCCGTTTATAGAAAATGGTTCATAGAAAATGGCGGCAAATTACTTTTTTCTTAGTTTGACTCCGTGTAGAACACAGGTAAAATTAAAAACCACAAAAAATTGGAAACTCCGCCAACACGTTCAACCTTAAACCATCATGTCCCCATGTAACCCGCTCTCGCCAAGCTGTGAGCCAGCAAGTCACGGCGGACCACAAAACGAGAAACAACACTCAGCCGTGTCGGTTACTCGCTTCTACACATTATTATTTTAACATTTTACATTTAAACGCCAGTTTAATTCATGTTACATAGGTTAGGATTCATCTAAATGGGTCTCTAGCAAACTGAGAGAAGTTTGATCAGTCTTCTCTAGCTATTTTAAAACTGATTTGCAGACAGCATAAAGCTAAATAATAGTTATTTATTGAACAAGTGGGCAAAACGAGTTTTTGTTGATAGTGCCGATATTAAATCCCAAGTTAGCGAAGCAGTCTAGAATAGAGTCACGAGCGTAGCGAGTGGCTCTAAAGTAGCTGAGGTAGCGAGGGATTGAAAGGGCACGAAACGAAATATATTTGCCCTCGAGTTAAACATACAATTTTCACCTCGACTAGCGAGAGAATATTTTGTAGTTTATAAAAGAGGTCGAATGTCAGAAACTCATTTTGGTCAACAACCTTGGATAAAAATGCTACAAACCTCTTTCAAATCACAAACGAACAAAATATTTTTTCTGTGAAGGTTGCATTGCATGAATTGCATCGTTCCGAATTCAAATTACTTTTTTCAAAAAGTTGAATATTATTCTTTATTCCAAATACGAGCAAAACCCGATTTTGCTCACTGTTTTTGAGCAGCAAAGTCACCGTTTTCAAGCGAGAGTGGTGAAAAAATAATAAACTTTCGATAGGAATGGTGATAATGGTAAATTGGAGTTTATGCCAGTTAACCTTAACTGAGATAATAATTCTGATTAACTAAGTTCTGCCCACGGCTTCGCACACATATTTTCGGTACGATAGTAGGTATCTAGTAGCCTATAATCAAGTTAGGCTATGTTCTTAAATGTTCAGCAGTTTTGTAAATAAAGTACAGACGGAGGGACGCGTATCACAAGTGTCAAGGCTGAGACCAATTCATCAATCTCTTTGTGCAAATAGTACCGCACACACTATCTAGAGTTTCTATCATCTACGGACGATTCTGTGACGATACCATTGTCATAATGAAGCAATTTGTTAGCAGAATTGATCCCCTGGTATATCTCGATGGGTAGGTAAGTCTAATACTCCACGCCATTTTGTTATAGTTTTTTAGTTACCTAAAATAATGATAATTTGACGACCTCTGTGGCGCAGCGGGCTAGGGTCCGCCTGTGATGCAGGAGGTTGCGGGTTCGGTTCCCGCCTCGGGACAAATGTTTGTACGATCTGCAGATATTTGTTCAGGGTGTTCTGGTATGCTAACAGTCGTTCGACGAAGGCGTTTTGACAGGGCAATCGTGCGGGGGCCAAGGGTCGGGGAGAGGACGCTCCAGAGTTACTAAGGCGGTGATGTATGCAACTCAGGAGCGTCCCTCCCCCGTCCCGTCCCTTGCCTCCCGCACGATTGCCCTGTCAAAACCATGTCAAAATGCCTTCGTTGAACGACTGTATGCATATAGGTAGGCTGTGGTGTTACTTAGCCTATAGCTAACCCCTCAGAAGCTATAAGACTCTGTCAGCAAGATGTACTGCCCCCGCCTCGGCCGCAGGTGATGAAATTCAATCTAAATTGAATAATATTTTACTTGGACGCTCAAATGAAACATAAAACAAACTTTAAAAGAGGCTGGCAGTACAAGGGATATCGGGCGTGAAGATCTCAGCTGTCTGACACACGGGGAGGAAAGTTGGGGAGCGAATGCGCGAGCATGCTTGGAAGTTATTTTAAACTAGGTACTTTGTTACAAATTTTTATTTAAATATCAAAGTGTTTTTTTTCCTTTAGACCTTTCAGGACTCTTGGGACGCGTCACAAAATTCGAATTACATGAGTAAATCTAAGATATAAAGTGATCACTTCAAAACAATTCATATCAACGGCAAATATATAGGAAGATATCTGATACATTGATAGCAATACCACGATTTAAGAAAATGTGTTCTTAAAAATGCCCTGCCTAAATATCACAGTAGAAAAGGAAAAAGTCTATTTTAGGTAATCATAAGTCATAACTTAACTGTGGATGTCATAAATCATCAATATTATAAATTCTAACCAAGAATTCTGTAAAATTTATTTCAACATCACCATACCTGCAGTTAGACTTTACATTATCATAGACCTTTGTTTTTAATCCATGGGTTTCCTTCTATTCTTCTAGTTTCATATCCTTCACGATCGTGTGTCCCAACCAGAGGCGCGAAATGGAAATGACTTTTGGCGTGGCCAGCTCATAAATCAGAAAGACCAGTGTAGCTCAATTAAAACCACCATCTATCTGATGTACTCCTGGTACTTTTTGTACCTTTTTGTCAACCGTTTGTGTATTTATGGGTACCATTGGTGTTAATAAGGTTTTCCGAGGTAAAGCCTTCGTTTAGTAATCTTCTATACCCAACTGTTTATATACAATATTGCTGATAAACTATCCTACAGCTGACGGCCCTATCCAGTTCTACGTGGATGCTTTTTACTGGATCCCGCAAAAATAATTGGTATGGTGACATACATTATAGAAGAATAAGGACAAAATTAAAAATTTTGAATACCCCTTGACAGATTTTCATGAAACATTGCTAAGAATACGTGGGATAAAATTATCTATAACAAAAAAAAACTAAGTGAAAATCGGTTCATCCGTTTGGGAGCTATGATACCACAGACAGATACACAGATACACGTAAAACTTATAACACCCCTCTCTTTTTGCGTCGGGAGTTGAAAAACTTTTGTTTGATGATCTATCAACAATATTTATTCATTATTTTACTAATTAAACATCAGTAAAATAATGACTAAATATTGTTGATTACAATTTGTCGTTTAAATGTTAAAGATATGTACGATATTCATTGTAGTGCACTGTAACACCATTAAATTGAAATTAAAATTAACTTTGGATTTGATGATATTTCGAGGCAACAACCCATCGATAAAGTGTACCGTCGAGGCAAAGACCCGTTGAGGTAGAAACCCTTCTAGGTATCTTTAGAGGTAACGACCCATCGACGTAACGTAGACGTAACTTATCGAGGTAGAGACATCGAGGTATTGAACATCGAGCTAGAACTAGAGTACGAAACCCCAGTAGTTTGCATTCTGTTTTTTGCAGTATTTTTTTTTAAACGGACTTAATGCTGTTGACCGCAGATGGCCATGACAGCGTTACCGGACTTTTGTCGGGCGCAGAAGGCGCCTCGACGGTTAAAAGGTAGGTTGGGGCAACACGCACAAGGACCACCACTTAGGTGCGAGCCTCGGCTTGGGCTGTTGCCAGATTGCTAAGAGAGGAAAGGGAGGTTTTGCCTAAGTGCACAAGTGCACCTATGGGCGGAAGCGAGGGATTCTTCGACCCTGCATCCAGCGGAGTCGGTTTTTGGTAGGTTGTATAATGTGCGGAAGCAAATCGGTTGACCGTTGGGTTTGCGGCGTTGATTGGGTCAACGGGGTCAACGGGGTCACCGAGAACGGTTCTCGGTCTACGGAGGAGAGGTTTTTTTGCGGTAGACCAAGTCTACTCTACCGCTCCCCGCTCCCCGCATCCCTTCCTGCTGAAAACGGTGTGCAACACTTCCATTAAATTATCATCATCATCATCAGCCTAAGCATAAGCCTCAGCAAACTTTGTTGCTCTTTGATTTTCTGGTAAACTATAGACTCGTAATGTAACGTCACCCAGAGGTTCAGAAAGAAATCCAGCGTTGATTCCGTCCTCGGGCGGCATTGAGCTAAAAAGTAAAAAATCGTTTATTGGGAAAAAAAAATATTGGGCGATTCATCTATACAGTCCATAGTGAGTACGTAAGTATGAGTGTAAGAGTTTGTGTTGGTGTGTGTGCGTGTGTGTGTGTGTGTGAGCAGAGGCTGGGCCTGTTTTTCCACGCACTAGGGAAAGACCAATTTCTTCATCAGACTCTACACGTAGAGTTCTTTTTTTATTTATTTTTTTAAAATCCTTGTTTTATGATCCTTGTTTTTCATTTCCAGGCCATCCTAAGGTTGCCTGGAAGAGATCACTCTAAGCGATAAGGCCGCCCTTTTTACTTCCTTTTTCTTAGCATTTTCTCTGTATTGTGTCCTATATATTTGTGTGGTATAACAGTGTTTTCTATTTATATCTTTTTTCTTTTGGTCTCCCAAACTTTATGTCTTCTTTTTATGTAAATTTTAGCACCTGGGCTAGTTTATTCATAGCCGTTTAAAAAGTTTGCAATAAAAAATAATCACCAGTAAGTAAAACGATTAAAAGAAATCATCATTCCATATCGATTGTTAACTGCGATACGGTTACGATTATTGCAACTTTCGGTCGTTAATTCGTTAATATCCGAATGCGCGTGCGCTCGATTAGACGGAATCGATTTTAACGATTCTAATCGATAATGACCCGTGATAGTGCAAGCTATGAATTTTAGATAAGGAAAATGACTCATTCTATTATAAAATCTTTACCCACATAGTAAAATAACATAAAAAAAACCTACGTAGTATCTATAATAGTTAAATATTATAAACTAGCTTCTACCAGCGGCTTCGCACGCGAGTTTTCAGTATAATAAGTAGTATAGTATCTATGTTAGGTTATGTCCTAAATGTGCTTCAAATTTAATTTTGATCTGTTCAGTAGTTTTGGAGATCCTAGGTAACAAAAATTCAGATTTCACAAACTTTCAGCTTTATAATATTAGTAGAATAGTAGGATAAGCTAGATACAATTCACATTGCATTATTTACTCCATGTTTTTATTATTTTTTATTTATTTATTAGTTTTCTATGGTGATGAATAAAAGTTTTACCTATCTATCTATTTACCACAAATTAAGCAGAGCTTGTGCTATTAGTACCAGGTAACTGATATACGTACTTAAGGCGCGTATCCGACCCAAATAATATAATATCCACCGATTTTATCTTACAAAGGAATTTTCAAAAATCGGTTACGGATTTTGAATTTTCAAAAATTGACTTTTGGCCACTATGATGAGCAAAAAGATCAACTTCGCATCTCTGCCTATACTATACAAAATAAAACTTTTACAAAGGCATTAAAAATAAGCTTATGATAGGTACCACAAACTGCAAAACCGATTTTTGAATATTCTTTCTTTTAGCATAATACCCTTAACATAAGCACAACTTATCCTGATGCTGTGTGCCTTGTCCAGCATTATTTATTTATGCAAAAAAGTAACATATTAGGTAAGGAAGGTACACTAATATTGGTTGGTATTCATCATTTATTAATACATATTGCGTGCGTTCCTAACCTACGGTAATAAACTAACAAATAGATAATGTCATACCATAGTTAAAACTAAAATTATGTAAAATTAATTCATCGTTTATGTCAAATTATGCTTAACTGTTCCTTCTGCCATATATATGTATTATCATAAATTAATAATGAACACACAATTATATTATGCGAGTCTATAATAAAGTTCTAAGTTAGTCTAAAAATAGAAGATTGAGCCTACAAACATAAACATAGGTAGCAAGACGTGAATGAGTCTTTTAGATCTTCGTGATAGATCGTTGGCCACATCGTCACTTCATTTACCATCAGGTGAGATTGTGTTCAAATGGTGTCTTTATTATAATATGTATGTACTTTTTCTCTACGGGACTGACATACTTAGTCATGTTGACAAAACTCCTTTAGAATAAATAAGGAAAAAAGAGGTCCAATCCACTGGCACTTATTGTTTTGTTTTTAACTTTTAATTTTAATTAGTTTCTCATTAAAACATAAATTACAATAATATAAATTATTTTTACTTACAATATTGTGTTATATTTTTGAATAACTTATTTTTTTATATATTGTATCCAGTACATTGTATCTTGTTTAATATTTTAAAATCATTTTAAAATATGACTACCATATTTTACCATTTATACAGGGTGCCACAAAACATGTGCACTAAGCCGAAAAGAGGTGATTCTAAACCACCCGAGGGGAACAAGGCGGTGGTACAGCAAGTCAATAGTTATTTTTACATCTAGCAACATTGAAAACCTTGCTATCGATTATGAATGATCCTAGTTAATTATAAAAATTATGTTAATTTTCTACCTATTTCACAGACAGTCTTAACGCTTGTCCGTGTACTAATTAGTAATTAGAATTTGAACACCGGCTCGTAATCTTTGATAAAAACTGGTTGTAATTAAACCCGGTTGAAAGCTGCTCACAAAAGGATATATATAGGTGTTACTTTTAAAATTGCAATACACTTGCTTCTACCAGCGGCTTTGCTCGCGATGTTTCTGGAATAAAAGTAGCCTATGTGTTATTCCAGGTTTGGACATCAACCATAAAAGCCTATGTAGTTGAAATGACGACCTCCGTGGTGTTGCGGGTTCGATTCCCGTCTCGGTATAAATGTTTGGACGATCAGCATATATTTGTTCGGAGTGTTCTGGATGTATTTCTGTCTATGTATAATAAAAAATATCTATCTGCGTAGTGTATTGTATTATGTATATCAGTTATCTAGTACCCATAACACAAGCTCTGCTTAGCTTGGGGTTGATAATGCTGTGTGAATTGTCCAACATTATTTATTTATAACTTTATTGGTCCAGTGCTGGACACAGGCCTCCTCCTGATAAGCGCCTTGTTGGCTTTTACCTCATGAGAAGTAATGGTCATAATCGTCACGCTGGGTATGCGGGTTAGGAATCGCAAATTGGGAATTTCAGCCCGTTCTGTTCAGTAGTTTTGCTGTCAAGATATATCCATACATTCAAACATCTATAAATATAATACATACATGTGTGGTGAGACTAGCCACTCACTACACGACTAAGATCACGTGGTAAAGTAGCTACTATGTTGTATGTGTTTGTCTGGTAGTGGTCGCTCTTGAGCGATAAGATCGCCACTTGTCACTTAGTTCTTAGGTTGTTTTGTTGTATTTTCAACCCCCGACGCAAAAAGAGAGGGGTTGTTATAAGTTTAACGTGTCTGTCTGTGTATCTGTCTGTGGTCTCGTAGCTCCCAAAAGGATGACCCGATTTTCGTTTAGTTTTTTTTTTGTTTCAAAGATAACTTTATCCCGAGTGTTATTAGCCATGTTTCATGAAAATCTGTTGGGGAGTTCTTAAAGTTTTTAATTTTGTTCTTGTTTCTATTGATTTAAGTGTGTAATTAACGAAGTATTTCAATCAAATCTTTGTTTTCTTTACCTTTAAGAATGTTAAATTTTGCAAGTTTACACATAACTCCTACTAATTGACTAATATTAGTTAAAATAATAATCCTACTAATGTTTTAAAGCCGTAAGTTTGTGAAATCTGAATTTTTGTTACCTAGGATCTCCAAAACTACTGAACAGATCAAGATGAAATTTGGCGTACGTTTAGAAGAAAGACTAACTTAGATAACTACTACTTATCATACCAAAAATACACGTGTGAAGCTGCGGACAGGAGCTAGTGTTCTATATAAGAAAATGAAGAATTTTTGATTGATTGAGAAAGGGACTGAAACTTATCTGAACTTTTATGTTTTTTGTAGCTTTCAAGCTTCCACAGGAACGAAACCGAAGACTCAAACACTAGTCTTGCAATAAAACATCTACCACATTACCACAAAACATAAACAATCAGTACAATCAAGCAGAAAATACATACCCGTGAGCGGGCAGTATTTACGATGCGCAGGCGCAGCAATCAATGAACGAGGGATTTTGACATTTCATTACACAGTCGACATCTTCATACTGCGCTGGAGGTTATTTATGTTGTTGACTGTACTTAGAGCTTATGTTGATGTGGTTGACTGTACCTCGATGGTATGGATAACCAAAATGTGTTCTGCAAGATTACTGTCTCATAAGCAAGTAATTCTGGACATCGAGGGGGGTCAACGTTTTTTCCTACGAGGTGTTTTGAATTTCGAACATTGTTTTACTTATTTGAAAAAAAATACGAGACGTTTTTTCTTGATATTCGTGTTCTTTTACGTGTATTCTTACATTATTATTATCTTGAAATTTCAAAGGATTTACATAAATTTGACAAAACACTGGTTCTGCTGAAAAAAAAAACCATCAAATTTTTTTTTTTAAATTTTCCGCAATGGTAAATAATGCAAGCGTGCGTGTAAAAGAACACGAATAACCAGAAATAAACTTTATTAAAAAAATAAATACAAAAGTCAAAAAAATCGTTATTCACAAGCTGATCACCTCGGGATCCAGAATCACCCCCTTTCAGCTTAGTACACCCTTTCCGTGGCAACCTGTATACTCACAAAATAGATTTTATATGGATAGATATTTTATATAGTCAGATATAATTTTTACTACATACATTGGCTACATAGATTTATCGTTTCTCGTACAACACTTACAGAAAAACAGCAGTTTTTTTATCTAACAGACAAAAGCAACGGCTACTTTTAGGCTGCCTTTCCACCAGAGATGTGACGCTACGTTGTTAAGTTTCCAGTCGACCAATAGAATCGCTTCTTTATCATGTCATTTTTACTGGTATGGAAATAACTAAGCTAGTAATAATACCTACTATTCAAATAAACTACCAGTAATATATTCATATAATGACATTCATAGTGTTGGGCAATTGAATCGACATTATTACCATCGATCGTTGTCAGTTCTCGAACGTGTCTAAATTGACTCTATCGATAGGGAAGATAATTATCCCGACACTATTGTTTCACTGCGAATTAATTTCCAAGTAATATCTATAGATATTGGATGCCAGTATGAACTGCAAACAGTATGAACAAAAGATTGCTATAAAAAAAATTGTCGCGAGTGGCACGAAATTCAAATATTTTCTGGGTTAAAGTTACTATTTTTTCACGGTTGTCTGTCGTGGCAGAGATCGCTTTTGAGCGATAAGTCCGCCAATTGTCACATTTTTGTATATTTTATTTTATTTTGTTTGATAGTTGTTTTAAAAGTTCGCGTTCTACAAGGAATATTTTCATTCATAAAAATTAATTATAAAAAAATATATAACATCGAAGAACTCTAAAAGGATTATTTTGACGACCTCCGTGGCGCGGTGGGCGAAGGTCCACCTGCGACGCATGAGGTTGCGAGTTTGATTCCCGCCTCGGGACAAATGTTTGTAAGATCTACAGATATTTTTCAGGGTGTTCTGGATGTTTTCTATGTATAATAAAAAAACTATCTATATAGTGCATTGTATCAAGTACCTATATCAGTTATCTAGTACCCATAACACAAGCTCTGCTTAGCTTGGGGCTAGATAATGCTGTGTGACTTGTCCAACATTATTTATTATTATATTTATTTAATTACAGCCAAAATTAATAGAAAATAAAAAAAAAACTGAATTAGTTGATGGAAAAAATACTTGTGCGCGTCGACTTGAGAACATCGCCCATTGATAGTTAGAGTGGAAAAAAATGAGAATATTAACATCAATGGATTAGACCAGTGGACCAGAAGAGTATAGAGCTTTTTTTATTTTTCTTCGATAGAAATATATCTAAATACAGGACTATCTATATAATCGATAGTAAAATACTACTCCATAGTGAAGTGACATCGAAAATTTAAATACAATCGACTATCAATTGTTTGCCTATCAAAAATGGCGACGAGCAAGTAATTTTTTTACACTGTTTTTAATGAACATTGTTGATATTCTATCTAGTAATTAGTAATGCCATCTGTAAAGTACGTAGGTAGTAATATACACTGTGTTAATTAGCAGTATCGACAAGTTTATTATATGTATGAAAGGGCCTCGATAATTAGTAGGTTTGGTAAAAAGTGTAGCCTACAAATTACAAACTTTTTAGGGTCCTGTACAAATGACCATTACGACGTGTATCTTCGAGATTCTATTGATTGATTCTTCACATGTCTCATCTCCGCTTTATTAAAAACGGATCGTTCCGATGAATTTCAGATATGATAAATTCCAAAGTTAATAGCAATACGGCTAGAATAACAACCGAACAATTACCTATGCGTTAGAAATTACCAAGAAAAAATGCATCAAGCTATTTTCACTTTCCAATCGTCTCGGTTTGTTTGTAATAGACCTCATTATTGCTTATCATCATTATGTAGGTACGTTTATTTGGTGCATAGTATTTTAATGAAGATTGCGATCATTTTTCTACACATTGTTCTAGAATCTATGATATTTTATGTCAACAAAGTCTGAACGAGTCTCAGAAATAAAACTTGTCAAAAACTGAAAACAGTAACAGAAAACAACAGTGTAACAGCAAGGTTATCACTACAAACAAAAATAAAAACTTCTAAATACTGCAGCACATAATTTGCACACGAGCAGCGAAAGAGGCTAAAATTCGAGTTCTACAACGGATAAAAAAATATGGATGAAAGCAAAAAATAACATTGTTCCATACTTATGCGATTTGCCGATGACCTAGTTTATTGACTCTACATTTCGTGCGGTACTCGGTACATCTCTGATGATATCAGGATCTGCAGAAATTTGTTCCGTTGGTCTGGGTGTTTTCTATTTATAATAAAAAAATATCTATCTATGTAGTGTATTGTATTAAGTATATCAGTTATCTAGTACCCATAACACAAGCTCTGCTTAGCTTGGGGCTAGATAATGCTGTGTGAATTGTCCAGCATTATTTATTTATTTATTTATTTTACCAATGTTTATTTTTTCTTTATAATATCTATCTATGTATATAATGTATTAAATATATCAGTTATCTAGTACCCATATCACAAGCTTTGAGTAGCTTACTTTGGGGCTAGATGGTGCTGTGTGGATTGTCCAGCATTATTTTCATTATTATTTTTATTCTTTGTAAAGTACCCCTTTGTGTACAAAAAATATCTAAGATTTTAGAACCGAGCGTAGCTAGAAACGTTACGATTTTATAAGTAATTGATTATGATACATCTGTTAATAGCGAGAATTGAACGGTTTGTTTTATTAATTACTTTGTTATTGCCATGACGTCGCAGCGTAAGAATAGACTCCCTATCTCAGACCGTGGATGTCGTAAGAGCCGATTAACACTAACATAGCCCACGCCGCACTTGCCTACCTCCAGAGCCTTCCGGCGTGCCCCTACGCGGGTCGCATCGCTAAGGCTGGGCAGCGAATGCGTTAAGGGAAACTAAGAAGAAAGGAGAGGAAGGGTAGCAGCTCACTTCTGTGTATTATTAACACCTTCACTGCGGTCACCTATCCGCCTGCTAAGCGTGGTGGTTATAGCAAAACCCTCCTTGTTTGATTGAGGCTTGTTCAGCAGTGGGCATAGGTGTGCTGATAAGCCAGATAATAATAATATAAATTAAATATTAAATTTATTTTATTAAATTTTATTAAAATTGTATTGATCACGCATATTTTATAAATGCGAAAGTTTGGATGGATGGATTTATGCATGTTTGTTACCTCTTCACGCCAAAGCTATTGAACGAATCGGGCTGAAATTTTGTATACTTATTATATTTGTTACTTATTAGGTAATTCTAACTCAGGAATCAAACATAGGCTTCTTTCCCATAAATCATCTCCCATGGGATAGAAATCACCTTTAAACGTTTCCATAGAAACAACGCGTGCCAAGCCACGGGCAGAAACTAGTAATAAATTTAGCTAGCTAGAGCTAATAGAAATATATTAGAACTATCTATTGTAAATACTAGTTCTAATTTATTTATTTTATTTGAGTTTCATTTTCTTTGTCAATAAATTACACTACTAAACCTGGCTTGTCAAAAAAGACTGGCCTGACAGTGGATCAGCAATGCCTTAAAAAAGTTAAGAAAATCATCGTTTCGGTTTTATAATATTTGTAAGATAGGATAGTGGGATAGATCCTCAAATTTTTACACAAATCTGTTTCCACCGAATACCAAATATTTGTCTACAGACATAGTCTCTTCTAGATGGGTTCAGTTTGTTTATCATGTACTGCTGCATTCCTACTACCCGTTGTCCTATTACCCGTTTTCCCGTAAGAATGAAGCTTTTTCCCGCGGTAAGAAGTAGCCTATGTTCATCAGGAATAATGTGGGCTTCTAATGGTAAAATAATTTTTCAAATCGGTCCAGTAGTTTCGGAGCCTATTCAATACAAACAAACAAACAAACAATCAAATCTTTCCTCTTTATAATATTAGTATATATTATGTAAGTATAAGCAACTGGGTACCTTATATTGTTTAATAAAACATTGATCCTAAAATTACAATCAAATAATAGAAATAAATTACAACTAGTATTGAAGCTAACTGCAGAATGTTGCAAACAATCTACAGGTAGCTCAATTGATACATATCAATACCAGTCGGAAGCGTCCCCAAGACGCTGGCTGCATTCCTAAAATTATCAACGAAAAATCTGTTGTGTTTAAGAAATGGAAATTCAAGTGTATTCTGGTTCAATCACCGTAGCAGAAGCTCATAGAAACTATGTAGAAACAGTCCCTACCAACTAAAAAGTCATAGAAACCATGTAGAAACGGTCTCGCGATTCATGTAATCAGAGGCCCTAGCCCTGTCTGTTTTCCAGAGCCCTATTTTCAACTGACATTACCAAATTTGCTCACTAGTGAGACAAATAAAGTACCTACTCCGTTGTGTTTAATGTAGAATTTTCTAATCAGAAACAGTGTCTGGCCACAATTTAACGGTGCGACAACCGAACATTCCACTTATTTTAATTGTTAATTAGTTTTTAGGAAACCCGAACCTCTTAATCGTAAGAAGGTAACAATTAAAATTGCCCCTCCATGCCATTCGTCTTCCGATACGTAAGATTTAATACATACCTTAAAATCCTCTCAACGAAACAGCTCCCGTGTGATAAAATTAAAACTTAATTAAAACTCCATAAGGAGAAACAAAAACAATGACCAAGGACATAAAAGTGTAAAATAAAAATATAAAACAGATGAAATAAACAAAAGAAAAAACATAGAGTAAATAAAGGAGTGGAAGTAACAACTGTAAAGGTAAGGCGTAAAAACGTTTTGTCATCGCGAGTCGTGAGCTGCTCTGATTTAGTTTGTTCGTTTTTGCTCTTTTATTGGGAGTGTGTCGAAGCGGATTTTATCGATGGTCCATTGGTTGCATAAAATATTCATTCATTAGTGTTTGAAATTATTTTAAAGCGTCAAATAGCTCGTTATTTGTATTTCAGAAGTATTGCTTTAGCCAACTTCAAATAGAACTCAAACATTTCATAGGTTCGAGTATACTTTCTCATAGTTACAATTTTTCGGGAAAGTTTTGTGGACTGATAATTTGATCAATATCTTGCATATTAAGTAAGTAATAGAAAATACATTACCAGTAAACCAGTAAACGTGAGCGAAGGGTTAACTTTTATCTATTATGTATGCGATTAACATGACGTAATTTTCTTTAAAAGTTACTCGCCTACATTAAAAGTGTAAAATTAATGTTATTCCAATAAGCCAGTGCTGTTCGATTTCTGTTATCAGTGACACCGGGTGAGAGGCTACCTGTTAAATATGGGATCCGGACGTGGTAGACCTATGCACGCTTAGAATGGAACATTTAACCAGAAGATTGTCGTACCACGAAGTTGTATTTTCTGATTTTTTACTATTAGATCAGGTGATAAAGACGTTTTTGACTAAAGTTTTCGAACGTCACAGATAAGAAATTTAACTGCTAATGTTTAATTATCTTTCTACATATGTCACGGTCAGTCGCATTGCCCAAGTTGTGGTCTATGCTTTTAAGCTCAGCATTTGTCAATAGGTGAGAAAGGAAAGATACTAGGTTTGAATAGTATGATACCCATGTATGTTGGTAGTTTCAGTGGTCTCTAGAAAAAAAATGCTTTTGTTTATGCAAATTAGCAGTAATCTTTCATGTTATAGGACTTAAATCTTTGAGTAAAAATATACTAGGTCAAACGTAGGACGCCCTCCAGCCAGGTGGGATGAAGACCTGCGAAAGACTGCAGGCAGATGCTGGATGCGGTAAGCTGAAGACAGGGCGCTGTGGCGCCCATTAGGGGAGGCCTATGTCCAGCATGAACTAATATAGGTTAATGATGATGATGAATACTAAAGATCGTCTACTGCTAAAGAGATCAATTCTACCCAACACGTAGCTCTATAACGTCTTACTCATCGCCTCGGCGTTCATAAATCGCCTCTCATTTGAATACGGAGCGATTGTGATCGACGCAAGACTCGGGTGCTTTGCCCACGGGGACTTGGACCAATGCCCACAGTTGGGATAAAGAGACGTCTAAAGTAAATTATGTATCACACCTTCATTCTTAGCGATTTTGAGATTTTACGTAGTATGTTAAATTTCAAAATCGCACATTATTACTAGGTATAGTCACAGTAGATATTATTATTATATCTTCTGTGGTATAGTAGCGTTTTCTGGTACTAGCCTTGATTATGATCGAACTTCACGTAAGGGTAAGTTCGTTTGATCTATTGTAAAGTAAGAAGGTAAAATTAAAATAAGGTAAAATCTGAGGTAAAATTAAGAGCAAAAAAGTATTATCATGGCTGAACATTTATAATTATTATCCTAACAAGTGCATTTCATCATCATTAGCTTATATTATTCCACTGCTGGACATAGGCCTGCCATAATGAGCGCCATAGCGCCCTGTCTACAGTTTGCCGCATCCAGCATCTGCAGTCGGCAATGTTGATGCGCTGTGCCAGATACTGACCAGCCCTCGGGTCACGCGTCGCTTCGACAAGACGACCAAAAAATAAATTATTAATAATTCAATAAATCAAAGAAGCTTTATTCACAAAGAATATTACAACAAATACCTAATAGAAATAAATTACAACTAGTATTTATAATTGAAACAATTAGCTAACTGCAGGCTGTTGCAAAAATCTATAGGTAGCTCAACTGATCCATATCAATACCAATTCGAAGCGTCCCCAAAACGCTGGCTGCATTGCTCCACTGTATGGCAATGCTAATTCAATTCCTTTTTGCGCAAGATGGCGTAAGTAACCCGAAGCACAAATTCTAGCAACTTAGCCAACAGGAAGTATATTACAATAATAACAATATTCCGCGGCGTTTAGCGGTAAACACCGCGGAATGTCCTACTTAACCACATAGATTGCATCTTGTTTTCACTTGGACGTAGGTAATGATGAGTGAGTACTGGAGCACCTAGAGGCTTACTTCGACAACAGCCTATATTAGTCCACTGCTGGACATAACCCTCCCATAATGAGCACCTTAGTCTCAGGTCTAGAGGCTTACTTACTTACCTACTAACTTTATCTACTAACTATAGATGTAAAGCAGCGGGTAAACACCGGCTTACACCATCGTCGATGTAAGTAAAATTCGGGAGCTTAGGTTTTCGAAATTGGGACCCTCAAATTAGGTCCAATTATGACTAAGTTAAATCAAATCAAATCAAAAACTCTTTATTTCCATACATACAATAAATATACACTAAGAAAAGGTCAAATTATAAAATTAAACACTGAAGACGGAAATAAAGTGCTATTTTTGATTTCTGTCGCTTCGGTATGTAGACTAAAGTAAAGAACGATGAAGAATAGTTAATGGTTTAATCGGGTATTTATCGCGTACCTTTTGTTTTTATATCCCCTACGTTTCTACCGCGTTACAGCGATCGTGGTCACGGGGCGACTGGATGTACTCGGAGTTACAGCCGAGAATTGACGGCAGTATCCACGACTACCCTCAATTCGTCTTCGACACACTACACTGACCGTATCCGATTGCAGTACAGTCGGATTACGACGCACACACATATTAATCACAGGATTCCACGAGGAAGAGAGACGAAAACCATCTTCACGGTTAAAATTCGGGTGTTTCTTGATCTCAATCGCCTCTCGAACCATCCTTTTGTAATAGTGGCGTTCACGGGATAGAACTTTTGGGTCATGTATCTCAATCCAGTGGTTGCTTCCTGAGTCTAGCAGGTGTTCCGCTATCGCCGACTTGTATGTTTGCCTATTTTTGACCGCTGCTATGTGCTCTTTCACCCTTTCGGCAATGGTTCGTTTAGTTTGCCCTATGTATGAGCGGCCACAGCTACAGTCAACCTTGTAGACGCCTGGCATTTGTAGAGGTATGACATCTTTTGGTGTTCGTAGTTGCTGAGAAACTTTTGTGTGGGGGGTGAGAACCGACTTTATTGAAAACTTTTTCAGGATATTTTCAATTTTATCCGTCACCCCTTTCACATACGGCAAAAAGATGGGTTGTCTGCTGACCTCAGGCGTTTTTCGGCTTCTCCGCTTTGCGTGTCTTGGACTTACATATCCGTTCTGTTCACCATTAACTATGTTTACAAATTCTTTCAATTTTTCGAGTTGGAGCAAAACTGTAAAAAAACTGTTATCTGATATTTGTAGTAAGCATTTTTACAAAGGATATTTTATCATATAGATTTAGTCATAGTCGGACCGGCGGCGCCGCCGCGCCGGCGTTCGTTATTCGCGTGTGTAATGTCGCACTTCGGTCTGGGAACGTCTTTCCATCTTTGTTGTTCATAAGGTAGGTATATTGATTGGAAATAGCGTGTCTTAGGAACGTCTTTCCATCTTTGTTGTTCATAAGGTAGGTATATTGATTGGAAATAGCGTGTCTTAGGAACGTCTTTCCATCTTTGTTGTTCATAAGGTAGGTATATTGATTGGAAATAGCGTGTCTTAGGAACGTCTTTCCATCTTTGTTGTTCATAAGGTAGGTATATTGATTGGAAATAGCGTGTCTTAGGAACGTCTTTCCATCTTTGTTGTTCATAAGGTAGGTATATTGATTGGAAATAGCGTGTCTTTAGGTTTAGTTGTAATTTTAACACAACACAGGCTATTTGTTGAGTTAGCGCTGGGAAAACATACCATATCTACAGAATTTTGCTTAATCTACGGTGTACACCCAAAGTCTCCGATTAATACCATTTGGCTGCCACCAGGGGGTGAATACCAATGATTAAAACCCTTGTAAGCCAGTAATAATAAATAAATAAATACCGCTGGACAATTCACACAGCATTATCTAGCCCCAAGCTAAGCAGAGCTTGTGTTATAGGTGCTAGAGAACTGATATACTTAATACAATACACGACATAGATAGATATTTTTTATTGTACATAGAAAACACCCAGACCAACGGAACAAATTTCTGCAGTTCGTACACAATTTTTTTCCGAGGCGGGAATCGAACCCGCAACCTCCTGCGTCGCAGGCGGACCTTCGCCCGCTGCGCCACGGAGGTCGTCAGTATCGCATATACAGGGTTATTGGTAATTCACTGACAACACTGCGTGAACCGCAGGCTCTGCATATCATCGTCGCCAGATCTCAATTTTTAATTTTTCTTTTTGATAGTAGGTACCCCTCTCCAGTAAATATTAGTTGAAAATAAACTTTAAAACGGTTCTGCCCTGAATTAACATTGCGTGTAGGAGTGGAAAATCGAGCTTTAATATATCATTGGTCAACCAGACAAACGTGTGTTACCTTTTTTATTTGAGGTAATTTACAAAAAAAATAGAATTAAGATCGAGCGTCTTCGAGAAAGTGTTCGTGATGATGGGCAGAACCTGCAGTTTAAGGAGTTTCAGTAATTTACCAATAACCTTGTATAATCACAATAATCAGCAAACATACATTCCCTGCATCACTAAGCCAAAAGTGCTCTCAGACGTGAAAGTGACGTGACGGCACGATATATCCTCAGCTACTTCAGGTCGGTCAATTCAGATGTACCTATGTGTGACTGTATCACTCATACTATTTTCGACGGACAGAATTTGTAAGCAACTTTGAAAAAAGGAGAAAGTTCTTTGAAAAAAAGGAGAAAGTTCATTGAAAAAAGGAGAAAGTTCTGTACTAATATTTATTTTTTTGTAAAGAAAATTGTAATATAATTTACAATTGAAACAATTGAGCTAACTGCAGACTGTTGCAAACAATCTACAGGTAGCTCAACTGATCCATATCAATACCAGTCGGAAGCGTCCCCAAGACGCTGGCTGCATTGCCCCGCTGTATGGCAATGCTGATGCGCTGTGCCAGATACTGACCAGCTCTCGGGTCACGCGTCGCTTCGACCAGACGCTCAGATAATTTTTTGAAAACCCGAAGAGCCTCGGTACCCCACGGACCTAGGGTCTCGACTCCAAGAGGAGCAAATGTGTAGGCTCTGTCGAGACCTGCATATTTGCGCCTCTTGAGATCTTCGGCCAAATCTGCCGCCGCGCCTGCCCTCACGGATGTCCTCGGAAGATGGGAAGGCGCAAGTGTGTCGACGCATGTAGCGTCCCACACAATGGGCCTCCCCAACTCCCATGGGACTAGTGTCATACCGTCGGGCCTTTTACCATCGTCACGTAACAGACCATTCGGTTCGAGAATAGCTGGTACGTTAGCGGTGACAAAGGCCCGCCGGATGATGTCATTAAGGCTGGCGTGGCGAGATATCCGACCGGCTGCCCTAGTACACGATAATCCGTGATGACCAAGCTGTTCGACAGCAGTACCGCACTGGCATTGATGAAGCGCGCAACACCTTGCACCCAACCGAAGACATGTTGCGATACGGAAAGTTACGGGATCCAATAAAGTACCAGTGTTATATGAAGGAAATGCTTGCAACCAATGTCCTGACTCCCATTTAGAAACGGCCAGGAGGCGGGCAATATTTTATATTTTTTTTGTATGTTCGTCAATTTCTCCGTCATTTATGGACCAATTTGGATGATTATTTTGCAATTGTGTACAGAGTAATCCCAAAGTGGTCCCATAAAAATTTTATTCACGAGGAATCAGTATATATCCTGCAAAGTTTAACAAAAAAGTTTTAAACTAATTCGATATTAGTTTTTTCAGAGCAGTCAAATTATTCATAAATACCCTTCTGAATATTTATCTCATTTGACTACATACCACTTTTTTGTTAACTAGATAAAATGCAAACAAACGGTCATTATGTAATTTAAGTTCATTAATTCAAAAACAAAAAAAAAAATACTGACCTTTATGTTATGCTGCAAGTACTTTATTTACTCAGCACGGCGATTAACTATCGCATCTGATAGGAGTTTTATCGCCAGATAATTATTTTAATGATTCAATATCGGATCGCGTTACGGTTTTCTCAGACGGTGGTATTGTTTTTATAAAAACAGTTTCACCTGTTTTATATAATTTTAAAGAAAAGTTTTTGTCATTAATTAGCTTGATACGGTAATCACGCAATAAATAAATTAGCTACGATAGCGTTTTTTAGAAGCTAACCCAATAGAACGTCATAAAACTTATTCAAAAAATAAACTATAAATTTGATTTCTTTCGTCTTGTTTACAAAATAAATTCTAAGGAAAGACGGATTTGAAACAAAATTATTTTTAAATATATAATATTCACAAATTATGCAATCACACTGAATATTACATTAATATATAAATTTGATAAACTTTCGAACCAAGCTAACTTTTAAGCTCCGATTATGAACACAAGCATATAATTTTTTTATCATAATTACTGATATCGACAGGTAATAAATATCGAACTATTAAGATGGCAGAAGCCTTTATTCACAAAGAAACGAACTATTTATATCACGATGTCAATTTACAGGATCTAGTGCATATGAGAATGCTACTACGATCAAAGAAATATAACCCTGTATAATAAAACGTAAAAATGAACTTTATTTCTGCATCTTTGGATCGAATTTCAACTGAGCAAAATTTCCACACCCTGTAACTATTGAATTATTTTAAACTCTATTTTTAGTGTTATAAGGTGGTAGTTAAGTGCATGATATTGTTGGTATTTCTTAAGCAGTGTTTATAATTAACACAGGTTAAGAGCGGTCAAAAATGAAAGAAAAATTATCTCAAGCTGTCGAGGTGATGGTTTATAGGAGCTACCTTATGAGTTACTAACTAGGCTGGATCTTAAAATAACTAACAGATAATTAATAATTCTTAAAGCGCGATCGAGTTGTAATTAATCAATGTACCTAATGTTTTTATTTAAAATTAAAAATGTATTTCCAAAGTAAAATATATGAATAATAGTAAGTAAACCACAGACGATTCGTTTCGCATAGGTTGGTAGCTAATATTTCATATAATACTTTTATAACACCTAGGTGCAAGTTTGTCAGTAATTTAAAATCGATTTTAAATTACTGACAAACTTGCAAAATTGAATTATTCTTGTAAAAGAGTTAAAAAAAAACGTAGCTTAGATCATTTTAGTAGCATTCTGTTATCCTTAAAAGCTGTTTCTGATGGAGAGTATGTTAGGATTTTTCTGATAACCCTGTATATCTAGAAAGTTCTAAAACATCTGCTATTTTCTAGATAAATTTCAGACGTACATACCTTCTAGGTACTTTATAATCCTACAATAATTTAGATATGTTCTGAAATTTTTGGATAATTGGCTCTTGATGAAAAAACTTTTGGATGTAAAGGGCTGCAATTTTGCATAGGTGTTGTTCCACGCCCCGAATCATCATCATCATCATCATCAGCCTATATTAGTCCAAGCTGAACATAGGCCTAACTAACCAAATGAGTGCCATAGCGCCCTGTCTTCAGCTTGCCGCACGTAGAATCTGCCGGCAGTCTTTCGCTGATCATCATTCCACCTGTAGGGCGTCCTATTCTACGTTTGCCGAGTCGCGGTCTCCACTCCAGAACACGTTTACCCCAGAGGTTGTCGGTTCTTCGCGATATACGGCCAGCCCACTGCCACTTCAGCTTGCTAATTCTTGGAGCTATGTCGATAACTTTGGTTTTCTCTTGGATGTATTCGTTACGAATTCTATCTTTCAGAGAGACTCCGAGCATAGCTCTTTCCGTAGCTCTTTGAACTGGTGAACCACTCCGGACGCCCGGAATCTATGCTAATATTATAAAGAGGAAAGATTTGATTGTTTGTTTGTTTGTATTGAATAGGCTCCGAAACTACTGGACCGATTTGAAAAATTCTTTTACTATTAGAAGCCCACATTATTCCTAATATGTCCTACTTGAAAACGGGTAATAGGACAACGAGTAGTAAGAATGCAGCTAGTAACATTAATAAAAGCTACTTTCCCTGATTTACCTACTTTGATCCCAAAAAACGGCTGTAAAGCCACATAGAATAGCTAGTAATCCATAAACAAACACCAATTAACAAAATGGCCCTGCGTCATAACAACTATGATATATGGGATTCGGAACTCAGATTGGGAATCATTTGCATAAATATCTGTTTGGGGTAATTAATTGACTAATAGAGCGAGAACTTTTTTGGCTTAGAGGTTGATGTTCTGGATTTGATCTTAAGGTTGTGTGTTCTAACAAATTGTGTTGATGCTGACACTGATTCAATCAAATTATTACAAATATTTTGGGTCGAAGAATAATACCAGATAGGATAGGAAGAATTACAAATGGACTGACATGTTAGTACTTTTGCTAACATGTCAGTCCATTTGTAATTCTTCCTATTTACAAATGGACTGACATGTTAGTAAAAGTACTAACATGTCAGTCCATTTGTAATTCTAATGGCTAGTTTCATATAAAATAAAAAAAGTAGTATGATACAAAAAAAAAAAATAGGTGATAGACAAATATGTGTTTAGCTAGTTATTATAAGGTTAAAACTGTAGTTGTTTGTACTAAGGCGCCAATCGATTTTCGAAAATTCCTTCGTTGAACAGAATAATAGGATAAAATAGGTGGGGGTGCTGAGTTGGGTCGGGATAGCCCTTAAGTAGGAAATTACTGGAATAACTTCCCAAGTAGCACAAAGGCTGAATGTTAAGCAATAAGTTGGCCTTCAATGGGTATTAAGCTTAACGAAAGGACGCAAAAATATACCCTGAACATTATATCAGTTGATTGTGCTCAAACAAAGTTATATTCGCGAAAAAAAACAGCAGTGAAAGAAAATTCAGAATAAATTAATAAATGAATAATGCTGGACAATTCACACAGTATTATCTAGCCCCAAGCTAAGCTGAGCTTGTTTTATGGGTACTAGATTACTGATATACTTAATACAATGCACTACATAGATAGATATTTTTTATTATACATAGAAAACACCCAGACCAACGGAACAAATTTCTGCAGATCGTACACAAATTTGTTCCGAAGCGGGAATCGAACCCGCAACCACTTGCGTCGCAGGCGGACCTTCGCCCGCTGCACCACGGAGGTCGTCAAAGAATCATACATGAAATTACTGGTAGGGTTCTGAATAATTTTAATTGCGAATGTTTGACCATGATCGGTTACATCGTCACTGAATCAGGTGAGATTTCCCCAGATGTTAAGTGACGATCTGGTCTACCATGTATCACGACGGTCTAGAATACACCTTCACTTCTATTGTTAAGATCAAACTGCATTATATTTTGTTGTTGATCTACACTCTTCCTAAAGTCATTTAGAACGGGATATTTACCATGATTTGGGTTTTGAACTATGCAATATTTTTTTTGCGTAAAAAGAAAATTACAGTTTCAGAACAAAGCAATTACATAGGGGCAACGCGGCCATATTATATGAATCAGTTGAGCTACCTGAAGATTGTTTGCAACAGTCTGCAGTTAGCTCAATTGTTTCAATTATAAATACTAGTTCTAATTTATTTACATTATTTGATTTTAATTACAACAAGTATTTACACTTATATCTTTAATATACAACCATGATAGTTTTAAAAGTTTTACTAAACCGAAAGTTCATCCAAGTGTCGACTCGAGTATAAATCAGTGAAGCCCCCTTGGTTTCTCCTTTGTTTTATAATAGACAAGAGTTTTATAAAGTGTGGCACACCTAGAAGGTAATTCTTACTTTAATTTGGTAGGTATCTATGAATTAGGTACCTACTTACCATAAAGCTTACAAATTAAATTAACCCAAATAGAAATTTACCACAAAAGTGGAATGTTACCCCCAGAGGGCGCAACCTTAGATAATGTTTTTATTACAACATCCAAGTAATTTATATCTCTAATGAGTTTATGTTAATCAGTATAAAAGCGACCACTTTTGGGCAAATTAAATAAAAATATGGCTGGAAAGTAGGCTGGATATAATTTATTAGGTAATTTTACGGTGGTAATTAAATTATTTATGTTACTGTCAGTGGCGTAAAGGGTAATATGGTGGTTTTGAATTACGAAATAAATAAATGTAATTCGCAAAACAGGTGGATCGACTCTTTAACTATTATTTTAACTGACTTCGTCTATACCTCGTGGATTCATCAATTCATCGAATCTAAGTTTTGAAGAAAAAAAAGGACCAAATAAAAAACAATTCAATATTCATGAATTCAGTTTTATCTAATTATAAATTTAGTTTCACAGATTTTCAATGCCTATAGGTTTTATCTCATAGATAAACATATTTTACTCGATTTCTTGCACCTCACTGTACGTCAGCTAATAATACCTTATTACAAATTCGTGGAGTTGTTTGAGAATGTACGCCTTGGTTAATTATTTGAAACCAGAAAACTGGAGTACGTTGAGAACAATTTTATATTCACTTGGAGTAATATAAAACTCATTTTATAACGTATTGTTTTTCGTGGAGCAGTTTGGGAGATAATCATGGAGTACTTCGCGAATAAACCTTAATTTTAATTGGTGATCGCAGTGGAGGTGTCAAAAACACACAATAGGAAGCTGGTTCCCGTCTTCTAGTAGGTTCCATTAGTCGGCCCCTGTCTTGCGACATCCACAGGATGAGTTGGAGAGGTAGAATCCAACGCCGCGATCGTTACGGCCCCTGAATTCTCTCGCACTTTAAAGTTATCCTTTTAAAAGGTTCAACGAATCATCATTAACCTAAAACTCAACAGCCTATATTGGTCCGCTGCTGGACGCAGGATCTCCCCCTTATAAACGCCTTTTTCACTTTTATCTCATGGAGGGTAAAGCCCAAATTCCCCAAGCTGGGTATGCGCGTTAGGGATCGCAGTTCGGTGGTAGAATTGTTCTGCAGGAGGCGCTGCTGCCCACTCCCCGGTGGATATCCCTTAAGGTGCCTTTCCAAGATGGACCACAGGCCGCAAACTGCAGCTGCAAGCTGCAAGCGACTCTACTGGTTTCTATGCATCTTTAAGAAAATGATTCCAAGCGCGGCAACACTGCGACCTGCAGCCGCGTATAATGCATAGAAACCAGGAGTGTCGCTTGCCACCTACAGCTGCAGTTTGCGGCCTGTGGTCCATTTTTGAATTGCGCCTTTAGTCACCTCTTACGACACCCGTGGGAAGAGTTGGCACCACACGGCATCATCTTATCAGTTTCTAGCATCATCAGCAAGGTTCTTGGTTAAAATATAGTGTATTATTGTCCTTGTACGGGTGGGTTTAGTATTTGTGTCTGTTTGTAGACCACAAACAAGGCCTGCTTCCAAAATATTTACGAAAATATTGCTCACAGTTTTTGTTATAATAAAATTTCGTTGGGCGCAAACAAGGATTGTCTAGAGATGATAATACCTAAGCTCACATAATATTTTATTTCGCAAAGGTCTACTATTAAAATTTTATTCTGCTTGTATTTAACTTTTTGCTGTTTGACATTACCAAAAAGTTCTTTTAGAATCGAAGTAGGTAGCTATCTACTTATAGAGATAGACGTTTAAATGAATAGGCAAGATTAGATGGATGAAAATGTTGTTATAATTTTTAACATCAAAACTACTGAGTGGATGATTTAACATTGTAGTGATTCAAGACCAAGAACAACGCCTTGAAAAATAAGGGTTTAAAATCCAAAATCAAAATCAAAAACTCACTATTTCCATAAATACAAAAATGTACCTACACTTAGAAAAGGTCAAATTATAAAACTAAACACTGACACGGAAATAAAGTGATATTTTTGATTTGTGTCGCTTCGGTATGTAGACTAAAGTAAAGAAGCGACGAAGAAACCTTTAGCCTGTTAGTTGTTATTTTTCGAGCTGGAGCAAAACTCGTCCCAAGCTTTTTTATAAAAATTATTAATTGCTGCCCGCTGCTTAACCTTAAATGGTTAAGCAGCGGGCAGCAATTAATAATTTTGAAAATAAGGGTTACGCAGCGGGCAACAAATAAGGGTTACGCAACGGGCAGCAGATAATAATCTTGAGAAGTCCATCACCAATCTTGATTCTAACACCTTTACCACTAATACCTTTACCACTTGAATGAAATCTATTTTCCTAGCACTTATCCGTACATTTTTCCTATTACGCAACAAGATTATTAATCTTAAGGTAGGTACAAACCTATTTACCATTGTCTGTTATTTTTTAATGAATTCTCTGTAATTATTTTTAATCACCGCTGATTTACAATGACAATGCTTCCAGTAGCCATCGACTCGCTATTAGGGTTAATGGCTATAAGAAATCAATAAGGTTTTATAATTTTTTTGCATAATTCTGTTGTATTGACAGTAGACACAAGATGTAGGTACCTATCTTATCGTCAACTACAAGTAATTTTACTTATTTTACAAATAACGAGGACCTATATGAGACCAATATGAGATATGTTGCATCCTATTTTTTAGACCAGCTGATTATAAAACCCTCAGAAACGAGATGCCTGGGAAATTCTAGTGTCAATCTAAGATCAGGAATTTCTGCCCACAGCTTCGCACACGCTTTTATTCTGTCTTGTTTTACTGTTTACCAACCTGCCAAATTTAATTGAGATATGTTCAGCTGCTTAAGCGAAAAAGATAACAGAGAGTAATTACTTTCCTAATTACTTTCGATTTTATAATATTAGTATGGATTAATATTAATTAAACACGTAGAGGTCGAGAACTTCAACAACCGCTATTGAAAAAACTTAGTGAACTTTAGTTTGAAAATCAAAAAATATATTAAGTAGCAAAATTCACAACACCAAAACGAGTTATGGTTATATCTAGCGGTGGTAAAAACATCTCTAGCCACATATTTTCACTTTCTCGGGGTACGCCGTCGCCGGGTCACTACCAAAATTGTAACACGCGATTCCCCCATTAAGGGTTGTTTTCACCCCCCTCCCCCCGCCGTCGGCGAATTTCAAACTACCCTCCGTTTCGTCGAGGTCCCTGACAGGGGGTGCGTTTTACACAAGCGTCATTGGACGAAGACCAGATTTTTTTATGGTGCAGTTTATATGCCATTGTGATTTGGGTTTTGTTGGAGATATATATTTTAAGGGGATGGGGTGGTATGTAAAATAATTGTGGTTATAAATTCGTAGATAAAATTATTGTTCCTTTTTAACAAACAAAACCTTTCAAAACCTGAGGGATGAGTCTATTTGACGTTAGTAACGAAACGTGATCGTGGCTTCTCCTTTTCTCATACAATTTGGTACAGCTCTATCGTGCGGACAGTGAACTACGCAAATCCCATACAAAAAGGAGACGTGACGATTACGACGACGATCGTTCCTAACGTCAAATAAGCTCACCGCTCTAGTCTCTTCTATAGAGAAGGTAGTTGCAAATGTAGGTACTTCAGCTGCACGTCTGCAGCAGGATTCCCGCGCAGCATCCACACAGGTGCTGCTACAGCCGTGCAGCTGAAGTACCTACGTTTGCTGGTCTAATAAAAAATAAGATACAAGGTGTAAATATCCCAGGCATCTTGTTTCTGAGCTTGTTCTAACCAGTTGGTCTAAAAAAATAGGATACAAGAAGTAATATTTTTTTTGTTTTTGTACTTAATACAAAATAATAACATAATTAAGGTGTAATAATAGGATATTTTCATATACTTGGTCCTCGTTATTTGTAAAATCACTAGTTGTTGAAGATAAAACACACCTCGTGTCTACTGTCAATACAACATAATTATGCAAAAAAATTATAAAACTTTATTGATTTCTTGTTCTATCTATAGAAGAGACGGGAGAGGTGAGCCTATTCAAATACCCTCCTCAAATCGTGTTGACGCTTTCTACGAGCTGTCCACGCACGCTCGGCAAAACGACGTATCATCGTCTCCTCCTGATGAGCGCCCTATTAGCTTTTATCTCATGGGGGGTAATGACCATAACCTCCACGCTGGGCATGCAGGTTGTGTGTCGCATTTCAGTGGTAGAATTGTTCAAGGTGCGCTGCTGCCCGCCCCCGGTGGATATCCCTTAGTCGCCTCTTACGACATCCGAGGGAAGAGTTGTGGTGGGCAAAATCTAAGCCGGCACCACATGGCTGTGTACTACTTGCTAATGCAAACTGTCTACTGGACTTCAGCGGTCGTCTTGTGCTGTGAGGTGGTGATGTTGAATGTGAACTTATGGCCTTTGTCCCAAAGAGTTTTCTTCCCAAATTGTGAGAACAAAGCTAAATTATGATGGATAAATAATTGTTTGATTTTAGTTAAAATATCTAATAGTCCTCATTTTGTTTTTATTGTTTTGTAATAGTTTTATTAATAAACTATTTTTCAGTTAACTATCTGTATGTAAGTAAACCAAGTACAAAACCTCTGTAATTACGAATGGTAGGGGAGACCGAGGGCAGTTGAAACAATTTTGACATTTTGCTTCGTTTACCAAATTCTATCATCATTAACCGTATGAATTTAGTGGCAATCGATACTACATTTCAAATCCTTTCAAATGATTTGTACAAAAAAAGTGTAAATCAGAACTATGTGGCAAAAACTTAATTTGAATGTAATAAGAAGTTTTGTTTCAACTCCCCTCATACTGAGGTAAGTTGAAACAGGGACCGAGGCGAGTTGAAACATTTTATATTTGATAAAAATAAAGTAAGCAGATCGTATTAATAAAGGTTACGTGGTCTCTTTATTAAAAATAAACAGACCACGTAATTTTTATTACAATTTGTACTTAACTGAGCAAATCTTCCATCTTTTTGGGGTTGATGCACCAGGATAGTGAGTAAATCTTAATAGCTATGTACTTATATAAAAAGTCTTTGACAAAACAGTAAACTTCGTACTAAATTATTTGTAGGAACTTATAACAGAAATAATTTGCTGAATAATATTCAGTTCTAATTAACAAAAATCACATTCTTAGAAAACTAAATATTAAAAAACTTTCAGATATTCATTAACATCAGTCTCATTTTCCTTATTTCGAAGACGAGGTTGATGGCAATAGCTTCACAGAGGTTTTTTTTTTTAATTAGGTTTACATAATAATATGAAGATCTTAAATAATAATGCAGCCCACGACGCAATTCACAGATTGCTGTATGAGGTATTACTATAAAGTTCCGCTAAAGTTTATAAACAACAGAACAAACGTTGGAATATCAGGATGTTAGATAATATTATAAAATTTGAAAAATAAATTACTTGGTTGAAAATAAGAAAAAGAAAAAGATTTTAGTACAAATACCGTAAATTAAAACAAATTTAAACTGCTACAATATAATTTGTGTAAAATTAGCTTTTTAAATTGACTCTCACTGCATAAAAATATATCAATGTCCAGGAAATATTTGTTATATGACTCTACCATTCTTCTAATTGGTGTACGCAATCCTGAGTTAGTGCGGCACGTATTGAGTGCAAATAAGCAACCAGAGTTAAAGTTACTGAAACAGAATTTAAAATATTACTCGGATAAGCAATTATATGACACATAAGAAAGTTCACCCGCAGTGCAAGCTTCATGAGCCCAACTTTTACATTCAAGACATTGAACCCATCTTTCTTTTCTTTGAAATCAGTAGGCATCCTGAAACATAATAAGCAAAATACATAAAGTTATCTGCGTAATCAACCATACAAAACAAAAACGAGGACAGTTGAAACACTCTGTTTCAAATTCCCTCAGCTGCAGAAATCCTCCCAATTTTTATAACATTATAAACCAAGTAGGAAACACTATGAAATAAGCTGTACTAACGCTGTCATTTGAATGATTAATTGTTAAGCTTTCAAAATGTATATAACTTAAATCAAAATTCAAACACGTTACGATAATATAGAAGTCATAAAAAAACGTTAAAAACTTACTTTTTATTATTTTTGCGATGTGCTGGCCAGAACTACGCAACTGCGGGCCAATGGTCACAGACGCCAACTGAAGCGCGGGCGGGTGGTAGGACGCGGTTTATTTGCGACATTGCCAGTTTGCTAACGGTTCTGGGTTTCGCGAAATCACTGCTGTTTCAACTAACCTCTGTTTCAAAACCCCTCGGTCTCCCCTAGTCTGGCTTCTTCGATACAGGCCCAGCCTAGTGAAGAAGTCGACGAAAATCACTTTTGAAAGTCACTCAGCAAATTATGTACAGAATTATCCATATAATATATATTGTGTTTTAAATTAAGTCCTGGACTTATTTGTATTATTTGCTGCAATAAATATTTATTACTTTTTTCTAAATAATGGAAGAGTCCAGAGGATTGAACTGGTTGATAGGTTTGCCAACTCACTGCAAGTCTGACACGCTATCAACAGACCAGAACATATTAAAAACGCACTATTGGAAGCCAATAAGGTTTAGACCCAGGAGTGGACTGTTGTTCTTGTTGCATACTAAAATTTCAGGGATTCAGAGGAAGCCAATGTGTTTTATAAATGCACCAGCTTCTGCCCGCTTTCGCTTTCGGTATATTATTATTATTAAGTAGGCTATTCTCTTAATGTACACCAAATTTAATATTATTCTGTTCAGTAGTTTTGGAGATCCTAGGTAACTCCAAAATCCTGAACACGAGTATTTACAGTTTTTCGGGAGTAATATAAATCCCTCAAGAATAAAGACCACCTCGGATGTCTACAAAAATTGAAGGAATTATCAAAATCAGATTACAATGGGCGAAATAACAAATACAATATATAAAAAAAAAACAGGTGGAAATATGTTGTGCTTGTGATAATGTTAATGACCTTAATTATATTTAAACTTTCCTCAAATGAATATTATACAAAATACATGAGAAAACCAAGATCGAAAGTTGAACGAGTCAATTGCAGCCCTAAAAACAGACTTTCCTTTCCCGATTAAATTTTTGCCCTTAAAACAAGCTATTTTCCCTGATTTTCAACCCTTAAAACAGCCTACTCAAAGGAACTACAAAGCACCTTTTAATTCGAGCATTAAATCAACCGTTATCGCTAAAATATGGCGATTATGTTTTTATTGTATAAAATGCCTTGAAGTTTTTGTTACCGAAGTAGGTTAGGTTCATAAAATTGAGTATTCATTTCCTGGCACTTGGACGACTGCTGTGGCGTAGTGAATATGATTCTATTCCCGTTAAGGCGCATGTACGTTGGGGCAAACGTGTTCTTGAGTGGAGACCACGACTCGGCAAACGTAGTGTAGGACGCCCTCCGGCCAGGGGGATGACGATCTGCGAAAGACTGCAGGCACTGCAGTCAGATCTGGATGTGGCAAGCTGAAGACAGGGCGCTATGGCGCTCATTAGGGGAGGCCTATGTCCATTGCAGCAGTGGACTAATATAAGCTGATGATGATGATCACAAATTTTACAATAGTTTTTTTTTGTGTTTAACGTAATTATAAGTAAAGATAGGTGACAGGGCTAGTGTGCAGCATACATCCGCCTTAAGTAGAGTACGAATCTAGGTCACTATTGTTTATTTATTGGTACCGGATTATATGTATGTTCGGTCTTTGTTCAAATGTGCTCTTCACGCAAATATTTGGCCCGAAGCGAGCATCGAACACGCTACAGCCTACGTTTCAGGCAGAACTTCTTTACATAAGGCGCTACCCGTCCCTAAACAGCGCCACCACCTATTTTTTCTTATTATTCTGATAAACGAAGGAATTTGCAAAAATCTATTGGCGTTTTTATTTACACACGCGGGCGGTTACACACGTTTTGATTACCAACATAGTTATAGAGCACCAAATACGTCATGGGCAGTCAATGTGTTAAAATCCTGGCTCTCATGAAGTTTCCGTCATAGACAGAGCAAGGGTTAAAAGCACATGGCGTGTGAAAAACATAACATACCTACTTACATAAAGCACATAGTAATTATGTGATATTGTAAGCTTAATGTGAGTAGGTAAGTAATCCGATTAGCCAGTACTTACTAAAGTATCAAATACCTAAACATTTTTAGGGTTCCGTATAGCTACGGAACCGTATTTGGCTCCCGCCAAAGGGTGACAAAACAGATATCTAAGCTTTCGCTGTCTGTCTGTCCGTCTGTCAGCAGGCTGTATCTCATGCATAAGCCGTTATAGGCACACAGCTATAATTTTGACAGAGAGTTTTGTACCTATTTCTAATTGGCTATTTTTGCTCGACCATATAATAATATTAGCTGTATCTCTTGAACTGTAATAGGTATTTATTTGAAATTTTACAGAGTGAGTACCTATTACTTTAGTTTTTATAACAATAAATGATATAAATAGACTTTATCTAAATGGGGTCATACAAGAGACGTGTTTTTTGGCGTTTTTTGCACGATTTCTATTTTGAAAATACATTGTAATATATCGTGCAAGTACGATGGCACGGAACCTTTCATGTGCAAGTCCGACTCGCACTTGGCCAGTCTTTTTATAACACGTTAATACCAACCTTCCAGAAACTAATTCCATATCGCGACAGTGTTTCCAACTTTTTTGGTCTATGAAATCAATTACGCTACGATAAGAACTGCCGAGGGGATTGAAACCTTTTTGTGGTAGAAACAGAGTGTTTTTTCCTAAAACAATCAACGATAACGCTGGTGATCCATCATTGTAAAGAACGTTTTTCAGTGGACCTAATGTGCGGGTAATTGACTATTAATTATTTTTATTAAATTAAAATATTTTTAATAGTGTAAGGTCTATGCGTGTTTGAGGGTGTTAATCTATAAGGTTAATGTTTCTAAGAATTTCATCGAAGGAAAAAGTAGGCACAATGAAGCCTGGACATGAGTTAATGAAAGAAAGATATGTATAAAAAAAACAACCTATTTCTTCCCACGGTTGAGCAAAAGCCTCCCCCAAATCCACCCACATGGTCAAATAGCTCGCGATCCCACCAATCTCTGAAGAAGGCGTAGTATAGCCTGGAAGAGATCGCTTCTAAGCGATAAGGCTGCCCATTGTACTTGTGTCTTATGTTATGTTTACTTTTTGTACTTGTGTCTTTCTACATTGTAATATTAATGTAATTTAGAGCCATGGCCATTTACAGCCACAAATTATAATTCTTGAAAAATATGCGTATCTATAACTATTGGCTGCAATTTACCCCACTGTATTGAAAACGTAACTCCCCTCAGCGATTACGAAAGATACCCCCCTTTCCCCCCATAAAGCAATATTTTCTAAACCAATGCCGACTAATAGCACCGATTCGCCATCAATAAAGTTAGGCAAGTAGGGAATTAGCATAGGGTCGATACTTTCCGCCCCCGTGCCTGGTACGGACTATACGGAAAAATAAGGCGTATAAATAACCAGAAAGTTAACGATGGATGTTGCTCGTCAAAAGTTTATGAAAATATTTTTTGTTGTGATAAACAAGGTTTTGGGGGGAGGTTTGTGGAGGAAAAGAAGTGCTATAGGGTAGTGAAGTCGATTGGATGGTCTTTATTTTTTTTTGTGGTTATTCTTGAGCATGAAAAAGTACCAAAATGTTCAGTTCATTCAAGAATAAAATTCAAAAAATAACGCTAATTAATTATCTGATTTCGGAATGATTATACCTACTAAAAAATAACATTACTAGTAGAACGGAATCGGATTAGTAGATTTTGGCCAAAAATATAACTTATTCTTATATTATTGAGAAAGTAGTGAAAATACGAACCAATACAATTTAATTGTTTTGAAAGAACTAAAAATATTCGCTCTAATTTGTTTCTAGGTATTATTTAATTTTAATTTTTTTGTTGATAAAGGCATAAACCAATATAAAAAAAACTAAATATCGACTTCAAACTCCAGTTTTACGGCACATATAATATAGGATACATATCGGGAATACAATTTTTATGGGGCCATAGCGGGATCAGTCTCTGTACGTTTAAATATACCCACTTCTATGATGCTTCTAATATGCTTCTATGATGCTTCTATGATTACGTACTTCTTGTATCTGTAAAAGAATCGGTCCACAAATGACGTACTCTTTTGAAGTCGGTCAAAATTTGAAAGTACCCTGCTTTGTTAGAATCCAATGAAAAGTTGACAACAATGTAGGTATCATGCGAAATTGGTACATTAATTATTCATTAGATTTTTGCAGGCATTACTTTACCTACTAGCTTTACAGTAACCCGATTGACATTCTCAAATTAAAAAAACAAACAAACAAAACTAACCTTTATAATTGGACTAATAAATCCCACTCTTGCACATACATCAATGCATGAGTTATCGACGGCCTATAATACATGTTGTAATTTTATTCAGGGATTGAAGTATAAAAATCGGTGGGGGGCAGTGCCGGCTCTTTATTGAGGTATGGTCGGTATTGACAAGAGGTACTGTTGGGGACAGAATACCTAACTAAAGTTAGAGAAATAAAAATTGTACAATCAGAAATGTAAGGGTGCCAATCTTGCAACCCCCGGTCACCTCACGGCCTCTTAACGAATCAAGCGGCTAGTGTGCTTGTTTATCTACTGCCTAGTATAACAAGATCCGTCAAGTGCGAGTATTACTCGCGCGCCGAGGGTTTCGAACGTTTGTCAACAAATATGTACCAAAAGTACCGGTTACAGCTTCGCAATTAAGAATAGTAGGTACCAACCTACATTTCAGATGGATCCCCTCTGCATGCTTCGGTTAAAGTGGGTAATGATAAAATTTTCAACTTTTTTCAAAATATTTCAAAAAGTATGTAACCTACAGAAATTTAAAAAACTGTTTTGAAATGTCCAAACCTTTAATGTGATACCGTCGGTGGGGTAGCCTCCACTTTTGAAAATAATTCCCCCCTTTTTGGACCATTTTTTAAAAAGTGATAATTTTACAGACTTCTCTATATTTTTCTTGTAAAATATAGATCTAAATCTACAATCGCACCATACATTTTAAATAGATTGCTCTGCAAACTTCGGAGATAGGGGGGGAATGGGTATTTTTTCCACATTTTTCGAAATATTTTAAAAAGTATGACACTTACAAAAATTTTAAAAACTATTTTGAAATGTATTTCATTTATATATTTGTGAATTTTTCATTTATATCGAGCTCGAAATGTGTTATTATTTTAAATTTGACGTTGATAGCTGCAGTAGTTGCTGAGTTATTAAGGAGGAAAAAAAAGGACAGGCAAAGCGAGACCATAAGGGTTTCGAAACCAATCTTCGATCTCGAAACCCCAAAAATCGATGGGGGGCAGTGCCAGCTCTTTATCGATGCCTGGTTGGTATTGACAAGAGGTACTGGTGAAAACAAATTACCTACTAAAGATTTTTTGTTTTTATAGTGCGTAAGCACTCACATACTTAAAAACTTAGTCACTACTAACTCGTACTAGATACCTACTGAGAATTACAACGAAACCTAACCTTCATTAGTTTGACCTAAGTACCTACACATATACATAGATTAGTCGACTATGCACACACTTGTGCACTATAAATTATAATGTGTCCTGTGCACATAGCTAGCCTCCGTTGAGAACGGCCGCTGTGGTCAAAATTTGGCAAGGGAGACATCATCAGCATCTTGGATCATTTGAGCTCCCTCTAGATTGTTTGCAACAGTCTGCAGTTCAACTGCTTCAATTGTAAATACTTGTTCTAATTTATTTGTAATTTTTTTTGTAAATGCATCGTGCATATATTTTAATGCACATTTTTGTGCAGTCCGTTGATTGACACCTACCGCTGGGTTGGACTTGGACATTATTGCTGTTTGGTAAAAAGCTAAATAAAATAACTAAACTTTATTTATTACACCCGTTTCTATATTTTATCAGTCACTTCCCCAAAAAATAAACCTTCGTGACAGTACCAAAAAATTATCCCCAACTCTAATTAAATGGATTGTTGAAGCATCGATTACGGTTCGTCCTCTCACCGCGGGGTGGCGCTGACACGAAAATAAAATAAACTAAGAGTACCCTCAGTACAGTAGCACTAAATAACTTCGCTTCTAAGAATATTCCTGAAATGATTTGTGTGTTATTGAGAAGAGAGATCGTATTTCTTCGAGTAATTACTGGCGATTAGCGAGAAGTATTTGAGGAGAGATATTTTCTGATGCAATTTCTTGGTTGGTACCTACAGTTAATGATGAAAGTTGATGAATTGGTGAGTCTATTCTGTTATGCTACGGCCACATACATTTGTTGTTGAAGTGTACAGTTTTTACTATAAACGGATCAGTGATTATAACGTTATTGCTTTGTTGACAAAAAAATACAGTTTCGTAATGTAGTCAGAGATGGTTAATCCTTATTATATAATTTTTTTATTTAGGTTTGTAAGTACAAGAACTTGGCTTACCTAAGATTTTCAAAAGCTCGTGCATTTGAAAATTATATAATAGTCAGTAGGTACTGGGTACTCATATTGTTTTTTTCTAAATATAATCTATTTTGCAAAGTTTTATTTTGCTAGGTAGTTTTAGAAACTAGGGTTGTAGGAAATGATTCCCGAAAGTGTATTTCGGGAATCATTTCCTACAACCCTAGTTTCTAAGAAGGAAAATATGTCAAGTATCGTATCACTGCTTTATTATATAAATCTTTTTACTAGAATATTTTATATCCCGGACCTATCCTTTTATACGACAAGCCGGCTAAGCCACGGTATTCCGTATCCTCATGTATATGAAAATCCAGAGCTTAAAATATCACCTACAACTCACCATCATAACTCGAATACCAAAGGTGTTCAACAGATCATAAACTGCAAACCTCCGCTACTCCATTTGAAAGCAGCGATTACATCAAACAGTATCGATTATCAGGAATCGAGAACATCGCATACATTAACGGGTAACCGATAAAATTCCCCGGCAGCGCTAAATAAGTGTCGAAGAAACATTAATAAGTAATCGAATACAGCGAGTTAATCGATTTATTCGATTTTGTTAGGCGATAGGGTTTGTACAATTATATGCTAGGATAGGTTTGCATGTTTCCTGATGTAAAGGTGACCTTAGTAATTTGTGTGTAAAGCTGGTTACTGACAGGGTGTTTCGAGGGTTAATGCACCATTCACAGAAAGCATGAAACGTCAAAAATCTGTCTCGTTATGAGCGCCATCTTTCCCCGTCCTGGAGGGCGAGCACGGCATTACGGCTCATACGTTAGCAGTTGAAACCATTTACAGCATGTAGTTTAAAATATTTTCATAGATATTACATATTTAAAATGCAGGGACATAGCGGTTGCGGCGGTACCTTCTGGGGGGTCGATTCTGTAGTATATTTAGTATCAGCATTGCACCTGTTCAAAGCCGGGGCGGTCAAACATTTCAATTATTGAAAGCTGAAACTCTTACCTTGGAAGTAGCTCTTGGTCCGCAGGTAGCTGACAGAGAGCCGCAGTATCGACAGCCTGTCGAGCTTGCTGAGGATGTTCTGCTCGAAGGGTAGGAGAGATGCCAGCGTGTCCAGCTCAGCATTGAGACGCTCGCGGTGCCGCTTGCTGGGGTTGGACTTCGTGACTCCGTCTTTGTTGGGGGGTTTGATGCTGGAAAGAAGAGATTGATAGGTTAAAAGAAGAGTAAGCTAAATCTGCGAAAGTACAGAATTTCTGAGATTTTTTCGTAAGTCTTTAATTTATTTCTCAACTAGCTTATCATGTATATCGCGTATTTTCGGTATAATAAGAAACCTATTATCTAAGTTAGGCTATGCTCTAAACGTACACCAAATTTCAAATAGATCTGTTCAGTAGTTTTGGAGATCCTGTTACAAATATTTCACATTTCACAAACTTTCACATTTATAATATCCGTAGGATAATAATACCATAGTATGGTAGGATAAATTTGAATTTAAATTCCCACTGACGCACATGGACGTACGTACCTCTCCTCGACCTCAGCTGAGGCGCGCCCGTGCGGGTCGCACCTTGGAGACTAACCAGAGTAACCAGTGGGATTTGTGGACGAAGCGAAAAATTTCCTGCGGTACAAAAGTACCTAGCGCAGATTTTTAACTGACTTCAAAAAAGGAGGTTTTATGTTCGACTGCACATATGCACATATGTTTTTATGCATGTCCGCAGTGTGAATACTAAGGAATTTGAAATACCTATGCTTATAGTTTTTTCGAAACATTTTAATTATCATAGATGTTATGTAACTTGTTATAAGTTTCACGGTTCTTTTTTTACGCCGAGACCATCCCGTCATAAGCCTTGGTTTTTTGATCACAACGCACAATGCTGCGGTAGGTATACATATAATTGTACGAAAAACGTCTAGAAAGAAAAAGACAGACAGAAAATCAATTTAGTGGCTCCCACACAAAATATGCAAGAATAATTTAAAAAAAATTCTATGTAAACCAAAAAGGTCTAGAATGGTATTTTGTTCCGTCAAAGTTCTCTCAGCACAGACAGCGTGCGAACGAGAGACCAAAACTTTAATTACTTGACCGCACCGAAAATCTTGGTTATTCCACTATCCCCCCTGAAAATCCCCCCAAAACTGGACTTAAAAAAAATGAATTCAAGTTTTCCCCTTGAAAATTATCCATAAGGGGAAAAACTCGCACTATCATCCCGATAGCATCTCACTAAAAAGCCGGCGACTTACTACAATTTACATCAAATCGCTCACTCTCCTAACTGACACTTCTACCTCTTTGGTGACCCAACACCCAACTCGGCGAAGTCACGCGACCTGGTTAGCATAACTTACGGATAAGGGTAAGCTTACTGCATTATTGTGCTTAGTTTTTTCTCGAGCTTAGTTTATTTTTTCGTCGCTTGAATAATAAAGTAGTTTTGCTGATAAAGTAACGTTTGATAAGGGCGATTAAATTTGTTAATGTTTGTGTGGCAAGTAATAGTAGAAGCTTTAGGTCGATGGTTTGGCTTTTGTTTTGACCTATTTTTGTTAAATTACCTACCTATTTAGACTTATTAAGTGAGTTATTGACTGCCTCATTGGTCTAGCGGTCAAACCTCTGGTCCTGGGTTCGAATCCTGGGTAGGGCCATTAGTTGTTATTGGGATTTTTCTAGTTAATAGTTCTAAATTCACAGTAGCAACCCAGAGTCAGAAAGGACTAGCCAGATGCGCAGGACATATTATACCTAGTGCACAAGTGTGTGCGCAAACACAGGTGCACTCTCTATTCCCTCACTCTAATAATCCGATAGAAAGACAGATCGACACGACCGGGAAGAGGTCACGCGCAGGACCAACGGCTTAACGTGCTTTCCGAGGTACGGTTTACAACAAATTCAGACAAAAATTGAGATAATTAAAAAATAAATGTTCCTCTGATGAGTCTCCTTTGCACTGAGGGTATTCTTTCTTTCTCATAGAACCTTTCCCTCCAATCTAACCAACCTCCAAGAATAACTACACAACGCATATTACTCATTGCCTCCCGTCGTTTTTGTTGATTTATTCAAAGGTACCAACCAAACGGCGCAAGTTCCAACCTTTGATATTACCACCATACAAATTGTACTTACACACTCAAATTTTATACAAAACACAACCTTACAACTTAAACTCTAAGGTTTATAATAGGGTGAGTGGAAAATGTGCAAGAATCGAATAAATCAATGACCGATTATTTCTATAAATTGTAACTCGATTAAGTTATAATCGATGGTCGATTGTGATAGCTTGTATTTATCGATTTTATTTGTTAAAATCGATTTAAATTCTACCTCCTTGCTCAGTAGGAAGCAAAACCTAATTTCTTTTTAAGGGTATATGTATTTTATATTGGACTGGATCAGAATTTTATGCCAATTTTTGATGTAATTTTACTGATTTTTCTAAATTTAAACTTATTTCTTGGATACTAATCAAGCCAAATAAACCAGATTCTGCACGCAGATTTAAAAAAATATAATAAAAAAGGTTCCCTATTAATTTCTCTTCACAAATGTGGTTGATAATGATAATATAACAATTGGATAGACTAAGATTATGGATCTTACCAGATAAATATTGACTATGCACTCAACGTAATAAAAAAACACTCACACTCAAGAAAAAATGTCGCTGACCTAGTAACGTTTTGTGTTATTTTGAGTTTCTACTCCCTTCTTCACAGTGGCACGCGCCATAACCACAGAATAACTGAAATCACCGCAAGTGACGTTTTATTAGCAGATAAACCGATCTACCCTCATCCTCTGTTTTTTGGTACGAGAACTACCACTACTACCGCTTTCATTGTCGAACGCAACTCGATCGCAACAAACTACACTGACGATGTCGTAACGAGGCCCAGTTGGTACAACATTTTATCGGTTTTTACAAACACATTCTCAGAACAGGAGGGTTTCAGATCCTGGATTATTAGAAACCTTTTCGGTTGAAGTTCCTGCGTTAATATGTCATGGTTTATAACCATGACAGTTTTAAATGGTAAAAGAATTTTTCAAATTGGTCCAGTAGTTTCGGAGCCTATTTAATACAAACAAACAAACAATCAAATCTTTCCTCTTTAATATTAGTATAGAAGTATGATAATCACATCAAAGTTTTGATATTATCAACGATTATTATAAATTTTCTATAATTTTCTAAGCTATGGAGCAAATCTCGAGTCTACGAATCGTATCGAATTAAGTGTGATTGAGCAAAAATATTAAAAACAAGGCATTTTTATTACTTTTACAGTCACTTAAGCGAGACTGCAGACGCGTGAGAGATTGGATAGATTCGTACCTAATTGCCTTTTAAAATTGATTCCACGATAATAAATTTTTACAAGAAAGTCTGAAAATTAAGGTTTTTTAATTTTCAGTTATATACATCAAAAAGTACCTACTAATATTGTAAAGGTGAAATCTGTGACGTTGTGCCGATGATGATGGGAAAATGTTAGGCCGAAGACAACACCACTACTGAATGGACCAGGCTGAAATTTTGCACACGTAAAGATCTGGACCTGAAATAATACTTACACTTTTTATTCCAACAAAGCGTGCAATATGTAAAAGCTAGTAATATAAACATGTTTCAAATCACACTAACATTATGAATGCAAGAGTTTGGATATTGAGAATTGAGATGTATGTTACCTCGCCACGCCAAAACTTCAGAATGGATCAGGCTGATTTGCAAAGATGTTCTTAACTTATATTAAACAAAGTCTTTGTCCTGAAAAACCGCGACCGAAGACGAGGAGAAGTTAGCATGACCTTCCTGTTCCTGCCGAGGTTTTTTCCTCAGGACTACAACATGGGGATCTTCACAAAAAGTCTTCTGAGACATTTAAAGGGTAGGCAAGGCCCTGATGTTGCAGGCGTACATAGACTGCGGTAACCGCTTTCCTTGAGGCAGGCCGCATGTTTGTCACCTTGATGGTTTAAAAAAGTATTTTATCAACTCTCAAAACATGATAACTGGCTCTGGTAATATTAGTCATCTTGAAAAAATGACAAAAGCTCTGTTTTAGGGGTCGTTGATATTAAGTCCCACCGATAGTGAGTAGCTATCATATATTCTCATAATTTTTCCTAATTATAGGCAAGCACTATAAATCAAAAACCTTAGAGTACCATTATCATTTTACTCTAGCATTGAAATATTAAAAATGTAAATAACTACGTGTAAACATCGCTTTTTTTGACCCATTTTGAGCAGAAAAGGCACTATTTTCGAGTGAGAGTCTACATCAAACCTTTTTCAAAACAAAAGAATTTAATCCCGAAATAAGATCGCCGAATCGCCCCTATTAAATGTTCGTTAGACAAGATTGCCTACACTTTAAACATGTGAAAACGTTCTCTAAACGTTTGAGAATGGCTCATTTAAGGTCACTCTGATGTTAACAGGTCAATGAACCATTGTAGCGTTACCTACCCGCTGTTGTTTTGTTTTCAAACTTGAGTAGCTATAAATGATCGCCCCGATCTAGAACTTGCCATGCCATGAAATGTAAAGAGATCACGTGTAGAGATATTTCTATGGAGACGTTTTCGTTCTTAATGTGTAAGTAGCAATGTGTGTGTTGTTTTGTTTGCTTTGACGTTCTGTGACAAGCTTAAGCAAACGAAATTTCGTCATGACATTCTGTGGCAAGACTAAGCGAACAAAAGTTCGTCATGACTCAGCCAAAATATAACTGATCTTTAGTACCTAACTACAATTTTCTGTCCGAACTGAACCGTTTTTTTGAGGATAAAATTTGTTTAGGTCAACATCAGATCCAATCAGTTATTTGAACGTTGTCTTCAACCAAACGTCTACAAAACACACTAACTTTTGCCTTTATAATTTTAGTCGGATAGTAAAATTAAAAGTTCATTGTAACTGAACCAGCTGGTAGTTGATGGTTGATTTGATTCAAAATCATTTATTTGCAAATCTGGGTCACGAAGATTTAGGTTATCATTGACTAGCTAGTTTTATAGAGATGAGCAGCGTATGAACAACCAGCTGTAAATGCGCTAAAAAATACGGGTCGTGTCCAGAACCTAATCTGGCAACTGCATTACTACAAAGAGTTTGGCTTTCAGCCACTTTCACGGTAAATTAGGACGACGGGAAACACAATCGTTATTTTGGCCTGCCATCTAGCGTGCCACTATCTTTTGGAATATCTCATGACACTGCATAAAATTATTTTGTATGTATAAATTCCCTGTGTAAAGTCCCACTAAATCACGCAGGTGAATGATTATGAAGATTTGTGTTTGTTTGTGTTGCAAATCACAGATGTAGCAAACATTTTTTGGTTTTTTAATCATCATTTCATTTGTTTCTCGTACGTTTTCAAAGCTTTTTCGCTGCGCGGGTGAATAAATGCGTTTTTAAGCTTGTGTCAGGTTACCATTGAAAAACGTCCTTGTTCGTGGTTTTTCTGTAAAATGGCAACAGCTTCCAGCTCTGCTTAGCTTGGGGTTAGATGACGGTGTGTGAAATATCCAGCAATATTTAAGTACCTATTAATTATTTTAAGTTTATACGCATTGTATGTATGTACAAACGTATTTGTATTTGCACGAAAACGAATCAGAAACAACATATTGGTTTTTAGGTGTAGGTACGTGCCCAGCTGACCGCCTTTCAAAAGTACCCACCATTTCCCAAAAACGTATTTGAAAGCCTCACAAAACGCTCAAAACCAAGACAGTGACGTAGCATGACACATGCTCCTTATGACGTCACGAGTATCTCTCGCAATTATAAGCCGCTGCCGTGCTGACATGCGAGTGGTTGTCACGCAGCCAGCCGGGTCGCCGTGTCAAGGTAGCATCTTCATTACTACGCTATTGAGGGCACTCACCCTAAAAATGACCAGTTGGAGTAAACAAAGGCCCTTAGTTTTCTATTGAATAGTTTCTGATTTGCTCACGAATCAAGTAAGGATACAGCCTCCAACATATTATTATTTAGCTTGCAGAGGTTCCGTAGCTTGCTAATGTTTTAATCAATGTCGCAGCTCGCAGGGCATACATACTTGGATGCTGAAACCCAGGAGCCAGTGGCGCATACAGTCGGGTTTCCGTGTCAATGTAGCATTTTCAATACCTTCTACGCTATTCAGTCACTCATCCTAAATATGACCAGTTGGTGTAAGCTAAGGGCTTTAGTTTTCTAGTCATAAGTTTTGTTGCATGAGTCGCTGTTTTGAGATTTTTATTAGATGAAATTAAGGCTTGTCCGTTCAGCACCTATGAACATTGACGTTAAACTCCTCCCTGAAGGATACTTCTAGATATTTTTGTCCAGATCTCCGTTTTGCTCGGAATGTGCATTAGTAGCTCGAGCAATTAACAAGTACTTAATTTGAAATGTCGGTACAAAATTAGAAGTCGTAGAAAATATATATTAACATGGTAAGAAAACAACAAAAATTAAGGTTTTTGTTATTATTTTGCGTAAGCCCTAACAGTCAGGGTAATTTCTAAGAAAAAAACCTAAAAAATATATACACAACAAAAACTATATTTTTATGAGGATTACTCGACTAACTCCACTACTTGCTTGGCTTGGCCAGCCGTATCGTGGAGAAAGGAAAGCTCTTCATGGTCAAATTTTGTTTGGAGAGGAGATGAGGAGACACCCCATTTTGGGCAAGGCGCATCCACAACCCACATCCACAAATTCGACTATATTACCTTTTCAGTCGGCAAGTGACACCCGATTCAATAATATCTTAGCAGATAAGCCGGCTTAACCGAAAACGGATGAGCCTGAATCAAAGCTATGCCATGAATATTTTTAGTTCCTACGAGTGTTTCAAAAAAAGACTTAGCAGCCTACGTTTTGTTTCAACTGGTTTCGAGGTACCAAGAAGTGATGACGTATCCATGACGCCACAGCACGAATAGTGTTAGCATGCTACGGATGTTCAGAGCAAGTCACGGGGGTGGGTCACGTGATGGCAATGTGCTTGTCTCACTCTCCTAAGGTTTATACGTAGACAGCTGTAAATGTTAAGGTATATTAATTAAATATCTGAGCGTCTGGTCGAAGCGACGCGCGACCCGAGAGCTGGTGAGTATCTGGCGCAGCGTATCAGCATTGCCAAATTGCCATATAGCGGGGCAATGCCCAGAGCTCGAGAAGAATAAGGATTTTCAGTTCCTTACATAAGTGATAAGCTTAAGGGTCCGGCGACGGATGAATTTCCTATACAAACGTAATACCAAAATGATTTGTAATTTGTGCATATTTTCGCCATGGTCTGCTATTATTTGTATTAAAATAGTATTTATCTAGGTTCCTGACAAATTTTTTTTTCAAAATACCTTTCTGAAATGAAATTAAACCGAATCGCAATTTAACATTAAAGAATGAATGTATTCTTAGTTTTTGTGTAGATAAGTATTTTGAAAAAAGATTGTGGCAGGAACCTACATAAATACTATTCTAATACAAATAATAGCAAACCATGGTGAAAATATTCTCAAACAACAAATAATTTTGGTACTACGTTTGCATGGGAAATTCATCAGTCGCCGGACCCTTAATAGGTAATACTAAAGTCACTTATAACGGGATATTTACCATGATTTGAGTTTTGAGTTTTCCAATATTTCAGGTTGGTCCAGGTTCCTGATAATTGGAAACCTTCTTCTCGGTTGAAGTTCCTGTGTTTGGTAATCTCAATGGATATTAGAAAATTGGAAATATTGGAAAACTCAAAACTCAAATCATGGTAAATATCCCTTTATAAGTGACTTTAGTGTTAATAACCATGATGGATATAAAAGTTTTATTAATAGATAATGTTAGTAATTTATTTTAAGCATCTTAGGCACTAAAGTCACATTCAAAAAAGCTTGAACAAAAATACCACATGACCCATCGATAACTTCAACTACGTTCTAGAACGCGGCCCTAACGAATGCTTGTAAAACATTTAGGCCTAGATCAATTCAGTTTATGTGTGTACACTTACAATACCATTTTACGAGGCTGTTTGAACTAGGAGCTAAACATGCGATGGCTCAAGTAAGTTAGTAGCCTCACATTTGTTTAGTTTTATTAGTTTTAAGAGCTCAATGAAAATAACTACGACAAAAAACCTTTTGGAGACTAAATTCCGGTAGGTAAAACCTTAATAAGCTTGCGGCTTACAAACCTTAATAGGTAAATGAGCATAAGACTCACAAACTCATTGCAAATAAATAGGTAAAGAAAGACTAATCAGGCCCAGAAGTCCACTTAACAAATATCTTCATCATCACTACAGTCAATTACAACGGGATATTATTATTTACCATGATTCGATGATTTATCATTTTTGTTGATTTTGTTATTCCTTGATCATGGCGCATGAAACTGTGCCGAATAATTGGAAAGCTCAAAACTCAAATCATGGTAAATACCACGTTGTAAATAACTTGAGTGTTAATAACCATGAAGGTTTTAAATAGTTTTATTTTCATCATCTTAGCGTCGGCCAAAATAATATTTTGGCTGTCTTCGGGTCACCTAAGTATGTAGACATATTATGTCTGACCGCCACAATGACCCGTCCTGAGCTACCTACATCCAAAGCGATTTCCCGCTCTAGCTTACGTCTCATAAAATCGACTTATAACATCTACTTTGCCATAAGTTTTCGAAACATAAAACTCTCAGAAGAAATTCATTGATCTAGAATAGACAAAATCATGTTCTCATTCACCTGCACACATTGAGACCACCCAATAATGTGAGAATAGATTACCTTATTAACATTTTATCTAACCCGAAAATTCCCGATCAAAACTGATACTTGTCATCAAAACTTTTTGTCATCTTGGACTATTCAAATGAATAATCTAATTTTAATAACAGCACCCACCTGTATGGCCCAGAAAAAAACTAGTTACGTCATCAAACCCTATGTTTACAAATGTGGTACAATTATAAACGTATCAGAAGGTCAATGGACCATGGGTGAAGGCCGTATTTGGAGGCTTTTGTCTTAGGAATGACTGTACGTTTTGAATATGCGTAGGCAGCCCATAAGTTATACAGGAAAGCCAAATTCTATTTATTTAGATACACCTAACTCCAGAAACTTTACTATGGTTACTGAAGTGATCCTGTTCATTAACCATGTTGAAGTTTCTGGAGTGGCAACCGCGATACAACGCGAAACGGAGTGATGGGACTACTCGATGGACTATTTTAGCAGTTGCAAGGATGATGTAAAATTTATGATTATTTAACAACCCGTCCCGGGTTTTGCTCCAATCCTAAAAATAACAACTAACAGGCTAAAAGTTTCTTCGTTGCTTTTTTACTTTAATCTACCAATGCGACGGAAATCAAAAATATCACGTTATTTCCATGTCAGGACTTTGACCTTTTGTAGTGTACATTTGTTGTTCATAAGGATATAATAAGTATTTGATTTCATTTGGCTCATGCCCGCTGTTTGTAGTATCGTATAGGCCTATATAGGAGAAGCCTATTAATCCTCTACTGCTACTGATTCTACTGAAACTCTAGGATTATTAAATAGAAATAACTAAACGATCAATATCAACTTTATAATATGGTAAAAAGTCTAGCTTTACTAAGCTGGAATATAGTTTTTATTTTATCAGAAATTATAGAAAATTACAGTAACGGAACAAAACAATTACAACCTTAAAAATCCAAGCAGTCACCAGAAGGCAGAGTGCCCAGAATGCTGGCAGCATTGCCACGTTGAATGGCAATGCTAATTCGTTGACCGAAATAGAAGCCAGCATTCCGATCAATTGTGGACTCTATATGAAGAAGTTAAGTTAAGTTTAGTTTTATTTAGCTGGAATAAACTACTAACCGATAAACCTACTTGCACCGCTTCCTGCCAGACCATACAGACAAATAATGTTTAGCAAGATAGCAGCAGAAGTACAATGTTTATACTTATCTTTTCTGGTTATCTGTAATACAGTTTAAACTAAACCAAAACAGAAACCAGGGATACCTGCCACTTGTTTTGTATTTTTAATTTTGAAATAAATGATTTTGTATTTGTATTTGTATCTTTCATGGTCGTTTTCTAGAACAAAGTAAACACATCATCAACAAATAAAAACAAATTAGAAATAGTAAATAATAGTTCTAATTTGTTTCTAAACATTAATTGTATAAAATACAAGCTGCATTCTTCCTACCCGTTGCCCTATTACCCGTTTTCCCGTAGGAATGAAGCATTTTCCCGCGGTAAAAAGTAGCCTATGTTCATCAGGAATAATGTGGGCTTCTAATGGTAAAATATTTTTTCAAATCGGTCCCGTAGTTTCGGAGCCTATTCAATACAAACAAACAAATCTTTCCTCTTTATAATATTAGTATAGATCACTTGACTAGATCCGTCGTTGCATGCAAACAAACTGAACTCTCTTCTACAATAGGTCTTTATGCAAGTCTTACCGAACAACCAAAGAAAACCTAAAGAATTCATTGTAACCTTGACAGAAATAGAAAAGTACGCAGCAAAATCGTCGGATACACCCCAAGGCTGCGCGCGATCAGCCGTGGACGATGATATTGGCATAAATACACGGCACACATGCGCACTCGACTGTGAACTTTCAGCAATGACAGATCTCGAAAATAATTGGCACTTATTTAAGACGTTTTAAAGTTTTGATTTGGCTGTAGACTTATACAACCTTAGGTTTGAAAATTATATGAATATTTGTAATGAACTTTGCAGTGACTTATATCCCGAAAATAATTGGCTCTTATTAGTGACGGTTTAGAGTTTTGATTTGGCTGAAGATTGATATAGCCTTTTAAAAATCTGATTTCGAAAATAATTTACCAATGGTTAACTACTACGGTAGCTGCGGTGACTTGTAGAGTTTTTATTGTAGAGCTCATTCCAATGTCTACTATCAATTTCCACTATCAATTTCCAAAAACTTGTAGTCCCCTTGTATGCAGCTGACACTTTCTAGAAGATTTTTGTTGACTAAATGATCTTTTTGTTGACTAAATAATCGATTTTAGCATTAAATTTAGCTTATGTGCTTTGTCTTCTTTGATCAGTTAGTTCTTCAATAACGATTTAATAGCCTCACAAGCTTTTCTCTACTTTACAATTTTCAGTTCGGTCATTTGTTTTTTGTTACCTTACTTTTACGTTTTGTCGATTGTTTCGGGCATATATCTGTTAGAATTGGGATTTCTTATTTTAATTTATCCATTTTGTAACAAAGGCTACAGATAACTAAAACGCATTAAAATTCCACAAAATGGTAATAAAGTCTCCATTTTAACAAGCAAATTATGACTGTTAAATTGATCATAAAAACACCAATTATCTACCAGATTGTTGTAAAAAACTTAACAATAGAGAAACCTTGTGTGGTAATTAGATAATCGAATACTAAAATTTAGGACGAACATGTTGTTTCAAGTATGATTTACGATACAATCAAAATTGAAACTTAATTGTTGGTATTGAATAGTAATTAATTACGTAGATTTGGAAAGATTATTGGTTGATAATGGTTATTTGGATGTGTTTTGGAAGCTCACTGAGTCAGGGACGTTCATTAATTTATTCAGCACTTTCTGTATGTATAATCAGTTTAATAGATTCAAGGTTGGCTGGGTGAAATCACGTTCAGTGATATGGCCGTCTTTTTTGCTGTTTATATTTTTTTATTTGGATGTAAGTTTTTTTTATTTTTCATTTCAATAAAGTTCATTTTTAGTCCCAGGAGACCTATTTTAATTCTCTTCATTAGAGTTAAAGTACTAATTTGCTCAGCTGGCACGAGGCCATAAAGTGGCCTGTCAAAAAATAGCCAGTGGCAAGCGACCATACTCTGTCCGCATTGAAAAGTAGAGCTATCTCGCCACGTAGTTTAAAAAGCTTCTTAATTGTGGCTGAAATAGCATTTGATTTGGTCACACCATGTTATAGGCGACATACATAAATATAATATAAATACTTCATCGGGTGGTCAGTTTAGCAGCCTCCCACCCGACACGCAAAAAGGGCCCACATGTGGCCTAGTTGCGGAAACGAGTCCAGAAACAAGTGACAAGTGACAATATAAATACTAGAAATAAGAATAAACTCGCTGTTCCCACAACTAGGCTACACAAGATAAATTTATCTTTTAAAGGGCAATGTATACGCTTCTACAACAAAACTCCAAGTGAGTTGCAAAAATTATCAATAAACAAATTCAAACAAATTGTCAAAAATATCCTTTGTAAAAAGGCTTACTACAAAATATCAGATTATCTAGAGGATAAAAAACTGGGGACGAGTTTTGCTCCAGCTCGAAAAATAACAACTAACAGGTTAAAGGTTTCTTCGTCGCTTCTTTACTTTAGTCTACATACCGAAGCGACAGAAATAAAAAATATCAGTTTATTTTCGTATCAGTGTTTAGTTTTATAATTTTACCTTTTCTTAGTGTAAATTTATTGTATTTATGGAAATAAAGAGTTTTTGATTTGATTTGATTTATAGAATCATGCGTCTACCAATACCAGTTTCCTTGAAAATAATATTGCCGGTACATTATGTCAATCAGCATCCCGTTACGCAATGATTTATGATTTGCATAATGACCTAACGTGGCGGTCACATAGTTGACATAACAGTGCTGCTACTGATTGCAATAAATCGCAGCAATTTGACCGCAATTGCTGCTGGGCCTCCACTTTATAGGTAGGTAAAATAACAAGCTTCCTAAGAGCTGTATTACAAGGGCTAGTCGAAAAAAATACGGCTGCTTTTGCAGCCCAAAAAAAAACGCAGTAGGTAAGTACCTGATTTTCGTAATCTGGCAATATTTTTTTTTATAATTCTCCAACTTTCTATTACCTTACAGATTTATTGAATTTGAAAAATTTTGAAAAATCTCGAGGAAGCAGCGACGTAGTGTAATTATGTCACTGAAAGCAAAGTTTGGAAGTTTGTTACGCCGCCGCCATAACGACTGAACCGATCGAGCTGATTTTGCATAGATGTAGCTATAAGTCTGGAATCAAACAACTTTATATAGCAAAAAACAGTTTCAATAAGATAGAAATAACCTTTAAACGATTCCATAGAAACAACGCGTGCGAAGCCGCGTACAGAAAATAGTTATTACATAAATCAGTTCCTATGGCATAGAAATATACGAAGCCACAGCCAGAAACTAGTTTATCTAAACCTCATCCCCAATGTTTCAATTGCAATAACATTAACCGTTGACGACAACGGCACACGCCGGGTGAAATGATCCCACTTAGGGGTCTATTGTACCCATTGACGTGGGACAGGTTGGACCCTTGATAAATGTGGACAGGGCCAACAGATGCATTTAGTGTATTTGTAGGAAACTCTTATGCTTTTTCTCTAAATTGTTTTTATTTTTTGTTTGTAATTTTCTTGTAGAGATGTGAAGTTTCTCTTTTTGCTCACCACCGTGGCAAGAGAAAAGCAACAAAAAGCTAAATATATATATATATATATACAAAATAAAACTTTTACAGAGGCATTAAAAATAAGCTTATGATAGGTATCACAAACGGGAAGTTCGATTTTTGAAAATTATTTCGTAAATAATAAGATAAAATAGTTTGTGGCGCTGATGTAGGTCGGGTATGCGCCGTAATAAAGACACCCTGCCTTAGTTAGGTGCCTAAATTTTGGCGGAGCCATGTGAGCCTCAATTAACTTAGGCAGGATGTCAATTCTGTTAGCGGATACATAGTGTGATGAAAGGCCAATAGATAATTTGCACTATGTACCCAAAAGTCACGCAGATAAAGATCAGGACTGAAAGTCACCGCCTCTTTCATGTTGCCTGACACATCAGAGAACAGCATCAGAGGGGCTGTAATTTTCAATCACAATATGTATTTACGCTACTTATAATAATATTTTAAAGTCTTACTTTAATTTTCTTGCTTTACATTTTCGGATAACTGATATTATGGCACCAGCTTTTTAAGACTGTTTGGTTTTTTCTAAAGCTTAGTTATTATACGTTAATTAACGTCACTGTTGGACTGCTCAGAAAGGAAAGTGCCTGTTTTATCTTTTTCCTCTCCTCAAAGACAGCTTCAATAAAATCTCAGTAGTACCTTACTTATTTATATTTATTATTGTTTGTTAAATTGGTAAGTAAAGTACATCGTTAAAATCGCGCCACCAAAACTATGTTACGAATAAAGAACATGAATTCACCGAGTTAGCCATGTCATATTTTTTATTTATCTTTCTTTTATCCCTATCCAAGCTATGTAGTGTAACTACCTTTCACGTTTATTTAGCCAAAGGGACCCCACAGTATTAACTCCTGTCACAACACGCTGGGGGTCCTTTTGTCCCAACATGTCGAGACATGGATACTATGGATAGCTAAGGGTTAGGGAGGGGCGTGAAAATCGGATTATTGTGGTTAATTATTTGTATTGAATGAAGACTATTGTATTGCCTATTAGTGAAATTATATATGAAAGTTTCTAAAAAAAATTCAAAGTGCGTTTAATTGTGCTAACTTACTTTTTAATTTAAGCCGCCTTGCTCTGTAGTTTAGTGGGTGTTATTACTAAGGAATTTGTAATTTTATCATGTTTTATATTCACGCACGACTGTGGCAAAGTAAGCCCTAATTTTTTAACAAAACTCAATAACCCAACGCTATTTTTCGAAGGTTCAAATAAAAAGGTTTTGATTGTTTTTATGCGTTGATGTTGGTTGTAGAATGGTTTTCGATGGTGAAGTCGGTTTTATTGGTGTGGTTTATGTTGCACATCATAATAATTATCAGCCCACAACATCCACTGCTGGACATGCCTTACGGCGACGACGACACCATAAATAGCGGTCCTGAGCCGCCTCTATCTATATCCTATGTGTATCCTGCGCCGATACAATGTCATCCATCGGTCTATCGAGTGGATACTCTCCCAATGATGCCCTCCTAGCCGAATTTCGGCTACGGCGGCCAGTCTCCACGAAGACTAGCCAGTCGTGCAGGACATATATTATAGTGCACAAGTGTTTGCGCAAATACAGGTGCACTCACTATTTCCTCACTTTCTTAATCTGATGGGACGGCCGAACGATACTACCGGGGAGAGGTGAGGCGCAGGACCAACAGCTTAACGTGCTTTCCGAGGCCCAGGGGTGGCTGGTGGTAAGCCCGTGTGGCTGGTGTTCACCCTGGGTGGGGGTGGTTGGCGGTGTTAACCCATAAAGAGAAAGATCACCGCCAACTTCCTGACTCCGGGCTGCTACTGTAAATATTTCTTGCTAGAAAAGTCCCAATAACACAAATTTTGGCCCGACCCGGGATTTGAATCCGGGACCTCATTATCAGCGGTTGAACACGCAACCGCTAGACCAACGAGACTGTTTCATTCTCTCAATACTCTGTTTCGCGTTCGGTATATATATCGCGGTCGCCACTGATTATTTGATATTTGATGTGGTATGGATCTTTTTCCGACTGCATTAAATTTTTTTTCATATTATCTAAGTTAGGCTTTGTCCTAAATGTAAGCCAAATTTCATTTTGATCTTTTCAGCATTTTTGGAAATCTTAGCTACCAAAATAAAATTTACATATCTTTCGGCGTTATCATGTGGTAGGATTCACTTTATTTACCTATTTACGTTGGTCACACGATTTCAATCGAGATTTTATCCATCAAATATTATTACTAGCTTCATTTCACTCTCCATCATTTACTTGAGATCTGTCATAATAATAAACACATGCCTACAATAGTAATTTGAGCTATGTTTGATGCAGTGTCATTAACCGGGCAGCGCCGCGGGCAGGCATAATACTGTTTTAATGGGTATGTGTGACCCACGGTCATACGATCTCTTTTATTTCTTGTCTTAGATTATTTTAACTCTTGATTTTAACCTCTCCGCGCCGTGGTGACTAACCAATTGCATATAATAGCGAGGCCGTACGAGTTATTAAAATAGGAAATCTTCATTATATGCTCGTCTAGTCAGTTTTTTTATTCATCCATTTAAGACTATCAAAATAGCAATTAATTTGACCAATCGATGTATTATTTCAAAACTAAATAAATGTGTTTTTTTTCAATAAACGATCTTAAGCTTAATAAACAGTTGATTTTGATTATTTTTTATAAATCGCCTTCTAATCAAACGACCATAAGTTATGTTTTCAATATTCATTTTTGTATTTTGTTGGAAAATAACCACATGTCTTTACATGTGCTTTTTTCACAAAAAACTAAACGTTGCTAGCCCGCATACAAGATGACTAGAAGACACACCAACCCACCCAACCGGCTGCGTCGGCGGGAACGGTTTGTAGAGTCCAATGCCATGACCAGTCCGAAAATAATTATTCCAACTCAACCAAATCAATTATTTGTCCCAAAACCATTTCAATCAAAAATAGCACAAACAAATCAATAGAAATCCAATGACCTCCATTAAATACTATCGGTAACAGGTAATCCACCCCACCAGCAACCATTGTGCCACACAATGGCTCTTTCTACCCGCACGCGCGTAACTAATACCTTTAAGTACCCCTGCCGGTTGAGGGTTAACTTTAATCGTGCGATTTTTCTTCCGTTTTAGAATTGGGTTTTGGATCCTGTTGGTTTATTACCTTTTATCTTGATTAGTCTGGCGTATCGACAAGTTATAATGGAGTCTACACACAAGTTACACAATATTGTAAGCAGCCGATAGTGTTTTATCAACTTTGGCGGCCCGCCGACTGGTTGTAATCTTGTCGAAGGACCGTATTAGTCTATGGTAGATGGATAAAACCTTTGTACTAATTATAACTCTATGATAAAACGACAGAGCACAACTAATTGTCTATGGCTGGTGAGCACTACATAAAATATCAGAAACTTGACAAGACACACTAAAACCTCTTTTATTTGAAAAGCTTATGGAGATCAAGACAAAAGAGCGAAAACTAAACATGACAAAATGTAAAGCATCACTTCATCCTTATGGCTGATGAGTTAATTAACTATATTCTAGAACGCTAAGCTTTACTTAAATATGAATGATAAAGTGGCTAGGCATCACCCAAAATAAATCTAGAGCAATGAATCACTTATGTGTTCTTGTGGAAAAACAAAAACCCTTTGATGTGTCGTGGCTGTTTTTCAAATTCAAATCTCATTTTCTAGTTCTTGGTACCTGAAGGCACACTTGCATTGAATAACAAAAAAAAAAAAGAGAAAATAAACCTCTCCTTATTTGAAACTGATATTAACGAACCAAAAGCTTAACCCTGAATAAAACATTTTAATTGGATCACACCGTGACATTTCCACCATTTAATTAATTCCTTTCAAATTCATTCAACAAAACGAAAACCAGAACAAAAAGAACATTCTTACCGAACAGTAGTCGGACAGAAACTTGATATGTAGATTCTTAAGGAGATTACACACTGCTCGAAAATAAATGCGAGAGATCGGTCGAGAGATGGCGTGAGTTGAATTAAGAAAGTTTAATGGTCAAGAATATATGGGACGCGCGAACTGTTAAGGGTGGTTGTCGCATTTCTGCGACTGTCGTTTTAGTTAAGATTGTTTTGTTAAGGAATAACTGGTTTATTGTAATGCGATGGGAAGACAACGCGTGCGAGGTTTATTAAATAAAGAAAATTCTGGTAGAACTTATAGAAATAAAATTAAAATTTAAGGTCTGCAAGCATATTTAATTTTTTAAATAATATCGTTCTGCATGTTTACTATTAACTTAGAAAATAGAAATGAAAATAAAGAAGGTTCATTTTTCATTTGAAAAGGTCACACATTTTTGTTTTCACATAAGGGTTAAAGCCAACTACATAAATGTAACATAATATTGCAACGAATACAAAAGAATGTCAATAAATTATTTTCAACCGGAAACAAGCCTTTCATTGCCAGACAAGAACAAAAAAGTTTATAGCATTTTTGTGATCGTGCGGCGTTTTTATCTTTAGTATGCACTCGGCTTTAGAATATTCTGGATTCTACGAATGCACGCGCGAATGGATCTTTCATTCTTTATCATACTTTGTTTCACTGATAGATCACTTTTATTTTATTTTGTTTTATTAGCTACTGTTTATTTTGCTGGCTTGTATTGTTTTTAGCTTATGGATTGTTTAAATAATTTTATTCAATATCATCCAAATGAATGGCTAGAATATGATGTGATAAAATGTAAAGCATCATTTCAACATCACCAAACTCACTTAGAGTTATAATACACTTATAGAGTGTTATAATGAAATAATATTTATTTGCTTAAATATAGGTAAACAATGATGGTTTTAGAATAGGGTAGGTATCACTATTTTGACTTATTAATCGTGCAAATATTTAAAAGAATTTGGACAGTATAGTTTGAGTAGAAAATTAACGCAATCGTAAAGTTGTACAGAATTTAGAGTTTTCTCTCAGAATTTAAAATATTATTTAAATTTTTAGAACACGTGCATAAAACTGTCAAAAAATCTTTGTTATAGAATGATTGAAAAAAAATAGGTACATGTCAAAAAATAATTATGTTAAATATTTGTGTTTGCAACAGTCTGCAATCAGCTCAATTGTTACGATTGTAAATACTAGTTCTATTTTTTGATTATTAAGTATTAGCTATGTTACCAAAGTAACATGTTACAGAACCAATTCTTATAACGATTTTCCTATCTATTTTTAAACGACTGTTATGGTAACGCTGAATAATTTTAAGCTAAGAATTTTACCTTGTAATTTTCTCTTTGCATGTCACTTATTCCTATCTACCTGTTTCTTAGTCCAACAATGGGACAGAGTTTACGATAGTACATGCTAATCCTTATGTTTAAGAGCTAATTCACTCATTTGGCTAAATGTTGACAGCAACTTTTTCATTTCAGTCGCAGCATGGAATGGAAAAGATAAGAGTTCGCAAGTTGCCGAGTTTGTAGCAAAGTCGGCAGAGCGCATGCGTACCATCGATTTGATAAGTGTCTGAAATTGGTGTAGGCTTGAACCAAAGCCTGAAGACTCTACCGAAATCTTGTAGGCAGGTTTTTCAGACTCTACCGGAATGTTGTATATTTTGCTTTCTAGTTTAAGATTATATATTTCTCTTTAACTCACTTGGTTAACTCACTTACAGCCAAACATAAAATTATGTTTTCAAAATTTTGGTGGGTAAGAAGCAACGAAAATGATCGATTGCCGGTAGTTTGAAATAATGCTTTGTTGTTTTTGTTGAGAGAGCTAATATATATATTACTCTATAATGTACCACACAAACACAAAATACAATACAGAAGGAAATTCTGAGAATCAAGGAAGTACAAAGGGTGGCTTTATCGGTTTGAACGATCTCTTTCAGGCAACTTTGGGATGGACTGGAGATGGAGACAATATAGACAGCAGATTAGCTTTAGGAAGAGAAAAGTGGAAAGACCACAATTTGGAAGGTTTCACCATTCTGAGTGGTACTTGCACTGAAATTATATTAAAACAGTGAAACTTTAATCTTAAGTTATATAGGTATTGAGAGAAGAAATAAGGCTCATTCTATTTATTTTTAACCCCCGACGTAAAAAGAGAGGAGTGTTAAAAGTTTAACGTGTCTGTCTGTGTATCTGTGTATCTGTCTATGGTATCGTAGCTCCCAAACGAATGAACCGTTTTTCGTTTAGTTTTTTTTTTTTGTGTCATAGATAATTTTATCCCGAGTGTTTTTAGCCATGTTTCATGAAAATCTGTAGGGGGGTTTTTAACATTTTTAATTTTGATCTTGTTAATTTAGTTTTTAAGACGTGATGTTGGTCGTCGTCATGTTCTTTATTACAAATAGGTTTATGGTTTACTACGTTACGCTTTGGTACTTTAGTGGTAAGTCATCATCATCATCAACCTATATTAGTCCACTGCTGGACATAGGCCTCCCATGAGCGCCATAGCGCCCTGTCTTCAGCTTGCGGCATCCAGCATATACCTGCAGTCTTTCGCAGGTCGTCATCCCACCTGGCTGGAGGGCGTAATATACTACGTTTGCCTAGTCGCGGTCTCCACTCAAGAACACGTTTAGCCCATAGGTTTTCGAATCTTCTCAAGACATGGTCGGCCCACTGCCACTTCAGCTTGCTAATTCTTTGAGTTATGTCAATAACTTTGGTTCTCCGTCGGATGTATTCGTTACAAATCCTATCCTTCAGAGAGACTCCGAGCATAGCTCTTTCCATAGCTCGCTGAGCGACTTTGAACTGGTGGACCAGCCCTACCGTGCGGGTCCACGTCTCAGCTCCGTAGGTCATGACGGGTAGGACGCACTGATTGAAAACTTTCGTTTTCAAACAAGGTGGTGTAGTGGTAAGTAAATATTTTATTTTTGTATTTAGTTTGGTCTGGATCTAGATTTTACTGGCTCGTATTCGCCCACTGCCGCCTATCCACGCCATTCTTTACGGTCTTGCGTCAGACGCAAGTTTGAAGCTCCAGCTCATAGCAAATACAATCACGTTGATGATTTAAGAGTATTTTATAAATTTTCACGTTAGTGATTTCATAGTATTTTCTATTTTTTTATCTATTTTGCTGTCACAGGATAGGTACAATGTCGTAAGACTTTTGATTTTTATTTTATCGAAAGCCACTATGTTATAGTGGTGACAAAGTTTGCGGCCGTATCTTTGTCGATTCATTCAAGGCTCCTCCCTATGGAAGCAGCGATATTGGCATAGAACACAGGTTTAGGTATAAATAGAGCATAGAGCTAATAGGTAGATAGATATTTTCTGAGCACTCAAAGACCATTGGCTTATTCTTCCCTTTGCTTTTCCCTCTAATTTTTACTGATTGGTCACTAAAATTAGACGACCTACCATGCCTTACCATTGGACAGGACAAATTGCATGAAAATAATAAAAAAAACATCAATCCCAACGTTCAATTGTCGACTTTAGCCGTCAGTCAATACAGATTATTACAGCATAATATGTTGCACTTGTTAGAAATTGTATACTAGATATAGGTCCTATAGACGCGGTTTGGTTGGTCGGTTGAAAACAAAGCAGCGCACATCGACGTATAGAAAAGGTGTAAAAGCAGGAAAAATACTGAACAACTTGTTTTACAGTGGGATTACGACGAAAATCAGCGGCTTACGTGGAAAATCGTGTTAATAGCCACACCTACGGATTGGGTATCAGTTTCAGCCTTAACTAACTGGTAGTTAACACCTAGAATTACACACTTTTACACATCTACATTGTTATATATTGCAAATTCTGTCATACTATTGGCCGTGTCTACGTTAGAGTTACACTGGTAGTATTGATGAAAAACGCAACCTGAAAGAATTAGGAAAGTTATTGAAACTTATCCTATTGTGGCTCTTTAGTCCCTGATTGTAAGGAATTTATAAAAGACGATCAAGACAAATTAATGATTCAGCGGAAAAATCTTAGGCAGCTAAGCTCTACTTTGTTCTACGGCCCTTAAAGTGGGACTATTTTAAATTTATGTCTCTATCACTTAAGTCGCTCACACCATACCTACTCGTACCATAAAACTTTTTTACCTTCGGGCCTGGCTGGTACCGGGAAGAGCAAACCGAAAAAAAAACCTACTTTTCTCTGTGCTTATTTGTAATTGTACAAAAAAATGATTTTGCGTACATCCATTCGAGTAAAAATACTTGATGTTTTTCATTTATTTCGTTGAATAAATCTAAAATCTCATTAACCCAACGCACTGTAATTTAACCCAATCAGTAAGCCTAGACGGCCGTCCAGGCTTTGGTCTCATAAAGCCATTAAATCCTGGCTAAACCAATAAACCAATGAGTAAAGGGTCCATAATAGAAACCTACTGGATTCACCACGATGCATTTTGTGGAGGAACGGTCAACGCACACAGAGCGTAAATACACCAGACGTAAAGCCCTTTAGTATAACGAGAAACGCCAGATAACGAAAGTAACTAGCAACTAGTATTTAAGTAAGTAAGTTAAAAGTATTTATTCTGTTTCATAAAGTACAAGTAAAGTTGGTACAAACAAATAAAAGTTACAAATAACTGTGACATCAAAAAAGGGTCGTCACTCAGCATGATGCACAGTAACGATGGTGCTCCTACTCTAAAAAAATATCTATGTATGTTATATATATAATGTATATATATATATTATAATGTATTAAATATATCAGTTATCTGGTACCCATAACACAAGCTTTGAGTAGCTTACTTTGGGGCTAGATGGTGCTGTGTGGATTGTCCAGCATTATTTATTTATTTATTTATTTTTATTTATTCGCTTAATTTATGCAACACCTAGAGGGCGCATTTACTAGTTTAATTGCTTATATTTATGTTCTGCTACGTGCCTAGCTTATATACCTGTTGTGATTTGCCTTAAGTTGTCATAAAATTGATTTGGTATTTATGAAATTGTAAACGTACAGGGTACAAAGTAAAGTTCTGTTTTGCAAATATTGTTGATTTTGTATACCGATAAATAGTTCTACCAAGTCGATATCAAATGCTAAAGAATCTTAATCTCTTTTTCTATTCTCTATCCATATCACAAATCTTTTTAATCTATTTTAATATCTTCTATAGACCTTCGTTTATCCATGCTAGGTTCAACTATTTTTTTTCCCCTAAATTTCAGCAGTTTTTTCGTCAAATGTGCGTCACCCTTAATCCTTTCCCCACAAAGCCAATCGCGGCTCATTCGATTAGCAAGTGCCGCTGATTGAATTAAGGTGAACGCACTGCCACTAGGATTATTCTATTTTCTATATGATACGCCTTGAATCATTATTATCATCAATTTGATAGTTAAAAGAATGTTATAAGGGGAACGGAAGAACTGGTTTAAAAGGCGTCTTTGCATGCATCAGCGGTTATATTCCGTTTCACGTAGGAACCGTCCCAGAAAAGGTTGCAATTGCTTCATTTCACGCAATTTAAACATTCTAATATGGAAATCATGACTTACGTGATATAAATGATTTATTTATGTTTTATTAATCCAAAATAATTTCAGTTCTAAGTCAATTAATAACTCGGTTAAAAATGTGACCGAACAGGGAACGGTTGCTTTGTGAAATGGACTACAAGGCCTAGTTAGATACGGGTTATTCCAGTTTTCTCCCTTGACAAATCCCTCTTAAATCCTCCTTTTAAAGTCCAGTTTTCCCCCTTCACAATTTTTTTTGAGGGGGAAAACTGGTTTTTTTTCTGTCCAGTTTTACCCCTCAACGATTTTTACCCGGATAGCTCATGCAGTCATAAGCTGTTGCGGTTGCTTGAAGCAGCAATTAAAAACTGATGCAGCAGTCTGATTCAATTTATAGATCAATCACAATTTGAATCAGTAGCAACCTTCGATCAGGTATTCCGAGTTGGCGAAAACCTTGTTCGATGGTGGCAACATGGATTTTGAGGAAGAGGCAGGAGGTGGGATGAAGAGCATGGGCGGAGGGGTTAATTTCTCCGCTCGCGTAAGGACAGATCTCATCTATATGAATCCTTACTTGAAAACAAGAACAAAATCAAAAATTTTAAAAACCCCTCTACAGATTTTCATAAAACATGGCTAAGAAAACTCGGGATAAATTATCTATGACACAAAAAAAAACTAAACGAAAATCGTTTGATCCGTTTGGGAGCTACGATACCACAGACAGATACACAAGATACACAGACAGACACGTTATACTTATAACGCCCCTCTCTTTTTGCGTCGAGGAGTAAAAAAGAACGCGCTTGTGCGGATTGTGTGTAGTGTTTTGTATTGATCATGAGTCTGGTGTTTTCTATTTCGGTTTTCACAATTTCTTTGTAAACATTAATAAGGTATAAAAACAAAAACGTATGATTACGCATCCGCACATAATATTAACTACGGCATACGCACAAATGATTATATTTTAGAAATAAATTAGAACTAGTATTTACAATTGAAACAATTGAGCTAACCGCAGACTGTTGCAATCGATCTACATGTATCTCAACTGATTTATTATTTTATTGCATTTTTTATGAATAAAAGCTTCTGCCACATCTTATATTTTTGAATTTAAATTTGTCTTCTTTATCTACAAAGCTAAATTTTGTTTGGAAAAATTCATTATTTTAATTATAAATTCGCAAGTTTGGATGGATGGATAGATAGATGTTTGTTATGTACTTCTGCACGCCAAAACTACTGAACGGATCAGACTGAAATTTTATACAGATTTAGGTCTAAGCTTCGAATGACTCTAATTTTTATGGTATAAATCAGTTCCGATAGGATATTAAAAACTTTAAAACGTTTACATAGATACAAGGTCCTACCTTGTATCTATGTAAACGTTGTACACACGCGTGTGAAGCTGCGGGCAGAAACTGTGTAGTTTAAAATAACGAAGAAAAGGATTGTTATCTTTCACAACCCAGAAATGTCTCTGAGTCATGACAAATGAGTCGGAACAAATTTGTGTACGATCTGCAGAATTTTTTACCGTTGGTCTGGGTATTTTCTATCTATAATAAAAAATATTTATCTATGTAGTGTATTGTATTAAGTATATCAGTTATCTAGTACCCATAACACAAGCTCTGTTTAGCTTAGGGCTAGATAATGCTGTGTGAATTGTCCAGCATTATTTTTATTATTATTATTTTAATTCTATTCTTTAGCTGGACTGAGTAATCGAAAGAAATATCTCGTAATTAGGGAGATTCGGAGATCTTCAATCAGAAATCGCAATGATAGAGTTATAAACCAGTAGAGAGTCTCACAAAAACAAATTATTATAATGAGTGCCAGTCGAAGCATGGAGGGACGTATTTTTTCGCAGCGCATCAACAATCTCTTGGATTGTTTAACATTTATAATTTACATAATTCATAATCGTCGGACAGTAGGTGGCCGTAGTGAGAGCGGGTGATTTTATCTCCTGATTGTCTTATAAAAAATTGTGATGTTATGCATTTTATGGGTTGCATGAACCGTGAAGAAAATCGACCAATAACTATTTTCTATAAAGTTCAATCTTTTTTTACCTCTTCTAGATAAGATAAAAAAAAACAAATGCATCAATATCTTTAAAAAGTATGCAAGTTAATGTTATTTCGAATAATTAAATGATCATTAAAGCGCAAAATTTTATTGTAGATACAATGAGCTTCCTTATTTGTAAGCCTCCACTCTCTAACTAAGCGTTGTAACAAAATAAACGACACAAAAGCGCGTGTGGTCGGTGACTCTGTCATAATTTCAGTCATAATTCATTAGTTTCAACGCAGCATCAACTCGCTCTGCTCTACGCACCGCTCACACGCCAACAGTCTTGCCCCGCCCTATAACTAATCATTTTAATTACTGACACAGTTGCTTTAAGTTTGCAATTACTGAATAAGAAATACTTCAAACTGAGATGTTTCACTGCAATTGCTTAAAATAAACTTTTGATCACTGTCCCACACCTTGAGTATTAAATTAATTTATATAAATGGTAGTTTGCGAGTTACATTTATGACCTTCATTTGTACACTTCTGATTCTTTCTTAATTCTATCACTAACCCATTGATTATAAAGCTTAGTGAATACACAATGAACATTACAATCAAATAATAGAAATAAATTAGAACTAGTATTTCCAATTGAAACAATTGAGCTAACTGCAGACTTCAAAAAATCTACAGGTAGCTCAACGAGGCTCATATTAAATCAGTAGAGCTACGAAAGTGACAGAGGCGTATGCGGTCATTGAATTAAACGCTATTTGTTGTGTTTTTCATTAAAACCGAGACCTAGAAATGGAACATTGTTGTTGGAAATAATAATGGATTCTTTATTGACAGCAACTAAGGGCAATAAGTGGATTTTTAGAAATATTTGTAGGCTAGTTAAAATTATACTTAACCTACAAACTTCAAGAATCATCATTATCATCGTTCATCAAGACCCCATTAAATCCACGACCAGAGTGTTTGGATGGCTTATTGGATGGGATCCTATTTTTCAAACGACGAAAAACGGAGTAGCTTCTCAAGTCGACGCGTTTAAATATTTTTTATGTATGACCACGCATAACTTCTTACATAGTAGACCGATTTTGATAATTCTTTTTATAAAGGATATACCCCAGAGTTGGTCCCACATAAATTTGAAGTCGGTTCATAGTTTTTAAAACACGCCAAATTATATATAAAAGTATTACCAACCACATACATTATAGGTATCAATCACTTAACAAACTTAAAATATTGGTCCTCTTCAACCACTTAAAACAAACTTAAAATTTGGGTCTTGCCAAGAGTGTACGACTAAGACGAACCTACAAATTTTTAGTTTGTTTATTTCAACGGAACAAATTCATGAGCCGAGATATTGTTATCACACTGTGAGACTCTTCAACCTCAACAGCCTATATTGGTCCACTGCTGGACGCAGGCCTCCCCCTGATATGCGCCTTATTGACTTTTATCTGATGGGGGTAATGCCCGTAATTCCCAAGCTGGGCATGCGGGTTGGGGATCGCAGTTCAGTGGTAGAATTGTTCTGCAGGGGGCGCTGCTGCCCGCTCCCGGTTGATATCCCTTAGTCGCCTCTTACGACACTCGCGGGAAGAATTTGGGTGGTGCAAATTCTAAGCCGTTACCACACAGCTGTGAGACTACTATAACAATTTTTTATTAAAATTTAGCAGCAGTTCTAACTAAGCTATCACTAGTTCTATTGAGCGAAAGCGACAACAATCGTTCCGGAATAGACTCACCATTTCCATTGTTTTGAAAAGTTCCTATAAATTTGTAATGAAAATCAAACTTAACACGTCAAATGTCTACTACAACGAAGTGCAGTCATTGTGCATACAAAATGTACCCAACAATAAAGTAATAAGCAGCTTAAGTCTAGCAAACATCAATTTGGATTGTGGTCCAAGTCAAAAGTGCAATATCGTATAAAACCGAAGTTATTTTATCACATAATGACGAAATACGCAAAATGCTCACCTGTATATATTTATGAAAATACTAAATTGACAGCTATTTTTGTGTTAAAATTTAGAAACCCGGAGCTAAGCTTATGGATAACCCTGTCTCTTTTCACCTTTTCGGCCAAAAAGTTATTTTTGTAGCGTAAATTTGGGCTACAACCCTATAAAAAAATTAAAAGTGTCCTCTTACTGCTTTTGTAGTTCAGAGCTCCCGTCATTATCAAACGGCACAACTTACCTGTAACAAAAAAATAACATTAATTTCTGTTTGAATAAAATCATATTTTCTAAAACGCTAACTCCTGTCACTTGAGACTCCCTATCGCCCGCAAAATCTTTACCCGATTAATCGCAATAAAGCATCGAGAATCGCATACACATTTGCATAATTAATAAACTAATTAATGCTGAAAAAAACACCGTATAGCAATCATATTGTGGGACTGAGACAGGTGTTAGGGGTCCGCAGTGAGAGTGACGAATCATTGTTCGGTATGATTCATAAGTATGTACCTAGAAGAGAGAATAGAGAGTACACCTATGTTGGCGCACACACTCGTGCACTATGATAATGTGCGGACCACATCCGTTGTGATTGGCCGCCGCAGCCAAAATTTGGCTAGTAGGATATCAGAATTTTAACCTTTTTCGATAGTCTTTATCTCTTGGTTTACTTGAGCAAAAACTTATGAGAAATGATGTAAAAGAGTTAAAGTGATTTAAAAAAAAATGCACAAGCGCCTACCAGTCAAAAGTTCTAGGCTATCTATAAATAGATTGTCATTTTTATACGTGATTCTTTTCCAGTATTACACTACGGAACACCAAAACCCCCCGTTTACACACTCTTAGCCACCACACATGGACGTAGAAAGCAGAATGCCGGAGAAATGCTTAATTATTGGGTTATACTGTTTGTCTAATGAGCATACTCGCTTATGACTGGTTGTCATGAAATAAAGGAATTGATTGATCACTTTTGAATTAGTGTTTTCAATAATTTATGTTGACTTGTGATATTGAGTTGTTATATCACTATGACTTTTTCTAGTTTTTTAAATTTATTGACGCTTATTTACTCATATATTTTTATATTATTGTGTTTGTAGCTACAATTTGTATAATTGTTTAGCCTAAGTATAATCTAAGTAAGATTTATTGACATGTAACATTATTGTTATAAATAAAGAACTATTGAACTTTTTACTCACCGTAGGAGCACAAGGCACACTTGGTTAGTTAACATTTTACATTATAATAGAAATAACTAATAAGATAAAACAAATAAATAAAGTCACACAAAACAAAATATTTGAAGTTATGTAAAGAATGTGGGAACATAATGGGCCCAAATGGGATCAGCGGACGTGAAAGGGTTAAAAATGGATTATGACCTAGTCTAAAAAAATAAAGTTTCATTTTAAAACGTGCACGTAAAATTTTATTTGATTGTTTTGAAAAAAACTAAAATACCCTGTTCACGTAGGTATAATTCTCCATACAGTAGCGAAAGAATTATCAAAATCTGTCCATAAGAGATATAAACAAATATACATAAAAAAGTAAAAAACATACACACAGTGGAATAAAGAGCCTCTTCCTTTTTTTGAAGTCGGTTAAAAAAAGGTTATATTGCAAACTAAAATAAACTGAAACTTAGCGAAGATAACACTAAACTTCGGAATGATTGATCGCTTTCAAATTAATATTGTTTTAGAAAATTAAATTACAGTGATGGATGATTAATGTTCTTAGATACGAAATTGTTTCGTGTTGTTTTACTTTCGGTATTTCTTTAATAATAATAATGTATCTGTTGCTAGGTTTGTGTAGAAACCTATTAGATTGTAGATTTTGAAAAAAAAATGGTATTTTGGATTTATTTTACTAGTTTTCTTTCATTCATCAAATAGAAATTGTAGCAACGCGCTGATGGACCGAAAGTGCAATTTAAAAAAAAAATTTGGCTTACGACTAATATGTATAATTACTAACGTTAGCTAAAATTAAATGTCAAGCGACGTATCTATGTACATTTTTGCAATAAATAAATGAAATAAAGTAAATAATGAGACAAATTGCATTTAGTATTAAATCGATTCGTGTTCCCTACTTTCGTGTACTAAAATCAAGTGTAAAATATCAGTAAATCCGTCATAATATTGAAAAAATTTAACAAAAAGGTAACTTTGGGATTTTTTCCTATCGAGTAAAAATCATTATATCTTGTAACTTGTAGTCTATAGTATAGATAGACTATACTATAGACTACGAGATCCATAAGTAATATAATATATCTTTTTTACTTAGACACTATTTTCTATATTTCAGATGATTTAAAAAATTACAAAAGCGTGGCTTCCGCTGGAATACCATGGCTAAAGGGGTCTAAATATTAGATTCAAATCAAATCAAATCAAAATCAAATTCAAATCAAAAACTCTTTATTTCCATAAATACAATAAATGTACACTTAGAAAAGGTCAAATCATAAAACTAAACACTGACACGGTTGGTACACACGATTGATACCACAACTGATAAAGTAGAGCAGATTAGGTCATGGCATATTTGGCTTTAGCGTCTCTCTTAAAATACCTCCCCACACCGACCCCAAAAGAATGAAAGAAAATCGAACCACCCCCAGAGGGAGATGCAAGATACCACCGAGCCACGCCCAGTTTCTTAAGGCTAAGGGTGGCTACCCCTGTGCTCTGCAGTTTTATCGTAAAGGTGAATGTACGTACCATGATTGGTACCGGTGTAATAGGCTAGTGTTCTGGGTAAAATAATATTATTGTATTAAGTCTGTCAGTTGACACTTGGCCAGACGGAATGACGACAGGTGGACTAAAGCACTGACTGAGTGGTGGCCAAGAGACTGTTGTAGGAATAGAGGACGTCCACCGACGCGATGGGTCGATGACATACGCAAAACCGTAGGCTACACCTGGCACAGACTAGCACAAGACAGAGGTGAATGGCATAAACATAGAGAGGCCTATGCCCAGCAGTGGGTCAACAAGGGCTGATGATGATGATGATGATGATGAAGTCTGTCAGTTAGATTAACAGAAGATATTGGACATATATTTTTTGTCAAACAAACATAAAATGACAAAAATAAAGCGCATCAAAGTTTGCGAGTGGGGGCTAGTGACGTCACACCTTGCTACTTGCTAAAAAGTGTCGCAAGGTGTGACGTCACGCGTAGATTTAACTGGCTATATCTGCATAATTTTTTGTTTAATCGACAAAAGAAAAAAAATACGTGTATAATATCTTTTGATAATCTAACTGATGGACAAATTAGATATATTTAAAAACTAGACTATTGTCCTGCGCTTGGATTTTTGGGGATATTTGCGTTTTTGTTGTAAAGTAGATTTAAATGGAATTAGGTAGGTACAATTTTGCTATTGGCACAAACTTTTGCAAGCTTAGCAAGTTGATGCTTTATCAAAGGTTTATTTTTAGACACATAAAATGGCTCTTTTGTATAAATGGTTTATACCGAGCTCAATATTTTTTAAAAGTATCCAGCTAATATTTTGGATTGGTGCTTAGGGAGGTTATCGCTACCCCAATGCTCTGCAGTTTATTTATAAAGGGTAATGTACGAGTGTAATTGTCCTGGACGTGGATTTTTCTGATATTTTGTTGTGTTTTTGGTGTCTGCGATTTTTAGGTAGATAAAATTGGTAGTTTTTTGCGAGCACGCAATGCAGTGGCATGAGTTTAGTAGTTTTTTAGTTGAGCACACAGTGCAGGGCTCGTACTCTTATAAACGAAATCGAAGTTTCTGATTCGTTTTCGTGCAAACGCTAATATTTTTCAAACGACATAAGGGTTGGTTGTGCGAAAACTTCGATTTTCACAAAAAAATATGTGTTTCATACATCAGAAATTTCTGATGTGTGAAACACATCTATTTTTGCACAAATTACAGAAATGACGAATCTTTAAACGAAAAATAAGAAATCTGCAAAAATGTAATATTTATATAGTAACGATGTTACTATCCTTTCTCTTCTTTTTCTTATACATACTATGCGCCCAGGGAATATAGTGATCCTTAATTAGCTAGATTATAAACATTCTATACACATATAGAAGACAAGAAATAATTTGATTATACTTGAAGCATCATGCTGGGTACAGACCAAGCGAGCGAGAGCAAGCGAAGGCTAACGAACGAACGTGAAAGAACCAGTGTGGACGTCATTGGGAAAGCGAGCCCAAACGAGGGCCTTCGTTCGCCTTCGGCCGTGCTCCGGGGCGGCTGTCGCTGCATCAAAGAAAAATGGAACGAATGTACCGATCGTCGAATTCCACGTTTTGCATTCGCTCGCTCTCGCTCGTTTAGTCTGTACCCACCATAAGTCACAACCGAAAGCACAGACAATTTACACAACTTCCCCTACTGTCACCCAATGAGCCCTATCGTTGCCATGAAACGGCCACTAATGTCCCCTGACTCATGCTTTTACGCTCAAATGCCAGCGAATACACTCCTGGCATTTCGGACCCTCGTATGAATGTTTCACTAATGCCATAGCTGGGTTAGGATAGCTGGTTTGCCATGGCTCGAATAAGGCGGCTAGTATACCATTGATAGCTCGATCAATACAGTTTGTATACGCTGCTCGATATAAACGCTTATTCCCAATTAGTTCTGTGCACAAAAATCTGTTTCGGTGCACCAAAAATATTACCACCAAATCTTAGACGGCTAAATTGTCATGTCAGTTTGACATTTACTGTCAAAATTGTCAGAAATGCATTAAAAGACGGCAATGTAACGTTGGTAATGCTAAAGCTCGAAAAACTTAGCTTTTAAAGTAAGTTATGCTATGGCATCGAGCTATGGCGTAATGTATGAACTATAGCTACTTGGATAAGGTAAGAAGTGATAATGATGTGATGGCAATATGGTGTTAAGAATGAAGCATGATTCCAACGCGAGTGCGTAAATTATATAGATTTTTTTGTGTATCTATAGTATTTGGACAAATGTATATGTCGTCCACCAAAGAATATGTATACTAATGTATAGGGTCCAACGCATCTATCAGAATCGTCATATTTTTTGGTCAAACCTTAAATACGGAAACCGAGGTACTAGGACCTACGTAGGGACATTCCTAAGTAGGTCCAAACACATGGTCATGCTGCCTTAACTCTGCTATACTCATGTCTGGATAATTATCTCCGGGTCACGCGAACCTACGGAGCTGATTATGACGTCTATCCTGCGTCAGTTCTAATAGATAAATGCAACTGGATCTATCTTGGATGGGGTAGTGATAGATTTCCCCAAATTACGGGTAATTACAGGTAACTTTTTCTTTAGTTGCAGACTTTGGGAGTTTACAGAGTTGTGGCAGCATTGATTAAAGTGCTGCTATTCACGCTCTTGTTCTCCGTTTCGATGGCGAAAAGGAAATAGAGATTGGGAGAAAAGATACTGGCTAATTTACCTTCTATCCCGGTCCAATTCAGGTGGAGGAGTAGACTATGTAGGCAGATAAGCTGATACCTCTAATAAAACTGGCAGGAACGGGGACGTTCATGGATAGAGTTACCTGTTAAAACCTGTTAAGTTTTAAGTAAATTTCTTTTGGTATAGAAGTATTTTAAAACTAGTTCCTATTGGTAAAATGAAGTTAGCAACCTCTTCTATAAAAAACAACAATTAATTTTATCAATTAAGACCAAAACTAATGTAAATTACGAGACTGGGACATCAGCGGGTTTACCTTTCTATAAACGACACTGTACCGCTCTTTACTCCTTTCGTAATCGTCTACCAGAATTCCTTTACCATGCTCTTTGAAAGTAATGACATATTATCTAGAATCAAACAATAACCAAGATACACAAAGCCAAATCATTTATCTCTTTTGAAGTCGGTTATAAACTCGGTTCCACTGACCAACCGCCGTAAAACCAAGAATTAGTTACAACCATACCAGAGCACCGTGCAAAACTAACCTACACCCCACTGCACAAGCTTACTGTTATTTATTTATCTGCCATCACCCCGGGAATCGAACCAACACCTGGAGCTATGCAGCGTGACGGCTCTTTCACCGGCGGTATTGGTTTTTATGTTTTTGGATGAAGTTTCTTTTATTTATAGACTTGGTTACGCTTTTTAAACTGTGTTTAGTTTCCAGTGTTGTATCTTTTGATCTGAAGATGAAAATATATTACAAAATGAGAAAGACCGTTAATGATTGTTGATGATGACTGAACTGGATTACTATCAGCTATGGTTCTGCAATCTATCGTGATCGCTGGTAACACTGTACTGCAGATGGTCGACAACACAAAACTTCTAGGGTTCTACATCGACAGTGGACTTCCTTATTGTTTATTTGTATTAGTGTACTATAAAATTTCTAAGAAATTAAAAAATATCGCAAAAATTTACGACTTCGGCGGGACTCGAACCTTGCCAGAGTGTGAGGCTTACGCACTGTAAAAACAAAAACTTTACTATACAATTGCTGTTTGCTGTATGTGTGTGTCTGAAGATGCAAATAAAGACTTATCTATCTATCAATCTTCAACTGCTTCTAGGTTGAGAGCATGGGTTGAGATAATGCATAAATTTATTTGGAGTATTCCCATTTTCGGCACTAATTTTAACGGCACCACATTTAGGACATCTATTTTATTCCCAGTTAGGGCACCCACAAAGCAGTAGTGTCTAGTGATGGGGTTTTGATATAACTAACTGTAACCTTTTGCAATTAGATATTTATATAAGATAAACATCCATAGTTTGAGAACTAGATACTAGGAAGAAGCACTTACCTAGGTGTTTATCGTTTACGAATAATATATATGACTAGACAAATTTCTATAGTTAGCGCAACTGTTTCAATTGTAAATAGGTACTAGTTCTAATTTGTTTGTAATATTTGATTGTACTTTTTCTGTTAATATATAGATGAATATAAGTATTTATATGCGAATTTAAGTCGCATTTTGTCTCCTATTTTCTTTTAAAGCGTCTGGTTTAGCATGATTTTTTTATTGTTAGACGATGAAGAGTGTAAAATATTGCCTTTCGACAATCGATATGCAGTCTTACCACATACCACCGTACTAATTAAACCATTTTGAGTAGTAATAATATTATTGCATTGCCGTACAGCGGGGCAATGCAGCCAGCGTCTCGGGGACGCTTCCCGACTGGTATTGATATGGATCAGTTGAGTTACCTGTAGATTGTTTGCAACGGTCTGCAGTAAGCTCAATTGTAAATACTAGTTGTAATTTATTTATATTATTTGATTGTAATTTTCTCTGTGAATAAAAAGTTCATTTTGAGTCGTCATTAATTTTTACAGCTTCAAAAAGAAAACTTCACGACACACCCATGCTTTTTTCATCCATCTTTTCATTTTTATCAATTTTTATATAACCTAACCCAAGCATTGTCGAAAAACTTTAACAGACATCATCGTAATCAAAACAGCACTGTCCTATTATTATTAGTATCTGAACGTAACGGTCACTCGTGCAATATGTCCGTCAGCTGTGCCCAACACAGCGTGGCGTGATACCCCCTCATCGACGACATGTGCCAAGGTCAGTACGGGAAGTCACGGGCTGAACTGAAGATGAAGGTGTAGAAGGGTCAATGTAACTACGATTGGAGATATTTTGAGTTTTCGGCACAGTTGTATGGATGTTTTGCTGTCGTGGTAGCCCCTGATTGACGACATGTGCCTAGGTCAGTATGGGAAGTCATGGGCTGAACTGAAGATGAAGGTGTAGAAGGGTCAATGTAACTACGATTGGAGATATTTTGAGTTTTCGGCACAGTTGTATGGATGTTTTGCTGTCGTGGTAGCCCCTGATTGACGACATGTGCCTAGGTCAGTATGGGAAGTCATGGGCTGAACTGAAGATGAAGGTGTAGAAGGGTCAATGTAACTACGATTGGAGATATTTTGAGTTTTCGGCACAGTTGTATGGATGTTTTGCTGTCGTGGTAGCCCCTGATTGACGACATGTGCCTAGGTCAGTATGGGAAGTCATGGGCTGAACTGAAGATGAAGGTGTAGAAGGGTCAATGTAACTACGATTGGAGATATTTTCAGTTTTCGGCACAGTTGTATGGATGTTTTGCTGTCGTGGTAGCCCCTGATTGACGACATGTGCCTAAGTCAGTATGGGAAGTCATGGGCTGAAAGTGAAGGGTCAACTTACGTTGACAAACTGTTCGTTTGATAGGTCCATTTAAAAATAAATACACCAAAAAGGGCTCTGCTTTGGTAAGATTTGAGATGTTTTGAGTTTCCGGCACAGTTCTATGACTGTCTTGGTAGCTCTTCATTGACTACATGTGCCAAGATCAGTATGGGAATTAATGGACTGAAGGTATGGGTCAACGTAAGTACTTTAACAACTTTCCTTCATCATCAGCTTGCATTTCGCTCTAGAAATCTCAACAATTTTGTCGTCTTATTCAAAATGGTTTTTGTAATAATTTACTTTTTTTTCTCCGCCCCGATACTTAGCACAAGCAGCAGTTCCATACAAATCAGTCTCTTCTGATTATTTTTATGAAAGATAGTCCCAATGCAGGGCAAAGCCTCTCTTTAATTTTTGACGCCAGCAGCTGTCGCTCCTGATTTTAAATGGTACTTATACCATTGTCTATATAAAATACCATAGCTATGTAGTCTACTCAGAAAACGAAAATAGAAATTTTTGAATTTTTTCCAAGCATAACCAACTCTTCTGTCACTTGCATATGATAGCGTTTACACGAAAACTAATACGATTAGAATCCCAGGACATACATAATATTACATAATATTAAAGGGCACATTCCACTCTGGTAAATATACCAGGTCTAGTATGAAATCTCTTCGGATGCAGCGACTCGTGTCATTATAATCAAACTTCACATAAGGTAAGTTGGTTTAACCTTAAATTATTTGTCAATTCCTTGAAGGTGCACCTGAAAAATACGTTCAAATAGTCTAACTAGCACCAGACCTACCTTAATAGACAGCTATATCACCAGACACCTTAAACCTTGCACTTATCGTGCTCCTAGCGTGCCAACCATTCACGCGACCACACTCGACAATAAACGATGTTTCCGTGAGGGAACCGGTCACACAAACGTTCTAATAGCAAAGCAGGTGCTTATTGTTTTTGTCATGCTAGAGTCCTCGTGCGAGTGCTAGTCTTCCAGCGTTTCAACGCATCTAAAAAAACTTCAAGTGAGTTGTGAAACTTATCAGTCAGTAAATAAATTCAAATAAATTGTCAAAACTTTTCTTATAAGGCTTTTTACAAAATAGGAGATTATGCTAGAGGATATAAAAGTAGGGGACGGGTTTTGCTCCAACTCGAAAAATAACTACTTACAGGCTAAATGTTTTAAGCAGCAATCAAAATAGTTAGCACTTTATTTCCATGTTTATTAAAATTTTTAGAATTTGACTTTTTCAAGGTGTGTACATCCTGTATCTACGGAAATAGAGAATTTTTGATTTTGCACAAAGGAATTTTCCATTGAGACTGTTATAACACCAATAAAGTGGTTGCGCGAGAGCCAGTTACTTCCAGCGGTATGCTAATGGCAAGATATAGTCCGTGAAAACCATGCTGCCTGGTTACAATAAAAAAATGTTCGTCATTGAGCGTTCATTTCATTTTCATAGTCGTACAAAAACGGCCAGTATTTTGTATAACTGCCTTTACGGTCTTACCGCTAGCATTCCAGTTACGCATAGGAAGTGTACCTCAAGGAGCAGTCGTCTTGAGATCGACTGAGCTAGCGCTCTCGAGCACTATAACTGACACCTCAAACTTGCACTTACCGTGCTCCTAGCATGCTACCCTAACCCAACCATCATTCACGCGAACATCCCATTCTTTCATGATTAAAAATCAGCAGCCATCACGCCATCCATTGACAGTTGCGTGTCCACAACACGTGGTGGCGACTCACGCAACACGCACGCTGAGCCTGAGCTTCTCACGAAGGAGGAAGGAAAGTGAGGCTTCTAAGGCATTGATTGTACTTGCCCGCTTGCGGTGCTCAGGGCATGCGCGAAGCGGGTCTGGCAAGCGAAACTTGGACGCACGAACAGTACGGTATGGGTCTTTGGCATAGATTAGGTAATGCTTCGTTTCCTACGATGAGGGAAGTATAAACGCTGCTCGGTTTTTATTTTCTTCTGGTTTGAAATTAGTCTGAACTTGTTGTGGCTTTGCGTGCGTTATTTCTAAATACACTGTGACTTATATCCTGGTCTAAGCTACAACCTATCGATATTCCAAAGTATTCCGTCAGTCTTCAAATAGTAGCAAACAGACAAAAAACAGTTTTATTAGACCAAAGATCGACGGGGACGGTTTTATTTCATAGTTTGGGATTTATTTTAAAATCCCGATCGGAATAAAAGTTTTCAAAAGTAAAAACAGAATGCAATCGTGTCATCTTTTAGTTGGTTTTTAGTGAAATTAGGCAGTCTTCACAGGTTTGCAATGACTGACGTCCAAAGTGATAATTGAAAATAGCAAGACATGACTTTAATTATAATCCGCGACGCATATTTGCAAGCTTCCCAAGCTAAACTCAGATACCCACTCCGCAAATTCTAAAGTTTAGCTTCACGTTTCGACACCCCAGTGTTTAGGCAAAAATCAATAGACCGCAAAAGACCCAATATCTACCCTATTATAAAACAACGCTTAAGACGTTAAATTCTAAATCGTATAACTCTCTAAGAATACTAGTTCCTGCCCGCTCCACGTTCAATAATTATTTCTACACTGATAACTGATTTATGGAATAAAAGGTAGGATGTTTTCTTCCAAGTCTACAAACACATTGATTTCAATGTAATCCGTTTTGTAGGTAACAAACATCCATCCATCGATCCATCCTTTCGCATTTACTATAATGTGATAAATTGCCAAAGACCACCACAAAAAGCAGCAACCTTAACAGCAAGCCCTCAAAATCGGAAGCCGTTCTATCGGGGTCATTGGCGAGTCTTTATTCAACAGTCAGGCAGGACACGCACGAAAGCTCGCGGCGGTGAGCTTGCTGGCCACATGCGAGCCCGTCACGGCATGCAAGATGATGACAACTCCTTCCTAACTGTTTCGTATCGAGTTTCTGTGGTTTAGAACTAGTACGACACGTGTTTTACAGAAGGTCTGATGAAATAGCGCCGAATATAAACATTTTGGGATGTACGATCAATGGGATATAGGTGGTGTGTGGATTTCTGAATCTTCTGAAAGGATAGAGCCCTATCACACTGGCGATTCGTGAGCGATTTCAAGACAAGCTCGCTGCATGCCCGCGGCGTCGTCGCGGCGTGCTCGCTGCGCACTCGCTTCGTTTTGAAATCAAAGGCTTCTAGGTAATTCGGTACAGTTGTGCAATACAAGTGGTTTTAGTGTGGATAATAGTTTTGAGATGACTTCTGATAACAAATTAGGTGAAAGTCCGCATAGTGCGCAAATACATTACTTACATAGCACGTGATATGCCCTTAGGCACATGTCCATCAGTAGACTAATATAGGCTGATGATACTTTTAAACGAAATAATAAATAGGTCGATACAAGAATATGAAAGGTAAAACCTAGAGACAACCATGAAAGAAATGAATCGAGATGGCTTTAGCTTCCTCCAGACTAATTAAGATTGTAATTTGATAAAACCATTTTTAAAAGTTACAATTGTTCTGCCTTTGAATGAGTCTCAACTTGGCAGTAGGTAGGTAGGTACCAATACATATTTTAACCCTAAGTTGCTAGTTGTCGATTTAAAAAAACAGTGCAAGCCCTTTCGGTTAAAACGCCTATCAATCCATCCTCAACCCTAAAATTCATAATAAAACTGCATCTAAGAGCTACTAATACCACACTATTGCAAACTTTGGCGAAATTTACATATCTGATAGGCAGTTGCGAAACCATGTAAGTTGTAATTTTGAGTTTTTTACCAAGCTTATTTTGGGTGAAATTAAAGATTTAATATGCTTTCTAATGTTTTGGCTTTTAGAGTCCCGTGCGGAACAATAAGAAACGGCTTTCTATCTTCACGTATAGTGTGTCTTAATTAAGATTAGAGACGGTAAACGCTTATTGAATTTCAATTGATTATCTAGGTTTTAATTAATAGTAATTCAATTTAATAATTTTTACTTTATTCATGTTTAAATGAAAACGTTCGCTTTTGTATCAAAATTATCATAATACTAGTTATATACTTAAAAAAATTATGGTTACATAAATAATTGTATTTTTACATATTATTGCTCTATAATGCAAGCTTTTAACAACTCTACTCAGAAATTTATATTTGAATACATTTTACAACAAATAATTACGGCAACAAAGTTCCAAACGAGTCTATCCCAAACTTGTTTTATTTTCCATTTCAATTTGAACTTTATTGATGTTTATGCTTCATTGACTCGACGTGTTGGGGTCAAATTAATTGATTTATAAGCTTGTCAAAATCAATTCGATATAGTTATTAGGACGATTATTTGCATAGAATTAATTAGAATTTTGTTACGTTCACACTTTATGGAAACTTTTGATAAATTGCTGGCTTCGATAATTAATTTCTATCATTCAGTGAATTAAGTTCTCACCATTGAGATTTACTTGCTTTTAGGTTCCAGATAAATGATAAAAAGATAGGATTACGAGAAAATACGATAAAAGAGAAACTTCTGTCCCGCAGAAAGGCACTAAGCGGGAGCATAGAAATAAACATTTTATAATTCAATATATCTATCGTTTTATACATCTGCAACCTAAGCATACAGTATATAAACAGAAACAAGTCCTATCTACACTATTCCAAGCTATAACAAGCAAACTAACACCATAAATTGAAAATTAAACAGCTATTTTATTTGCACATTAAATTGAATATCTCGGTTATAATATTTCGCCTCCCGGGTCCCGACCGTTTTCCGAAGTGCACTGATATATGTCTCAATTATTGGCTCTGGGTATGCGCCGGCGCAGTGGGGGACTGTATTCAATATAATGACACAGATTATGATACTGTGTTAAGTATTGAAGTATCACTGATTAGAAAACGCTCAATAAGGATGTGTGTTAAGGGTTAAGAATCTTAACCCTACCCGAAGAATCTTAACTACAAAATGCACGTCAAAGGCAATCTTAAGTTAAGATTGCCTTTGACGTCAAAGGCAATCTTAAGTTAAGATTGCCTTTTAACGTGCCTTTTGTAGTTATATGTTTTACTATTTACTATATTGTAATAAAATATTAAAACCAACAAAAAATTGTATACTGGAGGCAGTCTGAATAAAAAAATCAAATCGAAATCAAAAACTCTGTCTGTCGCTTCGGTATGTAGACTAAAGTAAAGAAGCGACGATGAAACCTTTAGCCAGTCAGTTCTCAATAATAAATAAATGTACATATAAAATAGGTATTCTAAATCTTAACTCAAGGTTTAAAAGCTCACATTACAGTGACACTAACCCCGAGAGGAAAGTGTTTTAAGGCATGACATGAATCTTATTGCATTTTGAATTATCGAGTTTGGAAATTAATATAATAAATATGGAATAATACAATAAATAATGAGCCAGTTTAGTTTTCTATAATTTAAGCCTCGTGTTATAATTAACGTTTGATGTTTGTTTTATAAACGATTTAATGTTTATGGTGTTCATTTACAGAATCTAATATAGGCGATTTAATTTTAATTCGTTTGAAATAAATCATATCATAGTACGAGTACCTAATGCGATTAGTTTAGTTCTAAAATCAGACACATCATAAACGTTCTTTAGTTTTATTCGTCTAAAAATAATGTTTATCACTTTTGTACTTTTTATTTTTTATAGCCCATGGATCTTCCTAAGAAAAATAATTAAAATAATTCGACGACTATTTTGCAATTTACGAAAACAATTTCTATTACGACCAAAAAATAAAAAAGCTTAGATACACTCTTATGGATACAACATAACAAAAATTACCTGACCCTAAAAAGTGAAATCAAGATTTTTTTTCTTCGAATATTCGTTCTCAATCAAACGACTCAGATTCATCTAGACACGGGTGTTTCTGCGAACCAGTTCAATTGGCTGAGAATCGAACCCGCGACATCGAGACCCGAACAAGTAAACTGGCACTAAACAGTGGCTTATTTACACCACTTAAATGTCAAAACTCAGTCAAACGAAAAACAACTTTAGCACTTGACGATTTATTTCAAAGTCCTTTGCATCACTTTTCTGTTTAGTTTAAAGCGATATTAAGCCTTACTGGCAAACATTTAGGTATGCTTTTAAATTGAAAAGGCTTCTGGAAGTGTTCGGGTTAGCGCAAACGAGCCATTTGACCACTGAGCACTCAACAACTTTTATCTTCATTTATCTTCCAAATATTTGTGTTTGGATAGCGGGACGAAAATAATGAACTGAGAAATTTCAAACTAAAAAGGGTTGGAATGATTTATTTGGAAAACGTTAGGTATAAGTATTTTTTTTCTAGTTAGTAATTCCGCTCCTATAAACGCTAAATCTTATGCTTACCCTTTTCACAAAATGGCACGCATTGCGGCTTCTTTTAAGCAGGGAATTAGTCCAAATATGACTATTTCTCTCGCAAAAGTTTTGGTCAATCAGATTGACAAAATCACATTACCGCTATCTTGGCTTGGAGCCATTTTTAAAAGTGGTTTCAAGTCTCCCGTTTGCACCTTCCCCAAAGGTTTAGAGTTACAAAACCGAGGATTTTTCCAGATGATTTAACTTTACCATCTGTACGTCAAATTGTGTTAAGCCGTTTTGCGAGACGAAAGGGGATTTCGCAAAATAGGCGGCTAAATTACATAAAGGATCATCCAACATTTTGCTGGGCCACAACACAAGGTCTTTGTCAATATAGGATGAAAAATCACAATTCTATGTGTTTTAGTTACTAACTAATAAATAATAATAGTAAATAATGATCAAACTAAATTAAGATTAATAAAAAATATTGTGTTTTTCCCACTAGCTAGTCCATTCATGCACACTGCCCTTATACGGCATGAGGACCCGTAAATATTAAATAAATAAATAAATAATACTGGACAATTCACTCAGCATTATCTAGCCCCAAGCTAAGCAGAGCTTATGTCATGGGTAACTGATATACTTAATACAATACACTACTTAGATAGATTTTTTTTTCATACAAAGAAAACATCTGAACAATCCCTGAATCCCTGAACAAATATCTAAATCGTGCAAACATTTATCCCGCGGCGGGAATATTGTGTGTCAAATGAGTTGTACAGTTCGTTTTGCTCAGTTTTATTATAAAGTATAGCCGTTTACCGTTGACACCTTTATTCCAGTTAAATTTGGCTAAACTAAAGTAAAATTAACGAACAAAAATTAGATAAAGCAGACAATCGAGAGCTACAAGCTACTGGCGGGAAACTGTACAGGTTATACCAAAAGTCTAAACTCTTCTATCGGAGGCAAACACAAATTTCGCGCCACTGAGTTATAATGACATTATAACTTAATGTCGTATCTTAAGTTTACTTAGTTACACATTGAGTTACTAGGAAAACATAAGAAAATTAAAATGATAAAACTTTTAAATCCATCATGGTTATTAACCCTAAATTCATTTATCAGCATTGCCATACAGCGGTTCCATACATTGAGTTACCTGTAGTCTATTATTTGATTGTAATTTTGTTTGTGAATAAAATACCTACAACGGGACATTTGCCATGATTGGAAGGATAAAAAAATGAGGGAAGATCGGTATATCTGCCAATAAAAACTCACTCGTCGCCTTCAGTAAGTCCGTGATAATGGCGCATGAAACAGTGCCCAAATTAGAAATATCTCAAAACATGGTTAATATCCCATAACTTCACTTGTTATTTTAACGCATGTGATGAATTTACTTTCAATGTATGGAGTTTACAAAGATTTACTTTGTGGCAAATGTACAACAACGCGTTCTAAATGACCTTAGTGTTAAACTAAAATGTTTAAAACAATTCTGACAAACGAGCTTCACAGTTGCTTATATTGGAGCAGGGATCCGATCCTACGAGGATACGGAGCCACGCGATGAACCATTCTTAGAACTAAAACCAATGGAGTACAGTCGTTTTGCTCGTTTGGCAAGTGAATGAAGCAGTGCACTGATAGTGGACAAATTGTTACCGTGGACTGCCTCGTTGGTCTAGCAGTCAGCTTGTTTAAACGCTGATTATAGGTCCTGGGTTCAATCCCGGGTCGGGTCAATAGTTATTATTGGGGTTTTTCTAGCAAGTAAGCAAAATATGTGTAGGACGACCTCTGGTGCAGCGGGCGAAGGTCTGCCTGCGACGCAGGAGGTTGAGGGTTCGATTTCCGCCTCGGGACAAATGTTTGTACGATCTGCAGACATTTGTCCAGGGCGTTCTGGATGTTTTCTATGTATAATAAAAAATATCTATCTATGTAGCGTATTGTATTAAGATTAACAGTTATCTAGTACCTCTATAATCTGGCTAGTCTCCGATGAGACTGGCCACCGTGGTCGCAATTCAACTAAGAAGACATTATTATAAGCAAAATTAACTAAGCTTTTTAAAATACCTGAAGCCCTATTTCAATTCTCCAAAATACGCAATCGATTGTTTCATTTCTTTCTTTTCTGGAAATTAGTACTCTAATTTTGGAGTAATATTCTGGAACAAAATTTTGTATTTCCTGAATTTATTTCCCAATTACGGAAGTTTAGAGACAGTACTAAGTTAATTTCGCTATAACCTGCAAAAGGTGCAGCTTTATCAGAGATACGCCATAGCTTTGAAGCCCCTTGTGGTCGTACGTCAAACGGTGGTGCCAGCGGTAACTGGAACATAGGCAGCGGTGGAGTCGACACTTTAACTTCTCGATTCCGGACGACTGGTCCGTGGTCTAACGGAGATGTAGGTACGACCAGGTTAAGCCATGTGTAACTAAGGTATGGTAAAAAAGCATATAGACGAATTGAGAAACTCCTACTTTTTCAGTTTTTTTGCAGTCAGAGAAACTCCTCCTTTTTTGCAGGCGGTGGTGGATTCGACACTTTAACTTCTCGATCTCGAACGACTGATCCGTGGTCTAACTGAGATGTAGGTACGACCAGGTTAAGCCATGGGCAAATAAAGTATGGTAAAGAAAACATACAAATGAATTGAGAAACTCCTTCTTTTTTGCAGTCAGTTAAAAATTGGAGCTTCGTCTTTCTGATTTGATCAGACTTAATACGTCTTCAACAGCTGATTTCAAAAGGATAGGTGTAGGCAAAACTGCAAGGTTTTGTGTAAATTAAATACTATGTAGGTATTTTGAATAAAAGATTTTATTTTTGCGACATAGGAGACGAGAATGAAAAAAATCGAAACCATGGATTAAATATCCATAAATTGGATGTGTTACTTGAATGGACGTTGGAAATAATTTTTGCAGCTACAATTCGTTTCCATGCATTTCTTTGTGCTAAACGCTAAGATAAGAAAGCGTTGGAAGATAGTGAAGTACAATACTTATCCAATTAAATTAACCGACTGCAGCCTTGAGGAGAGTAATGAGTTTGGAACTTTATAACGATTTCTTGGTTGTATTTGACATTTAGGACCATTTCAACCTTTTCGAAATGGCTAATGATAATAAAGTAATTAAAAATTAAAACGATAATTAAAATTAGCTTAATACAAACGAGAAAGTAAAGTCCGTCGTATTTTTTTTACTTTTTTTAATGAATGCGATAAGGATCCCAACAATGGGTTAGTTAAGTTAGTAGTAGAATGAGTACGTAGTCTGTTAGATGTAAAAATTATAAATTTGTTTTATAGATTTTTCATTTGTAAAAACCTTTTCCCATCTTTAGTTGTATTTTAAAAGATTTTACGAATAAGTTGTTTAGACGACCTCTGCGGCGCGGCGGGCGAAAATCCGCCTGTGACATAGGAGGTTGCGGGTTCGATTTCCCGCCTTGGGACAAATGTTTGTACTTTCTGCAAATATTTGGTATGGTTGTACTATGATAAAAAAAAAACTATCTATGTTATGTATTGTAGTAAGTACATCAGTCATCTAGTACTCATAACACAAGCTCTGCTTAGCTCGGGGCTAGATGATGCTGTGTGGGTTATTTATTATTATTATTATTTATTTTAGACCTTTAGCCGTATTTGACTTTCCAGTTAACCTTTTTACATCATTTAACCCAAACACTTCCCCAAAACAATCAATCAACCAATCAGTACAATCAACTACATAACTTGAAAGACAAGAATGCCCCAACATCCTCTGAAATAAGTAACGCTTAATAAAATAATTGGGATACTGAGATCTGATAGCGCTCTCCCGGTTATTGTTCACTGTTATTGTTCACTCGCGCCGCCTTCCCAGAACTGATTTAACTTTAATCAAAAGTATTGTGAGCAGAGAGTTTTGAGTGTAAGTGTACTTTGTAAGTAGCTGAGGTATGGACTTGTGAACATGAGTGTACGACCTAAAGGTAGTAACTTTTTAATTTAACTTTGCCTTCATTCAGATATTGTATTTTTTTTCCCTTATCAGAGCTGGAATAGGAGAGTAGGGAAAACTGAAGAAACAGTTATTCTAGTTCCTTAACAGCCTGTAATTGCTCCACTGCTGGACGCAAGCCTCCCCCTGATAAGCGCGTTATTTGCTTTGATCTCATGGGGGGTAATGCTCATAATTTTCACGCTGGGCATGTGGGTTGGGGGTCGCAATTCGGTGGTAGATTTCTAGTTAATTTACCAAAAAAAAAATACTTGAGTTATTTTTGGTGTTCCATACGAAAAAGATTATTACAAACGTCAAACCAAACCCTAACTCAGTGGCATGATATTTAGATCGACAAATTCCGACGCTGCTCTTTATGGCGCTAACCCGACAATCAGCGCCGTGGCCAAAATGAGCAACTTCGCATCTCTGTCAAAAATCAAATCAAAATCAAAATCTCTATAATTCCATAAATACAATAAATGTACACTTAGAAAGGGTCAAATTGTAAAACTAAACACTGACACGGAAATAAAGTGATATTTTTGATTTCTGTCGCTTCGGTATGTAGACATGTAAAGAAGCGACGAAGAAACTTTTAGCCTGTTAGTTGTTAATTTTCGACTGTCTACACTACACTATACAAAATAATACTTTTACAGAGGCATTATTGCAATTTTTAATTTGTATTTTTTTATATGTACAATAAAATTAATAATAATTAGCTATAATTTTAAAATAATAATTTCTATATCCTGTATTTAAAATTATGATTATTTAAGTATCGTTACTTAAATTAGATAATAGCTAGGTACTATTGTACTTTAGTACTCGACATAAATAACTTGGTATTATCAATAAATATATTGTATGTCGATTTTGGATAATTCCATCGTTTAACATAATAATAAGATAAAATAGGTGGTGGGTGTGATTTGGGTCGGGTATGCGCCTTAAACAAATTCTGAACCAGCTCCTAAGCTATTTGTAACTCAGAGAGAAGATTATTTTATTTAGCCTTGTAAAAACATCAAATCTTTCCTGCCCGCGAAGCTGAAGTGTGGGTTCAATTCCCGTCCCGAGACAAATATTTTTACGATCTCCAGATATTTGTTACGAGTGTTTTGGGTGTTTTCAATGTATTTTTATACATTCTACGTATGTATTGGTATGAAAAGTATTAATTATATCAGTTATCTAGTACACATAACTCAAGCTCTGTTTATTTTAGGGCTATATTTCGGGACAAATGTTAAGATCTACAGATATTTGTACAGGGTGTTCTGGATTTTTTCTTTCTTTCGTGTATAATAAAAAATATCTATCTATGTAATGTATTGTATTAAGTATATCAGTTATCTACGTACCCAGAACACAAGCTCTGCTTAGCTTGGGGCTAGATAATGCTGTGTGAATTGTCCAACATTATTGATTTATTATTATGATGCTATGTGAATTGTCCGGGTTATATTTATTTATTTACCCCAGAATCGGGGCCTAGTCCAAATCTCACTAGATCACATTTCCCAGTTGTTCGAGTATCATCTACGAACCCTTTCGCCGAAACATTGAAATGATGATTGACGCATATGTGCGGAGACAATGATAGCAATTACATAATGATAAGCCATTAAGCGCTGCCCGCGGTACTGGTAGGCTTAATACGGGGTACGGTTAGCAGAGAAAGCCGAGTTGTTGTACCATATTCCACCCTAATCGGATGTGCAATGTTTGTAAACAAACCGCGCTTAACTTTTAATTCACTCTGTTGGCAGGTCTTTTATACGGAAATTACATACTTGTCGATTTGTGATCCTTCCTTCAATAAATATTGGTAACAATTTGTGTCTGAAACTCAGCGCCAAGAAAGTGAATTTTAGTTTTGTGTGTTGTGGTTTGTTTATAAACATATCACATCGAGTTTGGCTTGCGTATATCAGTCTGACTCTCGGTTGCGCGACTTCAAGTGGCAGGTACAATCATCATAATTTTTTTCCAAGTGAAAAACTTTTAAACAGGGATGTCTATCAGAAAAATCGGTAAATTATTAATGTTATTTAAACTGTACTTCGAACTGATTATTTTAAAAATCCCAAGAAAATTGAAGTGAATTTGGCAGGGTGCTTTTGTAAAAGTAAGAACGAGTAAACTTTCTAGTGTTTCCCGTTATATACAAAATTGTTTACAGATGTAATACAAGGAAGCAACCACTTTTGACTACTAAACATTTCAACGTACCTACTAGGACAAAAAAAATTAAAGCAGCTCTAAGCGTTTTAAATTTAGTTCAAAGCGGTTGGCATTAAGTGCGAATTTAAAACCGTTACAACAAAACTATACACAAATAAGCATCATAGTCTTCATAATTTGAAGACAGGAAAATTGGAGGCAACTCGAAATACAATAATAGAGGTACAAAAATAATATTTTTTGTACATAATTAACCGTAATTGGAGCTATTACACTAGCGTTTCAGCGTAATTTTGTTGCTGACCCTACTCTGTATTTTCGAGGAACAAATTCCGAAACATTTGTTTGATGCGCCATAATAAGACGTAATTATGAAAAAAGTTTCGTTTTAGTAAATATCGTATCGCCAAGGACGATACGGATTTGGAAAAGAAATGAAGGTACCTAACCTTATTTCATTGGTTATTCTAGTTTTCTGGTTATTTTCTAATATTATTACTGGCTCTAAATACTAACCTGTAGTTTCCAATCAATTTTTAAACCTACCTTATTTATTTATTTATGATGTAATTAGAACGGCTTTAGGCCAATATACTTATTACAGTAGATTTTAAAATTAAGTATTAGTGTAGTTAGTGCTAGAAATAGTTACATACCATTTCAAATAATAAACAATAATAAATCACAATTAAATTATCATAAGAATGAAAACTATATGAAAAATATATGGAATGACAAAATAATAATAAAACCAACCAGTATTTTTTATTTTCATACCAACTTAGGCGCGGGCCAGAACGAAAAGACGTAAGACGAGGACGCGTTGTGGACGCGGCGCCCCTTTAATTTACTTTCATACAAAATGTATAGAAGCATCGCGAAGCTACACAGATAGTAAAGACGGGGCGCAGACACGACGCTTACTCGTCTGCGCCCTATTGCAAGACAATATAGAAAGGACTGGGCACGGACGCGACCGTGGGTGCTGATTCCGCCTCCCGTCGTCGGCTAATGGTTCATCTTCATCTTCGGATGAGGACATGTTGTCATGTCAAAATCTGACGGTTGAATGCCGAAAATCACAATGCCACCTGCTCTCACGATGTTCGCCGTCCCGCCTTCATGTCCGTGCCCTGTCTTTTCTATAAGTTTAAAAAAGACGCGTCAGCGGCCTGTCCGCAACGCGTCCTCGTCTGGCGCGCGCCTTAAATAAATAAATAATAATGATGGACAATTCACACTGCATTATCCAGCCCCAAGCTAAGCAGAGCTTGTGGTATGGGTACTATATAAGATAACTGATATACATAATACACTACATAGATAGATATTTTTTATAATACATACCAAACACCCAGACCAATGGAACAAATTTCTGCAGGTCGTAAACAAATTTGTTCCAAGGCAGGATTAGAACCCGCAACCTCCTGCGTCTCAGGCGTACCTTCGCCCTCTGCACCACGGAGGTCGTCGTAGTACTTAGTTGGTAAGTCATCGCATGGACCTTTGAATCTAAGCCTGTAACTCGTTGTCTGCAAATATATGATATGATTGATAGATTGAAAATGACTTGCGTACTTGCTTAGTAAAATAAGTAACTTAGTATTTACAATTGAAACAATTTAGCTAACTGCAGACTGTTGCAAACAATCTACAGGTAGCTCAAATGATCCATATCAATACCAGTCAGCAGAGCTTGAGTTATGGGTACTAGATGATTGATATATATAATACAATACGTTACATGGATAAGATATTTTTTATTATACATAGAAAATACCTAGAAGTTGGTATGATTCAGATAATAAGACCTAAAAATACGATAAACTCGCATTATGCCAAAGGTGAATATTAAACTAACTTAAAAATAAGTTCTGACATAAAACTTACGACGACTATAACATACTAAGTAGTACCTACTTTGAACTAATTTAATGCAGTTTTGCAAATGAACTTAATTCTCAATCAATAAATGTCAATTTATCTATTTCTCAAGACCACACAAGTTTCAAATGCACTGCAACTAAAAAAAAAACAGAAAATGCTTCCAACTGATTGTGTGCAGCTGTCCCGTTTGCGGTAATTTTTTAAATGTCAAATACACAGCATTTTAAAAATGTTTTACTAATTTTTAGTAACGTAAAAAACGGTTGAAAAATTATCATGTCAAATTAAGGTAGATTAATTATTCTAGCTCACTTAGAAAATACGTCTTTAATTCTGTTGAATTATTTCACATGAGGCTAGAAAAAAAAACTATTATCTTCATTTTACCTAGATACTAGAGCATTTTCTTACCATTACCGGCCTGTAAAAAAAAATTAAATTTTTTAATTGAAAACTATTCCACTAAAATATTATTATTTACTTAAAAAACAATAAATGCTAAAAACCGTTCCAGCGGTTTTCCAGCGTGCCAGCAGGGTTCTAACTTTTTATGGAACTAAACTGCAATTTAAAATAATATTATTCAGTATTTTGAAGACTGCCTCTTTAGTCTAGCGGTTAGCTTGTTCAACCGCTGATTATGAGGCCCAGGGTTCAAATCCCGGGTCGGGCCAATAGTTGTTATTGGGGTTTTTCTAGCAAGAAAAATCCACAGTAGCAGCCCGGAGTCAGGAAGTTGCCGGAGTTACACCCCCGTGCCTCGAAAAACACGTTAAGCTGTTGGTCCTGCACATTGACCTCTCCCCGGTCGTATCGGTCATCCCATCGAAATATGAGACTGAGAGAATAGAGAGTGCACCTGTGTTTGTGCACACACTTGTGCTGCTTATCTGGCTAGTCTCCGATGAGACTGGTCGCCGTGGTCGAAATTCGGATCTAGGAGGACATCATTCTGAACGTGTGGAAGCTCTGTTTATTTTTCTATTGAACCACCAACGAAAGATAGGTACACTACAATATAAATTAAAAAATAAAAATAAAACAGGATGAATAAGTTCTTAGAGGCTAGTGTTCCTTAAATTACAGGAAACATCTGAAAGATTCACCAAAAAAAATCCTTCATTATTTTCGAAAATACTAAGCTCGCTTTTAAATTCAATCTTGTCTATAGTTTAGTTATTGATGAGGCACTTTAGTGTCTCGGTTAATGATATTTTTTTGTCCATCAAAGAAATTCAAAGAAAAAAGTCAATTAACTTTCCATTTATTCAAGCAACATAGAAAGATCATGTATATGGTAATACCTCCAGCAATCCTTATAGGGTATTGATGGGTTACGCATCACGATTTGTCTGAACTGTTAAGTTTTACCGTATTTACTATTATTTTTATTTCTCACTTCTTGTATCAATCAAAAGTTTTAAACGCATTCAAAAAAAAAAATATCTTACGGTTTCATTTCAGCTGGCGATTCTAAAATTAAACGGATCTTTCAATATTTTTTGGTTGTTGTAAATTTGCCGCAAAGTAAGTTTGTCACAAATGTGGACACTCCATACATTGAAAGTAAATTCGTCACATGAGTTAAAAAATGTTTAGTTATTGTAAATTGGTCCTAACTCTCTCTTTACATAATTTTTGAATAAATTAGGGATACCAAGTTAAATTAATGGTTTTTAGCGCTCGAAATAAAAGCTGTAATAGTTATCGAAACCCTAAATATGTAATAATCTGGAATTAATCCTGAATAGGGCACGAGATAAAAGTAATTAAATAAAATGAATAAATAATTCTGGACAATCCACACAGCACCATCTAGCCCCAAAATAAGCAGAGCTTGTGTTATGGGTAAGTACTAGATAGGTTACTGCAATATACTAAATACAATACTTCATAGAGATATTTATAGAAAACACCCAGAACACCCGGATTAAATATCTGCAGATCGTACATACATTAGTCCTACCTAAGGTGGGAATCAAACACGCAACCTCCCGCGTTGCAGGCGGACCTTCACCCGCTACGCCACAGAAGTCTTCGAGTACCTATATATAAAAGAAAATAATTGGTTGATAGGTATATTCCTGTTATAGACGAAGCAACAGAGGGTGAGTCTATTTGACGTTAGGAACGAGACGTGATCGAGACGTCTCCTTTTTGTATCAAGATTCCACTCTGATCCACTTTGCTAATCCATTAATGGATCAATTTCCACTTTTTCCCCTGTGATCCACCGATCTATTCTAGATCTAGTTTCGCCTTCAAGCTCTACTCTTATCCACCGATGGATTAGTTTCTCCTTCAAGCTCCACTCTGATCCACCTATGGATTAGTTTCTCCTTCAAGCTCCACTCTGATCCACCTATGGATTAGTTTCTCCTTCAAGCTCCACTCTGATCCACCTATGGATTAGTTTCTCCTTCAAGCTCCACTCTGATCCACCTATGGATTAGTTTCTCCTTCAAGCTCCACTCTGATCCACCTATGGATTAGTTTCTCCTTCAAGCTCCACTCTGATCCACCTATGGATTAGTTTCTCCTTCAAGCTCTACTCTTATCCACCCATGGATTAGTTTCAGTTTCAAGCTCCACTCTGATCCACCGATGGATTATTTTCAGTTTCAAGCTCCACTCTGACCACCGATGGATTAGTTTCAGCTTCAAGCTCCACTCTGATCCACCTATGGATTAGTTTCTCCTTCAAGCTCCACTCAGATCCATCGAAGGATTAGTTTCGCCTTCAAGCTCCACTCTTGTCCACCGATGGATTAGTTTCGCCTTCAAGCTCCACTTTGACCACCGATGGATTAGTTTCAGCTTCAAGCTCCACTCTGATCCACTGATGGATTAGTTTCTCCTTCAAGCTCCACTCAGATCCATCGAAGGATTAGTTTCGCCTTCAAGCTCCACTCTTGTCCACCGATGGATTAGTTTCGCCTTCAAGCTCCACTCTTGTCCACCGATGGATTAGTTTCGCCTTCAAGCTCCACTTTGACCACCGATGGATTAGTTTCAGCTTCAAGCTCCACTCTGATCCACTGATGGATTAGTTTCTCCTTCAAGCTCCACTCAGATCCATCGAAGGATTAGTTTCGCCTTCAAGCTCCACTCTTGTCCACCGATGGATTAGTTTCGCCTTCAAGCTCCACTCTTGTCCACCGATGGATTAGTTTCGCCTTCAAGCTCCACTCTTGTCCACCGATGGATTAGTTTCGCCTTCAAGCTCCACTTTGACCACCGATGGATTAGTTTCAGCTTCAAGCTCCACTCTGATCCACTGATGGATTAGTTTCTCCTTCAAGCTCCACTCAGATCCATCGAAGGATTAGTTTCGCCTTCAAGCTCCACTCTTGTCCACCGATGGATTAGTTTCGCCTTCAAGCTCCACTCTTGTCCACCGATGGATTAGTTTCGCCTTCAAGCTCCACTCTTGTCCACCGATGGATTAGTTTCGCCTTCAAGCTCCACTCTTGTCCACCGATGGATTAGTTTCTCCTTCAAGCTCCACTCTTGTCCACCGATGGATTAGTTTCGCCTTCAAGCTCCACTCTTATCCACCGATGGATTAGTTTCGCCTTCAAGCTCCACTCTTGTCCACCGATGGATTAGTTTCGCCTTCAAGCTTCACTCTGATCCACCGATGGATTTGTTTCTCCTTCAAGCTCCACTCTGATCCACCGATGGATGAGTTTCTCCTTCAAGGTCCACTCTGATCCATCGATGGATGAGTTTCTCCTTCAAGCTTCACTCTGATCCACCGATGGATTAGTTTCGCCTTCAAGCTCTACTCTTATCCACCGATGGATTAGTTTCGCCTTCAAGCTCTACTCTTATCCACCCATGGATTAGTTTCGCCTTTAAGCTCTACTCTTATCCACCGATGGATTAGTTTCGCCTTCAAGCTCTACTCTTATCCACCGATGGATTAGTTTCGCCTTCAAGCTCCACTCTTATCCACCGATGGATTAGTTTCGCCTTCAAGCTCTACTCTTATCCACCTATGGATTAGTTTCGCCTTCAAGCTCTACTCTTATCCACCGATGGATTAGTTTCAGCTTCAAGCTCCACTCTGATCCATCGATGGATTAGTTTCTCCTTCAAGCTCTACTCTTATCCACCGATGGATTAGTTTCAGCTTCAAGCTCTACTCTTATCCACCTATGGATTAGTTTCGCCTTCAAGCTCCACTGTATTCCACTTTACGTAGATCCCTCCCCGCATAATAGAGGCGCTGTACCAAATTTTATCGAAAAAGGAGACTTACTAATATAGACTCATGCCTTAAATTAGTCCACTGTTGGACATAATCTAGCATTGGATTGGAAATGGATGATGGTGGGAAAACTCATCATACAATTTACTTAACGTGTTTAGTTTTGTAGATCCATAATTGATTTTATACGAATACTTGACATTGACTGATCGTTTTATTGCAACAAAATAACAGACTACTGCAATGCGCAATTTAGTTTTTTCCTCAACCGTACTTTCTAGAAGATCTATCTTCCTCTCCAAGCCAAAATCAATCTTATTTCTAATTCACAAGCTAGTTTTTCCTGTAAATTTCAACTAACTATTGTTACAACAGTAAGTGCAGCAAACATTAATCATACGAAACCAAATTGTTTCAGATCAAACATTACAAGCAATTTGAAATTGAACCCTATTTTAAGTAGAATAGCTCCCAAATTGGTGGTACACAGTTGAGTAGTTAAGGCGCAGCGTTCTAACACCAAAAGATTGACATTTAAATGCTTAAGTGGAAGTGAAAGGCTGAGAATACGATATTTTTGATTAAAATTGGAAAATAATTGAGTCTCCCACGTCGGAGACTAAACCAAGGGTAATAGTTGGTAAGTTAGTTTTTGTCGTTTGGTTACGAGTTAGTTGCTACTAAACTTTTTATATCCGGTTCTTGGATTCGAGTATTGTAATCACGCCCTACTGAATTGGATACCAGATATACTTATTTAAAACTAAGTTATCGCACATGTCACACGCACACTGAAAAATTGCGACAGAATACACGAAACTTTTTATTTCAAAAATAAATTTTTATAAAAAGTTAAAATAAAATGCCTTAATTAAAATAAAATAAGAAGGATTTTTTCATCTAAACTAAACTATATCTATAACTAACTATAACTTTATCTATACAAGCGTTATTGCACTAACTGAGTCTGAAGTCTCACTCAGTTTGCACAGAGTAGAAAGAGATGCCCTCTATTTCAACGCAGAAAGACAGCTGTTAGCCATTTACGCCCGTAGCACACCTCCGCTGCGGAATACGAGTAGCGGACCCGCTGGATGAATTCCGCAGCGATCAAGTGTAGTTTGAGTTGCAAGTATAGCAGAGGTGTGGCTGACGTCGGAGCAGTTCGACGAAACCGCGCGAGGAAAGAGTTATTGAGGATAGAGCGTTAGAGCAGGCAAGTTTCTTTGTTGACCTTTTCTAAGTGTTTGTTTATTGTATTTATGGAAATAAAGAACTTTTGATTCTGATAGCTTCCTAACAGATATACCTAAGTAAACTTCTGTACATAATGATATGTTCTTGCAGCACAAATGGCCTGTGTTGTGTTACAAGTAAACGTAATCTCCCGAATTTGCATCAATGGTTTTAGCTTAATAATATTAAATCCATTATAGTTGGCTGTAAAACTTTGGCGATGATATTTTACATGGAAACAAAACATTATTTGGGGCATTTCTAAAGTCCACGTGAATGAAATCGCGGGGGTCAGCTAGTAGTTCTATAAAAGACAAAATTAGAAATTTTAAAAACCCAACAACGTTTATTTGCTGAACACATTTTCATGAAACGTGGCTAAAAACACTCAGAATAAAATTATCGATGACACAAAAAAAAACGAAACGAAAATCGGTTCATCCGTTTTGGAGCTACGATACCACGAACAGATACCTACACAGATACACAGACAGACACGTCAAACTTATAACACCCTTCCCTTTTTGCGTCGGGGGTTAAAATAAAAATGACTTATAATGTCAAGATAGAAGTCCGAATTACTAAACTGCAAAGTCTTGTAGATAAAGACTTTGTCAATCCCAATTTTTATCAACACGAATTATACCAATATGGACTCCATTTACGTAATGCAATAGATTCAATTTTCATTTGACTTATCAGGAACTCTTCATAACATAAAACAGTTAATAAATTACCAGACATAAAACTGAAGAATTTTCTTTGCTTATGTAAATTAATCCAGAAGTTTTATGTATAATGCCAACTTTGAATAGTTTTTGTGGACATAAGTTATATCTGACAGTTGGATAATCAGTTTTCCTTGAAGTAAAATTATTGATATAAAAAAAAGAATAAAGCACTAAGTATCCGAAAGTTGGTGAGTATCTGGCGCAGCGCATCAGCATTGCCATACAGCGGGGGAATGCAGCCAGCGTAGCGGGGACTCGACGACTGGTATTGATATGGATCAGTTGAGCTACCTGTAGATTGTTTGCAACCGTTTACAGTCAGCTCAATAGTTTCAATTGTAGTTCTAATTTGTTTCTATTATTTGATTGTCATTTTCTTTGGTTATTGCAGTAAATTTACGGATTATCTTGCCGTGGCGGTCGTGCGTTAGAATTGAACCCTTCAACTCAACCAGTAAATGTCTTAAGAATCAAGTAAGTCAACCTACCAGTGGAAAGGACAGCAGCATCCTCATTTGTATTTTTAACTCCTCCACTGCGATCGTCATCATCAGCCTATATTAGTCCACAGCTGGACATAGGTCTCCACAAATGAGCGCAATAGCGCCCTTCAGCTTGCCGCATCCAGCATCTGTCTGCAGTTCTACGAAGGGTGTCATCACGTCTGCCCGGAGGGCGTCCTACACTACGTTTGCCGAGTCGTGGTCTCCAAGAACACGTTTAACTGCGATCGAAAACGTATGATTATCTGGATACCAATATAATTTCCTCCAACAATTTGCGCTAAGCAAGAAAACTAGATATCTCCATACAAATTAATACGCTCACATTTAAAAAATCCATAACAAGTCATTTTACTAGAATATAACAGTTAGCTCGAAATAGCTGTTCTAACAAACCAGTTATTAAAGACCTAGTTAGGGTTAAAATTTCAAATGAAAAATGAAAGAAACGCCCATTTCTAGAGCTCTGGTTACTATGGTTAGTTTACGGTTAGAGAGGAAATGATGCTTGACCAAATGACCATGAGGCTGCCGAGAGGTTGGTAAAAACGGGTTAATTTTAATAAATACATGTAAAATGGTGGAAGGTTTGTTATGTTTGCTGTGTATGTTGCATAATGAAATGTACGGCCTCTGTGGCTCAGCAGGCGAAGATCCACCTGCGACGCAGGAGGTTGCGGGTTCATTTCCCGCCTCAGGGTAGATGTTTGTACGAGCTACAGATATTTGGTCCGGGTGGTGTTCTTAGTGTCATAAGTTTTCGGAAAAAGTGAATGGTGATACTTTTTTTACAGGTTCAGTCTACATTAATTTCATGTTTCAAAGTCTGTTAGACCGTCTTTTATAGATACTATAGCTTCTGCTCTTGGCACACACGCGCTTTTTTTAAATTAATTATTTAAAGAAATATATCTTAAAAGTACCATAAAAAATAATAATCCAGATCTATATCTTTGTGCGGAAAATTTCAGCTCGATCAATTCAGTAGTTCTGGTACTGTAATCGGCCAAACATTTTCTCAACGGCACCAACTTTCCCCTAAAAATATGAGTAAACAGATAAATCTTTATTCACAAAGAAAATTACAATCAAATAATAGAAATAAATTACTACTAGTATATAAATTGAGACAATTGAGCTAACTGCAGATTGTCGCAAGCAATCTACAGGTAGCTCAACTGATCCATATCAATACCAGTCGTCGCGTCCCCGCTACGCTGGCTGCATTGCCCCGCGCTGTATGGCAATGCTGATGCGCTGCGCCAGATACTCACCAGCTCTCGGGTCACGCGTCGCTTCAACCAGACGCTCAGAATTTTTTTAAAAACGCGAAGAGCCTCGGTACCCCACGGATCTAGGGTCTCGACTCCAAGGGGAGCAAATATTATATAGTTTCAGCTAAATATAATTTAGTTTCAGCTTTCAAAGCTGAAACTCAATTATGATTTATGATACCTTGTCAGTTTTAAGTGGATTTTCCAATAGGTATTAGACATTGTGGGTCTACCTACAGAAAGTAAACAAAGATTAACGGAAAGGCCTAGAATCCACCAAAGCGTTGATGTGCGGAGATGTCCGAAGCGGAGATGAGAAGAGATGTTTTTCAGATATGATATCTCCACCGAAGCTAAGCGGAGATGTGTGCTGGCTAGAGCGGCAGTGCTGCATGCGGCGAGCGTTAGATATTTGTTACGATATTATTTATTTGATACACGACCTCCGTGGCGCAGCGGGCGAAGGTCCGCCTTCGACGCAGGAGGTTGCGTGTTCGATTCCCGCCTCGGAACAAATTTGTGCACGATCTGCAGTAGTTTGTTCCGTTGGTCTGAGTGTTTTCTATGTATAACAAAATATATCTATCTATGTAGTGCATAACACAAGCTCTGCTTAGCTTGGGGCTAGATAATGCTGTGTGAATTATCCAGCATTATTTATTTATTTATTTTATTTATCTCCCTCGCTGGTATCCAATGAAGTGGAGCGGAGACGAGATGTGTGAATAATGACATTTTACCGCCAACTTTACCCTTCGAAATTAACCCGCGGGATGAGTGACATATTGAATATTTTGAATAAGGCAACTGATCCCGTTGACACATTTTATGATTTGTATAGACACGTGTTTCGACAAGATTTACGAAAACAACAACGTAACCAAAAACGCACAAATGCATTGCGTATGGTTTGTTAGCAGTTCGTCCAAAACGGCATTCGACCAATTACACATCACTTCTCCGCTCGTCTCGTCTCCGCTTTGGTAGAGTCTGGCCCTTGTAGATGTCTGCATCATCTAAAATTCATGTGAAGGTCGCGTTTTCTACCGACTAAAAATAAAAAAGTCAATAACCTACATGACATCAATCAATTGCCATTTGCAATATGGTACTTTATCCAACATTTTTCTCAAAAAAACACGTGTTTGTGACAGGTGAATTCTTTGACATTATTTAGCATACATTTTTAGCTTGTATTTTATGGTCTTTAAGTTACGGGTCCACTGCTTCGAAAACGGAGTGTACGCAGCGTAGGAGGCGTCGTCGGTATTTAGATAATCCGAGGCACCCCTCTATTGCTTTCGGATTTTGCATCGGCAATAATTTATGGTTAAAATAACTAACCTAAGTGTATTTCTACCAAAATTACATGAGATGTTACTTCGGAATAGATTTAAGTAATACCACGTAATCCGTTTTCCATCGTAATACATCGTCCCACTGTTTAAAGCACTATTTTTTAGGCTTTTCGCATTCGGGCGAAGGTCTGCCTGCGACACAGGAGGTTGCGGGTTCCATTCCCGCCTCGGAACAAATTTGTGTACGATCTGCAGAAATTTGTTCCGTTGGTCTGGGTGTTTTCTATGTACCTATAATAAAAAAATATATGTATCTATGTAGTGTATTGTATTAAGTATATCAGTTATCTAGTACCCATAACACAAGCTCTGCTTAGCTTGGGGCTAGATAATGCTGTGTGAATTTTCCAATATTATTTATTTATTTATTTCCAAAGACTTCAAGTTGGCCGATGACGTCATCCGCAACAATATTCTCGTAGCGATGAGTATATTGTTGCGGATGACGTCATCGGCAGAACTACTGGTCTCTGGCGTCGGTATCCGCAGATTATACCGATCCAGTGGACGCTGTACCATAGAAATCAATACAGAGCAACAAATCCTTACACTCCGTACGGCCCGATACCGATCCAGTGGACGCGTCACTTTACTCCAGTGTGTACTTCATAAAATGAGTAAATGTCATCAAATTCCTGTACATATCGGGGCTACCTTACCTTTTCCATATTATACGACCTTGTCTCCACTTTTATGTAAAAAGGTGTACTTTTACCGGCAGCGCTACTTTTAGGGAACCCGGCAAAGGGTATTCAGGTTCAAATCCATTTACGTATATCCAAGCTTATTGAGTATTAGTTTCAAGATTGGTAGTTATTATATTTACGTTATGTCATGTTATTTATTCCTAAACAAATAGGTACATTTGTGTCGGACGGAACACCACAAAAATCAATTGAAAAATAAATTTTAATTATTTCAAACTTTTTTAGAGAATGTTTATGTAAACCTATCAAATAAAAATTGGTTTCGTTTGAATAAATCGGTCAAGTGTGAGACTCGCACACGAAGGGTTCCGTAGCGTCGTACAAAACTTTTTTGCAAACGAAAACATAAAAAACATAATTTGAAAGGTAATTTTGTTACCTTTCAAGTGATATCAAGAAGATTTAAAATTAATTAAATTGGCTACCTAAATTTTGGGAATTATTGCAATAGGTCGAAGTCGCATCTATCGGCTTCTATCGGCGCCGGAGCTGGATGAGCTGGATTTCTCCCTCGTATCCGCTGTTTTAGCTCGTCCCACATATGCCAGATTGGGTTCAAGTCAGGAATAAGGCCTGGCCAGTCTAGTGTGGGAATGCCGACATGGAAGACGTCTGTCGGTACTGTCTAGTCACTGCTGTGGTGTGGCAGCGGACATTATCGTCCATTAAATCAAAATTTATCGTCGCCAATAAATCCTGCGTAAGGGAAACATAACTTAACTCATAGTTCACTGCAAAGAAATTGTAAAAATTAGTCTTGAACAACCCTTGAAGCGATTCCAGTTTAAAGCTCGCAAGTGTATATACACATTGGTGTTTGATTACCACAAAGGGGATATCTCCATCTTATGACGCTTACTGCTTGTAGCCGTTAGAGTTTTTACTATCATTTACTACACCGCCATTGTTTTAGATCATAAAATTTTATAAAATCGCTTGATCTAGGCATCCAATAACTGTGTAGCCCGTTACAGCTGGAACGCGTTTCAAATTAAATATTCTGGTTTATGTACGGATAAAATACTTTAGTTTTTAGGTTTTGTAACTCTCAGTTATAAACTGAAAATTTTAAGTATGAACTTTTATAGAGTTTTGTGTAGAGATAAATAAATAATGCTGGACAATAGGGTTAGTGTCGGGGGTAAAAAAAATATTATTCTGTTTAGTCCGTCAGTTAGATTATCAGAAGATATTGGATATATTTTTTCTTTTGACATAAAGAAGTTACAAACATCCATCAATCCAAATCTTCATATAAAACATTCGTGTGATACAAACAGACTTTCGCATCTATTATATTCAGTGTAGCCATTTAAAATTCAATAAAAATAGCTAGGAAATACCTAAACTCCAACCACCCAAGCAGTATTCACCTTTTACCTTTATAAAGTAGCTGACCACCTGCTATAGGTTCAGAACCATTAAATTAGTACCTACTATCGGTAAAATAGTACAAATTGCAAACGGACAGACAGAAATATTTCAAACAGAAGAATTCACTGTAAATGCTTCAGTTTGAAATAAACATTTAACTTAAACCTGCCGAGCGATTTCTTTGATAAAGCGGAAAATTATTTAGGTATAGGGTGATTTTGACCGTGGCTACTTTTGCGCACTGGCGGTCTTTTTTTTAATTTAGAAGTTTTATTCTTCTGTTCCATTTGATCTCTGGCGGCTTACACTAGCATTATGAAGCAATACCAAGAGGATATTTTTTCATTTAGGATGCGTCACACAATGTGACGCATCCGAAATGAAAGATGAAAGAAAAAATAAAGATGTCATCTTTTGACGTCACAATAATTAGAGGCCATATTTTTTATTGTTAGTCTATTTTTAACTAGTTAATATAATTAGTTATTGATTTCTTTTTTTAAATTTCATAATTTTGGACTTAGTAACGTTTTGCAGCTTCTTCGCTTCTACTAAGTAAGCTTCTGCGATGCTACCTTCAAGCGTACCGCTGCAAAAATATTACGGCATCAACATGGGCAATATGTGCGTCAAGATCACTCTACCTCACCTTTTCCTGGTCAGTTCCACCCACAGCCATCAACGTGTTAAAATACGTCGTTTCGCTAAATGGTATAAGATTTCTTTGACTAACTATGAAATTGTAAAATACCGTCGCCAAATGATATCATAATTTATTCTCAACTAGGCACCGCAGAGCACGTAATTATGGATTACAAAAACTTGGCACAATTGACACTGATCCGACTATTCCCGCGTTGCAAGAAGTATTATCGAGTGCGACATCCACATTGTCTTTGAGTGCATACCGACGGTGAAGTACAGTCAGCTACGTAAAGAACCGATGCGTTTATACGATATTGAAAGAAAGAGAAACAGGAAACATTAATAACGAATAACAGATTGAAGAGGTTTTTTTAGAAGAGATTTTCGCGAATATAATCACTTAGCGCAAAAAATCTCTGAAACTAGATTTGAAAAATTTGTGATTCTCAACAATGTAGGTAGGTACCTACCTAAGCTTTTCCTCTTTTTCTGAAAGAGATTTTTAAAATCTTCTTCCTTCTCGAATATCAATATTAGGTACTCAGTTAATTTATTTATTTTAATAAGTTTACATAGCAGTTTACAACCACTTTTACATCAAATAATATTGAATTTACTCAGGTTTTTATCCAGATTGTAGCATAAATTTTTCGACCACTCTCCTCTACGATGTGAGGTCGTATTACGAGCCATTTTGTGAAAAGGATAGCATATGATTTCGCGTTCATAAGAGCGGGATGGAGTATACGTTTTTGGAACGGCGTAAGCCCAAAAAATATGTTTTCCTTAGTTACAAGAAAACTACACAACTTACGAAGAAACTATATTAAGGAAACAAAGAATTTGTAATAACCTACGACTCAAACAAAAATCTTTTCTATAGACCACAGGGTTCCTGAGATCTCGACCAAATTAGGTGCAAAACAGTGAACTTTCATGATTTTTTTTTTCGTTTTATTTCGCAATCGTAGTTTCCAATTAAGGAACCGAAGAAAAAATGTTGATTTGATGTAATTCTAGTTTTTTACCACGGGAATCCCGTGAGTACTGAGATCTAGGCCTAGTTTGACAAGAAAACCCGCCAGGTTCGCCAGTTAAGGCTAAATTCGTACGTCTTGCTACGCTGCTACGCGACATTGGCGTAGCGTACAAAAGACTTCAACGCGCACGTATGTCGTGTGTCGTTGGCATCGTGATAAACTTCTAATTAGGTACCTAATTAAAGTTTACCTTAAACTCTGAATTTAAAGGCGTAGTTGTTTTCTTCAGTGATGGGTTATGATTCTTTATTTGCTTACATAACCAAAAGGAGTTGAGAAAAAAATCCGCTACCACACAGATTGAAAGGTGAAAATTATCCTACTATAACACAAGCTCTGCTTAGCTTGGGGCTAGATAATGTTGTGTGAATGATCCAACATTATTTCTTCATTTATTATTTATTTATAATGTACTTAATCATGTTTACTCATCCAAACCGGTGTGAGGGTGTGAGTTTTTATATTTCAAACAAGAAAATCTTCCACGTTAGTAAAGGTAATTAATACAATACACTACATAGATATATATTTTTTTAATATACATAGAAAACATCCAGATCAAATGATTTTTATGTTACGATTTTTATGGTTTAATGTAGATTACCTACCAGACCTATTAGTGAGTATTTCTCATAGGTACCAGTTTCGCGTAATTATTCATTTTGAAGAACCGTAACTATATTATGCCAATGCATTGTAGATAAAGAGGTTAACCTAGTCCATCATATATTTCAAACTCATCTATACTAGATCTAGTTTACAAGTTCATTACCTTATCTACATCGCCGACTGTACCAACGCACATTGAGTTTTTACTTTATCCGTGGCATGTGTCATTGAGGCGCTAAATGGCTGGAAACCGCAGCTTTCTGCCATTGACTTTTATTTATCTTTCAATATCTCAAGCTGGTAAGTTAATTAATGGTGTAGAGAATTAACGGCAGTATTGCTATGACCTAACTGAGAATAGGTGCGGGCGCTGCAAAGGCTGTCTGAGACGGAGAAGAATGTAGGTTCGAATCTCGCCGTGGGACAGTGTTTGCATTTTTTAACTATAGCCATTTCTCACTGCTGGGGAAAGGCCTATGTTTTCTCATTCTACCTTAACTTCTGCAAAAATAATGATTTTAGTTGATGGAGTATGCATTTAAAAATATCTTAAAAATCAAATAATGTCTTAAAATTTTCGACTTTGACGGAACTTTAATACGGGTCCTCTCTTTATTCCTTTGATTTATTACAAACTAGCAGCGCCTCGCGGTTTCACCCGCGTAGTTTCCGTTCCCGTGGGAATTCCGGGATAAAATATAGCCTATGTTTTATTCCAGACTATAATCTATCTCTTTGCTAAATTTCATCCAGATCTGTTCAGTAGTTTTTGCGTGAAAGAGTAACAAACATCCATCCATCCAGACTTACAAACTTTCGCGTTTAATATAATGCTGGATAGTTCACGCAGCACCATCTAGCCCCAAAGTAAGCTACTCAGCACCATCTAGCCCCAAAGTAAGTTTATAATATTAGTAAGATTACCATAAATGTGAGGTTTTACGCTTTAGATCAAAAATAAAGCTTAAAAAATATCTTGTTCGATACGAGAGCTAAAACTGACGTATTATAATCATCCATCATTATGATTAGCCCGTAATAGTCCACTGCTGGACATAGGCCTCCTCTAATGAGCGCTATAGCGCCCTGTCTTCAGCTTGCCGCATCCAGCATCTGCATGCAGTCTTTCTCAGGAAAACAAATATATTGATATTGATCGAATAAGAAAGCTAAACATAGTACACTATTTCTTCACCTGTTGGTAGTACAAGGTGACCCAAGATCTCATAAATTTTGATTAGACACACAAATAAAGACTCACGCAAAATCTATCAAACCTATCGGAAATCGGTCTCGTAATTGCCTATAATTATAAAGTCTTGATCAAACATAAACCTTTCTTGCGATGGGAACAGTTTTTGTGTTAATTACGTTAGGTGACGACTATGGGTATCGGAACCCCATTGTGGCGTATTTTCCCAGGTTCTTGACATAAAATAGAGGATCGTTTAATACTTGGAATAGCGATTCCCTTGATTTTTTTTTTACCTCTGTGGCGCAGCGGGCGAAGGTCCGCCTGCGACGCAGGAAGTTGCGGGTTGGATTCCCGCCCTGGGACATAAATTTGTACGATCTGCAGATATTTGTTCCGGGTGTTTTCTGTGTATGAAAAAAAATATCTATCTTCTAAATGTATATCAGTCATCTAGTGCCCATAACACAAGCTCTGTTTAGCTTGGGGCTAGATGATGCTGTATGAATTGTTCAACATTATTTATTAAAATGTATTTATTTACTAATAAACATTAAATAAATCATTAGGGTCCGTATTTCCGTCAAATGATGATAATGATGTTATAACCGACGCCAGTCTAGCTCTGTGCCCAGGAATAACTATAGTGCAGAAGTGTGTGCTCCAACACAGGTGAACTTTCTATCTTAATTTGTCAAATAAACTGAGAAACCTAGTGCTACTTTTTATTTGGTTCACTGACGCGACTAACAATAAAAAGTGTAAGCATTAGTCATCAATTCATCATGATCGTAGAAAATCTTGATAATATCAAGAAAACTAGGATTGTCACCTTACAACCTGTAATTAACCAGTCGATTAAACAAATACGAAATTATCATACTTGCAATAGATAAACAACACCTACGGCGTTTAATCGGTTTATCGGCGCAAGCGCAACTTTAATTTATGTAGTAACTGTCCTACGTGTCGGTGTCACCTTTGATCTAATTAGGACGATAAATATGACGGTCACGTCTTTAGTGTTCGTGCTAAAATGGTGCTAGGTTTAGACGAGCGAGTGGGACTCCGCTGGCCGTCATGTAACTGGACTGGAAGCAGTGTGGGACAGTAGCTGATGATGATAATATTCATTTCTTGTATAAAGAAATAAAGGCAATAATAAATAATAATAATAAATAATAAAGGCTTGTGCCATTTTTAATATACAGTGGTGGTCACAGAATTAAAGACACTGGAAACATATTGAAATAACTAAGCTATTCCTCTGTATATATTTTATCAGACTGCCATTGTAACTTGCTGCACAAGAATTTTTTTATGTGTGTTTATTGTGTAATGTTAAAACGAAACATTTACAACAAAACTTAACCTTTAATTCGGTAAAACTTAAATGTAAGCAGTGCAAATAAAAAATAAGATTAGTAAGATCTGGCCATATAATTACAGACACTTCATTTCGTAACAAGAAATAAAAAAAATGAATTATCATTGAAATTATCATAGTGCCTACGATTTCTAACACATTTTTATAAATCATTCCGATGCGTATCAATACTTGGTCGCATGTCCTTTTTCAGCAATAACAGCACGACATCTGTTAGCCATGGAAACGATCAATTTTGTACAAGCTTATACCGGAATTTGTTCCCACGCTTCTGTAAAAGCTGTGTAAAGTTGATCGACGTTTGATGTACGCTTTGCCGCCACTGTCTTCTTCACCTGGTACCACAAGTTTTCGATTGGATTTAAATCCGGACTGTACGGGGGCCAATCCAAAACCGTCACAAACTGGCTCCTTAAGAAATCTTTTACTACTTTTGCGGTGTGTTTCGGATCATTATCCTGTTGAAAAGTCCAAATGACCGGTAAATTTTGCTCAGCATAGGGCAGCATGGTTTCTTCTAAAATATTTTTGTACTGGTGTTTATCCATATTGCCTTCTATCTTCCTGACAGGTCCGACACCAAGTCCTGAAAAACAGCCCCACACTTTGATATTTCCCCCTCCATGTTTCACTACTTTCTTGGTGTACTTCGGATCCATTTCTTTGTTCGGGGGGCGTCTAACATATTGTTTTCCGTCAGAAATAATCATATTAATTTTTGTTTCATCTGAAAAAAGCACATTTTTCCACTCTCTTTCAGTCCAGTGTTCATATTTTTTAGCAAACGCTAACCTTGCCTTAACATTTTGCTTTTTCAAAAGTGGCACCTTCCGAGACACTCTTCCGTACAAGTTTGCCTCACATAGTCTCCGTCTAATTGTCCTTGCAGACACACCCGTCGACCCTCCTGCCCCGTATATTTCCGAGCGTATCAGTTCTGATCCTTTGAACGGTTCCTTTTTTGCCAACAACACCATCTTAGAGTCTTCTCGCCGAGTGGTTTTTCTAGGTCTCGGTTTTCTGGGTACGTTTTCGGTCGTATTGAACTTCTTGAAATGCTTTATAGCATTCATAACCATGTCCTTAGAACAGCTCAAATGGTTTGCGATTTTTCTGTATGACCAACCTTTGCTATGAAAGTTTAAGATTATCTTTCTAGTGGACGAATCGCAACTCTTGTTTTTTCCCATATTGATTGTTGTAAAACGTATTAATTTGAATACAAAAAGTAAAATGTTTTAATTAATGTCGACGTTTCATGCAAATACGCGGCAAAACAATGAAAAATCGAATGTAGTTATTTTTCTTTTTTTTTAATTCAGAACACTGCGTTCACTGTCTTTAATTAGTTGGCCAGCTACAGGTACGTTAAAAAAGTTTGTATTATATTTGGATAGTGAGCAGTGTCTTAACTAATAAGCAACACTACTTTTTTTGTCCCCCATTTTAAGAATACAACGTCATGTATGATTTAGTAACAATTACATTATATTTAATATCTACTTTGGCTAATGGTAGTGCCAAAATCAAGTTTATTGTGATCAATTGGGGGGTGTCTCTAATTATGTGTCCACCACTGTATAATCTAGTTTATTTCTTGTTATTTTTTTCTGGTTTATTGTTTCTCTGGTATTAGTTCCTATGTCAATAGGTACTACTCGTGAACATTTTTCCATTAAAACACACAATCAGCTTACTTTGGGGTTAGATGGTGCTCTAATAATGTGCAGTATATTTTCAAACAAAATGAAAATATGAAGGAAAGACACCATTCCGTTTTATTTTTGTTAAGTTTCGTATCCTCATCAGCCTTTAATGGTCCACTGCTGGACGCAGGCCTCCCCCTAATAAGAGTCTTATTGGATTTTATCTCATGGGGGCTAGTACCCATAATCCCCACGCTGGGCATGCGGCATGCAATTATTGTTTCGTATATTTATTCTGTATTGTGCTTCTACCCACTTACCTTACAAAGTAAAACATAAACCATATTGAAAGCAAAAACCTACCCCGAGCTTGATGCGCGATTTTATACATATAGCCAGGAACAAACACTCGCCCGTTTAAACACAGCATAACCAAACATCTGCCTGAAATTAACCGTTTATAAAATCTTTAAATACGTTCAAGGGTTAATAATTACAAAACGATAACGATGGATAGCGATAGTCATTACGTTACGCAATGTGGATCGCGATTAGCGCTAAATTAAAAGACGGCTTCTTGGAAATGATCGTTTAGTTGATTTGATCGAGTTTTGAAAAGTACAGTGACCTTTTCAGAAACTTAAATTAATTTAACGATCGTAAAGACCCCAGTTTACAACTAAGTAGTCAAAATAATCGTGTTAATACACCTCTTCAAATTCTAAAAATTTAAATTATTATCAAAAAATCAAAACAATAACTCTTTATTTCCATAAATACAATAAATGTACACTTACCTTACCTCAACAGCCTGTATTGGTCTACTGCTGGACGCAGGCCTCCCCCTTGTTGGCTTTTATCTCATGGGGGTAATGCTCATAATCCCCACGCTGGGCATGCGGGTTATGGATCACAGATCGGTGGTAGAATTGTTCTGCAGGGTGCGCTGCTGCCCGCCCCCGGTGGATATCTCTTAGTCGCCTCTTACGACACCCGCGTGAAGAACGGGGAGGGTGCAAATTCTAAGCTGGCACCACTCAGCTATGTGCTAATGTACACTTAGAAAAGGTCAAATTATTTATGGTTAAAATAAGCCCCCGAATACTCAAACGCAACTCAGATTCAAGAACGTCCCAAGTGTCCAAATTTTGACAGATTTTAATTGAAAACTGTCAAAAAATCGTGACTTGAGACATACTCAAATGTAAGTTGCCTTTGAGTATTCGGACGTAAAGTGATATTTTTGATTTCTGTCGCTTCGGTATGTAGACTAAAGTAAAGAACGATGAAGATACCTTTAGCCTTGTTATTTTCTAGTTTGAGCAAAACCCTTCCCAAGCTTTTTAATCCTCTAGATAATCTGATTTATTGTAAGCCTTTTTGTGGTTTTCACAATTTGTTTAAAACTTGCTGATAATTTTTGCAACTCACTAGGATTGGTTAGACTTCTTGGGGCTAACGGGTATTTCTAATATTGGCTAAGCACGAGTCGGACTGATGTATTTAGTGCCTTCATTATTTTAACATATTAATTAAGACATTTGTGGTTGTTGCAGGTTTGAACGTCGTCCCTCAGCCATTTTTGTAGTCGACAGCACTGTGTATATTTTTTTTTATATGATTACCGGAGCATGTTATCACTGCAAACCGAATATATATATTTTTTTATATTCAAAACAGACTAAAAAGAATGGCTCATCGAGAAGGCGATGAGTCATACTTTTTACTCTGTTTGGCGTAAGGTTGAGGATTTTCTTGACAAAAAATTGTGATGCAACATATTTTTTTTTATTTAAACTTATACGTAATTAATTTACCAATTGTATTTATTATTATTTTACTGTGTAATGAATTTTATTTATTTTCTATTAGGTATATTGACACTGACAATTGAACATAAAATTATGATTAATATATATGTCCATATTATGTAAAAATATTATTTAATTTTTAGTAAGTACCTACCAAGTTTAAACATATTAGACTTGTAAATGATTTTACCAATAAATGAGTATCTGACTATCTGTTGTATTCATAGGTACCTATGAGTACAACAGATAGTCAGGTACATGGCCCAGGCAGATGCTATGCAAAACTCCGGGTGGCGGTCACAAACTGTGTTGAACAAGAATTACGACGAAATAAACTTTTAAATACCTAGGTGGTGCATAAAAATGCTCGTTTAGTACTATCGGTAGGTATTTTACCATAAAACTAGAACGAACGAAGATCTCGCAGTTGATATAACTTACAGCGAAGTTACATTTTTTTTTCACTGCCATCTGGTGGTAAGATCGGCGCTTTTACGTAACTTTATTTCAGGCTAAAATCGAAGAAATGAAAGAAAAGGAGTTCCTATAGTTGGACTATTTGCTGAAATTGAAACTAGAAAATACTATTATTCTTATCTGATTTATCTGGCAGTTTTATGAGGTATAATCAGATAAAAACAATGATCAAGTTAATTTAATTGTACCAGAAACAAAAAATAACCTTAATCAAAATGCATTATCCAGAAATCAATATCTTTTTATTTCTATAGAATTACAAAATACGCACCCAGATATGTAGATTTTTAAACAACAAATTGGCATCAATTATGAAATAAGGTGTTAATTAATTTCTATAGAATAAAATTTATATTAAAGATTATTTATTAAATCACAAAAAGCGTAGTAAAATTAACTTAGTAGGTTCCTACCTATACTTATTTTTATCAATAATAGTACAACATCCAATAATCTATAAACTAATCAACATATTTAACATAAGTCAAAGATCCCAATCCAGTCAAAAAAAAAGGCACAAGCACCAACATTTTTCCCGCAAAGGCGTCAACACATGCTATGAATACAAAAACAGATAAATAAATAATTAACACGTGATAATACACATTACCAACACCCGAAAGGCAAAAGATTAAATAATCGATTGAAGGCACACGTCTCGATTCTGCGATATCGATTCAATTACAGGGGTCAAATTGCTTGAGGCTACTGAGCGGTCACGACTATCGCGCGATAATCGATCTTTTGATCACATTTAAAATCGATTTATCAAGTTTATCAGGTTGGAATTTTCTTACTTTTTTTCGTCTAGGAAAATTTTTTACGTCATCCTGAGACTAAGGGATCTTGCACCAAAACAATAAAAATGCTCAAGTCATCTCGGTCCGAACTATAATTAAAATAATATCTAGGAAAATATATTGATGTTAAGGTACCTATCTACTTTATATTGATCTCAAACGGAAGTAATTATGATAAATTATTATCTTTTCTAATATAGGCTATAAATAAAAAATAAATAATGTTGGACAATCCACACAGCATCATCTGCTAAGCAGAGATTGTGTTATGGGTACTACTCGTAGATAAAGATAACTGATATACTTAATACAGTGCACGACATAGATAGATATATTTTTATTATACATAGAAAACATCCAGAACATCCATTTACAATCCTAGTGTAGGATTTACGTTATATAATTTTTATATTATTGATTTTGACAGTCCCGTATTGTAACATTTTTTTCACTGTATAACACCCAATTAAATCTAAAACCAACCTAAAGTTAAGTAAGTTTGATTGCTCAGTAGTGTGGCTAAAATAGAGAGTTAAAATAATGTTTTAAATTAAATAAAAAACAGCCACGCAAAGTAACCTAAACATGAGTTACAAAGTATTATGCAAACACACTGTCATCAAAACTTCAACCACACAACACAATCGTACAAAAATACAGCCAATTAACTCTCAAATCTTACCTCTAATAAATAAAGTGTATTCTTCCTTGACAGGCTTCAGACCAAGTACCTAGGTACCTTGGTGTCCCACCTGCTCTTGCAGATGGTAAAACTTGAAGTATAAATGTTTGCCATTTGAACTGCGAGTAATGCTAAATTTGTAAACGCGATTTTACAAGTAATTATAAAGTGGATACTTAAGAAATCGTAGTTCGTTCACCTGCTTATAATTGTGGTTAAAATATGGGTCAAATAATGCTTAAAAAATCGGTTAAATTTTACAGATTTATAAAAGACTGGAAGGCGACTTTCTGACCATTGTTTTATTTTAAAAAATATATAAATTTTAATTATTTAGTTTAACTTGGAAACAAAAGGATTATATCTTAAAATGTTTTAAATAAATAAAAAGTGAATAATTATTGTATTATGATACCATGACTCACTTGCACAAAAAAAGTTGAAGTTTTCGACAATTATTAGGAAACAGCTGTTTTCGAAAATTGAACAAAACATGACAGGTGAATTTTAAACACACGATAATTAGGTATGTAATTTCACATTATCTTCGTTGACAGTTTGAATTCATGATATTTGTTTGTTTTTATAAAAATACAGGGTCTAAAATTATACCTTTGTTTATACCTCTGTAGGTATAGTTATTCAATAGTTGTTACGAAGTAATTAAATTGAAATAAGTTTAAGTTTTGAACTCCTGGTAATACATAAAACCCTAAAAACGAAATGTTTGATGAATCTAGTGATTTTTTATTATTGAGTAAAAGAAATATTGAGATCTCAATATGTAAGTTTGCAACGAACCACCTTTATAAATCTATCTATACCATAATATTATAAAGAGGAAAGATATATTTTTTGTTTGTTTGTATTGAATAGGCTCCAAACAGGACCGATTTGAAAAATTCTTTTACCATTAGAAACCCACATTATTCCTGATGAACATAGGCTACTTCTTACCGAGGAAAAATGCGTCATTCCTACGGAAAAACGGGTAATAGGACAACGGGCAGTAAGAATGCTAGCTGCATTCAGTCAGTCAGATAAAACTACATATAATAATCGTAAGCTGCATTTCGTTAAAGATATTAAATACATAGTTAGATTCTTCCCTACTGACAGACTACCTTAAGGTGGGTGTAGTACTGGCCAGCGTTACCGGCCGTATTATAACGTGTTACACAGCGATTGTTCGCGCAGTCAGTCACACGGCGTAACGTATCATGCTCGCTGCGAATGGTACATCACGTTGTAACACGGGTCGATACCCGGCTTTAGAGTTATTGAATAAATTGTTAACCTTTTTATTTCAATGATTTGTATTTTTCCGACAAACTTCATTAAGTACACTTGAACAAAACATTATTAGAACGATTGAATCGACCGCGTACTACTGAGTCTTGAGTATGGGGTTCTGCATAGTTTACGAAAAGTTGTTGTTGCCGTTTTCGTTTCCTTCCCGTACATTTAGCACCTGACAGGCAGCGTGACAAGTTGGATCGCTGTTATACAGCGTGACAGTATGAAAATGATCCATAATTTGATTGATTTGAAAAAACTAAAAAACGACTTCAAATTGATTTTTTAAGTTTTTTGAGACGAATAGGTACGGGAATATTGTTTATTAGTGCATCTCTGATCTCAATGGTGATTCTACAATAAGTAGGTACCTTCAATATAAATATCTACCCTTTATTGCACACCAAGATAAAGTAAAAAGATTCATACGAATTCTTTGACTTCGCTGTTGCAACTTTTAATCACAACTCTGCCAATTCGAATTTAGTTTACGAATGATTTTGAGTGATTCGTTGCATTCAAGCTGTTCAACTTGAAATCTATTTTTAAATATATAATAAATAATCCTGGACAATCCATCAGCATCGTCTAGCACCAAGCTAAGAAAATCTTAGACTTGCTTTTTTTGGACGAAATATTGACAACTTTGACAGGTCAGCGGTCGTAAACGAAAACTTTTTTCGTTTTCTCCTCTTGCAAATCTATACTAGCCATACTGGTCACCTTTTCAAGGTGTTTACGCATGCAGCTATCGAGTTGGTAAATTACTAAATGATAGGTTAATGTAATAGTGGGCTATAGAAGCATAATTGGTCTTTATTGATGATCGGTACTTTGTAACCATCGCTGTGGCAGGTTTGATACTCAATTCCGGTGGCTTGCTTACATACAATATTAATTTTTAATTTAGCGGAAAACGCTACCCTAAGCTACCTAGTACCCTACGATATAGACGAAGTGATTCATTGCAACCATAGATCTAAGCAAATTCTGTAGATGTGGTACACTCTCTCAGCGCTAATCCGCGCAGTAAAAACTTTAATAGATTTTTTAAATACCTCCCTAGGTAGGTATGTAGAGTTTTCTGTCTATATTTGAGAATAAATAAATAAATAAATAAATAATGGTGGAGAGCTTGTGTTATGGGTACTAGATAACTGATATACTTAATACAATACACTACATAGATAGATATTTTTTTATTATACATAGAAAACACCCAGACCAACGGAACAAGTTTCTGCAGATCGTACACAAATTTGTTCCGAGGCGGGAATCGAACCCGCAACCTCCTGCGTCGCAGGCGGACCTTCGCCCGCTGCGCCACGGAGTTCGTATAGAATTAATATTAAAATTGGCGCCGGCGGCGCCGGTCCGACTACGACTGAGGTAGGTGGACCTAATTTGAGCTTTTTACTTCGAGATTCTAGTAACCATATCTCCCGAATTATACTTTGATCGATGATTGCAACTATGGACTTTAACTACTGTTGAAAGCTCTTGGGGAGCTAAGGAGCTAATCAGGGATGTTTGCAGAATACGAGACGGATGGTTTTGCTGCCATTCTCCGTAAAAAGACCGCATCCCTGATGCGCAGAGTGCGTGACAGCCCCAACACCATCCTGCAAACTATTGCTGGTAGAGTCACCTCTCCCACGTGGCATGGTTTCGTGCGGAGAGTGATTAACTAAAATGTTTATAAATATGTACCTAGTATTAAGTCAAATAACTAACCCTAATTATAAGTGCTTGTGTATATTACTAACAAATTATGGATCTCTTCGTTTTCCGAAATAAAATATTTTTATTTTTTATTTATTTATTTAAGGCCAGGCCTCTGCTACTTCAGTTTGCAATTTTAATGAACTATGTCGACCACCTTTAGTTCTGTACTGCATACCTCAACCCCAAATGTCCGAACTGCGATCCCCAACCCGCCTAGACATTATGGGCACTATCCCCCCATGAGATAAAAGCCCATGTAAATAAAGCGCTTATCAGACGAAGGCCTGCGTCCAGCAGTGGGCTAATATTGACAGTTGGGGTTGAGGTATGCAGTACAGAACTAAAGGTGGTCGACATAGCTCATTAAATCAAAATCAAAATCAAAATTTTGATTTTGATTAGTGGTAGAATTGTTCTACAGGGGGCGCTTTTGCCCGCCCCCGGTGGATATCCCTTAGTCCCCTCTTACGACACCCCCGGGAAGAGTTGGGGTGGTGCAAATTCTAAGCCGGCACCACATACAGCATTCTTTGCCGCATACCGGATAGTTTCGTTGCGAACTTTGTTTCCAAAGATTCATAGTACCTATAGACTTAGTTGTGGACTTATTTCAACAATTTTATCTAAAATACCGGTCTAGGCTCAACGTTGATTAGAATATTCAACGATTTTTGAGAGTAAGTCACTCATCGAGTTGAACAATTAGCTGTGCTTTAAAATACTTTAAACTACTACGAGGTATTCATTCATTACGGATGTAAGCGGGTTTACTATGAACCTTATTTGTGTTGGAAGAACCCCAACATTTCACATCTTCAGGGTGACTGCGGTTCTAGACGCGCTCGTCCGCCTCTCTCCGAGCACTGGATCACGGTGTGGTAAGGCACGGCATTACGGCTCAAACGTTAGCAGTTGAAACGTTAGGGTGCGCGTTCACAGGCCGGCATCGGACAATCCGCACTAGCAATCCGCAATCCATTGCTGGGGATTGACATAAAAAATCCGTACCGCACGGAGAGGTCTGTCGGCAATGCCGCCGAGGGTTCTTGAAGGCAACTTTTCCATTTAATGCGAATGACGTCAGTCCGATTGCTGATCAGTGGACGCACTTGTCAGCAGATTGTCCGAAGCCGGCTTGTGAACGCGCACCCTAACGTTTCAACTGCCAACGTTTGAGCCGTAATGCCAATAGATTCCACACCGTAATCGAGGCCCTGGTATTGGTATCTAATGAATTCGTCACACTACAGCAGTTTTTATAATAAAATACTAAGAGCTTAGTACCATAGTTAGTTAATTATTTATATCTAGTTGTAGTCAAATAGATATAAATAACTTTTATTCCAAATAGACTTACATACCCAGATCTACGTCTCGTGTAATTTCAACACCCATAAACCAAATTGTCAGCCATTCTAGGCTTATAGACGATCAGAATATTCTAGCCTAGGGCTCAAACAGGACCTAACAAGACATGAAACATTACCATCTGGTGGTATTGTCTCTGTTTGTTATTCACTGGTTTTGCCTAGGGCTTGTCTAGGCTTTGTCAGGTACCTACCTATTTACACGTTGGTTTAAGAAATAATTTGATATATTAAACCGACTTCGAATTCATAAATTACACTATAAGATACCAGAACAAAACTTTAAAATGGCTTCGCCATGGTTGGTCAAACGACGGTCTATATACGAAAAAAAATTCTCAGTCAATATTTTAACTGCATTCAACCAATCAATTCAACTCAAAAACTTGTGAAAACCACTCAGAAACACCTCGCAAATCTCGATAATCGCATCCGCTATCCGAATCGATCACGCTTCGAGTGATTACAATCTGATAAATTAATCGGATCGATAATCGACCGTTCATAATTTTTGAACGGTCTATTAGAGACGGTTTGTAGCTCTGTGGGTGTTATACCAAATGATATATGCAGGTGGGGGAAAATGGAACTAAAGATTTCTCTATGAAATTACTCCATGATTTTGGTAAAATGGTCTACGCTAGCGCCAATGTCAATTGGGCAGATTAAGTTTGTGGGATTTCAAGTTTCTAAGTGTTGGCCAGATTATTTTATTGTCTTGTGATCATAAAATAAGGCGTCGGTTGGTCTGTGACTGTATGGGACAGACTATGAGGCGTCGGATTAATTGGATAATGCTTTTGTTGGTAATAAGGTTTCATCATTTTATTGTTGTGCAATATATAAGTATCTATCAATTTAGACTCATGTGATTACTTGACTTGGCGTCATTATTGTTATTGGGAACAAGTGACAGCTATTGGAGCTACCAATTCCAAGGATATTTGTATATTGCGTTAGTATACAGATTCCTTGACCAATTCTGAGAGGTATATTGCTGACATAGCTTTAATGTTCGAACCAGCCAGGGACAGACTAAGTGTAATTGGGACTGCCCAAGTGCCCAATGTGTGTTCCTGGTTGGTTCCAAGAATAATCCCAACTTTTCCAATTAATTTTGGGTAAAAATAAATTGCAATTTTTCCTATGCAAATTTTTGAAAGTAAAACATTTTGTCTACCAATTTCAAGATTTTTCAGATTTCCATTTTTCGTTACCTTAGCAACAGATTTACAAATGTCACGGTGTTATTCACTCAATTTCAACTGTAAATCCAAGCCACAAGGTACAGATTTCTATTAACAATAACGGCCATGGTAAAAGTTGTGATGTGTTCAAAACTTAATTGTTTAAAAATTGATTTGTTACGATTCGTCGTCGAATTTTTTGTTACAATTCGTAGTTCCGGTAATAAAAATTATTTTCCTGAATTCCTGATTCGCCTTATTCTAAAATGTGTTTGACAACATCATTATTTAAATTCATAAGGCATTAATAAATGTATTTATTTAGGTAATATATAAATTTCGAAATTTTCATCTCTCATAATCTTAGAAATATTAAAATTTGGATTTGCCAGGTGAACGAAGTATTAAAACGAAGCGAAAACAAAAGAAAGGAAAACTTATTAAGAAATAATTCGTCAAGTGTATTTATTTAACTACACCTAGACCCTCTCTGGCTAGTATTATTATGATTAGCAAAAACATACTGAGATTTTATTTTAAAAGAGCTGTAAAAATTGCCATTGAGCACTATCCAGTTATCGCAGCAATTTAGTGCGCTAGCTGAGTAATAACTATGCGCCAGTATAAATGTCACTCTCACAAAAAAGTTGGCATAGGTCGCCATTAAACAAAAACGTCACAGAATGAAAGCACTAGGAACGTAGTGTAGTAATAATAGATCTGTGACAATAATTGTCATTTTCCCTCACGTAGTTGTCATGGCTCGTTTGACCACGGCTTTATAGCGATGCGCTTGCGCACCCATGGCTTATTTTATAATAGCCTGGGTGATAGTTTAATTGACAATGGTTTTCGCGTTGGTAATGCTCAGCCATTTGAAAAACCATAGCGCATTCACATATTTGGCCAAGTGTAACGATTGTGATGACTGGACCAACATGTGGGCGGACCATAAGATTATTTTCTGGGGCTGGCAAAAAATGTCAGCATTTCACTTTGAATTTTTCCAAGAGGTTAAGAACATTATAAGATTTGCTGGTTTTGAAAAACCTAACACGCCGAGGAAGCCGACGGAAACAAATCACACACGAATCACACATCAGGTCCTTGGTGTTTTCTGCTTGGAAAGGTGTGCGGTTACGTTTCTTGTGCGTCCTAAATCACAGAATTCCACAAACGTTTACGTAATTACAGTGCCAACGATGCACTTGCGAATGGTTGGAGTCCAGGTTTCGCAGCGGATCCTTACAGATCGCATCTCTAAAGCCTGACATAAGCGTTAATAAAGCAAAACGACATACCTTTTGCCATTTCTTCTTCTCCTCTTCGTAGCATATACAGTGCCGAGCTGGCTCGAGTGCGGCGGAGGCGCTCGAAGCAGGCCATTGTCCACGCATCCCTCGAGCGCGTAGCCCTGCCCCGGCCAGCCGCCGCACAGCTGCAGTTTCGAATCTGTGGCTATCTTGACGGCTTCTGGCACCTTCTGAGGGTACCTTCCCGGTACCAGTAGCTGATGCGGTTCGCGCAAACCGCATCAATTCAATGGGGGGTTTGGAGTCCGCATTTAGATTTTGTTCAGATCAATGTTGTCCGAAATTGTCACTGGAGGTAGGTACTCTAACAGTACCGGGGTATGAACCGCATCAATAACGCATCTGTGGCTGTTTTATCTTTATTGTTTTCACGGTACTTGTAGGTACAGTTCAAACCGCATCGAAATTCGCGGTTTTGACTTCCTCATTTAAATTTTTTCGAGGGCTACTAAATCAATTTCGTCCATAATTTATGTCACGTTGATTACACTTACTTACGTTATCGTCAACACCTCATCAAATATTCGATGTTGGTTTTTGAGTCCGCATTGATTTTATCAGATTTATTTTATGTGTCACTGTAAGATTTATCGTGCTTTCGAAGACCGTTTAAGGGTTTGTCGCCGAATTTCGATTAAGGAGTCACTTTTTTATCGCATCAACAAAATGTACTGCATTTAATTTCTTCTGCCAGAGATAATTTTAATCACTCAAAAAGTTTATTTCCTTCTCTGATGACTCTTATATGTCATCGCATTGTTAGTCACTTTTCCTTTTGAACCAAACTTTTTCCTTTGTTATAAAATCTGTTGCTTTTTTAATTAATTTATTGTAAATATCTTCAAGATGTTGATTTCCTTGACCTTCTTGATTTCTTGAGACTTGGTGTGTTTTATTGAGAAGCACAAAACCCACTAAGCTATTGTTATAGGTAGCGCCTTACCGCTTGGTTGCCTATGCGGTAAAAATTTACTAGATGCGGTAGGCTCTTAATTTGCCAATAAGAACAATGGAGTCTTCAATTCAGATGCGTTTTGAATTTAAATAATAAATTAATTTAGAACGGGCACAAAATAGAGATAACCCGTAAAATCTTCTTTACAGCATAGAATTGTTTTTGTAAAGGTTTGTGTGATTTTTAAATCAATAGGTAGAGGTTTTAGTGCTTTAGAAATCGAAACAAATGAGGCAATTTATTGAATAATTGGTAGTAATAAATTTTCCGCCGGAGATCGCAATCGATTGCTTTGTTATTTATTGTTTTTGTTTCAGCGTGTATTGCACGAATATGAAGAGAAATCACTGTTTTTTTTAATCTAAAACTATAAACTTTTACAGGAAAATAATAGTTGCTTAGGGAAAATACTACTTTGTTCTATTATGGAAGAAACACTTGAGCTCTTGCTAAATCTACGGAAATGCTAATTGGAAGATGTAGTTTTCAAAAATAAACAAATGTTAATTGTTATTGTGTCTCAAACTGCCAAAATCCACCACTAGATGTCACTGCGAAAAATCGATCACTTCACCAAAAATTCCAATCACACTTTTTTACTGTTGAATAATGGTGATTTAACTTCACTAATGGTCACTTTAGCGTTTTTCAAGCACGTGTTTTTGAGGTTATTTTGTTTGCGTGTTCTCGCGTGGCGCAAGCGGCGGACGCCGGCTGACGTGTGAGCTCCATCAGCAAGAGACCCCTAACCGAGGTGGGAGGGGCAAAACTCCACCACGCCTCTAAATTTGAAACAGCCAATCGCAACCCAGCGTCGTCATCAAAGGCCGCACGGGGCCGGACTTAGTTGATTTTTACTATTTTCACTTTTTTTGTTTTTAAATTGCGCTTTCACAATGTCAGTTGTAATGTTGACGTTTCGGGGGATAGTTGGCTTGGCATTTCGAAGTGTATTGCTGGGGCATAGTTTTGTGTCTTTTTGTTTTAATTTTGTTGGAGGTATGAGTCAGTTACGGCTGTTGTTTACTCGGAAGCATAGTCTGCAAAGTTTTCATTATAATAAAATATTTAGAATTTATTTGGTAAAAGATTCACTTTGCTGGTACATTACAACATTCAAAGTTCTTTTGAAATTGGCATAGTTGTTATGGTTACTACGGTATTTTTCATTATTTCGAATGTTCTCGGATCAGACTACATCGGACAGTGTCAATATTGTACAGACATTTTATACAATACATAATTGTAATTCATTTATGTCACAAAAAACCTCTACAAAAATCATTGGGACATCACTTTATGTAGGTATAATATTTCTATTCAATATTTTTCACAAAAAAATTGAAAATGTCTCCCTGAATCCGTCCCCCGCTGTTATCGCTGACGTCACAACATGGCCGCTGTAAGGGCGACTTTTCGCATTTTCCCCTCAACTGCCGACGCGCTCGGACAAACATTACAACCAACCTATTCATGCAAGTGGACAAAAATGGAACTAAAAAGTTAGTAACTTTTAGTACCTACTTTGTGCATTTATACTCATGTGAACATGCTTGAAACCTACCATCTGCAAAACAACTGAACAGTTCAAGATGAAAATTGGCAGGATAATTAAAAACGCTTGCGAAACCGTGAACAGTGTTTCAAAAGTCTGTATATCTGTCTGTTATTTTGTAAAATTTCAAAACTAAACGCACAAAGAAACTACTAAATCTGGTGATTAACTGTACCATATGAATGGAAGGTCATTCCACGATATAAACTTACTTTCCTTTGAAAAAAAAAACTTGAATCACATCACACTAATATTATAAATGCGAAATTTTGGATGGATGAATGTTTGTAACCTCTTCACGCCAAAGCTCCTTAACGAATCGGGTTGAAATTTTGCACACAGGTAATCCTAATCCTGGAATCAAACATAGGCTAATTTTTATCCCATAAATTAGTTTCCATGGGATATAAATCTTCTTTAAACGTTTCCATAGAAACAACGCGTGCGAAGCCGAGGTCCGAAACTAGTATCGTAATAAATGCGGACGAAGTTACGGGTAACAACTAGTAACTCTATGGCTCGACACTAGCGCCACCGACTGATTCATTAATGTGGTGCCTTTCTTTGAATTTTTTTATTCTAACACTTTGTTATGTCTACGGTACTTTGTGTCTATGTTCCTCCCTAGGGGCCTGGGGCTAGGGGCGAAGGTAATGTGCCCCTTTTTAATATGACTTAAATTGTTGTTGGGGACCTACCTAACCTCATTTGTTTTTATAACGTAAGATAGTCAAATTTTTGGAATTTTGATATGAAAGCTTTATGTAGAAAAATAAGTTAAGGCGCATACCCGACCGACATTAGCGCCACCACCTATTTTATCTTAATGTTAAACGAAGGAATATTCAAAAATCGATTTCGCATCTCTGCCTACACTTTAAAAAAAAATTACAGAGGCATAAAAACAAGCATATGATAGGTTTCACAAACAGCAAAATTGATTTTTGAAAATTCGTTTTTTTAACATATTAATAATATACAAGAACAAAATTAAAAATTTTCAAAACCCCCTGACTGATTTTCATGAAACTTGGTTAAGAATACACAATATAAAATTATCTATAACACAAAAAAACTGAATGACAATCGGTTCATCCGTTTGGGAGCTACGATACCACAGACAGATACACAGACAGACACGTTAAACTTATAACCCCTCTCTTTTTGCGTCGGGAGCTAAAAATAGGTGGCGCTGATTTGGATCGGGTATTTGCCTTAAGAGTGCCTTGCCTACCTAGTTAAAAAAAGATCTGGATGGAAGTATAAAATAAAAGAATAATCCATGAAATGTTCTGTTTCAATGGTGAATTTATTGATTAAATTGAGCTCAAAAAAAGCTACAGGCTGTCCAGATTTTCATCGCTATTGTTTGTGATTACTTGGCCAACATTGTTGACGGACCATTTGATTAGTAGACGTTTATATCGTAAAACAAGCATCATCATCTACATCGTCAACCTGTATCAGTCCACTGCTGGACATAGACCTCCCCTAATGAGCGAGAGAAGTTATCGACATAGCTCAAAGAATTAGCAAGCTGAAGTGGCAGTGGGCCGGCCATATCTCGCGAAGAACCGACAACCGATATGGTAAACGTGTTCCTGAGTGGGAACGGCGACTAGGCAAACGTAGTGTAGGACGCCCTCCAGCCAGGGATGACGACCTGCGAAAGACTGCAGGCAGATGCTGGATGCGGCAAGCTGAAGACAGGGCGCTATGGCGCTTATAAAAAAAACATAACGAATCCAAAATATAAAAATATGCTAAATCGGTCATTGGAGCAAACCGCTAATAATACCTGTCTACTATAATGTATAAATCATTTTTACTATTATTATTAAGTACGGGTCAAGTTATATTTGGTACTCCTGAAAAACTTAAAAAAACCAACTTAAAATCAACCCCTCAGTGCACCCCCTTTGAATCGTATACGAATAAAATCGTAATTAAAAAGCAACATTGGAATACGAACGATTGTTTCTGATAATAATTGCCAAATAAATCTCAGGTTAGTAAAACCACAGGACGGAATGAACAGCTGGTTCAATTAACCTGTAAGCTGAGTTTCCACCGAAAAATTGTAATGTGCGGGAAATGAGACATGAGAGCGGGTTTATTTCAAAGCTTTCTGCTCTTTCACTCATACTCATTTATTCGCCGTAGGAGCACAAAGCACACTTGGAAATGTCAGTTTAAATAAACATCAATATGTGGTGCTTAAGTTATAATTCAAAGCCATAAAACAGACAAGACAGAAAATAAACAAGGAACTCAGGAATATAGGAATATAAAATATAATAAGTAAATTGATTAATAGATCAGCTATAAATGGGCATCGTTAGAGTCATGTTAACAAAATACCTAATAGCGGTGGTGGAAATACAAGTATGTTGTTTATTCTTGCGAGTTAAACGGAGTCCTGAATGGGCCGCTCCCGCTCGCGGTGGAAACTTTATAAATGTACAGTTAACTAAAACAATAATTGCTGAACAGAATGCGTAGCTAGTTACCTATCGCTATGCCACGCGTGCACTAAAACATCTTTGGGAGTTTAGACCAGTCAGTTATTTAAATCTACATTTATTATTACTCTTCATGTCTTGCTTCGCTCGCCGCTATAAAAATTTTTTAAGCATTTGGGGTATCATCATCATCAGCCCTTCAGGACCCACTGCTGGGAGACAGTACAAAATGGCGTCCACGCTGCTAAAACGTGTCATTCTGTAACGATACCATTGTCACAGTGAAGCGATTAGTTCAACAGAATAGGGCCCCAGCTGTCCTATCCTGCCAATAACAAGCCCAATAAAACGCATTACAAACGTTTTAGTGCCTAACGTTACGATTACGACGAAGTTATAGCGACATAAACGTTATGGTTTATAAAACTACGATTTTGCTTTGTACGTTAGGTATTTTGAGAGTCACCTGAGGAGGGAGTCTATTTGACGCGAGTAAAGGTCGATTCAAGGTCGATTCACACATATCAGTGAATTCACCGTTCCGACACAGTACCGGCACAGTGCGAAATATTCTTTCATGCATTCCCACTTCAGTGTCAGTACCGACACCGGCAATCACGGACGTATACGTTGACGACGATATTTTTTGTCGGATCACGGACGCCGCGGCATCAAAATTAAAATGGATGACGAGCGATTGATAGAATTAACTTGACAACGGACACGTTTTCACTGAAGCTCCATGAACTGAGTACTATGTGTGAATTGAATCACTGACGCAACACTGTAGCACTGATACCGAACTGAGCGAACACGTTGACGGAACTGTGGCTTCACTGATATTTGTGAATCGACCTTAAAGAGACGTGATCGTGACGTCACCTTGTACAAGCTTTAATTTAACTTGCAATGTTATATGTAACTACGAGCTGTGTGGTGCTGGCTTAGAATTTACACCACTCCAATCCTTCCCGCGGGTGTCGTAAGAGGCGACTAAGGGATATCCACCGGGGGCGGGCAGCAGCGCCCTGCAGAACAATTCTACCACCGAACTGCGATACCCAACCCGCATGTCCAGCGTGGGATTTACGGGCATTACTTCCCATTATTATAAAAGCCAATAAGACGCTTATCGGGGGACGCCTGCGTCCAGCAGTGGACCAATAAAGACTGTTGAGGTTGAGGTATGTTGTGTATTTGTACGGATGGTGGAATCTTGCTACTCAATTTTGAAACAGATATCTTCAACCGATTAAGCTGAAATTGTCCTATACGTCTGCTGCTGAAAAAAGCCTTCCCTAAAAAGATGTTTCAAATATCTCAAATATGTAAATACTAGTTTATGCCCGCGGCTTCGCGCGCATTGTTTCTATGGAGAGGTTTAAAGGTGATTTCTATCCTATGGGAACTGATTTATGGGATAAAAAGTTGCCTATGTTTGATTACAGGGTTAGACTTACCTGTATGCAAAATTTCAGCCTGATCCGTTCAGTAGTTTCGGCGTGAAGAGGTAACAAACATCTATCCATCCATCCATCTATCCATCCATACTTTCGCATTTATAATATTAGTGTGATATACGATATACAGGGTGGTTTTTTGAGAGGGGCGGTGATGGTCAGGTCCGAAACCACGAGAGTTAGAGAAAAGTCGTGAAAGGAGACTACAATGAATAATGAATTTTTACTGTAATTTTCTTTGTAAATAAAGTATTTAATGTACAAATTGTGCTATATTCAAGTCCTATAGATGACATCATGGTTACCAGAATGCGTTTACATCGTTGAATTAATAAAAAATTATACGGCCTTTTACGGTCTCACTTGTAGCTAAAACTTTACTTGTTGGGGGGGGGGGGGTGGTTCAAGTTATAAGCGATAATAAGACTTTTAGGCAAAATATTTATAGAATGAATAAAACAAGGAAGACAAATACGAAATTGCAATCAGATTAAGCTACATAGAGCTTTTCTACTGCCGTTAGCTGCTAACGGCGCCAGAGACTGTAGGAAGTCCCAAAGTTTTTGGACTCCTACATCACTTGACCTCGTGGTGTAGTTAAATAATAAATAAATAAATAATGCTGGACAATTCACACAGCATTATCTAGCCCCAAGGTAAGCAGAGCTTGTGTTATGGGTACTAGATAACTGATATACTTAATACATAGATAGATATTTTTTATTATACATAGAAAACACCCAGACCAAGGAACAAATTTCTGCAGATCGTACACAAATTTGTTCCGAGGCGGGAATCGAACCCGCAACCTCCTGCGTCGCAGCGGACCTTCGCCCACTGCGCCACGGAGGTCGTCGTTGGTTAGCACATTCCAGTATTGAGGGAAGGATGCGGGTTCTAGTCCCGTCGATGTCGAAAATTATTGTTATATTATTTGGTTTCTTAGAAATTACCCAGAGTGTGGGGTTACGCATTAAAAAAACAAAAAACCTTACATAGAGCTTTTTATCAGGCTATTCGTACCTACTTAAGTGCATCATCAGCCTGTACTGGTCCTGTATTCAACTTGCCGCATGTAGTGCATCTGCGTGTAGTATTTTGCATGTCATCAACCACCTGGCCAGAGGGCGTCCTATACCTACTACGTTTGCCGAGTCGCGGTCTCAACTTAAGAACACGTTTATACCCCAGCGGTTGTTGGTTCTTTGTGATACATGGCCGGCCCACTTAGGAGCGTTTTGATTGAAGTGATTGAAGTGTTAAGGACTTAGCACATACATCCAGCACGGCAAAACAATAAGTATTAAAATATGAGTTTAAACTCATTAGAAACATTTTCCAGTGACATACATAGCTTACCTGCTATTTTATGGTATCATTTGAAAATTTGCCTGTCCAAATGTTACAAATTGAAACCCATATTTAATGCACAAGTACTAAAATTTTTAGCGCTGAGAAGTAGGGGTCTAAATCTGCGACAATCTTTATGCTACGGCTCCACCTGCGTTCTAACGCGTTAATTAACGCAGTAATTTGGGTGTCATTCAGATGTGGCCAAGGTTTTAACGTGTTCATTTATTAACGACGATAAAAATGCACCTTGGCTACTAAAGTAAAGTAAAATAACAAGAAAAGTAAAATAAAAAGTATTTATTCTGTGGCACAAAAATTACAAGTAAATTTGGTACAAACAAATAAAAGTTACAACTGTGACATCAAAAAAGGTCGTCTCTCAGCATGATGCACAGTAACGATTCTGATACTGTGCGCTGGTTTTATGCGACACCTAGAGGGCGCAGCATCAGCAGCTGTGACACTAGTACCCAAGGTGCATTTTTAGCGCCTTAATTAACGCGTTAACGCACATTAACACTAACGTCAACGTTAACGCAGGTGGAGCCGTAGCATTAAAGAAAACTAAAGCTCGCTATATCTCATCCCTTACCCCACACCCTCCGAATCGTAACAGACATCCGCGTGATTTGAGGCAATTCCAGGGTGATTTAGATCGCGGGGTGCGGGCGGGAGGGGACGTAAATCAAACTTCATATTTAGGGACAGGCTTTGTTTTAGTTTAATTTGTTTTTTGGGTTTCCGAAAGTTATAAGGGGAAATAATTGTAGCAGTTTCTGTGAATAGATTAAATAGCGCAATAGGTACCTAGGTAGGTACTTGCTACTGGTTTTTAGGTTGCGAATATGAATTCACAGAGAATAAAGGATATAAAAATAAATATACAGGATGCCACGGAAAGGGTGTGCTAAACCCAAAGGGTCCCCCCCCCCTTTGGGCTTAGCATTTTCTTTCCGTGGCTATTTGTTCAGGGTGTTCTGGATGTTTTCTATTTTTATTAAAAAATATATGTAGTGTATTGTATTAAGTATATCAGTTATCTAGTACCCATAACACAAGCTCTACTTAGCTTGGGGCTAGATAATGCTGTGTGAATTGTCCAGCATTAGTTATTAATTATTATTTACTATACAATTATGGGTAAGTATTACAAACTGTAATTTTTCAGCAGTACACATGTGTAAACCTGTTGTAACGTCGGGAAAAATAGGTAAATAAACGCGATAAATACCTTTTAAATAATACTAATAATAAAAGTTTATTGGCTTCAAATTTCTTACGAGTAGTGGCATCTAGCGACAGGTCGTGACAACTAATGCCGGGTTTCTTAGCACTCTCTTTGTCTTGTGTTTTTAAGGAACCCGCACTAAGCCAACTATCAAAACAAAAACATGGACATCGAATTAAGTAAGAAAGTTCGTTTTACGGGTATTTCATTTTTATTTCATTTATAGCAGGAAATATGCTCATAATACAAGGTCTTGGACATTAGAATAGTGTCACATACTTTACCAAAACACAATGGCGTGCAAAATTTCTTTAAAGTACCTAGGTTGCTGAAAAATGGCATTAATTTCAATTAAAACAAAATTTAAGGAATAATTAAGTAAACAAATAATGTGGCGGAATCCTTTATTCACAAAGAAAATTGCAATCAAATAATAGAAATAAATTAGAACTAGTACCTAAATACTACAATTCAGACATTCTGAAGCGTTAAATATTAATATTTTCATAAAATGTCAATAAATTAATCTGAATATGTACCAAAGACGTTGCAAAGATAAGTAATAAATAATTTATGAAAGAATTCAAGATGGGATCACATTTTGAATTTTTTAGGAAAATTGTTTCGCAGATAAATTCAGAAATAATTCATTCAAACCAATTTAATTCGACCACGAGTATAATTCGATTGTAACATATGCTCGGATCGATAATCGGTGCTAATTTGAAACGAATCGATTTAAATTCGAATTGTCCGAATTTTTTTGACCGCACTCAACTTCTAAACTGTCAATCAAACTGGTGCATATTATTATTTTGGGTATTGTTTGAAAAACATCGACAGGTATCTTCGTATTTTGTATGGGTTTCGAAGATCCGGCTATTTGGTATTTTTCACGACTTTTGATGGGATTTTATTCCGGCTAATGTTAAAAAAGTTTCTGTCCTTGGTGTCATTGAGTAGCTAAAGTAACATTATGTCTTGAAAAGTAGCTCTAAATTACTCTCTCTTGTGGCTAATCAATGCGGATCTTAGCAAGAAGTAAATAGAAAAGCTAATTAAACATCTCTTTTGGTTATTTGCATCCCTGGATTTTTTTTATCTATGGGATAAAAATGATTTTTGACCAAGATGAACACCTCCAAAAATTAATAGCTTGCTTTTTACGGTTCATCAAAATTTCAGAAAGAAGATTTTATGTGATTGATAACTTTTCCGATATTTTCAAAACCGTCTTTTTTCCCAGCCCTACCAAAACTTCAAAATAATTTCTGTCTTGCGGCCGTCTGTAATCGCTTCAGAAAAACTCTTATTGACCGGTTGTTTCCTCAAAATTGGACTTATCCCTAATCTTATATTGACATTGTAATGAGTCCCAAATATTGTACCGGCGGCGGGGCCTCACAAAGATATGTAGAGACACCTTAATTATAAAATTTTACGTTTAATTTTGTTATAAACGAGTCGTATTGGCATGTTGGGAGGTAGAGCCGGCTTTTGATCCAGAAGATGGGTTCTTATCCGGGCCTAATTAACAATATATTTTATTTGCTAGCATAGTTGTTGTTGAACTAACTATGGCCTGTAGTACATGCGTGAAATATTAGGTATCTACTATGGTTTATGTGGACGCTACATAGAATTTTACAAGGTATTTCAAAAAGTTTACATGACACAGTTTTTTTGAGTACGAATAAAAGACCTACCTAGAAACCTATAAGTAGAGTTTCTGGGGCCTTGAAAGATAAATTGATAAAACTGCTTTCGTGCTCTTATATAGTGTAGTAGTAATTTAGTATATAATTATTAAGTATAAGTAGGTATAGGCTCTATGATATAGAGTTTATCTGATGTACATGTACATATATTTATTAAAAACTGTAATGGACATTTCTTACACTTACCTAATATACCAGTAATAGTTATAAGATGGTGAATAAATAAAATCTGAAATCTATGGATGGACCCACAAAATGAAGTACCTATTCGGGATAGATTCTGCTCTAGCCTTTTTAAATCGGATGGGTATATTTTGTGATAGATAAGTCTTGTCTTTGATTTACAAATAACATAAAATATTTAACAATTTAAAAAAAATATCTGAACGTCTGTTCGAAGCGACGCGTGACACGAGAGCTGGTGAGTATCTGACGCAGCGCATCAGCATTGCCATACAGCGGGGCAATGCAACCAGCGTCTTGGGGACGCAACGACTGGTATTGATATGGATCAGTTGAGCTACCTTTAGATTGCAACAGTCTGCAGTTAATATTTTCAGGTAAATAAACGCGATAAAAACCCGTTAAATAATACTAATAATAGTCTGCAGTTACCTCGTTTCAATTGTAAATACTAGTTCTAATTTATTTCTATTACTAGCAGCGCCTCGCGGTTTCACCCGCGTTATTCCCGTTCCCGTGGGAATCCCGCAATAAAATATAACCTATTTGTTATTCCAGACTATAATCTATCTCTGTGCCAAATTTCATCCAGATCCGTTCAGTAGTTTTTACGTGAAAAAGTAACAAACATCCATCCATCAATCCATCCATCCATACTTATACTTACAAACTTTCGCGTTTATAATATTAGTAGGATCTGATTGTAATTTTCTTTGTGAATAAAGTTATCCTATTTAACAAATAGATAACCAAAGAAGTCCCATCACCATCCCTGTGCCACCAGCACCGGATAGATCCAGTTCCATGAAGATAATCAGCTAATAGCTCCTCAAATTGAGAGAGGGTCACGCAGCAGCCAGGATTCGGAGGCTGATCGTTATGTACCGTTCTCTTCTAGGTTATTTTTGGATTAGGACCTTTTATGAAGAAAATTGTGGATTGGGTTGAAATTACACATGTATTTTTCTTGTAAATATTCTGTGATCTAGACATAGTTTTACCAAATAGCCTGAATTTGCATAGATAATATCCTAGGTACGGATTATGGTACTTTAATCCCGGAAAAGCGTGTGCAAAGCCGCAGGCAGAAGCTAGTATTATATAAATTACTAGCGACTCGCCCCGACTTCGCACGGGTGCAATGCTGATACTAAATATGCTACAGAATCCGCCCCCCCGGCCGGTACCGCCGCAACCGCTATGCATTTTAAATCTGTAATATCTTCATTTGAATTACATGCTATAATGATCGGGCCATATTGATCTATATTAAATGCACAATGTATTTAATTTACTTAATTGGATAAGGACTTATTCTGTATTGCTTAAAATCGCTTCAAGCCATTATTTCTCGTAAAAGGTAAAGAATAAAAAATTTTTAGTTATTGTGGGTTATCCCTAAGAGATAGACATATACCATCGCGAACTTTTTTGAAGACATTTTTAAGGTGTACAATACTGTAGTACATTATTTTGATCTATCTCATAGAGTTCAGCCAGCGTTTGCAATGTAAGCGCAAAAAAATGCGTTTATTAACGACAACACCATTAGAAACCTCTAAAATTATCAGTGTTTCTCTACTATATTATGCATGTATTATACATATAAACCTGCCTCTTGAATTACTCTATTTAAAAAAATCGCATCAAAATCCGTAGTTTTAAGATCTAAGCATATCTACGGACAGACAGACAGACAGACAGACAGGAAGCGACTTTGTTTTACAATATGTAGTGATAAAGTTTTTGTTTTCATAGTGCGTAAGCCTCACACTCTGGCTAATTTCTAAGAAAACAATCTCTTCTTTTTCTTAGGACTTCTCTCAAAATTCTACTTTTTTGTAAAGATTTCATTTCTTAGGAATATAAATTATAGTTAGCAGAAACATTTTTATAGCTAAAAGACTGTTTTGTAACGCGGTAAAACAAGTGTAGGTAAGTATATTTTTTTTCAAGGTATACAACTAAAGTTTTTTAAATTATACATGCTTGCAACGTAGACACTTAAACACTAAATTAGTTTAGCTTCATTAATATAAATTACAAATTGACTACTTTACATTTTGTTATGTAGTTACACCGGTTTATGAACAGAATACTGATAAAGTTTGTAAAACATCAGTAATGCCTGCATAGAATAATATAAAATTTATTGCTTCATAGTCTATGGTTTAGGTATTTCAAAAACGCCTAGTATTAGGTTTCTTAGGATAGGAGGACATCAAAGTTTTCTGAAAAGTTAAAACTTATAAGCTTAAAGGTTATAAGCTGAGATGTTCCATCATATCGCATAAACTTGCGTATATTTATATATATTATTATTTATATATATATTATTATTATTTTTGCGATATTTTAGATTTCGGTCACTTCGTTTGTTATGTTTGGTGAATTGGTTTATAACCATATCCTAAGTTTTGCGCTGGGAGTTGCGACACAGTTTTTAACATTTGCGGTTTCCAGTGTTTCATTGTATTTTAGCAACATTTTGTATTTGTTCATTCTGAATAAATAAACATTTAAACATTCAAACAGCCAGTGCCAAATATACATTAACTTAACTTAGTATCTTCGATAATATTATGGTACCTAGTAAACAAGTGACTAAGAAACCTTTTATACTATATAATTTACTTATTAAAATAGGAATTGGTTCTTATCATTATATAAGCTGAATTTGTGTTATCTATACTATTATTATACATTTGAAAGTAACTCCGTCTGTCTGTCTGTTTGTTATATTTTTTCACGCCTAAACAGCTAAACCGATCTTAATGAAATTTGGCAAGGAGATAGATGATATTCCGGAAACGGACATAGGCTACTATTTATCCTAGAAAACAGAAGCTAGTTCGTACTAAATGACTGATAAACTTTACACTAAAAGTTTTACAAATAATTGCGCAACTAAAGCTCTCCCAAAACAAAAAATCCGCAGTTTTTGTCGTTAAATACCTAGATTAACGTTATTTTAAATATAACATAAAAATACCGCAAAGTTCTTAGAAACGTAACAAATTAAAATATTCTACAACAATAATGTTGCGACAAGAACGTTAATTGTATGCATTTTCTTTAACTCTACGTGATTTTCAGTTGTGACGTGAATTCACATAATTACGTTAACCTAACCTATAAACTGCAAGAAATAAGCCTTGGAAAATATAATTATGCATATGAACAATTATCTAGAAGAAAACTTTGAATGCTCTGCTTATCATAAGTATTTTAACTTTGCAAGTATTACTTCAAATAAATATACCTCAACCTCAACATCCCACATTAGTCCACTGCTGGACTCAGACCTCCCCATGATAAGCGCGTTTGGCTTTTATCTCATGGGGTAGTGTCCATAATCCCCACACTGAGCATGCGGGTTGGGTATTGCAGTTTGGTGGTAGAATTGTTCCGCAGGGGGCTGCACCCCGCACCCTGGTGTATCCCTTAGTCGCCTCTTATAACACCCGCAAGCTTAGTCGAATTAATATACTTACTTCCTCTTTTATTGTTTCTTAAAGTCCTCACCCTTACACTACCCTACACGTCCCACGTCACGTATAACGTCCACTGCTGAACGAGCCTCCCCCAAACAAAGCGGGTTTTGTCATAATCACCACGCTTGGCAGGCAGATCGGTTATCGGAGTTTAGGTTTTAAAATACACAGAAGGAAACTGCTGTTCATCTGGTAGGTTCTACAGGCTGAGTTAGAGCTTGGTCTAAAAATCCCTTTAGACAATCCCCTACGAAGGGGATTTTTCTCGTCCAAAAATCTTAACCGAAGAGCCTCGGTACCCCACGGATGTATGATCTCGACTCCAAGGGCAGCAAATGTGTAGGCTCTGTCGCGACCTGCATATTTGCGCCTCTTGAGATCCTCAGTCAAATCTGCCGCCGCATCCGCCCTCACGGATGTCCTCCGAAGATGGGAAGGAATTCTTACTCCAACATCATACCCAAAGACAAAAGAGTTCTCTTTGATCATACAAAATCTGTACATTATTTTGACAACCTTCTTTGAGCAAAGCCGGCTTTTCCGGTTTACTCGAAAGGCGGCCAGCAATTTTCATTACTGTCGTGTTTTGCGGCCCGCAATGTGTTTTGAATTTAGAATTGTATTTTGTTTCTAAAATAGTCAGGTGCATAGGTTTTATGCATAATGAGTGGACGAAGCTTCACTGGCTGATTAGAAAAAAAAATCGTGCATAAATAGTAAAAAGAACTCTTCAAGCGAAGAATTCCCCAATTCAGTGTGTTTTTAACCCCCGACGCAAAAAAAAGAGGGGTGTTATAAGTTTAACATGTCTCTCTGTGTATCTGTCTGTGATATCGTAGCTCCCAAACGGATGAACCGATTTTCGTTTAGCTATTTTTGTGACTGCCCTGCTGGCCACGCTAAGATGGCCTCAAGCTAAGCTCACCATGGACTCGGCCTTCAACCTGGGTCATCATTGCTGCCCTTGCTGTCCGCGCTATAAGGGATCTTGGATCTCGCTCTTCATTTCAGCTTTTCCATCAAGGGCTGCAATGCTGACCGCGCTGTGATGGCCTGGACCTACGCTAACCTACGCGTTCGGCCATCATCATCAAAGATTCAAAGATATTTATTGCGTCAAACAATGGTATAAAGGGGGTAAGTATAAATAATGCACTCTTGTCTATATTTTAGCTTGCAATAATTATAACTAATTAGGTAGGTACTTATGATCTAGCATTTAAAAAGTCATTTATATCATAAGAATTCCGGTCATTCAGCCACCTACACAATTTGATTTTAAATAAATAATTATTCAATAATTTAATGTCATTTGGTATCTTATTATTATAATTTTTTACACAACTTTTTTTAAACTGGGCTGAACGCAGGGTATCTTCTAAATTATGTATATTCGGGTCTCTACATATTCTGGGGTGTCTGTCACATACTTTTTTAAATAAGTTATTATGATTTCTAACAAAATTTGATACCTACTTCATAAATATTATATTCATCGCGACCAGCAATCCAGCCATTACTGACCTCGGACTTGATGTACCTACTGGTAATTGTAAGGACACCCGATAATAGTTTATTATACAACTAGTTTATGCCCGCAGCTTCGCTCACTTTATTTCTATGGAAACGTTTATAGGTAATTTCTATCCCATGGAAACTGATTTATGGGATAGAGAGTAATATATAAAAAGCCTGTTTGATTCCAGGATTAGAATTACCTGTATGCAAAATTTCAGTCCGATCCGTTCAGTAGTTTTGGCGTGAAGAGATAACAAACATCCATCCATCCATCCAAACTTTCGCATTTATAATATTAGTGTGATGTGTGATAATAATTACAAGGTGCTACTGAACGCAATACATCTTTTTGCGGACATCTTGACATAAGTGAGCTTGGAAAAGCCGTGGTAATCGTCTTAAGAAATTATAATATAACGTCAAAATGAAGACTCTATCATATTTATAACTCACACCTGCCTATTTAATTAAATAATCAACTTAACTGTTAACCTGATAAGTAGGTACCTACCTGCTTATAGGTAAGTAGAGATAAACTATTGTTAAAAAGCACGCCGAGTGTATGAGTGTATGAGTGTCCCTATGACGTTTTGTGGAGGGGACGTGCTTTCATTACGGATGTAAGCGGGTTAACTACGAACCTTATTTCAGTTGGAAGAACACCAACGCTGAAACCCTTACATCCGTAACGAATTCGTTAAACTACGATAGTATTTGATTACGCAGACAGTCGTCAATAAAAGTGGCGTGCATTTTTAGAATGGTTTATCTCTACTTTAAAGTAGATTTTTTTCTCTAAGCTTGCTGTAGTTTTCACGGCACTTCGACTAACGTAAATTAAAAGACAAAAATAAGTTCAAAAACTAGTTGTTTTTCTGTTGTTGTAATCACACTAATATTATAATTGCGAAAGTTTGGATGGATGAATCGATGGATAGATGGATGGATGGATGGATGGATGTTTGTTACACCTTCACGCCGAAACTACTGAACGGATCAGGCTGAAATATTGCATACAGGTAAGTCTAACCCTGGAAACAAACATAGGCAACTTATTACTTAACTTTATACCATAAATCAGTTCAAAGAACGCAGAAACAACGCGTGCGAAGCCGCGGGCAGAAGCTGTTTTATTATAAAACTTGACTAGAGTTTAAAAAATCTTTTTCTCAACAATCTTTTGCGCTGCTACGAATATTTGCCGTATTGCTATGCTACCAATAGTTCTTCCAGGTAATACTCCGATCAGACAGCAAAGATGGCGTTTTTAGTTAGAAATTAAAATGGCATAGACCCTTCATATGTTGACCTGGTAATCTATTATTAATCCTATTCTATTGTTTATTTAATTAAAAGTTTTATTTGGATTTTTAAGAAATAGATATAAGTGTATATGTATATTTAGTTGTAATTAATTTATTCTATTACTGTAATTTTCTATAATTAAAAGTACATTTAATGTTCCGCAAAAGATCCATGCCATCTATTGAGTGCTAAGGTAAAAAGAGTATTTTATTTGTTGAAAAACGCCTTATTGGTGTGTCTTTTGGCAGTCTGAATTTTGTATTTAATGACGAGAATTACGAACCCTCATAGGTAATTCTTTTAAATAAATAAATACAACTTTACTTTGTAAGAATGTAGCCGTTACATCTTACTTAAGATTAAAACACGCAAAACATTTTTCTTTCATTTCATTACTAATAAAAAAATGTTTTCAATTTATCAAAACCATTTCACATTAGTATTGAATTATTATAAAGCTACGAAGCGTTGCATGGTTAATGTTTTTAGTTTTAAGGGGTTAGGAAAGTGTTTAAGTATTTTTAAACTTATTGACCTAATGAGAAATTAATCTTTTACGAATTGTAAACCATGATTTGATTTGTATAACTTCCAATGGTGAATAAATACAAATAGTATTTATTCAATTATTAATTTTTTCGTATGTTTTAATTAGTTACTTTGGCTTGCCTTTTATTAATCACCAGAAACTTGCTGTTGGTTGCTTGTAATATGGTCCATTTTATATGCCTTCTACTGTTGACCCTAGTCGTTTGCGTTGTTAACCTTATAACTTTTCTCCAAAGCACTTTTTTATTTTATCTTCCCATCAACCTTGTTGAGTTGTTTTTTTTTATATTTTCTAATTTAATTATACGCGGGTATTTCAAGCGTTAAAAAATTTAAATAGAATACTTGCTAAAAAATGTAAAAAAACATTGTTATAACAATTTACTTACCTACTTCCGGTACAAAGTAAGTACTGTCTGGCCGTACATTTATTTAATTCCGAACACGCGCGTGCGCATCTGCGCGTACGTCACTTGTCAGTTTGACACTTCTATACAAACTACCGCGCGCTTAGCCGACAGAGGCTTAGTCCCTTTTACTAGGGTTCCGTAAGCAACACTGTAAACTAAGTTAAGCTTAGTATAACTAAGATATTAGGTCCAATTTCATCGCTGCAATTGAACGCGTTCAATATTAAGTTAAGCTCAGTTTTGCGCTTTGAACGAGTACAGCGCATTTTTCTGACATAAAGTTGATCCTGTTCAAGCCGAACCTTGTTTAATTTCGCCCGATTTTGTACGTTTAGCCAAGCTTAACTGCATTCGAGAGCTGTCATGTCACACAAAATATACTTTACTTTTTTATCGGTTTGAAGTAAAACCGAGATTAAAAAATATTTGAACTCTATTAAGCTGAACTTAGTTCTGTTGAACTAAGTTTTGATAGCAAACGGTGAAATTGGACCTCAGTAATTAACCTAAAGGTATCGCCAACCTTACGTTAAAGTTAATTTAGTAAATACATAAAAAAAAACTTGTGATAGTGTCGTCTACGCGCCGTCCGATTTTTTGATAATTCCTTTTTATAACGTAATGATGTAATAAAATATGTTGTGGCTCTAGTATCGGAGTACAGTATAGCCTTAAGAGTACCTATTCAGTAACAAATCAAATCATATTTATTTGCAGGTTACAAGTTGGTATGCTTTTATTTCACATTTTAACGTTATGTAATATTTTAAAATACATAATAACCTAAGTTGGCATACGTGGTTCAATGAAACTAGTAGGTATTGTTTTAAAAAACTCATTTTCTAGCTTTCAATGAACTTATTTTTGTTAGTAATAGGCTAGTTTTTAGCCTGAAAATAGGAGCCTTTTGAGCATAAGTTGTAAGGATTGTAATGATATATTATGTATGTAATAAATAAATCTGAAACCTTAAGATTATTGCTATCAGTGGCTTCAAATTCACGGTTATTAAAAACAATAAACTATTTAAAAGAACCCTTAATAATCCATGTAACTTGACACGACTTGCCATTTTCCTTATCTCCACCAAAGGTCGTGTATAATGCGTCGCTTCTGAATTTATGATATCGATTTTCATTTTTGCGTTTTTATTTTTGCGTAATTAAAATTTTATTTTTATTTCGCGCAATTGAAATAAAGCCGGCAGTTGTTTTATACTACTTATTTAGTATGAGTTTTTAATAAATTTTTACTTGTTTTATGGCGCTTTAAAGGAATTGTATTAAGAATAATGATGTGCTAAAGTTTGAGGTAGCAGATGGTTGGTTTTTTGACAAAGCTACGAAGCAGTTTTTGTTTTGCTGTTTTTGGAGACAATTGAAAACAAGTTGACAATGTTAAAGGTAAATAGTACCTACTTATAAGTACCTGATAAATATGCATTAGTTACCAACTTCACTTTAATGGTTGTAAAGGAGAAAGTTGATAGCAAAACTAGTGTTACGGATAGGAATGTTTTTTTCCTAACCTTCACACTAGTGTGAAAAATCGAGTACGAGTGAAGGTTATTATGAATAAAAATTCCTAACCCTAACGTGTAAGGCGCATGTATGACTCAAATTAGCCACTCTGCCTTTTCTTTCTTATATTTACGTTTATCAAAGGATTTTTTTTTAATAAAACTCATAAGTCAACGCAATCAAAAGTAACAGCCGTTTAGTTCCGAATATTTTGAAATTTCCAAGGGAATCACATGCACACAAAACCTATAGGCTACTTCCCGTAGACCTAGAATCATGAAATTTGGCGAGAAGCAAGGTCTTATAGCACAAGTAAAGGGAAAAATCCGAAAACCATAAATTTGTAGTTTATTTACCTACTAAAAAAATTACTTTTGATCCTCGCCATGGACCAAAACCTATAAGGTACTTCCCGTTAACCTAGCTAAAGCTGTTAGTGTCTACAATTGTTTTTATAAAAGTAAGCTGACCTTTGTAAGCCAAATAAACGTTTTATTTATTTATTTAATACTGCCTAAGACCTATAAGACTGCGCCCGCGCAGCCGCCCCCGCCGCTGCACTACATTCTCTCCAACATTACCGTGTGGTATACATCATAGGCATTCATAGTATTATGTATAAAGTGTAAAATTTATGATATAGTGACATTGATTTGCATTGGAAAAATTGTTTGAACATTATAATCCTATAAACTACAGTTTCACGGGTTTTTATCGCGTATTTGCTTATTTTTGTTTTGTCTTTGATTTTCCCGACGGCTCTGCAGTTCTAAACACTGCTGGAAAGACTAAGTGACACACCTTTAACCACTCGGCTATGGCAACTCACTAATTGCATAAAATACAACGGGCCTTTCGAGAATTTAGCGAAATAAAAAAAAGTTTCAAAGTTCGGATCGCGGAACATAAAAACTTAACCGCAGTTTAAATAACGTATCCAGCATATTTTATAAACCGGAAACAGCCACATTAATATCCACCTGACATATTCGTAGTCCGCGCAAACCTGCGCTCGCGCAGTTAATCAGTAGTTCGTGTAAACGTCACTACGCCGGGAGTGTGGAATTATTAATTGCTTTCATTGCTTTGTGAGTGTAACTGTTGATTGAAGAAATTGGGAAAAATAAGAAAGCGCTGGCGTCACATTAGTTTAGTTTTGACGTGAACCTTCACGTCAAAACTAATCCTATTTCCTTATCCAGATTTTGCTTACATAACAATAATGTTATCAATATAAAAAAATGTTATAATTTCAGCTTTATATATGAAGGCTTACATTTAATTTTGATCCCGGAAAAATGGGTGCGAAGTCACGGGTTGAATATAATATTCGCTCTTCTATAATATCATCAGTCGACCTCAGTGGCGCAGCGGGCGAGAGTCCACCTCCGACGCAAGAGGTTGCGGGTTCGTTTCCCGCCTCGGAACAAATTTGTGTATGATCTGCAGAAATTTGTTCCGTAGGTCTGGGTGTTTTCTATGTAAAATAAAAAAAATATCTATCTTTGTATATAAGGTATTAAATATATTAGTTATAGTACCCATAACACAAGCTTTGAGTACTTTGGGGCTAGATGGTGCTGTGTGGATTGTCAATCTTTATTTATTGTTTATTTATTGCTGGATGCAACTCTACAGAATCCAGTCACAAAAAAATGTGTTTACAATCGAGAAGGAAAAATGCGACGTCAATTCTTTATTTCAATATTTTTGCTGTCGAGAATCTTCTTCAGTTACTCTTTGGCGCATGAAAATGAAGGGCTGATTTTCTTCTATTACATTAAATTCAGCACCAGTACATAAAATATTTAGTTCACGTTTCACCGAAAGCGAAATATTTGATATGAATTAAATATATATCACATAATATTATAAATAGTAAACGGATGGATGTTTGTTACCTCTTCACGCCAAAACTACTGAACGGATCGGGCTGAAATTTTGCATATATATAGGTAATTCTAATCCTGGAATCGAACGTACGCTTTTTATTCCACAAATCAGTTCATATGGGATAGAAATCACCTTTAACCTTTAAACGTTTCCATAGAAACAACATAAACTAGTACTATATAATGTAAGCGTGATATCTAGTTTTTGTTGGAACGTTGATTTTCTTCCAACACAAACAAGTTTCGTATTTAACCCGCTTACGTTCATAATGAAATAGTTAAATCATCGGAGACTAGCCAGATTATGCGCAGGACATATTACAGTGTACACTATAAACAAAACATATTCATTTCATTTCATTTTCAAGCCTTTTATTCAGAAAAAATATTTACATTTTGTTTCTTAATACTATTGCTTTGTTACGACATCGAAATTTCGTCTGTTTGCCCTCTTTTGGCAAAGGCCTCCTCCAACTCCTTCCACTTTACTCTATCTCTCGCCAAACTTATCCAGGTTTTACCTCCTATGTCTTTTAACTCGTCCTCCCACCTTTTAAATTGTCTCCCTCTTTTCCTTTTATTATATTTTGGAAACCAATCCATCAGCGTTCTGCTCCATTTGTCTATTCCTCTTGCAGTATGTCCAGTCCAACTCCATTTCAGTTTCTTTACTTTAAGTGTAACGTCTTCTATTTTAGTTCGTCTTCGAAGAGTTTGATTTCTTACTTTATCCAGTTTCCTTTTTCCAAGCATGCTTCGCTCCATACCCGATTGGCAGACTTCTAGTTTCTTGGTGTGAGCTTTTGTTAGAGCCCAGGTCTGGCACCCGTATGTTAGGACTGGGAGGATGCATGTATTGTAAAGCTTCCTTTTGAAGTACATGTTAATTTCCTTGTTCTTCATGATTTCCCTGAAAGACCAGTAACGTTTCCACGCGTTGGCCGTCCTCACTTCCAGTTCTTTTGACATTAAGTCAGTTGGTGATATTATTTGGCCTAAGTAATTATACTCATTTACGTACTCGATATTGCTGTTGTTTATGTTTATTGGCTCTTGCGTGTCATTCGTCATCATTTTGGTTTTTTCTGTGTTCATAGTGAGTCCTACTTTCCGGCTTTCATTGTCAAGTTCGCTTAGCATTTGTTGGAGTTCTACTTTCGTTGAAGCAAAGATTATGAGGTCGTCTGCAAATCTCAAATGTGATAGTTTTTCACCATTTATGTTAAGCCCAAAGTTGTCCCAATCAAGATGTCGGAAGATTTCTTGAAGAACGGGATCACCCTGTCGTACTCCTCGTTCTATTTTAATTTCCGCACCCTCTCTTTCTAATTTGACTCTTGATGTGCTGTTTCTATATATATTTCGAATTATTCTTATGTATTTGTGGTCGAGATTCTGATTCTTTAACGCCTCCCATATGCTTTCATGTTCTAGTGAGTCGAAAGCTTTACTATAGTCCACAAAACAGCAATAGAAAGGGATGTTATATTCTTTGCTTTTTTCGAAGATTTGTTTGACAACATATATATGGTCGATGGTTGAGAAGTCTCTTCTAAACCCCGCTTGCTCCTTAGGTTGGTTCTCATCAAGTGTTTTTGTTATGCGTTTGAGGATTACCTTCGCAAAGACTTTGTAGATGTTTGACAATAAACTTATCGGTCTATAGTTGTTTATATCGTTCTTGTCTCCTTTTTTATGAATCAGAATGATTGTCGAAGACGTCCATTTATGGGGTATGATTTCACTGATAAGGACTTCGTTGTAAATGTCAGTGAGAATGGGCGCAATAAAAGACTTTCCAGATTTAAGAAGTTCGTTATCTATTTGATCTGGTCCTGGTGCTTTATCTCTTTTTTGGGTATCGATGGCTTTTTCTACTTCATGTACCAAGATTTCCGGAACAATTGTATAGTCTGCTAGATCAGTTTCATTCCTAGAAAACATATCCTAAACAAAACATATATAGAAAAATAAATAATTTATATAAAGTAGATTTGGCCGAAGATCTCAAGAGCAAATATGCAGGTCTCGACAGAGCCTACACCTTTGCTCCCCTTGGAGTCGAGACCCTAGGTCCGTGGGGTACCGCGGCTCTTCAGGTTTTTAAAAAATTATCTGAGCGTCTGGTCGAAGCGACGCGTGACCCGAGAGCTGGTCAGTATCTGGCACAGCGCATCAGCATTGCCATGCAGCGGGGCAATGCAGCCAGCGTCTTGGGGACGCGACTGGTATTGATATGGATCAGCTGAGCTACCTGTAGATTGTTTGCAACAGTCTGCGGTAACCTCAATTGTTTCAATTGTAAATACTAGTTCTAATTTATTTCTATATATATAGAATGAGTTTTACACTCACGGACTTATTAAATAAATTTAGAATTCCTACAATGACTGCAACATAACTCATCTCTTTCCTAACTTTCATGAAAGTAAATTATTGTCCATTTGTAATTAAACGCATTACTGCACTTTAGCGATGTAAGTTGGTTAATTAATGGCTGGACTGTCCACTGGGTATCTTTATATGTGAATACCTAATTAGTTAGGTACCTATTAGACGGTCTTTATTCCTACTGGGTTATAAAATCAAACAAAATAAATTGAAATTGCCTTTTATTCCTTAAATTTAACAATAATCATGCTTGGAAATAAGGTTAATATTATACTATATCATAAAATTAATATTTTGATATGGATCAGTTGAGCTACCTGTAGATTACTTGCAACAGTCTGCAGTTAGCTCAATTGTTTCAATTGTAAATTAAATACTAGTTCTAATTTATTTCTATTATTTGACTGTAATATTCTTTGTTAATAAAATTTAAGCTATGTAAATTGAAATGTATGAAAATCGAGTAAATTTTAGATTGTAATAAAATAATTAAGTTGCATGCAAAAATAATAGGTACTTACAAACCTAGATATTGATTTTAAATACATCTTTCAGGGATTGATAACTTCAAAATTTTTATTGATAAAAAAATCCTTCCTTAACGGCCTATATTCGTCCACTGCTGGACGTAGGACTCCCCCTGACAAGTGTCTTATTGGCTTTTATGTCATGGGGGGCTCATGAGATAAAAAAATTCCTAGTGAAATTTTTGGGTGAAATTTTTACAATTAAACTCACAAGCTTGCTCCGATATAAAGCACAGGTGCGAAACGGACCTTTGTCGGCGATAATGAAAGGTTCTTGCTTATCGCGCGATGACGGATGGCGGAGGACCGGAATTAGTACTTTTAGCGGCAAACTCGCGAAACGATACTAGGGGTTAACTCGCGTAGGGTTTGCAAAACAAGTTGTTTAAAAAGTTTTCGATAGGACGAATTCGGGTCAAACCTAGTATTTTCTTTTTTTAATCGGATTCATAGCAACGTACGACGCGATTGGGGTTTTTGGTGATTTTTCGGGTCTCGGAAATAATATTTCGACTTCTCTCGATCTGAATTTGTAGTAACGAGAACTACGAATTTCCTGGAGAATAAATTCCCCGGGAATAAACCCTAAACGCGATGAAATTGTTTCCTAACAAAATTATCGTGTATTAGATTGGAAAAACAACATATGTTTGTAAGCTGTTACCTATTTAATTTAAGCCACGTATAATCAAACCTGCTTAAATTAATTTTGGATCTTCAAAACTCAGTTGGGAACTGTACCTATCACTGAGAAAGATAAAAACTTAGGGTATGTCTCCAGTAATAAGACAAGTTTAAATAGCAAAATATATTCGTGATCCATTAATCGGCGCTTAATTTATTCTTAACAAAATCAAAACATTATTTTTGTACCTTTTGTCTTTCACTATGAAACTATCGTGTTCATTAGTTGATTGTTTTGTCATCAGTACTTCATAAGCTGCGAAAACCTGCGTCCGTGCGAAAACCGGACCGATTTCCTGTTTGCCGCGAGGATGGTTCATGCAATATTGTTAATTTAATTAATCCAATTTAACAAAAATAACTCCTCGATGGTACATCTTTGCTGAAAATAACAGAAAATAAAAGCCATTGTAAAAAGGCGAAGACCATTTAATCCAATCGACTGGTAGTTTTGATAGATTAATTCAAAAATTATAAAATTGCCGTAGGTTTTCACTAACTTGTATTCGAAATATGGAATACCATCTTCGACCAGTGGCTCTTTCCCGGGATAAAAAAAAACTTATTCCGTCCCCGCGATACCTCAATGTCAAATTTCATAAAGATCCTTTCAGCTTGGCGTTTATCTCGTGGGGGTGGTGCCCATAATCGCCAAGCTGGGCATGCGGTTTGGGGATCGCAGTTCGGTGGTAGAAATATTCTGCAGGGGACACTGCTGCCCGCCCCGGCAGATATTCCTTAGTCGCCTCTTACGACACCCACGGGAAGAGTTGGGGTGGTGCAAATTATAAGATGCCAAACAGCAAGCAAGTGACTATGGGCTGAAAACGGTGAAGGTTTTACCAAATTCAAACAAATCGGATGAGATTTCTTAATGCGAGTCTCCGTGGTCAGCCTTTCCATACATATTTCGAGGTTCCAAATTAAAACTCATTTCTCCCTTGGGAAATGAGTTTTAATTTGGACCTGGGAGTACAATCCGGGATCCGTACAATGTGATCTTCAAAATTTGATCTAACCTTTGTTTAGAAGGCGGAATAAAAAACTAGTGCCGCAAAACCCGTTACCAAACTTTTACTATTTTATAGCAGAAGTGTAAAAAGTAGAGTACTTAATTCTCGTCGTGCATCTTCGTCTTGGAAGATTATATCCCTCTTGCACTTTAGGATTCAGGATAGAACCCTCGCTTCGCTCGTGAGTTATTCAAGAGTCTTGAGTTTCACCCTGGGTTCTTTGACGCCCACGTTAAACACTGCTTAAGCCCTCGGTGCATAATCTACACTTGCGAGCTTTAAACTGGAATCGCTTCAAGGGTTGTTCAAGACTAATTTTTACAATTTCTTTGCAGTGAACTATGTTATAGTTTTCCCTTACGCAGGATTTATTGGCGACGATAAATTTTGATTTAATGCACGATAATGTCCGCTGCCACACCGCAGCAGTGACTAGACAGTACCGACAGACGTCTTCCATGTCTGCATTCCCACACTAGACTGGCCAGCCCTTATTCCTGACTTGAACCCAATCTGGCATATGTGGGACGAGCTAAAACAGCGGATACGAGGGAGAAATCCAGCTAATCCAGCTCCGGCGCCGATAGAAGCCGATAGATGCAACTTCGACCTATTGCAATAATTCCCAAAATTTAGGTAGCCAATTTAATTAATTTAAAATCTTCTTGATACCACTTGAAAGGTAACAAAATTACCTTTCAAATGATATACCACAGTCTATAGTTCATTGTACATAAATTGTAAAAAAATTGTTTTGATCAACTCGCGATGAAGCGATTCCATTTTAAAGCTCGCAAGTGTACTATTACATGATTTTGAAAGTTAACCATACTTAGCAATTTCTCTCATAGGCAGATCTTTTATAACCCTATCCAAAAAAATGCCACAGTATTTAATACTTTTTGTACTAACGGACAGTTGTTAGATACACATCTTAATCGAAGGCTCACGGTTCTCCAATCGAGTGAAGCACGCGATATTAACTGTTAGATGTTACGCATTAAGGTGTACGTCCACTGCATTGGAATCGGAGCGTACGCGGCGTCGGTACTTACAATTTGCCGATAGGGTGCAACAATATCCTCGTAGTGACGAATAAATTGTTGCTGATGACGTCACTGGCAAACTCTGGCATCGGTGTCGGCAGATATGTTGATCCAGTGGACGCTGTGCCTTAGAAATCAATACAAAGCAACAAATCTCACTTTAACCTCTCGGTGACCAGCTGTCCGAGAGGAGTAAATTGAAAAACAGCAATACTTGCATAGGTATTAAATATATTACAGCAAAATCTTGAATTTACTTCTTTTGTCTTAATTTATTTTGTTTTATTTAAATAGGTATAACTCTTATTTTATTTCGTGTTTTTTTTGTAAATAAAGTCAATAAATGATTTCCTATTCTATTCAAATCCTTACGCTGCGTATGCATCAAATCAGATCGGGTGGACACACAGCTTTACTTACTTTACTGAGAAAAGAAGAATGGGGGAAACTTGTGAGTTATGAATTAGAAAAAGAAGAAAAAAAAGCGTATTTGCACATTATTGAGTAAACAATCCAATAATACTAACAAACAAAATAAAGAAAACACAAATAGGTCACCGGCTCTGCATGAGTCTAGCAACGGAGTGTCACCCAAGTTTGGAAAGAACGAGTGAGGCAATAGCAGCGTATATATTACATGAGCCATGCACGCTTTTGGTCCCTTTTGACTCAGACATAAACCTACAGACTTGCATAAATGTTACAAATACCGCCTGTTAGTTGTTATTTGTCGAGTAAGTCGAACAGGCCATGCTCTACACAACGCGCAAACGAAGGAATTTTCAAAAGGCGCGTGCTCAAACTATTGAATAAGTTTCTGTGAATGTCGCGAGGTATCCTCCTCAGTAAATGTCTCCAGATCTATAATGACTTTCTTTCTCAGGAATATTTCGATACGTTATGTGATGTTAATGTTACGATTAATTTTTTAGGAAGGGCAGAAGCCTTTATTCACAAACAAAATTATAATATAAAATTAGTATTTACAATTTAAACAATTGAGCTAACTGCAGACTGTTGCAAACAATCTACAGGTAGCTCAACTGATCTATAAAAAGATGATATAAAAATATATGATGAGGCCCATTGTGTGGGTCGCTACATGCGTCGACACACTTGCGCCTTCCCATCTTCCGAGGACATCCGTGAGGGCGGACGCGTCGGCAGATTTGGCCGAAGATCTCAAGAGGCGCAAATATGCAGGTCTCGACAGAGCCTACACATTTGCTCCTCTTGGAGTCGAGACCCTAGGTCCGTGGGGTACCGAGGCTCTTCAGGTTTTTAAAAAATTATCTGAGCGTCTGGTCGAAGCGACGCGTGACCCGAGAGCTGGTCAGTATCTGGCACAGCGCATCAGCATTGCCATACAGCGGGGCAATGCAGCCAGCGTCTTGGCTTATGCATGGCTTAGACATTGTTTAAACAAGAGTTAAACTTAAAGATTAGAGAAGACTGCGATTTATCTGGCTAGTCGAATGATCTACAACTAATATTTACTCATTCGACTTGAATATTAGTATTATTATTATATATTATACTAATCTTCAAAGTCGAATGACAACTACTAATTAGTAATAGCTAATGTCGAATAACAAATTGAGTTCGACTGCCCGACTCGGGCAGTCACCATTACTAATCAAATTAGTTACTAATTTGGTTTGACGTCGAATAACGAATTGAGTTCGACTGCCCGACTCGGGCAGTTGCCATTACCAACCATTTAGTTACTAATTTGGTTAGTAATGGCGAGTCGGGCAGTTGACGCGAAATCAATTCTTTATTCGACGCCACTCGCCATTACTAACCAAATTAGTTACTAATTTGCCCTAGTCATTCGAATGGTTCGAATGATTTGTGAAGTCGAATAATTCGAATGAAATCATTCACAGTTAAATCTTAAGTTAAACTCTTGTTAAACCCATGTCTAACTGTTTAGACACTGTTAAAAACTAAACGCTTGTTAGACCAGTTTTTACGTTGGTTTTTGTAGTACCGCTGTCTAAAAACCTTTGACAACAGTTATAATTTTAGTTGTTATGATCACTTAGTATTTCTTTTCATTTGGATCATGGGCAAAGGTAGCGTGAATTAATATTGATTACTTGAGATCATACTCCTAATTAGCTGATAAGTCGGTACACTTTGTCTATTAAACATCCTACAATCATATCTAGCATAACAAGACATCTACCAACATTATATCCAAGGAAAATATGCATGAGATTTTACGTTTGGTTGATTTTTATAGGTCTTGTTATAGTGGTTAGGTTAAATTCACTAAGCGAGTGGGACGAATCGTTCAGGGCGGCGCCTTTGATGCGCAAAGCGGCACCACAAAGGGCCGTAATTATTGTTTTTTGGGTTCAGTGGATTGACGTGTGTGGTTCTGCATGGTATCTATGGCAAATATCTTTAATTATGCAATGTATACGCTTTTACAACAAAAGTCCTAGTGTGTTGCAAAAATTATGAGTAAATAAATTCAAGCAAATTGTCCAAAACTACTAGTGCAAAATAACTTGCTATAAAATCAAATAGAGGGTAAAAAAGCTTGGGACGAGTTTTCTCAAACTCCCAAAATAACAACTAAAAGGCTAAAGGTTTCTCCGTCACTTCTGTAATAAGTCTACATACCGAAGCGAAAGAAAAATATCACTTTATTTCCATACCAGTGTTTAATTTTAATTATTTGACCTTTTCTAAGTGTACATTTATTGTATTTAAGAAAATAAAGAAAGAGTTTTTGATTTGATTTGTTTTGAATAATTTAACATAATAATTTAATAATCAAGAGTTGAGCTACCTTTACATTGCTTAAAAAAGTCTGCAGTTAGCTCAACTGTTTCAATTATACTTACATACTAGTTCTGAGTTCTGACTAGTCTATATGCTTGACTTGTTATTTTCTTTGTAAATAAAGTCTTATTCCCCTATTACTAAGCATAGTGATAGTAGTTGTATACGAGAATAATAGTTGTACTGCAGTGTAGAGTACATACATCCAACACCGCTACCGTACAACACAAAAATAAGCATTTAAATATAGGCTTAAACTCGGTATCTTTAGATACATTTAACAGTACGAGCTCCAAACGAGTGGCCCGTGAACTTTCTGCTATCTGATGCCGTCAATATAAAATGCATCTTAATTTTACGAGTTTAGGCCTATATTTGAATGTACATTTTTAAGCTGCACGGCAGCGGTGCAGCACGTTCCTGATCTGCGACAACCTTTACACAATTCGTAATAAATATTTAATAATATTCGTCTGGCAATATGCATACAAAAACGTGCCTCTTTAATGCGACGACAACCATATTAGAGGTATCCCAGCAGGCTCGCCCAGCAGTGGTTGAACAGCCGATGTGAATATGTGTGACTGGGTACCCAGTATAAGCGAGAAGATTTCGAGGCATGCCACTTGGGGCCCTATTCTGCTAAACCAACCGCTTAACTATGAAAATGGTATCGTCTCAGAATGACACAATTGGCATTTTACCTTACATGAAAGGAAAATGATTTCTGAAGAACCAGTGAGAGTTGTTGCAAAAATTTCCTCCCCCGCTTCGCATTGGCGGTAGCTCCAGTACTCCAGTCATCCCGTGACCACGACAGAGTATAGGTAAACTTGTTGAATTGTCGGAAATAATAGGTAAATAAACGCCGCGATATATACCCGTGAAATATTTATAATAAGATTAAAGATGTAGAAAGTACAGATAGAAGGACGCGCGTCAAAAGTATTAAGGCGCTCCAAATCAGTGCCATCACCTATTTTATCTTAGTATTATGTTAAATGAAGGATTAAAAAAAATCGATTTTGCGATTTCTGATACCTATCATAAGCTTTATTAATGCCTCTATAAAAGTCGTATAGTGTAGGCAGAGATACGAAGTTTCTCTTTTTGCTCACCATCTCGTGGCCAAGAGCATCTTTTAGAAATAGAAATTAGAAAATCTTTATTTGTGTGACAAAATATAAAACTTATAACTAATAATAAACTTAACGAAACACAAAAAGGTCACCAGCTCAGCTTAATGCTGTTTTGGCACAAGGGCCATAGCAGCGCTGGTTTTCAGCGGTGCCGGGTGATAAGTGCAGCGCTACTCGCTACACCAATCGTACACACATAGCAAAATGACAGAGCACACAATACCTAACACTTATTAAACTAAGTTAAAGATAATAATACAAAACTACACATTTATACCACATAACGGTAGCTAGTAAGTAAGTAAATAGATTTCTAAAATAAATAAATAAATAACCTATATAAACTGAATGTATATCAGGGTAACTTCGCATCTCAGCACCGCACGCACTATCTGAAGTTTCTCCCATCTATGGTCAATGATGTCGTTGGGGTGGCCAAAAGGCTAACACGAGACCGATAAATATTTGTAAAGAGGATGCCAAAGCCCATCAGTGGGTGGGCTTGCACTGGCTGAGGTGATAACGATCATCATTGTGATGACCTATATTCGTGAATATAAAATCATTTTCTTATCAGTAGATTTTTATTTTCCCTTTACTTCAAGCGCCGTTAAGTTCGCACAAAATTACCTAAAATTAGTGACGAAATTATCGAAAATTATCGGCAAAATTATCGAATATTATCGTACAATCGTATCTTAGCATTTAGCATTGAATTTCAAATATATTTATGGCAAGCTGACAATGCGGTGTTTTTTTTTATTAATTGTAACACGGAAGGGGAGGGAACATTCCAGGTTACTGAGCAGAGTTATGCCTTACACCTTTGCTTTTCATTATTTATAGGTAGGTAGGTAGGTATAGGTATATATTGATAGGGTTATTAGAAAAATGTGCATAAATCAATAGATAGGTTCCCACAAATACCTGTAATACGAAATGACTGGAGTTTTTAACTTATATTCTTTTGTTTTACTATTTAAATTTAGAATTTGTGGCAATAGTATTATTTATCTTTTGTCGACTCTGCTCTGATAAAACTGTAAAATTTGAATTTGAGAAAAATCAGAGAATTTTGAACATTTGAAATTAAACGATAAACGAATCAGAGTGGTGTTTCACAACATCTTTACGATACTTACCTAGGAGTAAAAAAGCCAGGAAATCTCGTAAAAACTTACAGTAGTATATACTTATAAGAAACGTCAGCTAACATACTTTAGATTAGCACTTTTTATCGAATTACTCCTTAACGAACCCTGCGATTACTAAAAAAACCGTAAAAACTGTACACATCAAGTAGAGACCTCACATATGATAGCAATCATAAAATGTAATTCCTAGATATCTTTATCTGTCTTTACATTTGAAGTGTTATTATGGACCTCCTAACTATATTTTTTTACTCAATTGGCACTCAAGGAGGGTAATTTTTTTAATTACTTCAGATTATTATTTGTCAATTGAAGTTATTTCTTCTTAAAAGCCACGTTATAAATAAAAATACAAGTGCGTCTTTTGTTTTCGTTTTACACTGATGAAATCACGCAAAACTTTGTACATAAAACTATCGCTCCATCGTTCTAGCTTTAAAAGTTATCAAATTCAGTTTTTCTATTCTTCGCAGGGTTTAGATGATCTTTATCAGCTTGTCATTGCCATCTAATTTTCACAAAATTCGTTCTGTATTTGAAGACACGACATCGTCGTTAAATCGATATTATCAGCACAAGAAAGCGTTAAAGATCGTTATAAAATAAAATTGGTCCTGTTAAACCAGATTTACTAATTTATTGACACGCAAAGTTAATTTTTATAACTCATGATTATCTTCAAGAGAGACATTAAAATAATTATGAGACTTGAAAGAAAATGTTTATGAGTGACAAGACTTACCATATTTTATTGCTGTGTGATTGGCAGCAACTCAATCATCTTCTGTTCAGCTGATTCTATCGTAGATTACATTTAGTTCTAACTGTTGATTATGATTGCCTTGGTGCCTTAAATTGTCTGAAAGAGATTTTTTTCAAGTTAATACTTGTACGTACGTTGTCTTGTACATAACACGTAAAATCACCTATGCCAGTTTTTGTGTTTTAGAAATTTGAGGCCTTTGCCTAACAGAGTGACGACTTGTTCAGAGAGTAAACTTGTTTTTTTTTTAATATTACCGCACACGGGTTATGTTTTTTTATTATTTCTATTTGATTCTCGATTTTGATAAATGAGGTATCAAAATATTCGTGGAATCCTGGTTCTTAGCTACATTTTACAAAAAAAAAAAAGCTGAGTCCGAGCCGGTTTTTTATAGATTTCAATATTTAATTATTTGTTTCTTTTCTTTCCTGTTGTTATTTGTGTCAATAAGAAAAAGTTATATACCTCTAATAGGTTTGATAAAGCTATAGATCCAGCATGCCTTTAAATTGAACTTGATAATACCACGTTAATTAAGTACATTCGCAGTAACTTAATGAATAAGTTGAAGGTGCTTATTTGTGGTCGTAACAACCCAATTTACACTACTTATAGTGCAACTCGATGTTATTGAATTTAACATTGTAGGAAAGTACTATATAAGTATAGGTTTTATACAAACGCAATGTCACCTTTTGTTTATTATAAGGGCAGGTAACTCTTACAACTCTTTAAGAAAAGAATATGTCGATGGTGATATATTTAATACATCAATGAGTAAAATAGGTAGCGGATTTTTAATGATAAATTCTTTTTGGACAGCGACTAAACTAATATACTACGGATTATATTTTCTAATTAGTCAATTACCTAGATGTTAGATTAGATTGTATTATTTAAAAACATTTTTCTAATTTAATTTAACTTTTTGTGTTTTTGTCTTTTTGTTTGTAGCTAAGTAACATTCCCTTTCACATGTATTTTCTTTAATATCATCGTCGATTGATTTTTACCTAAGTTTTTTAGTAAATACATATATTTGGAAACTTGTAATTAACCCTCAGTAGCATATCATGCATGTTCAAGCAAATACCTTATTGTAAAATCACAGCTGTAAGTTTTCTTATAATTCGTAAAATAAAATAAAAATAAAATGTCGTGTTCAACGGCGGTAAAACCTTGCAAGTCAATACTGATGTATTTGTGAGTGTCCTTACCACCATCGTCATTGTTATCCTAATTTAGTCCACGGCTGGACATAATGCCTCCCCTAATGACCGTCATAGCCCCTGTCTTCAGCTTGCCACATCTAGAATCTGCCTGCAGTCTGACGCCAAAACTAAACTAAACTAATTTGTCGGTACTTAGAATAATCCCACATAACGATCAAAATAAATAGGCTGGTATAAATTTTCATCATCATCAACCTATATTAATCCACTGCTGGACATAGGCCTCCTCTAATGAGCGCCATAGCGCCCTGTCTTCAGCTTGCCGCATCTAGAATCTGCTTGCAGTCTTTTGCAGGTCGTCAGCCCACCTTTTTTTTTTTTTTTTTTTTATTCGGCGAGGAAATTCGTTTACGAATAAACTGGTCTGGGGGGGACCAGAATTATGTGGCGACTCGACGTTCTGAAAAGAACATAATACCCACTAAAACCTCTCCGGTGTCCCTCTCTCGCCATTTTTGCCGAACCACGGGAACATTTAAAACCTCCGCCCGGAAGGCGTCCTACACTACGTTTTGCGGAGTGGTTGTCTCCACTCAAGAACACGTTTACCCCAGCGGTTGTTTTGGGAGTATAGTCTTTATACGACCACAATGTCACCTTTTTATATGTGACAATGTGCTGTGTCTTTAGACCCTCCTCAACACACTATAATTGTCCACTGCTGGACTCAGGACTCCCCCTGATAAGCGCCTTATTGACTTTTATCTCATGGGGGGTACTACCTATAATCATTACGCGCGGGTTGGGGATCGCAGTATATGTATAGATGTTACTAGGCATTACTAGATAATAATAAAGAAATCAACTAAATAATGCATCATATCCCATTTCCGCGCGGATGTTTCATAATTTCTTGTTTGTTTAAAATGCATGAATTCGTTGACAGTTTTGGTTACCAATGTATGAGAGTGAGGGAACAGAGAGTGTACCTGTGTTTGCGCACCCACCTGTGCACTATAATATGTCCTGCGCATCTGGCTAGTCTCCGAGAGACTGGCCGCCGTAGTCGAAATTCGGCTAGGAGGACATTATTATTATTACCAAAGTACATATCTACCACTTTATACACAGTTGCTTATTTACTATTTTGCTTTGTACGCTCGACACCCAAATGTTAATTAGCAATAAAATAAAATTAATTTCTGTATATCTTTGAATAGATATTGAAAAAATGTTTTTAGCGAATCTTACGATGTCCCTACTACACAAACGATAAAGAAGCTTTCACGTCGTTAAAATAACAGATTTTAATCCAAAATGTCAGAATTATGTCAATTTAAAATACTTACTAAGTGCAAAAAGTAGCGATGCCCTACTCGAGTGCGTTTGATTCGGTTGATTCAATGAACGTCCAAATAGAAGCACCAGCTTAAGAGCAGTTAGTAAAAAGATACCTACCAAAAAATTTAAACTTTATATCTTTTTATACGTTATTACTTAGCGCATAGCTAAAAGAAAAAACCTTACTAATTTTGAAATAAAAATGAATATAAAATCACTTTTGCCATATACCTAGCAATGAAGCTTATACCTTCGTAATACTTTCAAGACTCCATTGAAAATCCAAGAATTGTCCAGCATTATTTATTATTTATTTAGACAAAGTTTATTCTGAATCATGCTCATCTTAACCCAAGCTTTTTATATTCAAAACCAACTTGTGCGAATCCGGACCAGATTTCAAGTTATAGAAAAATAAACTTGGCTAGAATCGACGTGTCCCGAATCAGAAATCAATCGGAACGCAATAAATGCTGATATAGACTGCGATAATATTGATAATGATTTACAATTAGCTCCAAAGTACCTACTATGCAAATTCAGATAATTATAATTCCTAGAACGCGCGTGTCTGTAAGTTTTTGTATATAGAGAAAATCTTCGACGCAACGGTTTGTGGGTTTGAGTATGGGTTCTGCGGTTTAGTGAGAAAACGGTTAAGTGTTATATCTCAGATTTTAAGAGAGCTGAAAGAAAGATAGGAGAGAATATCGATGCGAGAAATACTAAACCGGTGTAGGTATGGAATAACAATAAATAAACTTAAGATTAGATTCCCGAAAATAACTCAGAAAATAACGGCTGTTATACACCCTTTATCATATTTATTAACTAGTTTCTACCCGCGCTCCGCACTTCGTGTTTCCGGGATAAAAAGAAGCCAGTAGTACTTATACCTTTATAAATAAAAATGATCTCAAGTCAAAAAACCTCTACTAATCGTTCTATGAAAACGTTTCATAAAAGTTGTTAAAATGTTTAGATGCATCTTACCTCTTCACGGCAAAGCTATTCAACAAATTCTGTATGGATCTAGTTCTAGAGATAGAATGCTAGAGATAGAGATATATGTATGGATCTAGTTCTAGAGATGCAGTAAGGTACTAAGCTGAACTTTTACTTATGATGGTTAGTTATTATGATGGTTACGGCTATACTTTTACTTAACATCTTTAGTAAAAGCTCATTTATATTATCTATATAATTCATAAAAAAATATAACCTACATGTCCAGAACCTACCACACAGCGACTGACACGCGTTTTCCACTAAGCAGCCGTCTAAGGAACGTAGCATAACTAAACAAGTTAATGTTAATTACTCATGCCATATTGTAATTTGTATTGCATTCTACGATGCTCTCATTTATCTATTAGGCTGAATTGTGCAAAAAATGACCTTTTTTATAAAAATTACGTCTTTAAAAGACCTTTAATGGTATTGTAGAAAATAGTTATATAACTTTTTTGACCTATGAACTTTTTTCTTTTCGAGTTTCTAAGGTTACGGTTTCTTATTTTTATTTTTTATGTATTTTATATGTGGGTTACATAACTTGGCAGTATTAAAGTTTTGCTGTAGAATTTATTTTTTAGTATTCGAGAATTGAAACATTACTTGATCCAGATAGACTATGTAAATGAAATGTAGAGAACGCGATAAATAACCATAAGAACTTTATTATTATCTGGCTTCTGCCCATGACTTCGGACGGGTTTTAGTAGCAGCAAAGTGTTATGCCAGGTTTAAAAATACACATTTTATTGCAATATATTAGTAATTTTTTGTTTTGGTCTGAAGAGGTAAGAAACATCCATCCATCTTTTATCCCAGCTTTCGCATTTCTATTTGAGTGTGATGTTATATTAGAACATGTAGTGTATTGCACGTTGATCAGGTAGGATAATTTGTAAACTGATTTATTGTTAAACATAACTAATTTACATATATCTAAAATTGTAAATGTATATTTCAGGAAATTATCAACCCAACTGATTATGAAACTGATTTACCATAAAATTTTTGTGATCTGTGTTCAAAAACCAATCCATATAAAACCGACAAGTAAATAGCCACATTATCCATAATTTTCATATTTCAAACCAACAACGACGGAAGGACACCGACTAATAAACTATGTAAAAAGCCTTTTATCATCGATCTTGATAAACGAATAATTACAAACAGCGACGTGAACGCTTTCAGAATTTTAAAAAAATATACCGCCATAACTATTATGGTATTTGGCGAAAAAAACCTTGTATTAAAATTATGATTGACAAAAGGTCATAACAACCAATGAAAACACAAGGAAAATTTATTCTTATTATGCTGGAGGTAGAAGCTAATTTCGAAGGGCAAAAAAGGCATTAGAATGCCCTAAAATTGATTACAAAAATGCAAGTAGAAAAACACTGAGCCATCTGCAATTTGTACAGTAGTAATCTGTGTGTTAGAGCAGGAGGTAGCTGGTTGGATATGATATAGAGAGGGTGTAAAAGAGATGGATAGAGTTTGGTACTATAGCTAACAAAGTAGCGGTAGCCAATCCGGTGCTCGCGATGGGCGGTCCGAATGGCTTCTGTGTTCAAATAGGTTCGAAGTTTGAAAATTGGTTCAATGCTTTGTTTGGAGGTAATTTTGAAAAAAAGTAAATTCTTTCTTACTCCGTTTTGGATTAAGGGGTGCGAGGTGTTATTGCTTTAGCTTTAGTAGAGAAGGCTCTACCTTATTATTATTTTCTAAAGTAATTTTTTCGTAGAAATTCTGATTAAAATAATTATTCGTCATAGGTAACAGTAAAAAATTCTTTAGGATACCACAAAGTACAAGTCTTAATTGATAACACCAAGTTGCAATTCACTAAGAAATAAGTTTTATCTTAATGACCTTCAATAATAGTACCTATCCAATATAATAATAATAATAATTAATTGATATATATTTTTTATTAAAAAATATAAAAGGTTAATTTGTTTTTTTTCTAATATGATGGATAGTTAAGCACGTAGGTATACAATTCATTAAAATACTTTGTTTATGAATTATGACCATGTTATTTGACACAAACAAGGTTATCATAAGTTCAGTAATCGTAAGAAAATCTTATGTTCAGTATTACTATTACTTATTATGATAATTTAAATTATAACAATGCCAGGATTTCCTGCTCTCCCATATGGTGGTTAGATTTATTTACCATTGTATAGGATTCTAAAATACCATATATTTGGATTAACCATAGATCTAAGTCAAATCTGTAGATATGGTACGTTCTCCCACCATTTACACAACTGGCCTGTGTAACAACTACACACAAAGACTCACTCACAGTTATTTTTGCAATCTTGTGCAATATTTATAATGAACAAACTCGAAGGCAATGCTGTATGTAGTCTTTTAGTGAATTAATCACACTTAAGTACGCTGTAGCAAACACGCCTATCAAGAGCGCCGCTGGTCCGACTATGACTGAGACGGTTGGACCTAATTGCACCTAACTAGACCCTTCCACTTTCGAGAAGCTAGTACCCCTACTCCCCTTTTTACATTATATCGATGCAACTAACGAAAAAAATAACAGATTTTATGAAATAAATCTTCACAATCTAAGGTTGAACTATTTAAAAGAAGGTCGACCTCAGTGCCGCAGCGGGCGAAGGTCCGCCTGCAACGCAGTAGGTTGCGGGTTAGATTCCCGCCTCGGGACAAATGTTTGTGTGATCTGTAGATATTTGTTCGGGGTGTTCTGTGTATTTTCTATGTATGATAAAAAATATCTATCTATGTAGTGTATTGTATTAAGTATATCAGTTATCTAGTACCCATAACGCAAGCTCTGCTTAGCTTGGGGCTAGATAATGGTGTGTGAATTGTGCAGCATTATTTATTTATTTATTATAAATTGGCAGCGTAGACAGGTCTAGACTTTACAAATTGTACAAAGCTATTTCAATGTACGTACTTACATACTTAAAAAAACATTATATGTCTTAATTACTGGATCCCCTTGTAATCTTCCCTATGTTGCCCAATTTTGTACACACAGACAAACTTCAAAACTGTTCTCTAACGGGTTTGAAACCATTTCCCCGGAATCTTTTAATTTAGGTCGGCTTAAGTTGCCTGGAGGAAACAGTTTAGTCAATTTAAATTTGGACAAAACTTTTCAAAGGAGGATTATAATTTATGGATTTTTTTAGAATTTTCTTCCTCTTAATATTCAGATTGGTGATATTCTACTATTTGAAATGATTGGTGCCTAGGCAATGCATCACATATCACATCACACTCGATAGTTGCATGTTTGGATGCATGGATGTTTGTAACGTCCTTAAGCCAAAACTACTGAACAAAGCAGACTGAAATTTTGGCGTTTTTAGGTCTGGAATAAACAAACGTTGCTTACATTTTCATAGAAACACGCGGGTGCAGCCGCGGGCAGAAACAAGTATTAGAATAATAATTAAGATAAGATAAGCCTTTATTCACAAAGAAAATTATAATATAATAAGTATTTACAATTGAAACAATTGAGCTAACTGCAGACTGTTGCAAACAAGTGAAAAAATAATTAAGTGGTTTTGTGGACGAAGGTCCCCTAGCAATTTAATTTAATAATTCTAGTATTTTGTGCAATTCGCGCTGTGTGGTGCCGGCTAAGAATTTGCACCACCCCAACTCGTCCCCCGGTGGATATCCCTTAGTCACCACTAAGAGATATCCAGCGGGGGCGGGCAGCAGTACCCCCTGCAGAACAATTCTGCCACCGAACCGCGAGCCTTAACTCGTATATTCCTAGCGTGGGGATTATGGGCATTAGCCCCATGAGATAAAAGCCCATAAGGTCCTTATCAGGGGGAGGTCTGCGTCCAGCAGTGGACCAATATCAGCTGCTGAGGTCAACCAGATATTTCATTTTTTCACTTAAGGGATTTGGCCTCTTTCGTGATATACATAGAACTAAACATATCCCATACAGAAATGGAACGTCTCGATGACGTTTCGGTACTATCGAGCAACCAAACTCAGGACTCTATTCAGCCTGTCCTATCCCATCCTACTAGCCGAAAGTTTGAGATATGTGTTTTTTTTTGTTACCTCTCCAAAACTACTGAACAGATCAAGATGAAATTTTACACAAATTTAGAACGTAAAGTAAATGAAACAATAGGCTTCTTATTTTGCTTATTTTGATATTATTTCGCCCCTGATGTAGGATTTAAAGAAAGGTTTGATAAGGGTTTGATAATTTTACACATCACATCCAATGAGAAAATAAAACACAGATAAAAAGTCTGTCTTTGCAATATTGTAAAGAATTTTATTGTTGTTATAATAGTGTCAAAATATGGATACGATATAATACCTTATATGCTTCACTTTATTAACAGACAGCTGTCCTTATTTAAACAGTGTTTGACCGACATTTACATTGTTGACGATGTCGTTTTGAAATCCATTCTAGTATAACAAAATGACTCTAAACATACAGAAGTTTACCTGCCTGTTATAAAGTAAAAATCAAAAATATTGTTTTAATATTTATTTGAATCAAAACACGAATACTATTCGTTAATATTCGTTAAAAGAGAAAAATCAAGGTAGCCATGTAACTTAACTACAAGCATGTTTTATTCTTAATCTTTTCTACTCCCAGCAGTGGGTAAATGCCGATTGCTGATGGTGATGATGGACATTTCTCCCGAGCTGTAGGTAGGTACCTGAAGAATCAGAATCAATAATAAATAAATAATGCTGAACAATCCACACAGTCACTACAAATAAAAACAGTGATGGTTTTTAAAAAACTGTAAAATAAACAGAACAACTATTTCCTTGCGACACACAGTGTATTTTTGACGTGAATTTGATGAGCGTCCAATCGGTCTGGCAATTAGGGATCTCATGTTAGAAATGAAAATAAGACAAAATTTAAGTACTTTGGAAATGTAATAGCACGGAAGTTACGTTAGTTACGGAAATAGTGCTTTTAACGCCATATTGGGCACTTTGGCGACCACATGAATGTACTAATTCAATCACCATGGCAAGTGGGCTTATTCCACTAATCCCCGTGAACAATCCCCGTCAACGGGGAAAAGTGAACTTTTTGTTCATTATTCCCCGTTGACGCCGATGCGAACTCGTAATGAGGATTAGTGAACTAAAAAGTTCATTAATCCCCATTGCGTCAAAAATAAAATACCAATACCTATAAGAATCATGTTTTGTATGGTTATAAAAATAATCAATAAGCGAGTCCTGATAAATTAATAAAAACATGATTCTTAGTATTAGTATTTTGGTTTGACGCAATGGGGATTAACGAACTTTTTAGTTCACTAATCCCGGCGTCAACGGGGAATAATGAGCATTGTCAACGGGGATTTGTGGAATAAGCCGGAAAGTGGTGGGGAGGTGCGGGAGGCGGGAGGAACGCAGTACTGCTACTCTATGTAGCGTGTCAGCTAACAGGCCTGATAATTCGTGTCTTAGTTGTCAGATTGGAATAATTGTGGTGTGGTCAGATAGCTTCAGTTTAGATTAGAAATCACTTGTAACTTTTGAAACTGATATATATGCGAATTTGTGAAAATATAGAGTTTTGAAAAAATGGCTCTTAAACGGCACAAAATCAAAAAACAAGTTAAAGGCCTTAAAGCCGAGTTGTTTTCGACCCATTCCAGGGTAGAGCGAAATAATTGTATCTAATTTAAAAAGAAGAAAGGAAGTAACTGGGATAACACGGATAAATTTTGTTGGGCCACTTGATGGAAAATTGGAAAATTTTGGGAAATTTGGCCCAAGGTGGGACTCAAATTGAGAATCCCGGAAGGTCGAAACCGTAAGTGGATGCAAATGATCCTGTCGATTCAGAAAATTTGAGTACATCTGAGGCGCACGACTCGTGAAATATCGGGATATCAATCAATGGAAGCATCGTTGGTGGATTCATTTTACGCAATCAGTTTGGTGTTGTTGGATAGCAGAAGAACCCGCTGTGGATTTGGAATTGTTGCCAGAAACCAATCAAGCCACGAATTGAACAGAATCGATTCTCCGATGTTGGTGTTGGAGTTTCTTTTCGTCATAGAATTCACGTCAAAATCAAAAAAGGGGGACACCCTTTACCATAAAGTAGTAAAGTTCGGAAACTGTATTGGTTTTTAATATGTGCATACCTACCTACATTACGGCATAATTAAAACTGTGCACAAATTGGCTGTTATAAATATAAATATATTCATAATATAAATTAGGTTATGATTTTTATCTAATTTAAGTAGGTATAAATAGATGCTGTGTTTAACTACAACGCAGCCTATTTTGCTCGCAGAATGGTAATATTAATTATTAGTTATACTTCAAAGGTTATTTATTACAAGTTTAGTTTTTAACAATGTACTTAAAACCTAGTTTAAGCGGAGTCCCTCGTGTCTAGTTACAAGTTCATACTCAGTTAGAACGAAGAGTCAATGTGCCACTATGCAGGTTTTAGGGCGCCTTCAAATTAGCCGCAAACTGTCGCGCGTAGGCAGCGCGGCTGCAGCACTGCTGCAGCGCTGCGGCCGCGCTGCTGTAGCTTGGTTCGAGCATCATAGTGTTGTATATTTAGTTACACGATGGACTCTGAATAAGAATCACTGCTATTAGTGTTACTATTAAAAAGAAAAAGGATTTTGGACAAAAAAAAGAAGCCTCAGAAAACGTTACCGTTATTTTGTAACTCAACAAACTGAATTTTATAAAGTGAAATATTACAGTGACAAAAAATTTCAGAATTACTTAAGATTATCAAGAAAACCATTCTACGAATTACTTCCCCGCTTGGAACGTTATATTGGAAAACAAAATACAACCTTCAAAAATATTATTTGTGCTGAAGACAGACTAGGTATTTGTACGCACCGTCACTAGTCGATCGATGAACTGATGCGCGGCCGCAGCGCGGCTGCAGCGCTGCGGCCGCGCGTTTTTGATTTTTATGGATTTAGACAGCAGCGCGGCCGCAGCGCTGCAGCCGCGCTGCCTCCGCGCGACAATTTGCGGCTAATTTGAAGGCGCCCTTATTACGAAGTAGGCAAAACTTACTTGTTATTTAAAACACACAGAGTAGAGCACTATGTACATACGTAGTTGCTCTATTACTCTTTTACCTTCCTTATTTAATATTTTTATATAAATTAGTACCCACTTATTAGTCTTAAGTAGCTTCTTAGTTTTACCATAGTATTATAAGATAGGTTAAAACTCCTACTTTGTAAAAACCACTTGAAATTAAATAAAGTTTTTATTCATTATTATGTTTTGATTATTTGCCATAAAATGTTTAAAATAAGGTAAATAAATAATTCTGGACAATCCACACATCATCATCTAGCCCCAAAATAATCAAAGAGTTACGATGTTATGTACGATCGTGACAAATCAAATCAAAAACTCTTCATTTCCATAAATACAATAATTGTTCACTTAGAAAAGGTCAAATTGTAAAACTAAACACTGACACGGAAATAAAGTGATATTTTTGATTTCTGTCGCTTCGGTAAGTAGACTAGAGTAAAGAAGCGACGAAGAAACCTTTAGCCTGTTAGTTGTTACTTTTCGAGTTGGAGATAAACCCGTCCCAAGCTTTTTTATCTTCTAGATAATCTGATATTTTATAGTAAGCCTTTTTGCACAGCAAGGTTTTTACAATTTGTTTGAATTTTTTTACTGGTAATTTTTGCAAGTCACTAGGAATGAATGAATGAACGAATTCTTTATTGCACAAAATTAATAAAATAACTTATATCTTAATAAATTAAAAATGTACAATAGGCGGCCTTATTGCTTAAAGCAATTTCTTCCAGGCAACCTTATTAAGTACTACCAAAAGATACAAGTCACTTACAAGTTTAGTAGGAGTTTTGTTGTAGAAGCGTATACATTGCCCTTTAAAAGATACATTAATTTTGTGTAGCCTAGTTGTGGGCACAGTGAGTTTATGTTTATTTCTGGTATTAAAATTATGTTAATCACTATTTTTAGGGAACCGATTTATATTTCTATGAGTGTACAACAAGTTTTCATAAATATATTGACATGGTGGTGACGTGACACAATCCCTCTGGTCTTCACTGAAAATCAGCGCTGGGTGGACACATCAGTGGGCATCCAGCACAACGCTGAGTGGGGGACATATTTGCCATAAACGCTGCTACGCACAAAAAAAACTATTTTTTAACTGGTTTGTTAGTATTAATTAATTTAGTCCTAAGGCTAATTGTGCATAGTAGTTTTTTTAAGCTAAATAAAAATATTCTCTCTCTCTCTATCTCTCTCTCTTATGGGTACTAGATGACACACTCTCGCGCCTCCCTTATTCTTGGCCTCCGCGATTAGTAAAAGTGTGTGAGAGCTTCTTTTGAGGAAGTGTATAGATACAATAGGGTAGTTTCCTGGCTAATAAAAAATATTATTCTATTTATGGTTTTTTGTTATTACATATAGTGCGTAACCCCACACTCGAAGTCGAACATTTTTGCGATATTATTTGTTTTTTTATTCTATTTAGTCTAATATCTTCTGATAATCTGACTGACGGACTAATTAGATTTTTAATTTTTTTCTTTTGGTAGGTAGGTACTCTGTTGGATTGAAATGTATTTTATTTTTTTTTTTTCAAATCTGGCATTTTTTATTTATTTATTGGCACTTTACCAGCTTAGGCAGAAGTATTACTTAATGGTAAAGGCGGCCTGGTACCCATGTTGTGTTAGAGCTGGAAATCATGACTGACTAATCAATCTATAATAGCGCATAGAATGGAATAGCGAATAGAGCTCGACAAGCAATCAATTGGGCTTGGGATGGCAAAGTCCCTGTTAGGAAAAAACGGGGAGTTAGGTTAGGTTCCATTTTCCATCTATTTTTATATACTATTTTATCTTCTTTTTGTACAGGATTATTCGAAATTCACTGACACTATGTTAACTGCAGGTTCTGCCCAGCATTATGAACACGTCCGTGAAGACGCCAGGTCTCAATTCTTAAAATGGGTGGAAAGGGAATGATATTAGTATGTATCCCCGCCATTCAAAAATCGTTCATTATAGGGGTTTTCTTTGAAACTAAACCTAAAAACGGCTCTGCCTTATCAGCTTCACTTACGTGTTCGTCGATGATGTTCAGAACCTGAAGTTTACGCAGTGTCAGTGAATTAACCATAACCCTGTATATACTTACATTGGTTTTTTTTGGGGGTAGCAAAGAAAAGGTTCACATGGGCCACGTCCACTAACATTTACAGTAATTTTTCAAAATGAGTTGGAGATTAAAGTGATCAACTTGCAATAAGGGGGCTTTGGAGGGCATAGTCCCCGCAAAAAATAAAAACTGGGGCTTGGAGGGGTGAGGCCCCCACAAAAAAAGAAATTGTTTGCTTGGGCCACGTCCACCAACATTTACAACAGGCAACAAGCAAAAACAGTTGTAGAATAGAGAGATCAACTAGCTATCGAGGTCAATACATAAAAATGATGGCTTATTGCCAATAGGTACCGTACCTACCACACTAACGAAGTTGCTAGTAACAACCGGTTTAAAATAGTCGCTTATTCTCACAAAGGCCACTGGTAGGTGTTATGTTGTACATAACCACATACCTAAACCATACAACGGTCACCTACCTACTATTATAATACCCAGGTACAAACGACAGAAAAATACTACAACAAAGCGATTGGTAGTTTAGATAGTGCCTGATTGTAGCGCCCTATTTAGTAGGTACCTACCCACCTTTACTTACGATAATAACGATCACATACTTATTTATGTTGCTGCAATGAGTGTGTGAACAAATACGAATACTTGGGACAGGAAATCAAAATTGATAAAGACAACCAAGATACGATTGGATAAACTTCGATGTTTTCTCTGTAGGTGGAGCTAACAACGCTAGAGTTCGTAAGAAGTCGCAGAGATTTTCGACTCCTACGTCACTTGACCTCGTGGTGTAGTTGGTAAGCATCCCATACTGAGGGAAGAATGCGGGTTCAAGTCCCGTCGATGACGGTAAATTCTTGGGATATTATTGGATTTCTTTACCAATACCAAGATACGATATTGATTAGACTTGCTTGGACTGCTTCTCCAAACTTGAATTCGCCTCCAAACCAAACTTCATCAGACTTCAAAATATTTATGTATGTATTCTAGTAGAATTTTTTGAGGTTAAATGTAATTTGGTTCTTTGCTTTTTAGAACTAAGTAATAATATCATGTTTGGTTTTGCAAATTTTTTATATTATTACCTACTGCATTAAGTTTTTTTCGTTTTTAGATATATTTTATATAGTCAATTAATGACACAATTTTGTTAATTATTAAGAGAAGCCTTGGGTCCTTTAATACAGCTTAGGCTAGTTCGGGATCCTGCGGACTCAACATAATATTGTAAACATTTTACAGTGAGAGAAATAAACGATTTGATTTGATTTGATTTAGATGTCAAGACCCTAGATGTATACCCCGGGTGGTGCCAATTAAGTAGTTCTGGTGGTAGGCTTCAGCCGTGGCTTATCACAACCCGAACGAACGCCGGGTTTCCACCGCGATAAGGTAAAAATGGTAGGCGGGACACGACTTTTTAAATGAATTACGTTTACATGCCCACCAACAAAAAGTTTCGTCTGTTGATTTCCACCGCAAAAGGAAAATGAAAGATGAGTGAGCGGAGCGTCATTTCAACGCTTTCTGTTCGCCCAGTTTTTTCCGCTCGACTATTTATTGGTGGAAATACACCTATGAATAAATCTTTTAAATCCATCACGGTTTTTAGCTCTAAAGTCATTTGCAAAGGGATATTTACCATGATTTGAGTTTTGAGCTTTCCAATATTTCGACTCAGTTTCATGCGCCATGATCACGGAATAACTGAAGTACCTATGCTACAAGGATGCAGTTTACTCTTGCGAGTTGAACTGAGTCCTTAATGGGTCTGCTCTACAAGAGGTGGAAACCAGGCTTAAGCCGTGACTACAAGCGGCCTCGCGGTCGTGTTCCAGTACGTGTTCTGATGCAGCCAAGAACAAATTTGTTAATACGGGTCTGGGCAGCTTTTGTAAGACGTTGCAGCTGAACCAGGCAACCAGTCTACCACATCCATGTTGGTCCCCCTGCAGGGGGCCTAAGTAGCGTGCCAGTCACACGAGAAAGGCTGCCCCGCTGCCTCACACACACACTCTCACACTTCACAAACGCCTGGATAATTTACTAGTACGATTTTGGCTGTATATATTATATATAGGAATGTACGCGAATTGTCGACAAATTTCAATAAGCAGTTTGTTTCATTTTATGCGAGATTTTGTGAAGTACGAGATTGGCCTAAGTCCAGAAGAGAAGTGGTTGATGATGATGATGTTACATACGAGTATAAGATTTCCTTGTAAGGCTGTGAAAATCCGATCCCTCTAAAACCTGAAACTGGCTGGTGTTACGGGCCGCAGTTAGTTAATACGTTACCCCGTGTGTTAAAAGGCTAAAACCCGTCTTTTCTTTCCCTTCTTTCTGACTGTGTACGTTACATTACGCCATTTTTAGCCGACCTTGACTCTGCCACCAAAAAAAGACAGGTAAGCTAAGCCAAACCTTCCAACGGCTCTAACTAATTTACCTATCAACTTCAGTACAATTATTAAAATTACCGATAATAGTCCTAACTGTATAGGAAGCTATGATTCCAAGAACAATGTGTTGCAAAAAGAGTGAGCGCAATTATGCCTGAGCTTGACTGGTAGGTTAGGGTTCAGTGGTCGATGATGAAAACCGTAGTTTGTTATTAACACATCACTGCCCAGCCTCAACGCCAGACGAATACAGGCATCTGCATCTTGGGCCATGAATGTGTTAGTTTATATTATATTTTAGTTTAGTATATCGCATTCACTGCCCAGCCCCGGCATTATGACCCGCATGTGCGCGCCGCCCCGTGACACGGGGACATCTGCGGCTATAAATGTGGCTATAAATGTGTTGCCACGGTCGATCAGACTGAAAAGTGACTGAACAAAAGGGTTTGAATATTTTTGTATGGAGAGTGGCCCTAACGTTTGTAATATTTTTCATAATAGCTGCGGTACTGTGCACGGCGGCGATTATGAAAATAATACATACAAATACAAAAAAGGGTTAATATTTGGATAGATAATAAAACAAATTGCAAATGTCATATAAAATAACGTCCTAACCTCAGGTTTCTGAGATATTCACAGACGAATATTATCTATTCTATATTTTTTAGCTTGGGGCTATATAAAGCTGTGTGAATTGTCCAGCATTATTTATTTATTCCTTATAGTGAATATCTCAGAAACCTGACGCTTTAGGACATTATATTATACAACATTTTTAATTTGTTTTAGTGTCTGCTATTCAAAGATATAACTTTTATTGTTCGCGGCGATTATAAAACAAAATGGTGACTGATGTTAGGGCCAAAATCTTCAAACCCCTTTTTCATTCTATGCAGGTATATGCTTATTATAAGTGGATTACATTAAATGGATTACAATATTAACAAAGACCTGATGTTAGATTTATATTAGGCACATTAGTTATTTATACTTACCTATTATCACAATCATCCAAGTGGTCACAAATCCTTTTTTTTTATAGATGATTGGAAAAATGTTCGTAATCTGTTATTGATGTGGACTTAAATGTTTTAACTGTAAAAAGCTACCACTTAATTAGTTGTAACTATTTGTAAGTTATTTTATAATTTTTGAACGATATTATCTAAATACCACTAAATCCCTCGTTAAACGAATGCAAAGCAGACAGAAGCTACATTATAATTATAGAGATTCAATAAATAAGTAATGCTGGACAATTCACACAGCGTTATCTAGAAAACATTTTAAACTATTAACTATACATAGGAAACATCCAGAACACCCTGAACAAATATCTGCAGATCGTACAAACATTTGTCCCGAGGCGGGAATCGAACCCGCAACCTCCCGCGTCGTAGGCGGACTTTCGCCCGCTGACACAAAGGTCGTCATTAAGTTCATAAGTTTTTCTGTGATGGACAACCTCCGGAACAACCAGCAAGAACCATCTGCTAAAAATTACTCTCGCTTAGCCATTTTTTATGCGGCGCCAGCATCGGCAGCGTCAATTCATAATTAAAGGGAAACATTTTCCGAAGATAAGACAACGCTGGCAACACCTAACAAGACCTTTTATTAGATACTCCCGTTTTTGTTATCCGTCTGGCGCTTTGTTGATCAAAAATTATAATCTAACTAGTTTCTGCCCGCGGCTTCGCACTCGATGTTTCTATGGAAACGTTTGATGGTTATTTTTGTCCCATGGGAACTGATTTAGGGGATAAAAAGTAGCATTTTTGTTCTAGGCTTAGAACTACCTGTATTCAAAATTTCAGCACGATCGGCTCAAAATGCGAAAGCTTGGAACATTTAATGTTCCAAACTTTCGCATTTATAATTTTATAGTAAGTACCTATAGTGTGATGGGAACTTCAATAAAATCATAAATTTCAAAACAATTAGTTTATTTCTTACGTAGATTTATGTTAATCTATTATTATTTAATTATGCAAGAAGCCAACTGCAGCTACTCGTGGTGAATATGACAAAATCTTCCTATTTGGGGATATATACCTAATGTTCATTGTTTATGTGCTGTTGCAGAAATCAACTGTATGTTTAATATATTTATGTAAGTTCGTTGGTAAAAGTGTAACCAAAGTAGGCAGAGAGCCGTTAGTCCCACCAGCATTGTCCAACTCTCACATTAGCGATAATCGAGACCCAGAACACACGTGTCTTGTTGGATTAACTGTAGTCCAGTCATTTGATAGTAAACTGAATTTTTTCCGGGAGTTTTAAAAATGGGCAATTTTATAGATTTAGATGTGTTCTTTCCAAAGTTCAACTTTGCCGCTCGCGCCGCCATATTCGAAAAATGCCACAGTATAGCAGTTTTTGTCTCTGTCCATCATTTTCCCTGTTGTTAGAAATGACCTAAAATTAATCTCAAATAAGAACCTTATTAAAGGAATAGAACTATGGAATGGAAATTTGCCTGACTGCCAAACTTGTATCAAAAGAAAAATGACAAGATTGCCGTTCTATTCAGTAGAAGAACCCCAGTCAACTCAGCCGTTAACAATCAGTCTCAGCAATGAATGCGGACCAGTACAGCCAGATAATAAAGCCACTTTGGGCGAAAACAGATATTTTGTAACGATTATTGAAGATTTTACAAAATACTGCTGCGTTTACTTTATAAAAAACAAAAGCGAAGTTCTCGACATTTTCAAAAAATTCAAAAAGAGAGTAAAAAAGTTCCATGGCGTTTTCAAAATAAAGAATTTACATACAGATAATGAATCCAAGTACCGTAGCTGGGAATTTGACGCTTTTCTAAAAGATAATGGAATCCAAAGAAGGCTAACTGCATATTCTTATAGGTAGGTACTCCCCAGCAAAATGGACAGAGTAAGCGAAAAAACAGATCGTTGTTAAATAAAACTTGATGTTTAATGAATTTAATGATGGATGCGATGGAAACATGCCTAAAGATTTGTGGGTGGAAGCAGTAGGTACATATTGCAAATGATTTTATTAACCGAAGCCCAACTAGAGCGTTAAAGGAATGCATACCATACTAAAAATGGACCATAAAAATATTTAATGGCTTTTGTTTTGGACAAGCGTAGAAAGGTGAAATTCACACCAAAAGCTACAGAAGATGTTTTTATCGGATACGACACAATCTGTTTTGCTAATGTGTTATAATATGTCAGTGCCTATGATGTATGTGTTAGAAAATAAAAAATACAGAAACAAATGTTACATAGGTCATACATAGGTACTTATGACGGTTGATTTTATTTTCTCCTAATTAAAATATACAACAGACTCGTATTTTCGAACCAAATGACTGGACTACTGATGGTGGGTGTCAAAAAAGTTTCACATAATTATTTTGTCGTCTTCGCGAAAGGAGGTCGCTATCAAATAGATATCCAACGTTCACCATGATACAGTTCTGAAAAGTAGACCCGTTGAGTTGTCGTTGAGCTGAAATAATTATTATGTTTTACTTTTTAACTGCTTTAAAGCAGTTTTTAATCTAATAAAATAATTTAAAAATAGTCCACCATATTCAAGAATATCAAGATTGCCAGGTAGCTGATAGTTCAAAAAGCGCCATCTGTTAGGATCCTGTCAGACTAATTTAAACCACAATCACGGTGGTGCTTCATAATATCATTTAGTTCTCCTTTGAACTGCTAGATGGCGCTCAAAACTTCAAGTGACGTCATATAGATGGCGCTATTTAGCCTTGCTGAGCTACAAATTTTGTGCGAGTGGTGTATGTAGTGCATATCAGAGTAGAGTTTAGTCACAAAATTAGAAGAGTTTAGTTGCTAATATTAGTTATATATAATTTAGTAATTATTAACAGTGGTGGTAACCCCCTTGTTTGGGGGAAGCATGTTTAGCTGTGGACATAGTGTGCTGATGAGAAAGGGTGCTACAATATGACCTGAAGGCCTATTTCAATTCTCTGAAACGCGCAATCGAACGTTATGTTCCGTTTTTTTTGTGCAAATTAGTAAGTACTCTAATTCGGTCTATTAGAGTACACCAATTGGCCAAAAAGAAATAGGAAATTCGTGTTGGAGAATTGAAGAAGGCTCCATGTATTTAATATGGATCCGGGCAGATTGTCATGCTAAAAAAAATACAAATAGGGGTGACAGGTATGTGTACAGGGTGCCACGGAAAGGGTGTACTAAGCCGAAAGGGTGATTCTGTTTACGTGGGATCAACTTGTGAATAACGATTTTTTGAAAAGTTACTTCTTAATGCTCCTTCTCTCTTCATAATTTTATATTTCAAGCGAGTAATAGTTTCTTTCGTCGAAGGTTTCGTGGACTTCATTTTTTTTACTGAAACACACACAATTGGCAATGTAGTGAGGGTCCTACGACGCTGAAGGTAGTAAGTTCGATTACCGCCGAACATGTGTTTGTATGACCTGCAGGTATAGGTCCCAGCGCTGCTGAGTGTACCTTATCAAGTTTAACGTGTACCTTTTAAGTTTTACGTGTACCTTTTCAAGTCGTACTAAAGTCAGGTGGTACGCATACTCACAAGCTCTGATTATTTTGGGGCCTGGTTAATTAATTTAAATTCGTTTGTAATCTTCTTCAGATTTATTTGTGAGTGTATATAATAGTATTATATAATTATATAATATTACTTATACAATTGGCGTCAGTCATTTGTATTTTTTTAATAAGTAAACAAAATGCAGCCTTTCCGCCGCAAATAAATAAATAAATAAATAATGCTGGACAATTCACACAGCATTATCTAGCCCCAAGCTAAGCAGAGCTTGTGTTATGGGTACTAGATAACTGATATACTTAATACAATATACTACATAGATAGATATTTTTATTATACATAGAAAACAGACAGACCAACGGAACAAATTTCTGCAGATCGTACACAAATTTGTTCCGAGTTTTTTTTTAAATGAACGGCGTAAATAGTTTGAGTGATACAAACACGAATACAGCTGATTTGACAGCTGCAGGTGGAAACCCTACTATGTATTATATCTAGTGCCCACGTCACGGGCCATGAGTCTAGTGTGGGGCCGTAGTCATTCATGAAAAACATACCTACCCATTAATTATTTAATTAGCTTAAAGTTTCCTTTTGGATAATATTTAAGTATGCCTAAATGTAATGTGTTTTCTTATAAATAAATTATTGTATAGTATTGTATTGTATTCTTCACAGAAATGTATTCTTACTTTAGATCGGCCGCCTGAAGTATTCCCAGTGACGGATACTTTTATAGCTGTCCTTTCTTCTGAGGCATTGAAGGTAGTGTGCCTAAATGTAATGTGTTTTCTCATGAATAAATTTTTGTTTTGTATTGTATTCTTCACAGAAATTTATTCTTACTTTAGATCCGCCGCCTGAAGTATTCCCAGTGACGGATACTTTTTATAGCTGTCCTTTCTTCTGGGGCATTGAAGGTAGTGTGCCTAAATGTAATGTGTTTTCTCATAAATAAATTATTGTATTGTATTTTAGTCTTCACAGAAATGTATTCTTACTTTAGATCGGCCGGCTGAAGTATTCCCAGTGACGGATACTTTTTATTGCTGTCCTTTCTTCTGAGGCATTGAAGGTACTCCCACGCTATTTGGTCAGGGGTCAAAAGCTTGTCGGTGAGACATTTGTTTATCATTAATGAGGCTTTCGTTATTTCTGTAAATAAGGTAGGAATTCGGTTACACATCTACGGGCCAACGTGTACCAACATTATCCACAATGTAATTTTACATAAATATGCCGCATCCATCTGGATACAGTCAAAATCTGACTGTAGCCAGATGGATGCGACAAGCTGAAGATAGGCTGGACATGCTGGACATAGCTGGACATAGGCCTCTCCCAAGGAGGATGTAACGTTGTATTTTCTCGTTATCAATTTTAATACTTAATTTAATAAACATCTACGTACCTAGGTAGGCATTTTAAAAATCTTATTACTTTATTGCGCGTGACCTTGCAACGCGCTGCGCTGCGGTCCCGCCCCACGCGTGCCGTGGGAGTGGGGAGCGCTCACTCGCAAGTCGACAAGCGGGCAGACACGAACTGAGCTTTAAACTGAACCTACGTTCCTTTGTTCATTAATATAACGGTCACTTACTTATTTAAACTCGACCCTAATCTTGATAATAAAAGCAAGTACCTAGATACTAGGTTGTTACTACCTTTATCCTACACAGTAGTGTTACTAAATTCAGTGTATTAGTGTTCCCAATCTTGGGTAAGCTGCGTATTGTTATTTATTACTTAACGGCTAGTTTTTAAATCTCTATAGAAGCGTTCAACCTTTTTCTTTCTATCTTAGCACTGTAAACGCCGCCTCTTAATTCTCTTCGCCTTGGGGAAGCTTCTAGTCTTTTCGGTCCTACCGTACAATCCCCAGGCGTCCCCTACAAACCCCTTACGCTGGCGTGTCCCTAATCCTAGGTCTGGATTTCCAGGAACAAAGACCCTACTGGAAGAACACCATTCCTACTGGAAGAAAACAGTCCCTACTGGGAGAACAAAGTCCCTACTGGGAAAAATTCCTTGATTGACCTGCGAACGAGAGAGGACCCTAGCGCCGAAGCTGCCCGTTTCCCGCCAATCACTACTTGGACGAACGACGGTTGGAGGCGCCGCCATTCCTGACGCGGATTCCTGGACTGGCGCAGCGGCGGACGGGATTGCCCTGAAGGAGCGTGCGGTTACCGAACTACTTAGCTAACTATTGCGAAATTTGACCCGGCCGACCTACGAACCCCCTTTCTTTTCCAACTTATTATTAAATTCTTGTAACTTTATCTCTTCTTTTATTTCCTCACCCCTAGGCTTGTCTGGCTAGGTGACAAGGACCGTAGCGTGGACTAATATTATTAGGTATTGTAAATGTTACCTAATCTTTAGAACTTCTGCCGGTCACGTCAGATATATTTGTGAGTGTATTAAGGTACGAGTTGGCAGCGGACGAACTGAGGCAGCAGCGGACGTCGTGTCGCAGCGTCTGGTTTCTATGTATTTCTATGAAATTCCCTCCGTAGTTAGCGACACGTCGTTAGCGACACATTTCATAGAAATACATAGAAACCAGTCGCTGCGACACGTCGTCCGCTTGCCTCATATCGTCCGCTGCCAACTTTTACCTTTACTTAAAGTGTTTTCGTGACCCATTGTCTTCAATTAGATTACAAATAAACTACAAAATAAACTAACCCAGTAATCCGCGAAAATAGTGAGTTATCCACTCACAGATAAATACCTCTCTAAAACCAGCTGGTCCATTTTGAAATATTTTTCACTATACAGGGTGCCACGGAAAGGATGTACTAAGCCGAAAAGGATTCTGGACCCCGAGGGGATTTACTTGTGAAAAACAATTTAATTGAATTTAGTTTTTTTTTGCAAAAAATTAAGATTTTTCCTACCAGCAAAATCTGTCTTTTGTCATGAAATTATTGCAAAAAAAGATTTACTTCCTTTGAAATTTCAAAACGATGTAAGAATGTAAGAATACCCTAAAATACGAATGTAATGAAGAAAAATGTCTGTAATTTTTTGCAAATTAAGGAAAAAAGAACTCTAAATTTAAAAATCGTAGAACAAAAGTCGACCCCCCACATGTCCCTTGCGGCTTCCCTTTCCGTGGCACCCTGTAAACTGCTACATTGGTCTCATATCAATTCAGATTTCGCCAAAACTAAACTAATGTAATATCACTAAGAATGATATTTCATAATTTTTAGTGATGTGATCTTTTATTATCTATGTGGTGCCGTCTTAGAATTTGCACCACTCCAACTCTTCCCGCGGGTGTCGTAAGAGGCGACTAAGGGATATCCACCGGGGGTGGGCAGCAGCGCCCCCTGCAGAGCAATTCTACCACCAAGCTGCGATATCCAACCCGCATGCCCAGCGTGGGGATTATGGGCATTACCCCCCATGTGATAAAAGCCACTAAGGCGCATATCAGGGTGAGGCCTGCGTCCAGTAGTGGACCAATATAGGTTGAGGTTGAGTAACGGTAGGTATGGCAGCATTTTCTTATGCTTGGCTTAGTTTTGCCGATTTCGGAATTGACCATTCAACATGGCCATTCAATCTAAAGCATAAACATAGAAAATATTGCATAGAACCCGGACGAATTAACATGACACCTGGTTCGAACAAAAACTACAAAAATCCAATAATGATAACAAAGAGAAGAGAGCTAGAAAATAACTTGAAAATTTTACATGTGCAAGGGTAATTGTGATGCCATCGCGGGCGACTGTATGGTAGCGACTAACTAGTATTCTTTTGTTCTCAGCTGGCCGCTATTGTTCTAACTTTCGACTGATATTTGTGTTATTTAACTGAAGAAACGTAACTTATACCCTCTATTTCAATTTGTTATCCAATATTTTGGCTAGACAATGCAATTTATACCAAAAATGGTTATGTTATTAAATGCATAAGCTTCTCTAAAGCTTGCATATTTTGTAGGAATATTTCTACATCTTTATTTACCCATTTTAAAACAACTACTTATGACTAAGTAATTATGTTTTGTAACGCGAAGTTTAAAAATACCTATATAAGTTTTGATAAGTGCCCGCCCTAGCTTGTAAAACGTTCTTTTTTTTATTATGACTGTGCATTCTAGGATTAAATTTACATTAGTAATTGTACCCGACTTATGTTATTTAAGGTTTTTAATAAAGAATTTTTGAAACTGAAAAACTGAACTGAAAACTGATGCCATCGCACGGCGACGGCGGGGCACCGCGCTGGGCAGCGGGGGAAGTATCGAGTCCCGACCCAGGTGAAATGTTAATTCGCCCGATATATACCTTTTGCGCCATAACCGATGTCTCTGTGAATATAGTCCAGCGCAGTGTCATATCGAAAAACTCCTTGCAATGTCATCAGGTCCATTCTGTTGAGGACACATAGAGTCCAGTCCCGCATTTGATGACCTGACTGAAAAGTGAAAATTTCGAATACATAAACTTTTTAATTTTAATTTATTAAGTAATCTGACAGCGGCATATTTTAAAAAAAAGCAGCATAAAAAACTTATGTTTATAGCCTCCACCCCACAGCCGCGATTTTGAAGCGCGTCTTGTGTCGCGCGATTTGTTGCGATATTTTTTTGGCCCTCGGCTGCGCCTCGGCCCTCAAATTACACACTCGATAGGAATTGGGCACTTTCTCGCCTAGATGTACAATGTGCATGGAGGTTAATGTCATTTTTGAGTCAACTTTTTCATCGAGTAGGTACTCAGTCCAGTTGTACGTAAGTACATACCACGTCCCTAGTTATATTTTATTTATGTTATGTATTCTCTGTTATCTATTAAATCTATGTTATCTATTTAACTATGTTACATCTATGTTACTTTTATCTATGTTTTAATTTATATAAGAGGTTACCTTCCACGTTCCCGATCTAAACTGCTTCACCAAAGCGCTACTTATACCAGTAACTTTTTGGCACTCTCTGTAACTCATTTTCAGCTTTGTTTCCCAATCTGGTGAACGGGTTGTTTCTTCATTAAGAGAAGGAGATCTCCTTGTTGGCTGCAAATCAAGACTTATATTTATGAAAAAAAAAACTTAAAACTTCTTATAGCGTCCACATGTGATCGGAATGCTGGCTTCTATTTCGGTCAACGAATTAGCATTGTCATTCAACGTGGCAATGCTGCCAGCATTCTGTGCACTCTGCCTTCTGGTGACGGCTTAGATTTTTAAGAAATAGATAAAGTGTATTTGGTAATTCGCTGACACTGCGTAAGCTGCAGGTTCTACCCATCATCACGAATACGTTAGTGAAGACGCCAGGTCTTAATTCTTATTTTTTTTTGTAAATCGCCTCACATACAAAATAATGACCGAAACCTAATTAATTACTAAATACCGATTTCCTACTCCTATTTTAATACACATCATAATCATTGGCTTATTTTACAAATACGTTATTTTACAAATAATAAAGAGGATTTAAGTAGCATTAGCTTGGCTGGGAGACAGCCAAAATCACACACACACCCACTGATAATTCAGGGCAGAGTCGTTTTTAGGTTTAGTTTCAGTAGTTTTTAGTAGTTACAATTAACGATTTTTGAATGGAGCGGGGTACTAATATCATTCCCTTTCCACCAATTTTAAGAATTGAGACCTGGCGTCTTCACGGACCTGTTCATGATGGTGGGTAGAACCTGCAGTTCACATAGTGTCAGTGAATTAACAATAACCCTGTATATTAGTTGTAATTGTTTTATTCTGTTTATGCATTTTTTTATTAACATAATATAATTTATTTATGTAAGTATTTGTTTATAAAAAGTACAACTATTCTTACATGGGCACCTAGTGTACTTATCTAGTCTTATTATTATACAGGATGTTTGGCACAACGTTTGTCATATAAACACTGGGGGTAGGTATAACCAAGTGCTTCCCGTAATTTTAAGAATTGTTTTTGGATTTATTGCAAAATTTGAACTATTATTTAAAAATATATATTTATTTTATTTAAAAGAAAACTAAGTGTGTCCCTGATCTTCCAATCACTGAATACTTTGCTAATTCATGGCCATTCCAACGGTATGCCACATGTGTCAAAACAACAATACATAACCGATTTAGATGAAATTTGGTGTGTAGATAGGTATTTTTAGAATTTTCAATAATTAACCTCTGAAGGGTTTAAAAAGGGTGGTAAAGTTTCTATAGAAAATTATTTTTCCTTGGTTCGATTCACTCAAAACTCGGTATAAATAAATTATAGAGTAAATAATGAATCACGAATTTTCTATTCACATACAAAACTACCCTTATAGGGTGTGCATGAAATTTCTAAAGTTGTATGATTTCCACGCGGGCGAAGACGCGGGGCTCACCTAGTGGTAAATATCCCGTCGTATGTCACTAGTAGTAAATTGTTACGAAAATAAATTCAAACAAATTGTCAAACATATTCTTTTTAAAAAGGCTTACTACAAAATATCAGAATATTTAGAGGATAAAAAAGCTTGGGACGAGTTTTGCTCAGCTCGAAAACTAACGTCCTAACAAGGTAAAAGGTTTCTTGTTCGCTTCTTTACTTACCTTAAAAAAATTGAAGCGTTCAAAAAATCAAAGTGACCACTTTATTTCCTAGTTTTTACTTACGTAATTTGAATTTTTTGTGACTTGTCCAAATGTCCTGTAAGGTCTAAAGGAAATAAAGCACTTTTATATTTGTTATATGAAATTAAAGTACTTACTAAAAGGCCAACGTCGTCTTCAAGCATGTCTAAAGGAAACGGGACCCCGCCTTGCAATGGCATCAATGACAATAAAATGACGCCTATTCCGCCCGTTGCAATGATATCCTGTAATAATAATAAATAATAATAGTAACCATAATTATACACCAGCAACTTGCTCTCCGATATGGCCTTACTGGACCTGAAGTTCCGTACTATAAGTACACACCGGCGCCAGTTCTCGAAAACGGCCGTGCCACGCTCTATTGGGACAGATCTATCATTACAGACAGGACTATTCTGGCGAATAAACCTGATATTGTACTGATAGATCGGTTAGAACGGAGGGCGGTGCTCGCTGATGTGACCATACCACATGATGTTAACCTCGTTAAAGCTGAGAATGATAAAATTAGCAAATATCTTGATTTGACTAACGAGGTTATCAGGATGTGGGATGTTGATTTAGCGATTATCGTCCCGATAGTCGTTTCGGTTAACGGCGTTATAGGGAAAAGCCTCGATCAACATCTGAAGAGACTCTCGCTAGGAAGTTGGATGAAGGGCCAAATTCAAAAAGCGGTACTCCTGGACTCGGCGCGCATCGTGAACAATTTATTATCGCGTTTTTTTGTGGTTAAAAAAAAAAAATTTTACATAGCACCCGAACCCGGAACAATTATTTTAATATTTACATGGGTAATATCCTACTATAGGAATCGAATCCAACCCTGTCAAATACAAAATAGCACAAACATTGTTGATAACGACATTAAATTCGCGAGTAAAGTGAATATAAAAAATAACATAAAATATGATTGAAAATACAAAAACACGTGCACGCACCATATTCGCCGTAGTAAAGAAGAAAAAACATAGCAAAAAAATAATCTTCATAATTTATATAACACTATAAAACACTTTACAGAATATTACAAGAACCGTCTCACTTCGATTAACAAAGCAAAATGATCCCGTGTCACCTACGATCTTTACCTTTTATAATGATTGTTATATAAACAATTCCAAAACATCCATTGCCTCAGATTTAAACACTTTTAACAATTTTTTCAACAATTTGTCTAATGTAGAATAATAGAATCTATGGAAAATTGTCATTTTCATAGAATGTTTTCATAGAAAGATCATTGTGGTTATGAACAATGAATTGTATGTGCGGGAGAAAATGGCAGCTGGTCACTACCAGCTGAATGGAGAATGGATAAAAATGTGCCGAATAAATACATAAATAGAAAATACTCGGGCTAATACTGGGTATTTTGATAATAAAAAGCTAATACTGGGCAATCGACACAGCTAAATCTAACGTGGATCGCCCGCGGTTACGTCGCGGCGTGAGCGCTTCAAACTCGCGGCGAGCTCGCTGCGAAATCGCTCGCAAATCGCTGAACTCTAACTCTCCGAACAGGGAAATGTAGGATCTAACCCCAATGGAAGCAAAGCTTGTGTTATGGGTTTATACTCTTTTTAATTTTAATTAAATGTCTGTCGTTCCGATAGAGTATTTTTTATAAGATGGTTTGATAAGAGTATTTTTAAAGTATTTCTAGAAGCTAAGAGTCTTCAAATCCACAAAGAATAAGTTCCTTCTAGGAAAGCCTGCTCCATCATACATACATCATATCTTCACTTTCTTAAGTGAGATGGTGATTTATTTTGTATAGTTTAAGCAAAGATGCGAATATAGACTTTGGTGGCCCCTTAGGGCAACTTCGTATCTCTGCCTAAACTATATAAAATAAAACTATTACAGAGGCATTAAAGAAAAGCTTATAAAAGGTATCACAAACAGACCAACGTAATTTTTGGAATTTCCTTTCGTCAACGTAATAATAAGATAAAATAGGTGGCGGCGCTAGTGTGAGGGAAGGTGGCGCCTCCGAAAAAAACCACAAACCATAGAAACATTTGTCCCGCGTCGGGAATAGAACCCGCCTCCGGCGTAGCAGACGGAATTTCGCTCTCCCCAGAGGTCATCAACATGATGATCATGTATACATCATTTCTAACTTTCAGATTTCTCGCCTCTCCAACCTTTATTCTTTGATCTGAGTTAACTAATTGGAAACAATGCTTAAACTTGTAGTCGTGTTTTGTTATTTTAATGGCAATGATGTTTTGGAATTTTGTAATCGGCTTACCTACATTGATTCCTATTTTACTAAACAATTTCTTATCATATAAGAATGGGAAAATAACTATTGCTCAACCATGTGTCTCAATTTCATTACAACATCATCATCATCAACCTATATTAGTCCACTGCTGGACATAGGCCTCCCCTAATGAGCGCCATAGCGCCCTGTCTTCAGCTTGCCGCATCCAGCATCTGCCTGCAGTCTTTCGCAGATCGTCATCCCACCTGGCTGGAGGGCGTCCTACACTACGTTTGCCTAGACGCGGTCTCCACTCAAAAACACGTTCACCCCATCGGTTGTCGGTTCTCCGCAAGACCTGATCGGCCCACTGCCTCTTCTGCTTGCTAATTCTTTGAGCATTACAACACTTATTAGGAATTTTTCATTACCACACGTATTAGGAATTACACTGCGTCACAATAAAACAAATCTTGTACGTGCTTGTTTTTTTATTTCGATGGCATTAAATTCGTTTTGGCAGTTCATAATTACAAATCAAAAACAAAAACCCTGTAAAATATTAAGAACAAAAGATATGAAAATGGATGACACACAATTTGTTATTGAGAAGTATATAAAATGAGTGGAGATAAAACGTAAAGCAGGAAACGCTCACAAGACATATTCGGTGATAATTTTATATCTGCTGATAGAAAATCGATTTTGGTGATTTTTGCCATGGAAAGTAAAAATTGATTTATCGCGTGCAGTAGGTATCTAACATTTTAAGCAAAACTACGCAAACATAATTATTTACCATTCATAAATAATAGGAAATAGAAGTAATCTTAGCATTTTATAAGTCAAATAAACAACATCACACGAAGAAGAATCGTGTTTACTCAATACTTTTTGGTTGATTCTGATTGCTAAGAAAGAAGGCAATTTCTAAGTCTTAAAATCTCGCGCGCATCCATACGGTGCGGCCTGATTAAATGCAAAACATGTTATAAAACCTAGTTATTTACAAAGATTTAAGTAAAATCTTTAGATATGGTACGTTCTCCCAGCGCTTACTGAACAACTGGCCTATGTTACAACTACACGCAAACACTCGCTCACAGTTACATTTCCAATCTTGTGCAATAATTATAATGAACAAACACGAGAGCATTGATGTAGTATTTTAGTGAATTAATCACATAATCTAATCGTCATAGCAAGCACGTGTGTGTAACACAAACGCCGGTCCGACAATGACTGAGATGGGTGGACCTAATTGCACCAAATTTGATCCTTCCACTTTCGAGAAGCTAGCCTCATCTCCCTTTTTTAACTTATATCGATGGTTATTTAACATGTTTTATAATGTGGACGTGCTATATAACTTAAGTTATATAAGATGTTACTTTATCTGGTCGCACCATTATGATGGCAGAGTCATACCGAGCTTTGACGCAAATAAACTTATAGGAACTGACTGCGCAATCAAGCACGTCAAGTGAAATTGTCGTTTGTGATGACTCAGCCAACATGCGCATACGTAACCCTAATCGCTTAAAGGAAGATGGCGTGCTTCGGATCCTTCTCATGATAACATTTCACGTAGTTCCAGGCTGTCTGGTGAGGGGTGTTGCCTTTATTAGCCAAGCAGGTGTCGATGAGTTTCTCAACGATGGGCTTGTCAGCTGAAATCAAATATATGTATTTATTTGGCCGAAGATCTCAAGAGGCGCAATTATGGTCTCAGGTCTCGACAGAGCAAATGTGTAGGACATTTGCTCCTCTTGGAGTCGAGACCCTAGGTACGTGGGGTACCGAGGCTCTTCGGGTTTTGAAAAAATTATCGCGACGCTTCCGACTGGTATCGATATGGATCAGTCGAGCTACCTGTAGATTGTTTGCAACAGTCTGCAGTTAACTCAATTGTTTCAATTGTAAATACTAGTTCTAATTTATTTGTATTATTTTATTGTAATTTTCTTCGTGAATAAAGGCTGCAGTTAAAAAAAAATATTGAGAGAATAACATCATTCCAGGGTTTTTTTATTAAGCCCTAAGGCGATGTTATGTATAGGTACATAGTATACCTTATTTATTTGGTCTAAGGTACATATACAATACTAATCTATACATACATATTGTCATAAATTGGTGCTTGTTGTGTTAAGTTTGTCAAGCGGACAATGTTTCTTGATTCATTTATTGTGAGCATCCTGTGTGCAGAGCAAAGTGTTGACACAGTTTATAGGGTGTCACGTAACATGTGTACTAAGCCGGAAGGCAGTAATTCTGGACACGGAGGGGATTTACTTGTGTTGTGATTTAAGTATATATTTAAAATTTTATATATTTTTCTCATTCGTGTTCTTTGACACGCACTCTTGCATTATAAAATATAAAATGTTATATAAATGTTAAATGATAAATATGTTTACAAAATATTCCAAAAATGTTTTTTGCTTGATTTTTCAGTAAAATTAGTGTTTTGTCACGAAATAATTACAAAAAATATATGTGAATGTTTTGAAATTTCAACACAATGTTAATAATGTAGGAACAAAAAAATATCTTTTCATAAATTTTTCATTCATTAATTCGAAATTTTAAAAATTATTCATCAAAAGTTGATCCCCTCGGGTCCAGAATCACCTTTCCGCGATTCGCGATTTCCGAGTACATACACATGTTTCGTGGCACCCTGTATAGTTATTCTGTGATGTAGATTTCTTCGTATAAGTAGGTAGTTTTTTCACATGTTACTTTTCTCATCAGTGCATCAAGTAAATGTTTATTTCCTTTTGTTTTTATACATTACCTAACAGTTTATACCTTTAAGCTTTTGTTTTATAACGTTACCGTTTCGGAATGGGAAATTGCAGATAGCTAATGAGAAAAATGTTCTACTTATGTAAAAAATATGAGTGCATGCGACTCAGGACTGCTATTTGTGGCGTCGTATGGCCTATGGCCCTTAGCGTTTATTTATTTATTTTATTTATGCTTGCATGTACTTTCATTCTTAGGTAAGTACACCCTGGAAGGGCACTGCAAAAACTGAATTCGACTTTTTTTACACAAGTCTAATAGACTTTAAATACTTACATAATTAAAACAATAACATTAATGTCATTACGGATGTAAGCGGGTTAACTACGAACCATATTTGTGTTGGAAGAACACCACCGTTCTTGAACATTAATGTCATACAGAAAAATAAGTTTCATACTAAAAGAATAAATTAAAATGAATCTAGAAGCCAGAATTGTCATTTATTCATTGTTTCATCATATGTTAGTGTCATTTTAGAGACTGCCGACCCCAGTGGCGCAGCGGGCGAAGGTCCGCCTGCGACTCAGGAGGTTACGGGTTCGATTCACGCCTCGGGACAAATGTTTGTACGATCTGCAGATATTTGTTCAGGGTGTTCTGGATGTTTTCTATGTATACTAAAAAAATATTTATCTATGTAGTGTTCCGTTATCCAATACCCACAACACAAGCTCTGCTTAGCTTGAGGCTAGAAAATGCTATGTGTATTGTCCAGCATTATTTATTTATTTTAGTTCGTCCGTAGTGAATTTAGGTGTGTGGGCTGACCAACTTACCAGCATTAGGGACCTTGGCTAAAGCGACGTCCTTCTTGAACTTGCCGTCTTTCGTCATCAGCTCCGACTTCATCATCATGCAGAGTGCATACTTCTTCAATAGCTCGTTATCGGTCTACAAAGATAATAGATTATTCATTATTTGTTATCACTGCGGTCATGTCATGAGAATTTATGACTAATGTATGTAATTCTATGTTTTTAAATTTCTTGCTTGGGAAAAGATATAATAAACGAGTAGGTACTGACTGCGGGTTTGTACGCATTTTTCTAGTATAAAATGTAGGTAACTTACTGTTAATAGTTATTTACTTAAATAGAACATTAATAAGCAAAATATCAGAATTCTATAAATAGTGTGCTTCTGCAGAAGAAAGTAGTACCTAATTATAAGTAATGTAAAAGTTCTTTTCTTTTTTTGTTGAAATGATGAATCATTGTTTTTATCATACACAAAAAGCGTTCAAACAAATCAGTAAAGTATTACATCAAAATGAGTGGATTTAATCCACAACTTAACTAAGAAATATAAGTGTATGTCTTAGAGAATTGGAACATCTTGCGCTGCGAAGATCTTGGATTCAAAGGACTATTGACTGTATCTCTATGTATTATTAGGTCTTGTTCACTTTACCTTATAATCTCCAGTCTTAAGTTTGTTGACCAACTGTTCCTCCACCTTCGTCTCTGTAAGGCATTCTGACCGGTGCTTCTTCAGTTTTTCCTTCTGCTCGTCCGTCAGGGCCTGTGCAAAAAAATATATCAGCAAAATCCCTAAAACACGTCTTCCAACACGACATACGCCTACCAGATTTACTCCTTGTTATACCGTTTCGTTTTTCATTTGTTTATTTTTAACTTTTTTTGTACCTGTGTCCAAATAATTGTTTTTTTTTCTATTCTATTCTTTTCAGATTTATCAATCAAATCAAATCAAATCAAAATCTCTTATTTTCCATAATTACAAAAAATGTACACTAAGACAAGGTCAAATCATAAAACTAAACACTGACACAGAAATAAAGTGATATTTTAATGCTATGGTTTGTTAAGTAAAAATGACATATCTTTTTTTCTTAAGGTCAATCTGTTTAATTTTATATTATGTTATTTTATTATTCAGTATAAACACTATAATTTCAAAACTGAGATATCCAGGACTAAACCACAAAGATCAGATTTTAAACTAAATGATTATTCTGAATCAACTAAAATGTTAACGATTAACGAAACCTTGCAAACCCAACTCGAACCCAAGCAATGAATGATAATGAATAAATGATTAGGGGCCATTTATTTATTACGGTCTTATTTTTTCTTACAAGGCGATGGGAAGGAGTCTCGATAGTTCTTACGTAAGATCACAAAAAACCAAAGTTTATTACTAACAAAAAATAAAAATTATTAGTACCTTTGTACCTACCTAAAAATAAACATTTCTAAAAATTGTTACTTTGAAAATAAACATTGAAATAAACCAAAAATATATTAATTTTGTTCTTGAAATTCTCACGTAATAAATATTAAAAACAAAGGGGAGGGGTCGGCCTATTCTTATTTTTTCTTATAATAGGGAGGAAGGGGGTCAATAACTAGCGAAAATCGTGTGACGTAATAAATGAATGGCCCCTTAATGAAAGTTTATTTATAATTACCTGGGCCACGACGAGGCAGACAGCGAGAATAACAAAAGTCTTCATAGTCGTGACGTATTTTCTTTTGACTAAAATGTGTATGGCAGTGGTGTGTGTCCAACAGGGGACGTATATATACCCGTAGGATCTGCAGTTGTGGTCGGTTAATCTGTAGGGATCCGCAACATTTTTAAATTTTTACTTGCGAGCGTTAAAAATTATTTATTTCGTGCGCTGGAACAAATATCAATTATCAAAGTGCTTTATTTCATTTAGACCTTACAGGACTCTTTGACACCTTACCTAAAAGCAACAAAACGGTATACCTGAATAATTTTAGTAAATGAGGTATCATAGCACCCGTCTGAATTATGGGAGTGTTCTTAGTTTCATTTTATACCCAAGATCATAACTATTAAACATGATTTTAGCAATATATAGCGTAATACATGAAACACAGTGCATGTGAAATTTGGCAAATGGACCCTCCATTTGCGCTCCATTTCCGCTTCGCCTGCGTAATTTTTACTGAGTCATTATTATAAACTTAACACAGGTACCTCATAAAATAAAGGCCTTACAGGTGTCTGTAAGTGTATTGTAGTGTAACAATAGCAAAAAAATTGTACAACTCATCATTGCAAGCTTAACATAAATACATCGGTGACAGAAGGTGCGGAAACCGAAAAAAATATGAATTATCATTGCAAATTTAATAGAGCTACTTAACGCGCTGCGATAGCCGAAAAAATTGTATAACTTATTGCATAGGTACACATAACATACTGAAAAAAGAAGGGCTGGCAGATGCTGTAATAGCCGAAAAAAATTTATGCCTCATCATTGCAAACTTAACATTCATAAAAAGGAAGGGCTGACAGACCCGGCGGTAGCTGAAAACATTGTATGACTCATCATTGCAAACATAATATTCTGAAAATTTCTATGGGAACGTTCTAAGTTTATTTACATTCCTATGAGAACAGATTTATGGGATGAAAATTAGCCTTTGTTTTATTTCAGGCCAAGAACTATGCCTATACAAAATTTAATCGTTGAGGTGTTTTGTCATGAAGAAGTAACAAAGATCTCAATATTAAGAAAACAAATAATATCGTAAAAATTTTCGACTTCGACGGGACTTGAACCCTCATCCTTCCCTCAGTACGGGATTGTGCTAACCAGCTACACCGAGGTCAAGTAACGTAGGTGTCGAAAATATTTGGGACTTCCTACGGAGTCTAGCGCCTATAATAACAAAACCTTAGATCTCAATATTGTTCTATGAGAACGTTTTAAGGTTCACATTGCTATGGGAACTGGTTTATGGGACAAAAAAAAAAGATTTTGTTTTATTTCAGGCCTAAAACTACATTTCTACAAAATTTCATCACGATCCGTTTAGTAGTTTTGCCGTGAAGAGGTAACAAACATCCATCCATCCATCCAAACTTTCGCATTTATAATATTAGTGTGATATTTCGAAAAGAAGTTAAACTGAGGGGACTCAGTGGGGTTTTTCTAGTTTTCAAGTTACTTGTTTAAATTACTAACTTAGATAGTCTTGTGGCTCGGCAACCCAAAGTGGAATGAGTTTGAAACAATCAAACAGTAGGTAGACTTTTCCAGACATTTCTGACCTATCTCTGTTATCATGGAAACCCATCCTCTTTGATATCAAAACACAATATCCTGTAAACCTTTGTAATTCAGCCTCCCGTGATAATAACAGGTTCTAAACCTAGTGCGAGAACCACGGGGTCATTCTTCGTTGGATAATTTACAGTTGACATAATAATTTTTAGTTGACTTCGTGGCACATTTTTCTTGTTGAGATTACACTTAATGATGGGATATTCTAAATAAAGATTACTTATTAATTACGTAGGTGCCGTATCTATTTTGCGACAGATTCGCAACTAGTTAGTAAGGAAATGATTTATCTAGAAATATTTTTTATTTCTTATATTTATTGTGTTATGTACACTTGTTTGTTATAAGAACTACATACTTGCCTTCAAGTACTTCCTTAATGTCGACTCTATCTAAGTTTTATACTTACCATAAAACTTGTCGTATTGCCATTGTTGTTTATAGGTTATAAACGGAAATTGGACGTTATTTCCAAACATTTCAGAACGGTCTCCACCAAAAGAAAGTGGACATAAAAATAACTATTTCAATAGACAAAATAGCGTCACCACTCGTCATAGTGTCATGTTTTGACATGTTATAATTACAAAACTCATCTCTTCTCCATAAAAACTGTTAAAAAACTGATTTATCTGTCGTAGAATAAGTCAACTATGAAAACCAGGCGGCCATAAGTCGTTCCTTACTTAATCCCAAAATGTTGATGACACCTGCAAACCAGTGCGTAGGATTGTCTGGACCGATCAGGACTATTTGAAGTACGTAACCGGTTCCATCTACACTACGCGATATTGCCGAACTGGTTGCCTTGAAGGTTAAAGGGGCTCTGCGATTGCATTTTATAACTGGAATTGCTTTAAGATTGGACCAGATTACAATCAGACATTACTTGCCAATTTGGTGTTATGGTCATGAAAATTTGTTATTTTAATTCATAAGTAAGAATAAATCCCTGGGGCAAGGAGTGCCATATCGGTTTTAAATTCGAACTACTGAATTTAGAACCATGCATGCAATTTTTTTTGTCATCGTTTTTTTCCCGCCTAATGATGATGATGATGATCTACCCGAATTTCGGCCAGTCTCAACGGAGATGAGTCATGTGCGCAAGACATATTACAGTGCACAAGTGTATGCGCAAACACAGGTGCACACTCTCTCTCTATTCCCTGTCGTAATCCGATAAGATGGCAGACCGACATGACAGGTGAAAGTTCAGGCGCAAGATCAACAGCTTAACGTGCTTTCAGAGGCACGGGGGACCTGCGTTTGCGATATTTTTTTTTGCTAAAAAAACTACTATAATAAACGTAGTATTGTTGGCGTCAAACATCTTGCCCTCTAGCGAACCACGTGAAAATCAAGTGCAGAACGCAATACTTAGGATAAATTGACAGTCGCGTCGATTTTTTTATATAATTTTCTTTTCTGTATTCTGTGATCGCATCCCTGAAAGTTAGTCCTTACTTTTTGTTACACCCTGTTTTAGTCCACAGCTGGTCATAGGCCTCTCTTAATGACCACATTAGCGCCCTATCTTCAGCTTACCGCATCTGTCTGCGTCTTTCGAAGGTCATCATCTCACCTGGTTGGAGTGCATCCTACACTACCTTATAAGTATTGTTATACCTGTATAATAATTCTAATGACGTTGTTTAGGACTTGGTTTTTGAGTTGGGAGTGAATGGCCAAATCTAAAAACGTGAGAGTTAGATAAAAACCATCATTTATAAAAGTGCATTTAAAATTAGTATTAGTAATTAGTAGTAGCTACCTTGTTGTCATTCTTAATTTTTTTTTCTTTTAATTTTTTTTTTTGATTTTTCACTAATTTTTTTAATTTATTTTTTTCCCTTGTTGTGTAGAGCAAATACCTACAACTATATATTAATTTTCTATTGTCATATATTATATATTCATTGTTTCATAGGTTAAGAGAGTCCGAAGCGAATCACTGTAACCTCGCCACACAGGCTCTTCAGAGACCTAGTGCGAGGACAGAGCTCTGCTAAGGTACAGCTACATAATTATATTCTCCAAGTTAAGTCTAGTTAAGTAGTATGTATGTACCTAACTTTTTGATTTGTTGAATAAAAAAATATATTTTCTTTCTTTTCTTATTCTCTGACTACGTTATTTTGTTACATCGTCGTTACGTTACCCGAAATTCGCCCGAAAAACGAAGTAATAGAACATTGAAGGAAGAGTTGGTAAAATCTCCACCCGTCCGCCGCGATCTCCATCCTAACAGATAAATTGCGATTCGACAATCAGTCTAACAACATAATGCAGTAACTAGGGTCATAATCCATTTGATGTGCGTTGACCTCTTCGGCCTCTGTGCTAGTAGTACCTATACTATGCAATGTAGGTACATTGTCGTAGGTAAGTTTCCACGCTTGGAAATATATAAATATACAGGGCGTCCCACGGATATGCCACATGGAGGGAAAGTACCTTGAATATTGTAGATAGAACATTTTACTGAAAGAAGACATTATTTGAATTAAAAAAAACAATTGAAACTGCATTCATAGATATTTAAATAATTACATGGTTGAACCGGGAATCAAACCCGTTACACGAGAAAAACAATCACCTGTAGCTTTATCATACCGATCGAAAGGCTTCATCATAACGATTATTTTTTGCTAAATAACATAGTGTCAGAAATAAAAGGAATCTACAAAATTCAAGGTACTTTCCCTCCATGTGGCATATCCGTGGGACGCCCTGTATATATCAAGTGACCGTTAGCCAACTTTGTAGCATCGAATGTCTAGAATACACCTATACCATAGGTATTATAGGTATTATATTTTGTATATTTTTTGTAATGTGGTGAGAATGTAAATATAAGACTATCAGAAGGAATAGTCCAACATTACTAGCTGTTGATACTAGCTGCTCCCACGGCTACGCACGCGATTTTCAAGTAACCTGTCCTTTCCCGGGATACATTTTTTACTTCCCTGTCAAATTTTATTTAGATCCGTTCAGCCGTTTAAGGGTGAAAAGGTAAACAGACAGACGGTTAAACAGACTACAGTTACTTGCGAATTCATAATATAAAAAAGTATGAATTTGAACTGCTTTGAATTATAATTTTTAATTTTCAATTGTAAATACTAGTAACGTTCAAATATGTTTTTAGTGTTTCGAAGATCGATTTCGAAACCATTATGGTCTCGCTTTGTCTGTCCTTTTTTCCTTCCCTAATTACTCAGCAACTACTGCAGCTATCAACTTGAAATTTAAAATAATAATATATTTCATGCGCCTGTACAGATTTAAAGAAAAATAAATGTAAATGAATATTTTCCATACAAATTGTGATGCCAAAATTTTAAAATATACCTACAGGGCCATGTGGGTATCAAATGAAAGGTATCAGTTTGTGCATTTCAGAATAGCTTTTGAAATGATTGTAGGTTTCGTACTTTTTAAAATATTTCAAAAAAAGTTGAAAAAAATACCCATTCCCCCTTTCTTAATATAGCACTACTTTGACTATTTGTTAAAATGCGTTAACTCCTATAAAACTCTTTAGGTCTGATCGGAAATCAAAACTCTTAGTTTCTGATTCGTTTTCGTTCTAATGTTAACTTATGTGAGTGACATTGTCATAATATTTCATTTACATTGCCGAAATATTTCTAACCTGAGAGAACCTTTTTCTGTGAGATTATTGAAAAGACAACGTCTACCGGGTCAGTTAGTTCTTTTTTTAATAGCTTTTATTTAACTTGCAATGTATGTAAATATGTGTGGCGGGTGGAATCTTGCAACTCAATTTTGAAACAGATATCTTCAACCGATTGAGCTGAAATTTTGTATACCTACACATTTAGTATGGATGACAATGCAATAAAAGCTTGTTTTCAAAAAGGTACCGTAAAATATTAAAACTAATATACTATTATTCTACGTTCTCCTACTGCTGGACAAAGGTCTCCCCAAACTTTTCCATGACTCAGCTAGTTGAAAATTAAACGGTTCAAGTGAAACTGAAAATCACAATAAAACAACTGCAATAGAGAAAGTCGATGAAAACGTTGCAAATACAGTGAAATTCGCATTTTGGCAACGTCTAACGCATGCGCCTAAACCATACTTAGGACATAAACGGACTAAACGTGCTCTAGCTGCTAAAACCAAAACTGGTTCCCTTTGATATGTAAACAAAAGTGGCTGTATTTTTCTTCTGGTTGTGATTTCGGTCGAATTTATAACAAGTAATGTGACTTTGATTTAAGATGGAATTCGCATTTAGACACAGGTAAGTTTTTATTTGAATTGTTTTTGTTTTTATAAATAGGAGCATAATATTTACAGGCAGTTCCTTAGGTACTCTGCTAGGTATCATGATTGTACAGTATTGATTATGAAATCAGCGGTTATTCCATTAATTATATGGGTAACTTCGAAATTAATGATTCAATAATTCTCTTTAATTAGTTTTTAACACGTTATTTGATTTACAGTAAATTGTTGATTCTGTTCTATCAAAGTAGCTAATAATGATTTAATTTTAATATAAGAAGATAATTTGATGTAAACAATCCTTAATACTAAACAAAACTTAATAAAAGTTTACACCTACTCATCCTCAATGCAGTGTATAGAAGCAACTTCACGTCGTTACGAAAAATCCGCAGTGCGCAGTCGTACAAAGCCAACTTCATGGCAGTTCAAACCAAGCATTTTAGAAACATCACAGGAAAACACGAAAAATCTATAAAATCGACAATAATATTACATAAAAAGATAAGAGTAATCATTTGACAAAGTCTGCTTTACTGGAATTTAAATAGTATTATGTGAAATCGGATAAGACTGCTTAAAAGACCGTAAGTTGAACGTTTTTGATAAACACTGTTGATTTAACACTAAGAATGGCCATAGAAGTGATAGAAATATGTTTTTGACAAAGTGTTCACAGAATCTATGTATTTCCAGAACCTGCAAACATAATTTATCATTTTCATCATCATTTTTCCATGGTGTTGCATGTCAACCTTGAATGTAACCTATCAACCAAATCTTTCTTCTGTCAGGGTCATGATATTTTAGATTTTCACCAATTTCTTATTAAAGAAAGCCCTAATACAAAATCTTATTTGTTATTTCGTGTTTATTCGCTATCATTATTTGTTTTTTCGTCAAAATGATATGATAATCATTTCGTCAAAAAGTTATTTTGATCTACTTTAATTAAATGCATTGGGTATTGGCTTCTTTTGTATTACTACGTTTACGTTTTTTTTACCTATCTATTTTTTTGATCACATGCCTACTGTTTTATTAGTTTTTTTATATATATTTAATCATTAGAATTAAAGCTAAAAAAGTATAGTTATACATTTTTAGCGGACCCAGTAGGCTACACAACCGATTTACAATGACAATTCCTTCCTACCTAGTGGTGGGTACGGTACCTAGTCCACCTTTATTACTGACGACCATACCCAACGACATAATTTGACTCATAGGTATTTATATTAGCTAAATTTATATATGGCTTCCTATAAAAACAAAATCTTTGTCCTTGCTATCTTTCTGCTCATTAAATATTTTATAAAGCAATGGAATGACGACCCATCAGTTCAATTTAATACCATCTTTTCTAATGTTGACTGCTTTTTATAGCTTTTTGTTTTGTATCGCACTTCTAGTATCATTTATATGATTTTTACATATATATACCTACTGATATTTTTCAAGGTTTCGGGATTTTTTATAATCTTTACAATATAGTACCTACTTTCCTACGTCTATGCTATGGAAAATGTTTTTCATCATTTATAATGTTTTTTAAAACGAAATACCGAAAGCTACATAAACGTTTTATTTAAAACCTGACTAATAACCAATTAGCAAAATAACATAATATCAATGCAAAATTAGTGTCAGAACTTTGAACTTATTATTTTCAAACGTAATTAAAAACATTACGGATATTAACATCATCTATGACGTCAAGAAACTAGCACGAAACGTCCATAAACAATATTATAAGCTGTCGCATTTGCGTGCCTTCGGCAATAGGCGGGCGGACGTTGACATCGACGCTTTACAAGAGAAATAGCACACAGGGTTGCCCGCACTGCAGCGATCGATCGCCACTCACCACGCATGCGCATGGCCGCCACCACCCTTCAGTGACACAACGGGCCCGGACCACCGCGAGTGTCCGAAATGCCTAAACCTACACCAGTGGAGGATCTGGTGATACCACCACAAGACACCAAAATATGTGGAACGATATGTGTATGTCAAATGACAGCAGTGCTCAGTGCCGTGGCTATCGTCTACCTAACCGTCGCGATCTACATGCCCTACACCAGAGCGATTGCCTCCGGTATTGATCCCACTCCGATCATGTGCACCACAACAAGGACTGTCAACAAAGACAACTGCGACTGGGGATCCTGTGGCGAGTGGTGTCTGAGCAAGACCTCGGGTGCCTGCATCCAAATCTACGTCAACGTCAGAAAGAACGGCACCAGTTTACTCCTATCAGAATGCGGCAGTGCTGCCAATAAAACTTGCTTCGGTATTGATCAGGAAAATGCCAGAAAGTACCACTGCATCAGAGATGAGTGCAAAAATCTAACTGGAACTTTCAACTGTACGGAAGGAAAATGCATAAATATCACGGACGCATTTGAATGTGCTTTCCGAGAAACAGATCCACCACTCAAGTGTTCAGGGAGACGTGGGAAAATAACTTGTATAGACGTTCACGGGTTATATTCTTGCAATAGAGGGACTTGTAGAAAGATTAGAACGCCCTATAACTGCGATCGTCGCTGTGTAGACATCCCGACCCGCAACAAAAACGTTATAGTTCTCAGTGGTGATAGGGTTTTTCTAGCTAGATGTGCTAAAGTGGGGTCTGAAGAAAACGGGACAGTTCTTTGGAATGACTCTGGTGAAGAAGTGCTCATGTTATCTTGTCACGCAGTTCATAATGGAACAGCTGGTGTCGTAGCAGTGGATTGTATCAACGCTGCTTTGCTGCCTCGTACTGATATTTCAGATTTGACAAATTTCACATACTTGCAATACTTATACCAGACCAGAGCTACTCCTAACCGTATAATCGCTCCATCTGAAGTAGAGTTGACTCTTGCGAATGACAGTAGACTTATGATCAACTTGGAAGGATGCGTGAATACGCTAGCTGATGAATGCAAGGACTTCCTCAAAGATTTCGGCCGTGACGGAGCTGACCACAATGCTAAGGCCAGATTCCCTTGCTTCTACATGGAAAACAGCCCCGACACAGTTGTCGCGCGCTTTGATCTAGAAACGACGTACCAACAGTTTGTTGTAGCACTGGTTATACCAACAGTCCTTGTGGTAGTTTCATGTATCACTCTGGTGATCTGTCAACGGTCGATCGTTGTCGGTGATGACGCGAAAATGAGATTCAAATGCATTGCTGATAAGAACGACCTGCCGATGGATCCGAACGATCCTGTTTCTCCACTCTGAGATCAGTCACGTGAGATATTTTCCTGAAACATAATATTTTGTATAATAACTGATACAACTTTTACCATTTATTTTCATCATTATATTTTTATATCAAAGACGAATTTACTATGAGAAAGCAATAGCAAACAAGCAAACATGCTATGTAAAGATTAGTCGTCTCTATACGTCACATCTCAGCATAGGGCAAGCTTATAAAAAGCCCATAATACTACAATTTTATTCGAGGGTTACAAGTAGGGTGTTGCGGCAGTAAAATGACCTTGACACGATTCTTCCGTGACTCAGTCGTATTTCAGGCAATGAATATTTTATTTGCAGGCTTTGAAATGGTAACACGAACCACGTCTACCATTCCAATTTAGCTATTACCTGCTGTTAAATATTTTACTAGATTCAAACTGTATTTCACTGTTGAAAATGTCAAGGGCTATTTAGGAATATTGATGGATAGGGACATATAACGATAAAAGTAATAACAGTAACCAATTACATTGTCAACTTACGTAATACCTAACATTTTGAATTAATCTGTTTGAATTTATCCGAATGTTTCGTGCGTTATCTATGACTAATGAATTTAAGGTGTTTTTTCTCTTCTATTTCAGGCGTTCCCCTGCTTTGCGAGGGTCCGGCTAGTTCATTAAGAGACGATTAAACGCTTGCTATGCTTCTTACTGGCTGAAACTCTCGGACCATGTCTTCTATGAGCCGATCACGAACCAGCCTCTCACCAGCTGCGTCTGAGAGGTCCACCCTCCCCATGGGCGTGTCAGCGGAGCCAGAGAGCCCCGAAGAGTTGATACCACATGAACCGACAAGGGAAGAGCTTTTGAACCAATTCTACGAGCGATTCAAACTTTACACATCGATTAGCCTCGGCACAGCTGCTATTCTATCACTATTCGCTTTCCTCTTCCTTATACCCTTCGTCATAGAACCAGCAGTACAAACGATACTGGCTGAATTTGTCCCGGAGGCAGGAATATGCGCTGTATCTGAACACGTCCACGCGGAGACCTTGACGAACTGCACATGGGCGTCTTGCAGAGAAGGCTGTACAACAGCGCATACAAAATGCCACAAGATAAGAGTTAATTTAGCTAGAAGACCTTTTATTGAAGACGCGCCAGCACCTAAAGAATGGGACGCGACTGATTTGCGTTTCCTCATAAACCCTGAAGGTTGTGGGTATCCGCCTAGAGTGAACTGCTCAGTGTTTGCAAAGGAGTATGCTGGGCCGAATGCGCCGAAGGTGTTTCCCTGCTACTATAGTATGACGCGACCAGAGTTAGTCGTGGCTAGGTATTCCTGGGACAGTACGATTCGGGGGCTGATCCTGGCTCTTGTTCTGCCAACTACGGTGTTTGTCTTCAGTCTCAGTGTACTTGCCTATTGGCACTGTCGATGCTGTAACAGGGCTTGCAGCAGGCGAGTGCACGCAGAATCCTACGCCAGTAAAGAGGAGTAAGTATTAGGTATTACAATCGACGAATTCCTGTCCTTACCTTAACCCATTATGTTAAACAGCACATTGTGCATTGTTCCACACCTTAAATATTTTTACGTAGTTCACGTCCTCACGTACGTTTCATTAGTTTCTAATAAAAGTAATTATTTTCCAAATAATATGTGAATAATACCTATCTTTCAACTCGTTTCCTGACCTTAATTTCAAATTTATCCTCTAGTTTCTCTATTTAATTTTTAAAGTTATTTAATTCAAGTACCTACTTTAGTAGTTTCAGTATACATTTTTACTTTAAAATGGACTTTCAGGTCCGCTTTGAACTTTCAAGAAAGAAAATAGTTTTAACGGATTTTTATACAAGTACGTTTCCAATTTGAGTTTTGAGATGCACTGAGTTCATTGGGAATGTCCAACATTTGTATGGCACAAGTTGAATTTACCAAAGCACTACTGTTTAGTTTTGATTGTCAACTGTTTTTTTTTGTATCATGGTAGATATAGGCTCTAAGGTCCGTATTATGAAAGCTTTCTCAGTCAGTCTATGCTTAAGTTGTGGTACAGAAAAGCGTTACTCAAGCATAGACCATAATACAGGCCTTAATATTTATTTTGGACTCTAAAACAGAGTATACAAGGTTTCGTTTCTCATTTCAGTAGTAAGCTGCTCTGCGAGTTGGATGAAGACCCAAGTGACGATGTCTTCTGACGCCGAGCCTCAGCCGCCCGCCGCCGCACCTCCCCGCGTGCACATGGATACACACAGTTGTAGGAAAATGAGAATGCATATGCAGGATATGGTCATTTGAATGCAGGTCATTAAAATGAAGAATAAATTCATTTGTGAATGTGAGCGGGTTAGCTACGAAGTGTGTTTGTTGGAAGGACACCAATGTTTCATAAAAAATATTTATTTCCAAAAAAAGGTTGATGATTTACAGAGCAGGAACTTAAGAATCTATTTAGGTTTTATGTTGTTTAAGATTTAAAAAAATACCAGTAAGTACATAATACTCTAACCGAAAACCAAGCTAAGTGAATTACTTGTGATAAGACGCGAGGGCTAACTCAACAATACAACAATTACACGACAACAAACTACCTCGGCAGACCCAGAAAGTGCAGGTTTAATATATTGTTTGGTTGGTACAGAGAAAAAAAAAATCACGAAACAGAAAAAACAAAACAGAGTAGTTAAATTTAGTTTACTACTAAAACAAAATAAGTAAAACAAAAGAAAATCAGGACCTTAAGAATTTACGAAAGACAAGGGGGCACCTGCTCGCATTCATAATGAATTTTTCAAACTACATCAGTTTTTAAATAAGAAATGTCATTTGAATGCAGAAATAAGTCATGTGAGGAAGAACAGTCATATGAATGCTGTAGAGAGACAGGTATGCAGGTTTGAAAGAAGTATAAAACAGTCTGATTTCTAATACCATTTTAAGGATAGTCTCAAGCTAGAAATAGAGAAAATGTGTTAATTCATCTCAAGATTGTGGACCGAACTACCTTTGTTTATGGTATCTCTGAAATAACTTCAAAATCATCCATAAACTAAATTAATTAAAATCTCGTACGGTACAAAATTTTACTAGAATCCTTACTACTAATAATAATATCTCTAATCAAAAGTGCAATTAGTAAACATAAACTTACAAAACAATTATCTTTCCTCAAATTTTAGTGCATTCAACGGGAAGGTGCTATTAATATTTAATCAGTATTACTCCTTCAACTATGCGGTGGGCATCGGCGTCGAGGCTTTTTGCTTGAAATAATAATAAGTGTAAAATAATAAAAAACGTCTCTTTATTCTATGAGCTATGCCGGATTTATAATGTATGTATTCTTAAATTTTTGCTTCCGGAAACGCGTGAATTCTTTCGTTCTAGTGATAAGATAGAATAAAACATATAAATAAAAAATATATATCATTATTTTCATGTCATGTTCACAATCGTTTATGTACCTTGTGAAATGGTAATTTTGCTATGTTTATTTAGATGTGTTATTTTTGTCCACTTCTTTACACATAGATCTATATAAATGAATCAAAAAATTATTTAAAAAATATATTCATAGGATAAAATTGCCTCGAAGATTAAATAATATTGTAAATATTTGTTCTTAGGATAAAATGCTTATTTAATTCATAATCGTTTTAAGAACAATTCGTACTTTATAATACTATATTTATCATTTTGTGACGCCGGTAGGTATGTTTAGAAATAATTATAATAACTTTCAGCAATTTTATAACTAAGTCTGCCTTACAAAGTGAATATTCATATAGTTTTAAGTATTAATTGTGCGTTTATAACTTTTAAAATTACTTGTTAATTATTCATTGATTTAAAGTTTTTGCATTTAATGTACACAAATCTGCCATTTATTATGTGATATTAAAATTAAAGAAAAGGTATGCTAAAATGGGCTGGAATCGTAATATTTCAGTATCTACATTAACAATACTTAGAACATACATATAAAAAGTATTCGCATTTTTGTGGTTTTGCCAACATGACAGCATAAATAATGTACGTAGGTGTGGTTGTAGGTACTTATTGTTAGCACTAATAATTATAATAATAATGCTTGATGAGCTTACAAGCAATTTTTTTTATTTATTATTTTATTATAAGGCCTATGTTTAGTGTTGGACGTATACGGGCTGATGATGATGATGATTAAAAAGGACATACTACGTGAAAATCAGTAATTTGTAGATTTTACTAACAATTGTATTATTTCGGTACCTACCTAACGTTTTAGCAATGGTAAAAGTTATTAGCATGTACAAAATTTGTCGTTTTTTTGTGATTTAAGAACTTTTAAATTTTAAGTGACTCTTGCCACCACGAACTTCGAATTTGGTCAAAATTGGCTTACTTAAAATTTAAAAGTTCTGGATCTTTGTAAATACATAAGTTTATTGTATTTTTCAGTAGATGTAAAGTTTTATTCGAGAGTAAAAAAATAAGGACAATATTTTCCAATCACCTAAGTAGAGTAGACTTTTGTGTTACTATTTGGTTCCTTTATGATCATAGAAAAAACCTATAATGGTAAAAAAATTACCAATCATAGGTAATACTTAAATATGTAATTTATTTGATGTCTTATAGGTCTACATATGTTTTGCATATACACCATAAATTAGGTAATTGTGTTTAGCAAAAAAGAAAAAACCTTATTTCCCTTAAATCTCGATAGATGGCAGTTACCTTTCGCTGAAGAATAAATGTCGTGTTGCGGCGGTGTCTTATGTCAACTTTTAGTAAGTTTATAGTAATCTGTGCATTCAAAAAAAAATAATTTCAAGCTACAAGCGCCATCTTTTCAGTCTTGACGAACTATGTTTTGACATAACGAAAACGCCACATTGATTGGTGTCAATTCAGATGTCGCCAAAACAAAACTAAACGAATTTGACAGCATTAAAAATACTGCCGTCCCTTTCATAACGATCGGAATAAAAGGATGGACTAAATAGTTATTTGTTCAACACGTGGGCAAAACGATTTTTTGTTGAACGGAATTTAATATGGGCAATATTAAATTCCGAGCTAGCGAAGTCTAGAATAGAGTCACGAACGTAGCGAGTGGCTCTAAAATAGACTGCTGAGGTAGCGAGGGATTAAAAACCACGAAACGAAAAATAATTGCCCTCGAGTTAAACATAAAACTTTTCACCACGACTTGCGAAAAAATATTTTGTAATTTATAAAAGAGGTCGAATGTCGGAAACTCATTTTGGTCAACAACCTTGGATGGTAAAAATGTTACAAACGTCTTTTACAACAGACGAATTATTTTTTCTATAAACGTTGCATTGTTCTAAATTGAAATTACTTTATTCAACAAATTGAAAAATATTCTTCATACACCATGTGAGCAAAACCCAATTTCGGTCACTGTTTTTGAGTAGCAAATTCACCTATCTCAAGCGAGAGTGGTGAAAAGGATATTTTTAGTGCTGTCAAATTAGTTGAGTTTAGTTTTGGCGACAATCTGAATTGACACTATTGTGTTTTTAATATTTTGTTGACTTTAAAACGCATTTGATTTTGCTGTGAACGCCATTGGACACGGAAGTGTTGAAAGACAAATAAAGCTTTGGTTTCAAACAATGTGTTTCAATTATTTAAATTAATATCTAAAATCCTATTTTCTCTTTTCTACAAAAATAAGTTATGCAGGATAATTCACAGAGCAATAATTTAGCCCCAAGCTAAGCAAAGCTTTATATGTTAATAGCTTCTACCCGCGGCTTCGCACGCATATTTTCGGTGTAATAAGTAGCCTATAATCTAAGTTAGAGATATGTAGCTCCTAACGTACGCCAAATTTCATCTTGATCTGTTCAGTAGTTTTGGAGATCCTAGGTAACAAATATTGAGATTTCACAAACTTTCGGCTTTATAAGGATAGGATTAGTAGGTACTGGTTAAGATAACTTATATACTAATAAATTACTTAGATTTATATTATTGACGACCTCCGTGGCGCAGCGGGCGAAGGTCCGCCTGCGACGCAGGAGGTTGCGGGTTCGATTCCCACCTCGGAACAAATTTGTGTACGATCTGCAGAAATTTGTTCCGTCGGTCTGGGTGTTTTCTACGTATAATAAAAAAAATCTATCTTTGTAGTGTATTGTATTAAGTATATCAGTTATCTAGTACCCATAACACAAGCTCTGCTTAGCTTGGGGCTAGATAATTCTGTGTGAATTGCCCAGCATTATTATTTATTTATTTATTAAGGTTCCACACCTCAAAAGGAAAAATATAAACCCTCTTAGGATCACTTTATTGTCCATATGTCCGTCCCCATTTTCGCAGGAACGCGTTAAGGTATCGAGTTGAAATTAACATCAAATACCCATGTCTGTAACCTTTTAGAGCCGTGAAAACCAAACTGCTAAGTTAGGTAACACAATCAAAAGATACAGTGGTTTAAGCCCGGAGGTATATTTTGACATTCTCAAGGGAATCACATGCACACAAAACCTAAAGCGTACTTCCCGTTGCCCAACAATCATGAAATTTGGCAAAGAACCAAAGAATCAAAAAAACAACCAAACCAGCACCTAAACCTAAAGGTAAGAAATCCGAAAACTGAAAGTTTGTAGTTACATATATCGTAAAAAGTATGCACGGGACTAAAACCTATAAGGTACTTCCCGTTGACTTAGAATCATAAAATTTGGCTAGAAGCAAGTTCTTATAGCATTTATAAAAATTCTAAAACAGTAAGTTTGTAGATACACCACAAAATCATTTTTTGACTCTTGCAAGGCAGTTTGTAGTTACTTAACAAAACATTTTTTGAAAATTGTTTTAATTACTTACAACGGGATATTGACCCTGATTTAAGAATTAAGTGTTAATAACCATAATGGATTGAAAAGTTTTAATGACTTGTTAAAAAAAAAAGCAGGGACTTTTTGCGCACTGTGCAGACTGTGTCAATTTTTTGGTCACGAGTGCAAGCTTGTTTTGCAGAACCCTCGGTGCGCAAGTCGAACTCGCACTTGACATTTTATTTTTTTTAACGATAAAGATAAAGATAATTTTATTATAGTTACATAGAAAACACCCAGAATAGGTACCCGGAACAGATATTTGCAATTTGTACAAACATTACCCCGAGGCGGGAACCGAACCCGCAGTCTCCTGCTTCGCGGGCCTTCGCCCGCTGCTCACTGTAGAGCAAAAATATCCCTTAATTTAGGTTACTTTAGTTTCGTCAAATTAGGGTACTCACTAACTTTTTTATTTAATGGTAATATTTGATTGCGTTGCAGTAAGCACATTATTTTCCATGGATCAATAAAAAAATACTTTAACACGGCAGGTATAGTCACGATTCTACGTAGGCGGAGCGACAAGAAAAATATAATATTTACCTACTTAGCAAACCTTTCTATAGGTAGGTATGTAAGTATAAGGACCTATGCGCGTAAGACATTTGCGCGAGAGACACATGCGTGTGAAGGACAAGTCATTAATAAACAAGATCCGTCAAGTGCGAGTGTAACTCGCGCGCCGAGGGTTTTGAACGTTTGTCAACAAATATGTACCAAAAGTACCGGTTAGAGACTTCGCAATTTAACGAATACCTAAGAATAGTAGGTACCAACCAATATTTCAGATGGATCTCTCTGCATACTTCGGTTAAAGTTACAGAAATTTGAAAAACTGGCTTGAAATGTCCAAACCAATACCTTTCATTTGATACCCCACTCGGTGAGGTAGCCCCCCCTTTTGAAAATTATTTCCCCCCATTTTGACCATTTTTCAAAAAGTGTTCTTTTTTCAAACTTCTCTATATTTTTCCTGTAAAATATAGATCCATGTCTATAAACGCTCCATACATTTTACATGGATCGCTCTGCAATCTTCGGAGATAGGGGGGGGGGGGGGGGGGGGAATGTGTATTTTTTCGACATTTTTCTAAATATTTTAAAAAGTATGAAACCTACAAAAATTTCAAAAAATATTTTGAAATGTACAAAATGATACCTTTAATTTGATACCCCATATGACTCTGTAGGTATCTCTTAAAATTTCGGCATCACAATTTGTATGGAAAATATTCATTTTAATTTTTCATTTATTTTTCTCTAAATCTGTACAGGCCCACAAAATGTATTATTATTTTAAATTTCAAGTTGATAGCTGCAGTAGTTTTTGAGTTATTAAGGAGGGAAAAAAGGACAGACAAAGCGAGACCATAAGGGTTTTGAAACCGACCTTCGATCATCAAAACCCTAAAAAGCAGATTCGGTCCCCGCTTCGTAAAATTTTAGCTACGAACACTCCCGAAATTCAGGCAAGTGTTTTGATATCTCATCCAGCAAAATTGGTTCTTACATTTTGTTGCATTGCGTTAGTAAAAAGTCCCTCCTAGACAACATAGATTTAAGTGCGAAAAAAATATCCGCGCGGGTTAACGGTCTGGCTGGTTTGCCACACCACCAAAACTTATTATGAACAGCTGAGTGGTAAAATCTAAGCTGCAACTAGGTACGTCTCTAAGTTTCAGAGCTATGAGGAGTTATCGTTGTTGTAAATATTTAGTGCGCGTTGAAGTCTTTTGTGTGCTACGCGGAGTCGGTTTGTAGCATCGTCAGCGTAGCTTCGTAGCAGGTGCTACGAAGCTCTACATTATAATAATGTTTATGTTCTATTCAAGGAAGATGCATGTAATAAGATGTGGGGAAGTGAGATATATGAAGAAAGAGTGTAAACCCATCTATATAATGATAAAATTTCCAAATATCTACGACTTTGAGTTCTAGCGCTAGTTCTATTATTTCATATTGCGCGAAGTGTCTACTCGCGCAAATGTCCACTTGCGCACATGTTCTTCGCGCAAGTGTATCTCGCACAAATTATACCTGTGAGTATCTAATTTTACAACACTTAGGTGACATATTTTTATGTTGCTGCTGTAATCGCTACGCTAACCGCTCCGCTCGTCGCCATCATGGCGTCTAATTCGTTGCATGTTATAAGGAATTCCGAGTAGGTATTAAAAGGGTTGAACGACCTAACTCGCCACTTGCGTTTTACTGCATTGCCGTAGGTAGGTATTCGCTTATTTTATGGCCTTATTGGTCTCAGGCAAAATTGTTTAAACTTGTTTTACTCAGTGTTTTTTATAAGTAATCCACTTCATACAGAATGGTTCTTTCATAAAATGAACCCTAGACTCCTTACACGATTTTTCTCTAGGTCTCATGGTTTCGTATTTGGACATACATTCCCATCTCAAATAGCAAAAAATTTAATTATACCTCAATTTGGGTTGACAATTTTTTGACACAAATAAATAATGCTGGACACTTCACACAGCATCATCTAGCTCCAATCTATGTAGATCTTGTGTTATGGGTACTAGACATAAATATAACAGTTGATCCAAAAATGACGTGGGCAAAATTCACCTCAAAACACCTTCCCTTCAGATTTAAACATACTGCCTTCTCGTGGTATAAGCTGAAGAGGCAAGACAGACATTTTTTCTTTATATGCGTGTTTTTTACGTCTATTCTTTTTTTATTATTAATAAAGTCATTTTACAACTGGATATTTATACGATTTGAGTGTTCGACGTTTCAAGTCATTCAAGTCTACTTACTCAAGTCTTCACTAAACTTTTAAGTGCCGCTGTAATATTTGTAAGGCTGTGGTGTGTTTGGCAAATGGAAAAGTCTCTACACATCTTGGAAACAAAAGTTTTTGTCGCAATCAAAGGACGTATGAGTCTAAAATAAGCTTTTTTTTCTTTTTAAATGTAATTATCTATTCCTAAATAAATATATACATCCTAGTATTACAATCTAGTGTAAGACTAATAAGTAGGTAATTTAAATTTGACTTAAACTGCTTCAATATAACACTAATATTATAAATGCGTAAGTTTGGATGGATGGATGGATGGATGTTTGTTACCTCTTCACGCCAAAACGACTGGACCGATCGGGCTGAAATTTTGCATACAGGTAATTCTAATCCTAGAATCAAACATAGGCTACTTTTTATCCCATAAATCAGTTCCCATGGGATATAAATCACCTTTAAACGTTTCCATAGAAACAACGCATGCGAAGCCGCGGGCTGAAACTAGTTTGGATAATAAGAATGTGTTCATTGACACTATTCTTAATGTCTAAAAGAAATCAAAAATATCACTTTATCTCCGAGTCAGTGTTTAGTTTTGTGATTTGACCTTTTCTAAGTATACATTTATTGTATTTATGGAAATAAAGAGTTTTTGATTTTGATTTTTGTCTCTATTTAAGGCGAAGACACTTCGTCCATGTGTTCTGTATAGCACTCACTATTTTTCACTTATACATCACTAAACCAACTCAAAAGGTTTTGTCCTTTACAGTCGTTAAAAATTAGTAAAGATACATTTTTAAAAGCTGGTGCGATCACCTCTTGTTTTTCGTATACCGGAGACCTGGATCTGTGATTTAAGCAAGGATAATAGTATGAATAAACAGAAACCAATCGTGGTAGCTTTTAAAAATGTATCGTAGAAATTATAGGTAGACCACACAACTGGAGGATCGCTGTAGAACCATGTCACAGTAACAAACGCCAAAAGTGGCGTTTGTTACTGTGTTTGGCGTTGGTTTTCTTATTGTGACAAGGTTCTACAGAGATCCGCCAGTTGTGTGGTCTACCTAATAGTATTGTGTCTGTGGCGAAAACTTCGGAGATCAGGTTTTCCCTCAGCTAGAAGAACCAAAAAAGCAGCTACCTATAGCTGCTTTTGTGGTTCTTTTGTGGTTCCCTCAGGACTACAACCTGGGTCTTCTAAGACAGCTAAAGGGTCGACAACGCGCGTGTAATGCGAAAATCCCTAAAATCCCGGATGTTGCACGCGTCTACAGACTGCAGTAACCGTTTTCCATCAGGCGGGCCGCATGCCTGTTTCCCACCATGGTGGTATGAAGGAAATGGACCTCTCTTTTCAGACCTACTTGAGCTTATGACTGAAAATCGTTGGAAACATGCTCGAAAGACTCCTCTGAAAAAAACATACACCATGTATGTTTTTAGGGTTCCGTACCTCAAAAGGAAAAAAGGAACCCTTATAGGATCACTTTGTTGTCCGTCTATCTATCTGTCTGTCTGTCCGTCTGTCAACCCTCTTTTCTCAGAAAAGTATGGACGTATCGAGTTGAAATTAACGTCGAATACTCAAGTCCGTAACCTCTTGGAACCGCGATATAAATAAAACTTCAACAAAAAGTCAACGCACTCAAAAGTTACAGCCGTTTATGTTCTAATATTTTAAAATTTCCAAGGGAATCACATGCACACAAAACCTATAGGGTACTTTCCATAGACCTAGAATCATGAAATTTGGTGAAAAACAAGTCTTACAGCACAAGTAAAGGGAAGAAACCAAAATCCATATTTTTGTAATTAATTCACAAAAAAAATTACTTTTAATGTTCGCCATGGACCAAAACCTATAGGGTACTTCCCGTTGACGTAAATTGGGCAAGAAACAAGGTCTTATAGCACAAGTAAAGGAAAAATCCTGAAACAGTAAATTTGTAGTTAATTCTAAAAAATAATACTTTTGATTCTTGCGATAGACCAAAGCCTATAGGGTACTTCAAGTGTACCCAGAAGTATAAAATTTGGTAAGAAGCAAGGTCATATAGCACAAATAACAAAAAAATCTGAAAACCGTAAATTTTTAGTATTTTAACGAACAAAATATAATTTTTGATTCTCTCCCACGACCAAAATATACAGGGTACCTACTTCATGTTGACCTAGAATCATGATATTTGGCAATTAGCAAGAAAACCAGGTCTTACAACTAAACGGAACCCTTAGTGCGCGAGTCCGACTCGCACTTAACGTTTTATTTTCAAAGGAGTCAAATCTTTGAGGTAACGTTTAGGGCACTTGTTGTACTGAAAATGTTGCCTGTAAAATAGGTCACGTTAGTAATTAGAGGTATTCAGAACTAAGTAGGTTTGTGGTTTGCAGTCGCTTATTTTGTAGGCACGAACAGGCAGTTTTAAATTTCTGTTTAAAAGTTAAACGGTCTAATGACAGTTTAACTAATAATAATAAGTCTACAGAAGACTAATAATAACATAGTCAACATAATGGCTATGCTAAAACAATTTTTTTAACGTTAGTAAATACTGACGTTAAACATGAACATAATTAAAAATTTTAAAAACCCCCCGACAGATTTTCGTGAAACATGGCTAAGAACACTCGGGATAAATTTTTAAATGACACAAAAAACACTAAACGAAAATCGGTTCATTCGTTTGGGAGCTACGATACCACAGACAGATACACAGATACACAGACAGACACGTTGAACTTAAAACACCCATCTCTTTTTGCGTTGGGGGTTAAAAAATTCACATGCCTTCTTATCGTCATGAAATTTAGTTTAACAATTTAAAAAAAACTATAACGTAAAAATGTAAGCTGACACCTACCGTGTGTAAGGAAATAAAAGAAGTGATCAAAAACTGGTAATATAAATAGGCTTTAGAATGAACACTCAGAAAATATTTCTTTAACTTTTATTACGTCAAAGCAAATAAAACTAACTGATCATTAGAGAATTGGTACCTAACAGTTAATCAATAAAACTAATTCGTTTAACCGTTCTTTGACCACTTCGTAAATTATACCTTCTAGACATTACCAATAAATGATAGTAATCTTGAATATTTTTAGTATAGTTAGAAAATGCCCTTTCCGTATACAGCAGCATACTGTGACATACCCTTTAATTAATTAATTTATTATTTATTTGATTCAGACTCAACCTCAACAGCCTGTATTGGTCGACTACTGGGCGCAGGCCATCCCCTGATAAGCGCCTTATTGGCTTTTATCACATTAATGATTCTGACTAATTATTTTTATTTAATTTTTCAGTTATGTCTGTTTTTTTTTTTACCTTATGATGTTTCCTATAACGAAGTACCTATGTGTGTTATTGTTATAATACTACTTCAATATAGAATGTAACGACGTCAAGTGTAACATCAAGTGTACACCTACGATTGAATAAATAAATACAAAACTATTAAACAAGAGGGTTCGATTCCCGCCTCGGAACAAATTTGTGTACGATCTGCAGAAACTTATTCCGTTAGTCTGGGTGTTTTCTATATATAATAAAAAAAATCTATCTATGTAGTGTATTGTATTAAGTATATCAGTTATCTAGTACCCATAACACAAGCTCTGCTTAGCTTGGGGCTAGATAATGCTGTGTGAATTGTCCAGCATTATTTATTTATTTATTTAAGACCATTTGAGTTCTCTAGTCTCATTTAGCCTTATGACACCCTGAGAGATATAAAGAAGCAGAGTGAGTAAAGTAATTCACTAATTATTACTTTCACTATGTGAGGAACAAGAAAGCTCATTAACCACAAAGCCTAAGAGCTCCATTCAACCCTTCACCAGACTCAGGCAAAACGACACTACTCAGCAAAATTACCTATTCCCGGATACAATGTCCAATTTTGCCTGAAACGAAAACGCAAGCCCCATAAATTTTGTATAAGGTAGCGCACACATTTGGAAACGAAAACAATCTCTATTGGGTTCGGTTCTGACTGTAAAACAAGACAGTCTGTCGCCACACGTTGTCCTTTCTCCAGGTTAGTGTTATTTGCCTTCTTTTTTCATTAAAAATTGAATTTTACTGCTTTAGCTTTAGAGTAAATTTTGGAATACAAATAATTTACTAGCTCCGCTAGTTACTCTACCAAATTTTTGTAGAGCTTATTGTGAACTGTCATGGGTTTGATTTTAGCTTCAATATTGCTTGGGGAGTTGTTCCGTGGAAATCTGGGGAGTGGAATTTGTGTTTGTAACTGTTTTGAATCTGTGGTTCGGCCAGCACATGATATGGCTGTATCGACCGGCCTGAGCGACGCGCGCACTCTTTTAAAACAATGTCATGTCAATGGTACGAAATTTAAAAACAAATACATATAAAATTCGAACCAAAATTTTTATTTAAAAACAGTCTCCAAAATATTACAAAGTATTTTGAATTAATGTACTTAAAATTAAAATGTTATATTTGAAAATTTGCAAATTTCCCGGCTACACTCTTTGTTTCTGACATATTTTTTTGTTATTGGTAAATTCCTTTGAAAAGAACAAGTTTAAAAATTAATCATATTATGTGGGGTTGTAAGAATAGCATGGGGTAAATATAAGGTTTCCAATAGGGTGTCATAAGGGCAATACCACAATCTGCGCCCAGTCGTGGCTGCGTCGAGCGTTCGCGTCGACGTCTAGAGACGTCAGACGTCGATAATATTAGATCACAAAATACGCTTATTTTACCAAAATACTATGTTATAATCCAACAAAAACAATATGCTACTTGGAAATTCTTAGTGTTTTTACATTTTTAGTGGTTTGGTGTTCGTTTTTTGTGAAAATCGGCTGTGAAACACGAGTTTATATAAGGCTGGTTTTCTACTATCTGGAATACTATTTTTAGACTGCACCACACGTTTTCACTACACAATACATTGACTTTCGATTGTATGCTTTAGCTGTTGATTTTATCATCTGCATTTTGTTTGATCATTGAAACAAGGACTATAAGGTCATTACTGCATTATGTCGATGCCTGAGTATTTATTAACTGGATTCTCTCAGAAAATTTACTTTGCACGTAGTATTTTTTCTCATCATTTTCCATAAAAAAAATCTGGACCAAATAATTGAAGCAAACCTATTAACTGAGTAGAATGTATATTAAATAAGTTTCTCTTTAGAATTAAATCAATTTATTTACAAAGCAATAACACACTGCATATCAATTTATTTTGCCATAGGCTGCGTTTTAGGTTCTAGCCATTTTTCATTTTGTTTTATTATTTCCGCATAAGAAAACTTCGTGTTACTCGAACATTTTTCTTCGACATTGCTAGAGGCATGTAGAGGTTAGGTTATGTAATAGTTTTTTATCAAAAGACCTAGGTCTTTTAGTGCTCCAAAAACACTAGTGCTCCAAAAAAACGAGAGACTAGTTTCCATAATTTTGGTAAATAAACAATATTGATTGAGCTACTTGAAGAGGTACTATATGTATACATACGATGGATAATCATGAACACCTAGATGATAACGATGAATATTTTGGCCAATTTCAGCTACGGTCAAAAGAGTCGATATTTATCTACAGGCCATATTCGAGGGAGCTTTGGGATGGTGCTCCCTCTAAAAAAATATCGGATGATCGGCAAGTTCGACGATTCACTTTGACTTGTGATGTATGAACACTTCTATCATAAACTTCAATTTAAAATATTTAAACTAACAGCACCGTGTCGTGATAATAGAGTACCTATGCATTGACGCATCAAGAGTTTCGTTAATACTGTTTCTTCCTAATTTTATTTTATAAATCGATCTGTAGTTTAAAGTGCAAATTCTTGCTACCTATAGAAGTACATACAAAAGAGCACTACCCCCGCTGTAAGAACTAAGGAATTAACGCGTAGTAACCGGTAAACCACCTGTGTTGCGTTGAAATTTCAAAGGTTTCATACGCAAATGAGATTGTAGTTGCCTACTCATTAAAATAATTATAGGCTTTTTATAAGTTATGTACCTACGACTGTACTAAATTGCAATGATAGTATATCGTAAGAGAAAAACTTAGGCTACGTTTTGGAGGGCAACAAGCGCGGGGTAAGATGACGTCTGTGGGAGTAAGTTATCGCTTCTTGGCCTCAGATAAGATCCAAGTTTATCTATGTTCCTACTTAAAGTCATTATAAAGTACCTACTAGGTAGGTAAGTTGAGATTGTGACCTTTGATTATGTATAACCTTTGACTTTGATTAGATGAACGTTGAAATACGAGACGTTGAGATACGTCGTCTCTAAGAAAGATTAGTTATTAAGAATCACAACTTCTCGCAAATTTTGATGCGATGCCAAAACACCCATTTATTTTCTATTATCTTTTTCGGGAAACAAACAATATAAACTACACCTAAAATAGATAGGTAGAGCAAACTAAGAACAAGTTTCCTCTACTAAACGAAACCTTATAAATTAAATCAAAAAGTAAACGTAAAATAACTACGTAAAACTTCTACTTCTAAGAAAATTTTGCTTTAATGACTGTATTTCTGGCATTGCAAAGCATATCTAGTAATAACAGTTTATTAGATAATTCATTATTCGATTCATTATTTACCAGATCACCAACGTGTGTCGTCATGAGTTTTGAATGCTGTGTAAGAATAGCTCAGCATTTTACTTAAACAAGTATAGTAGTTAGAAGAATTCATTATGATTGTAACAAAACAACAAGAACAAAATTAAAAAGTTTAAAACCCTCTCCGACAGATTTCCGTGAAATATAGCTAAGAACACTCGGGATAAAATTATCTATGACATAAAAAAAACTAAACCAAAATCGGTCCATCCGTTTGGAAGCTACGATACCACAGACAGATACACAGAAAGACACGTTAAACTTATAACACTCCTCTCTTTTTGCGTCGGGGGTTGCGTCGGGGGTTAGAAACAAAGTTCGTGGTTAATTCGCTTACATTCCTAGCTCAGCATTCTCAACACTGGTGAGCTAAACACAAAATACCTGTCATTATGCAGGTGCAGATGTAAACCATTGCCAGATATTTAGCATTCCCAATCCAAACCTAGATGTCATAGCTCAAGAATGCAACCCACTCGCCATTCTAACCAATGCGACTGTTGCAAATAGATGGCCTGAATACCATGAGTCTAGAATCGATACGGCACTGGATGCCTGCCTAGACGGGCTGGCGTCTAGTGGTTGGTAGGAATGCCTGTGTCTGGATTGTTTTCGTTGAGAAGAATCTTAGGAACTTCGATTTTCCCAGGAATCTTGCTATTGAAAACTGTTCGAATATTAATTTTGATCCTAAACTTTTTGTAGAGTTTGGCACTCTTTGGCACTGGCAATCATGCTAGTGAACGAGTGAGATCGATTTTTTGTGATTTAGCTTTGGCTTGACTTCGTTGTTTATAACCGCCGACTTCCAAGCAGGAAAAAATGGTATTGGCATCGAGATTTTAACTATTTATAAGAGAAATACTCTATTCTATAAAATTAGATTCACTCTGCACCCGTTTTTGCCTTAAGTTATCAGACGGTCCATGTAACGAAGAGTAGGTTGTGCTTCTAAAATGATTTGTAACGCATTTTTAGTTCTTGGCTTTATATTGATATGGCCTTTTTTCCATAAATGGGGAGAAATCATTGCAATTATAATTAACGATTTTTAGTTTTTACTAGTGCACAAAACACATTTTTAAGTTTTTCAAACACTTGGTTTGCTCTAGATACAGTTGATTCATGAAATTTTTCTGAGTAAATGTAGGTAACGTAAATTATAAACTCAATCGAGCTCTCATTGCAACTAAGTTTACGTATTTCCTGTGTATTTATGGATCAATTATGTTAGACCAAGCCCACAATGTCATCCATTAGAGACTACATCAATCATTGTAAAACAACACTGAAACACATTGTTGACACTCTAAGAAACTAACCTGCCATTTTTCCACAGCAATAAAACACAAAAATGTAAATAAGCCCACGAAAAAACAACGCGAGCAAAATCATCAAAAACAAGCACTGCCCAACTGAATGAAATGATCCAGACAAGCTGAAAATAGCGATATGGTCGCTTCTAGTGCGCGCTCGCCAAAATGGCCGACGAAGAAGTTATCCCTCCTACCTTTGCTGAGAAACTACTCTTCTACACAACTGCCTCTTTCGTCCTCTGCGCCATCTTCAGCCTCTTCGCCTTCCTTTTCTTAGTTCCCTTTGTCATCGAGCCCGCATTCACTACAATCTTCATGCAGTTTGACATAGTACCGGCTTTATGCGTCACGATTCAGGTCAAACATCTGGTCGGTGCCAGCAACTGCAGCTGGGCGTCTTGCCGTGAAGGCTGCACAAAGGACCTCTTCGAATGCACCCAAATCCGAGTCAACTACAAACTTGGCAACACCAGTAACATTACAGAGTCTGAGGTGGAGGAGTTGGTCAGGGTAGAGAGAGCCCTGCGCAAAGAGTACGATTACTACGACGACAACAAGTCCTCGGACAAATCCTATCCAGACATGGTCGAGGAGGATCTCCCCGAAGCGATGCCCACCGGGCTGCAAGGCAACGATTCCGAGTGGTACTTCACCGGAGCACGACTCTTTCCTAACGTAAAAGGCTGCGGCTACCCGCCCATTTTAAACTGCACCATCTTCCACGGTAAATACAAGCCGATCGGGAACAACTATACTTGCTACTACAGCCGGGTGGACCCCGGCCTGGTCATAACCGAGCTAGACATGTGGCAGAACACCCTGAATTTGGTATACGCTATGGCTATACCTATTCCATCGTTCATAATCTCAGTGATATACCTGACGTTTGCGTATTTCAAGATATACAATCAGGAGGACGAGTCGGAACAGGCTCCGTTGAAGAGTGATGCGGAGGCGATGGCAACGGGAGATGACGAGAAGCCCACCACCCCAGGGTCAGACACCTTTAGGGAAGACTTGGCTTGCTTCGGACATCAGCTGAAGATGCAACTGGCCAACGAGAAGCCGAAGGATGAGTTCGAGTCCAATAGTCCAGCTATTTCTAATTCTGCTTCTCTGTCTGGGTAAGTTACCATTGCAAAACTTTTGTACAGATTCAAACTTAAAATGTGATTCGAAACGCGGGACTTAAATGTATCCATTATGACTATATTTATTTAAAAAAAATTGTTGTACATTGTGACATGTACAAAATAAGTCCAAATCTTGACTCACATTTTAGTTTGAATCACTAAGACGATAGTTCCTACTATTAGATCAAAATTTGTCGTTGCTTGAGATTCACTTTCATACAGTCCCAGCAAAGTTGTTTGACAAATTTTGATTTACGATGCTTTCGAATTATCAGAAACAATGGGATTTCTGATCAACGTTTTCTTCATTATGAATGTAAACGGGTTATCTACAAACCTTGTTTGTGCAGGAAGAACACCAACGAACGAATGATGAAACGTTGGTGTTCTTATGATACAAGGTTCGTAGTTAACCCGTCTACAATACGAGTAAAATAGCTATGTTTTCTAGTTTTAAAACTTAGATTACACGCATAAAACTCTACTCTACAGTATTACACAGCCACCGTTTCAAAAAATCCACATACTGTTATAATTTATTACGGTGTGTGCCGTATCTTCTAATAAAATGTGACCCAATACTCATTTCAAATCGGCAGGACCAAGTCATCCTTCGTGAACGCCTAATGACTGAAAATAACATCAAGTTACCTACTATTGAGGTATGTGCAGCTTAAGCGTTATCCCATTATTTATGCCTAAAGCCCTGAAACCACCATGCGCCAATGAACTGCACATTTTCGCATTTCCAGCCCATAGTGCTTGCTTTCCAATAATGTCCATGCAATCAAAAATAACTTTTATCGCACTTTTATTAACAAGAAACAAAAGCTAACCAGAATTTCCAGTAATAGTTAAATGAAGCTTTCGGTGTCTAAACATTTAAATCGCTTAGCTTTGCACACATAATGCCTACCTACACATCCATACTAAACATTAAGTATAAATACTTTTTATCCCGGAAAGGCACGTGCTAAGCCGCGGGCCGAAGCTAGCTATAGCATACGAACGCCTACACAATTTTACATCGCAAATGATACATAGAAACAATCATCATTAAATCCAAATGTTAGTTGATGAGCATTTCAAAAAGTTACTCAGTCCATGTCCACCTTTAAATTTCTTATCGGCCAAGCTTTTAAGTCTAAAATATTACAACTCTCGCTTACCTTTGCACATAAAATCTACAACTCCAAGCATTAACCATCACTACACTACCTTACCTTGCAAATTTTATACCATCATTAACAAATCAAATTATTTGATAAGCAAGTAAAAGTTACTGAAACCATAAGTTTCCACCTTCATAAAAATTCATTAAAGGCCACTTACACTGGTTATAATCTCGATTTAAGTGGAGATTAGCTACGGATAATCCCGAGGTAAAATCTTGGTTTAGCTCGCAGAACGGTTAAGGTAACTTATACCAGATTTTACCAACTGCCCGTCAATGACCCACATTAGCATTGTGTTCTTTGAAAAAGTAATCGAACAATTGCATATTAATTGACGTTTTTGAAAGAAGTTTTCATACATTACCTGTCAAAGTTAACCGACAAAGCTGTTCATTGTCCAATTATCTCTCTTTGGTTCGGATCTGGTTTGGTAAAAATCACGAAATACCACGCACAAGGGGGGAGGAGAGGAGGGGCAGGTGTACTGAGATATCATGTGTATTTATTTTATTAATGATCGTGCGATTTCTAAACCGGACACGATGCCTAATATTCCCGGATTATATTAAATAACACCTGTATTTGGCATTTACAATGTTTGTAGATGTTGTATCTATCCGAGGTTTGCATGTAAGGCAAACAGGTTTTCCGAAAATTGTAACAGCTTCATTCCTAGAGGTTTGCCTATTCAATTCATATCTGGTTGAAATTTCACCATTTTCTATGTATAAAACGTGTCTCATAATACGACTCTACATAGCCAAAACTCAACGTATTGTGGGGTATATTTGGGAATGGACAGCAAAAGCTTCTTCTAGCAGTGCGCCACAGCCGCACTGCAAATTGGTAGCTTGGATGGTAGGAAAAAAATTGGTTTATGAAAATTTACGGTACCGGCGCGGCGCGGCAAGGCTGGGATAGATTTCTGAATTTTTACCTCCATGGTGATATAATATTAGGATAAAACAATATTAAGTAACAAAGAAAAGACCACACCAACTCCACAATGAAAACTTAAGTTGTGTGCTTAGTTAACTTGTTACTTAAGTTGGAGGGTAAGTTAGTTGGCACTTTTATATTGCGTAAGTTTGTTTTTTACCTTCTCTGATTGCATGGCATGCCAATTTGTGGCAGGGCGGGCGGTACACGCGAATTGCATTTTGCTGGATCTTTTCAGAGAAGGTTTTGCGCGGAATTGTTACTAAATATTGTTCCATCCTAATATTATGCAATGGATTTCCGCAAAGTAACACTACTTTGCGAAAACCTATTGCATAATATTGAATCTATAAAAAAACTAAATATAGAATCAAAATAGGAATCTATTATTTTATGTCTATGGTGACCTCTATGCGGCCAGCCATTCCAATTGGCTCAGCTAAGTGCCTATCTACCATCTAAGCTACCATCTTGCAGTCCGGACGTGGCCTTACTTAATGCGTAGATAGTAGCCTAACTAATCAGGGATTTAACTATCCACGTGAGTGAAAATAATAGGCTAATACCAGCTAATTATTTGGTTAGTCGTTTGGGAAGGTTGCCAGCTCTCAGTGGTAACATAGTTGAAATTTCTAAATTGGTTCTATATTTACAGAACTAACACTATCGAAAACTAATTTATCTTTTAACACAAAGCATGATAATCCCATATCAAGTTAACCTATCTACCTACAAATAGCACAAATTGAATTCATTATCAATGTAATCGGGTTAACTACGAACCTTGTTTGTGTTGGAAGAACACCAACGTGAAGGACCAAGGGATGAAATGTTGGTATTCTTCCAACGTCCTTTCGTAGTTAACTCGCTTACATTCATAATGAATTCGTTTAATTAAAATTTTATATAGCACAAATCAAGTTTATTGCTTTTTCAACATAATGCTGAGTCAAACGCTATTTCATAGCATTCAGTTTTCTTATTTTTGTAAATTGTTTTTAAGTAGTTTTCTGGTGTAGGTTAATTTTACTATTACACAAGATAAGATTTCTTTCTTTCTTTCTGATAGACTTGTGCGCTATGGGCAGTGAAAGTGTTAATTGCAAGGTAAGGTAGTGTAGGTCTTTGTTAATGCTAAAAGGAGTAGATATAACTGCTGTTAATGTCATTTTTCTGATCTTTTACGTAACAGAAGACAAAAGATTTATTTAGAAAGAAATAAAACCATAATATTGTTATCTAGGCGCTTTGTCTATATGATCATAAAATCTATAAAAGGCTATCTATAAAAAACTAGCTTGTATGAACATTTGTTCTGTCCTTGTCTTTCCTTTCGATTCGTTCGGGAACCATGGACATACTACTTTATGGTCTAAAACATTTCACAACGTTCCAAATCCTTCCATAAATTTCTAGAATGTTCCATAGGCCTCCAGAAACTTCTAGAAACTTCCCGAATGTTCGCGAATATCCTACTGACCTTCCAGAACCTACATGACTACCGAAGTACCAGTATAAAATTTAGCATGCAGAGATAAAATATTACTTGTTAATTTATTAATTACCTAAGAAACTTTAGAAGACCCTTTTAATGAAAGAATTAACATATTTATAGACCTGTAAATTTGGGCATTAGTTATAGTTATAACCGACCACTAACCAACACACTTCTAGAATAATTCCCAACTTCTCACGCAAGACTATTCCTAGCGTCTCACGCTAGACTATTCCTTGCGTCTCATGCAAGACTATTCCTTGCGTCTCATGCAAGACTTTTTCCAGCTTTACACGAGAGACGCACCTATTCCCAAGAGTCGAGAGTAAGAGCATCGGGATTTACTATCTATATGTATAATCTCTAACCCTTTTATAATTATTTAAGATACTTGTAATTTATTTAACATGACCAACTGAAAATATATTTCACTATTTCAGATGACAGGACTCCTGTAAAGGAATCGGCTACAAGGTGCACCACGAAATGGTGAATACGACAAAAACAATTTCGTAAGAATGTGCTCGATATTGTGATTTTGAAACCACGCTTCAAAAGGCTATGCATCTCTTTCTTGCGTAAAGAGATAAAGTGAGACGTAGGATAGTGCGTGACCAGGAATGGTCGGGAAAAGGCGAAAGAGTTTTTTTTAAATCAAGCGTTGTGAAACTATAAAGTGCTTCGTTTTGTGACAATATTTTTAAATTACGGTTCTAGCAATTTAATTGTAACAACTTATTTCGAAAAGTCTTAATGTGTTTAAAAAAAACATGCTAAACTACAATCGACAACTGAAAAAATATGGGTACTGACTAAAATATGTTGCTCAAGGAAAAGAGTCCATTATATTTATTAAAAATACTGTCACAAAATTGTTATTGAATTAAATTAGATGTAAAAGATTTTATCTTCTATAGAAATTAAATGCTATATTTAAGATTTTATTATGCTCGTATGCTAGTGGTCTCAAATGCACGCGTGCTGATATTTCATAATAAACTCTAAAACTGCATTAAAATCTAAATGTAAGTAAAAACTAAATGTAATTATAATGAACAAAAATATATAAAACATGTTGCGGAATATACAAATTACATTTTATCCATTGTTGATTTATATTAAAATTATATAAAAACCGAATAGATTTGGATGGTTTTAAAATATATCACTACCTGAGTTATTAAAATACGATAAATATAAACAATAATAGCTTAAAGATTCTATAAATATTGATAATGTACTTTTAAGGGAATAAAGACATAATTTTAATACCTACTGTTATAATTTGTATGAAATCGTTTGATTGTTACGATAAACTACCTAATACTGGTATTATTTCAAAGTGAAGCAATTAAATTTGAATTAGGTACCTACAAATAGTGCCTTTAGCTGTTTAGAATATACCTACATAAGCGTAATTAATTATCCCCCATATAATAAAAAAAATACCCAACTCATAGAAAATAAATATATAAAAGTCATTAGATTTGATTAGATGGACATCACAAGCCGAAATAATCAAATATATTGTTACTAAAAGCTTTAATGTAAGTAGGAATTGCTTAAAAATATACCAACCTTAACAGTATTTTAGTTGATAAAGATGATAAAACCACAATAATTATTGACATTTTACCCAAAAAAATTCATAGTATATACATATTTCTACCAAACATGTTAAGCATTCCGGCAAACACAAAAAACGGTTTTTTATTAAGATACATATTAATTTACTATCACACATAGTGGAATATCATAGTTCAACACGAATATAACAAAAAAAGTATCAATATCATGGGATTATTAGAACTCAAAGCTACTGAATAAATATTGATAGACACAACGAAACTATTCGAAAGCAGTGCCTCAAAAGCCACGATGGTGTCAAAACCAGGTTTGACGTCTATTATTGTGCTATGATATACTGTGACCTTTAGGGAAATTCAATTATTAAATTCATTTATGTATTGCAAGAAACTAGAGGTACATTAATGAAATGATTTAACAAATTTTAGGAGACAAAGTTTGAAAAGATGGTGTTTGTACTCGAATAGGTAATGCCAAAACAACGTAGTATTTGCCGTAATTAATTTTTGAAGATTTCGCGACAAAAGCGCGTTCAAACCGGTGACAGAAGTTTGTTAATTTATACACTAAGCATATTTTATCCGAATACCTGATGCACCAATATATTTTTTTTTTGCGCATGTTAGATTCAGCAAGATTACCGCATGATGTATGTTTAACTTCGATCCAAATACAGCGCATAAATATAACCTGTGATGGTTCAAAATAATATTGGAAATACTTTACACATGAGTGATCGTTTTCGCTCTGCGTTCGAAAATTGTCTATTCCAAGTATTATGTAGATTAGCTAATCGAGTGATAGGTACCTTACCTACGCATTGCAATTGAACAAGTCCTTCCCATACCATTGTACTGGTATCGATTTATCCGTCCTAGGCCTTTGCTATTTAAAAATTTATCGAACACGCTGTCCAAACCATCGTCCATTACTATTTACTGAAATAGAAAGAGTAATCGATATCGTACAGAAACTTATTTTATCCGCTGAATCTAAGGCTATTCTCAAATGTTTAATAAAGATACAAAGGTCTCAGTTGACTTTAGTACTTTAAAGTCGGTTCAATTAATATCCATCCATGATCAATTCTAAATTTACCTGCTTTTATTCTACAAGAATTTATCAGGCAACCCTTGCCATTGTAAGTTTCGTTGTTTTTTGTTTCACTTGATAAGTATCTAGCGAGGTAATTCTTTGTTTAGTGTAAAGTCCCATTTATAAGAAAACTCCTCGTAAATAATATGGTGTTTGAAATTGTTTGATTCTCCACATAACATAACGAAATGATAACCACCTACATTGTAAAATAACATTTATAGCTACGAGTATATGCATGTTCGAAATAAACTCAAAACAAACAGTTAAAATATAAAGGTAAAGAGCATCGGATGACAAAATAGTCTGATTTTAGTATATAATAATATTAAATAATATAAATGTTAAAAAACTGTTGTTTCGGAAACATCCAAATTCAATCCAAATTATAATATCCCTAAGTGAAATTGTAATTTACGTAGACTGGAGTAAATTAGATTATTGCTAAAATACCTACGCACATTAAAATAAATTTAAGGGCTATTCGTTTTTTTATGAATGTTAAATGGCTATTGTTTAATTCATTAAAATATATGGAAATCATTGAAAGCGAATTAATACAATTATTAAAAAAAACATAGTCCACTTACTAGTTTAATCTTGTAAGAAAGTGACAGGATATAAATTGGAAAAAAATATTAAGCATATAAACTTAAATGGCTTTATGAAAAGTGAGATTATAAGCAATTTATAAATATCACTACGTAATTAGATGTCAAATTAATTTTTATAACTTTAATTCGTTATTATCGTTGTAATTTTGGTTGTGTTTCGTAGGTTTTAGATGTACAATTTTGAATCCAGTATAGTTATTAATTATTGCTGTAAGGCATGCTTGAATGTGATTTTACTAAGAACTTGATTTTACTCACTATCACACTTTAGAATGAATATTGATAGACGTAAATATTAAGAATATAATTTTATTTAGTTTACAATCACTGGCTGTTACATTTTTTTAGGGTGTAACTATATTATTGAACCAAAGCTATAAAATACATTATATAAAATTTTTAATAAAAATTGGTTCAACCATTAGTTAGGAATATAGAATTTAATAAGGCAATTTAATTTAAGAAATTATGGCTGGTCACAAGGTGTGAACTTTTGTTTAAGTTTTATTATTTTTGTTAAAACTGTTTCACATAAATGATTATTATGGAATTTTATGTAACGTAAAAATAAAAAGGTACCTATCTACATAAAAAATAAATACTAAGTAGTTCTAATTTATTTATAATCAAATTAATTTGATTCTGATTTTCTTTGTCAATGAATAAAGAATTTATTGATGTAACGTATAAGTACTATGAATAAGGAATCTAAACATAAAATCATATAATTGTATGAACATCATGTGATACATGGTACAAATTAATGAGGTCCTCTTAAATGGCGTGCGAGCGTCAACATAACAATTGCAGTCTTATTTAAGTTATTGAGAATGAAAGTGTACTAAATAATTTTGCGATAGAATACAAAAAAAATTGAGTACGTAGCTAAGAAATCAAATTTTATGCTATACAACAGTTTATGCATAAACTTCGATTTTTATACAACAGTAATATTTGCTTCTGGCATTTGTCCAAACAAACTTGGCCTGTTTCATAAGGTCTTGTAACGATTGTAATGAATCAATTAAAGTAGAATATTGATGTAGCAGCTTGGACTAGGCCTTGTGGTGTTAAAAACATTAGAATTGACCGTAAATTGAACTTGATATAGCATCATCATATCTAATGGCCTGTTTCATGGACGAAGGGTTCATGAACCTAGTGTTTGTCGGTTTAGGCTAAGTTCCTGTCATGTTATAGCTATTATAATGTATTTGATATTTGTTTGACGGCGGTTACGAAGATGACTAGTAAGTACCTAAGGCATGCACGGGAACAACTCAACAATATGGCCGCAGTTTTGACAAGTGTGCGGTGTGACTGGTTTTTTTAAGAATACACAATTTCGTTAAATTTCTATGTAAATTATTTGTAAATTACATGCTAAGATTGTGGCTAGCTAGAGAATATGAGATAGTTATTTCTGTGTTTTTATTTATTAAATCAAAATCTTATACTATTCTTATTTACTTTATAGCAGAGAAGGTTTGCCTTATGTCGACGGATACAGCGCGTTGCCACACATCTGGCAAGAAGTTATAATTATGTAACATGTAATTATGTACAATAGTAATTTGTTCAACAAGTAGGCAAAACTATCTTTTGTTGAACGTGCTGATATTAAATCCCGAGCTAGTGAAGCAGTCTAGAATAGAGTCACGAGCGTAGCGAGTGGATCTAAAGTAGACGGCTGAGGTAGCGAGGGAAACGCAAAATATTTGCCCTCTAGTTAAATATACAACTTTTCACTAGCGAGAAAATGTTTTGTAGTTTATAAAAGAGGTTGGTGCGTATCGTTCAGCGTGCGCTAAGAAATTATAGAAATTAATTGCTAAAATGATACGCGGCGGTTTTCCTCAAAAGTTGAGGGTTGCTGATTCATTGGAAAAAACCTAAAAATGCGATGGTCTGACGTTGGACAGTTAAAACCCTGTAAGTACTTGGGAAGGCTTACCTGTCTGGACGTCCACGATCAGCTCCAATCGTTCACTGCAATCCAAAATCCAGTTCACAGTTCATGCACCAAAGTTTATAGGTCCACAATGTTAATCCTTGCGAAGGATCGATAGGTCACGACCCGCGGGGTGATATATAACGATTATTATATTCTCTCGACAACAATAACTTAGTTGGAGAGGCGATGCGATCACAAAGTCATAATGTTCAAAATTAATCAACCGTCCGGCGTGAGCGGCGAAGACAGAAGATTCCGCCATTACAAGCGACATGAATGTAGGTGCGAGATGCGACCAATTCGTGCATAGTTCATACTGGTCGCGGGCGCCGGAATAGATTTGCAGAGCAAACCTCAAGGAGCGAGTGCATGACTTTCCAAAAGAGTAAACCAACCCTTTAAAGTACCTAGATAGATAATAACCATCCAAAGTCACACATAATAATAAGTAAATTAAACGCAAACGCACTGTTAGCGTAACCATATTCCCCGGCTTGAAAGATCCTACTTTCAAAACACAGAGAAGCGAAATTATATTATAATTGCATATCGTCGCGAAAACTCTACCTAAGCGATGTACGTTACAAAAAGTTAAGTATATTATAAAATTGTTCTAACCCTAACCTAAAACTACAATAATCTGAATAAGCTTTACTGAGTTGGGAGAGGGCACAATTTAACAATCGGTCTGTTCTGAAGCATTCCACCTTGTACCTTCACAGACGCTACTCTGCATATCCCTTTCTTGTCTGGAAATATTTCCGTAATCAAACCTAACGGCCAATGCAAGGGCATGATATTATCCTGCATGGAAACAACAACCATCCCAACACGTACTGGGTTAGAAGGAGTGTTCCATTTTTGTCTTGATTGGAGGGTGTGAAGATACTCATTGCGCCACCGCTTCCAAAAAGATTGGACGAGTTGATCAGTAAATTCGTAACGTGAGATAAGGTGTAAACGCGTTTCAGTAACTTCACGAGCGGGTAAAAACACAAGCGGTTTTGTATTAAGAAAATGCGCTGGTGTTAGAGCGGTAGGTTCTGACGGATCTGAGCTAAGTGCATAGAGAGGTCGGGAGTTTAACAAAGCCTCGACTTGAGCTAACATAGTGCTAAGTTCATCGAAGGTGAGTATTTGTTGACCAACGACCTTCAGAAGATGCGTTTTCACACTCTTTACTTCGCTTTCCCAGCATCCACCGAAATGTGGAGCTCTACAAGGGATGGTCTTAAGAGTGATTTTATGCTCCGCCAGTGCGGTTTCCCAGTAGGGGCGGTATTCTTGTGACAAGAATTGGTAAAGATCGCGAAGATAAGATCTAGCACCAATGAAATTGGTGCCGTTGTCCGTATACAGACATTCGATGGGACCACGGCGAGAAATAAAGCGTTTTAGTGCTGACAGGAAACTCGCGGTGCTGAGGTCTGAGGCAACTTCCAGATGTAGAGCACGCGTTGTCAAGCATGTAAAAAGACAAATATAAGCCTTACGACTTTTTTGACCTCTGCCACGCACAGACGTAATCATGAGAGGTCCAGCGTAATCACACCCCGTGTGTGAGAATACTTTTGGAGCGACTTCAACCCGTGACTGAGGCAGGTCGGCCATGATTGGAAAAACCGGTCGTGGCTTAGCGCGAAAGCAAATATTGCAGTTAAAAGTTATATGACGAACAATACGTCGTGCGGACAGAATCCAATACCGCTGTCTCAAGAGAGAAAAAAGCAAGTTTGGACCTGTGTGGAAGTTGTTAACATGATAGTGGGAAACTAGAAGTTCCACTACGTGGTCCTGTCGGGGAAGTAAAATTTGGTGACGAGAGTCAAAGTCTAACTCAGAGTTGGCTAAACGTCCACCAACGCGAATAAGTCCATTGTACAGAAACGGACTAAGTTTCTGTAGTGGCTTCGAACATAATTGTTTGCGGTTTAAGCGATCCAGATCTGATTCAAAATGGATTCGCTGAACAGAGCGCCACACTACTAATTCTGCAAACTCCAAGTCCGATGCGGTAACGGGTCCCTTAGGGAGACGTTTAAGGAATTTAAAAACGAAACAAATGGTTTTCAGATATTTAATCCAAGAAGAAAACCTATTCGCCCGGCTATACAGGATATCCTCTGTTAAACAACTGGGATCGGAATCCGATGCGCCTGCCGTCACTACTACCGGTAGAGCCACCGGCTTCAGTTCGTGCAGTTCTTGCGTTTCCCCGGAAACAAATGGCGTCACAGGCCACTCATGTCGGGGTGTTCCAAGCCATGGAGGTCCACTCATCCACAGTGGATGTTGGACCAACTGGGCCGGAGTTAAACCGCGAGAAAGGCAGTCACTCGGATTCTCCGTTCCTTTGATATGAAAAAAGTGATCTGCCGATAGATTTTCCTGTATTTTGGCGACACGGTTGGCCACATAAGTGTGCCAGCGATGTGGTGAGGAATGAATCCAAGTCAAAGTAATAGTAGAGTCCGAGAAAGCTACTATAGCCTCAATGGCGTAGCGGGGGGAATAAAGGTCGTAAACTCGTTTAATCAAAATTGACAACAGGAGCGCGGCACATAGCTCTAAGCGAGCTAGCGATACAACCTTAAGAGGAGCGACTTTGGACTTTGCACATACCAATGAAACGACAATGTCACCGTTTGGTTTGACTACGTGGGCATAGACAGCGCCACCATAGGCCTTCTCACTGGCATCAGCAAACCCAACTATTGAAACCTTACAATGTTCAACAACGCCAATATGACGTGCGAATTGAAGCTGAGATATTTCGGGTAACTCAGCTTGAAATTGTTCCCACAGGCGAACAATGCGATTAGGTGGGATATCATCCCATCCTATTTTGGCAAGCCAAAGATCCTTGATCAATAACTTAGCATACAAAATCATGGGCGCGACTAAACCCAATACATCAAAAAGGCGAGCGATAGACGACAGAATATTCCTTTTTGTGCAGGGGCGGTCATCAGGGTTGACCTGAAAAGCGAAATAATCATGGTCGGGAAACCAGCGTAGCCCAAGAATTTTCAGAGTCGGATCCTTACTTAGATCGACACTGTGCGCGAGTCGCAATGACTCGGGAATAGCGTGAAGAACTTCAGCGCTATTACTTGACCATTTGGTCAATTCAAAATCACCAAGTGAAAATAGTTTAATCAGTTGGTGAGCAGATTCGATTGCTTGCTTTACATTAAGTGTAGAGCTTGCTATATCGTCCATGTAAATATCTCGGCTCAGTATCTCACTGGCGAGAGGAAACTGATTTCCTTCGTCCTTACACAACTGTTGAATTGTGCGAATTGCAACAAAAGGAGAGCATTTAAGGCCAAAAGGGAGCACTGAAAACTGAAGAATTTTCAAATCTTCATCTTCGTGGAAGCGGTAGAGTATACGCTGAAGAGGGCGATTTTCAGGACGAATGGCTATTTTGAGATACATAGCCTTAACGTCAGAAGTTATTGCCACAGCGAAAAGTCTCATGTTCAATAAGATATTTAGCAGGTCCGCTTGAAGAACGGGACCTGCGTAAAGGATATCATTTAGAGAGATTCCATTGTCTGACTTCGCGCTTGCGTCAAGAACCACTCGTAACTTGGTGGTTGTCTTGTCCTCACGAATGACAGCATGGTGCGGGATATAGAAGGAGACTTCACCTGGAAGCACTCCTTCCACGTAGGAGATGTAGTTATTTTTTAGATAATCTTTAATGACGTCATCATAAAGAAGTTTGACGTTAGGATGCGATTTAAATTTACGTTCGAGGCTAAGAAACCTACGACGTGCGATTTCGAATGAATTTCCTAACGCAGAGGCGTCTGTCTTAAGTGGCAAAGCAGTGACATATTTGCCAGAAGGGGTGCGAGTAGTGGTAGAACAATAAAACTGCTCGCAGTGTTTATCGTCCACACTTGTTATTGAAGAAGCCTGAACTTCTTCGATTTCCCAGAATTTACGCAAGTCGCAGCTTTCCAAAGAAGATGTCGCGAAAAAAGACATCGTAGCGGTAGGAGGGTCTAAAATAGGCGCTTCTCCCATAAATATGTAGCCTAACACAGTCTCTAAAGCATCTGGATATCCAGCAGTAGAAGTAACTTTACTTGGTTGCAATAACTTAGCAAACAACTTTACTCCAAGCAGGAGGTCAATATTCCCCGGCATTCCCCAAGTATCATCAGCGAATAAATGCGACCCGATATGATTGAGGTGAGCGACATCTATCGAGCATAATGGAAGCTGCCCGGTTATCTCATCGAGTACCAGCGCATCAATTGAGTACTTGGGTTGCGCGCGAAGACGCGAGCTGAATGTGAGGTCGACTGAACCGCGAACAGACTGAGAAGTACCACCGATACCTTTCACCGTGACTACAGAATCGTCACGAATAGGTAGCCCAAGCATACGGCAACATCGGGTGGTAATATAGTTCTTCTGAGAACCTGGGTCCAGTAGACAGCGAACGACAACATCCTTCCCTTTCCTACCTACCACTAAAACTTTCGCAGTAGCTAAAACCTCCGTAGTGCGAGTACTATTATGAGCCGAAGCCGAATGAGTACACAAAGAAACGCGTTCTTGATCCGGGCTCTGGTCTACGGCGGCACTGGCAGCTGGCGCGGCGCCGACTGCAGGCGCGGGTGTCGGTTGTGGTGGCGGTGGTTGATCAAAATGTAACAAGGAATGATGTTTACCGTTGCATTTCTTACACGTGAACGTTGATTGACATTTAGATACGGTGTGTTGACTACTGAGACAATTACCACAAATACGATTATCTTTTATGTGTTTAAATTTATCATTAGTATTTAATTTTAAAAAGGCACTACACTTGTATAAGTTTGTGTGCACCGACTGACAAAGCGAACATTTAGGTGATGTAGCTACATACGCCTGCGAGACCCTACTCGAGGGCGCGGGGGGCGCACTAGCGCTGGCGCTGGAGCGCTCAGGCCGTTGCGGCGCGGTGCGATAAAGAATTTTTACTTGATCACGAACGAATTTCACAAAATAATCGTAGTCAACACTTTGAGGATCTTTGGTGCGAAGTGACATTTCGTAATGCTTCGCGATGTCGGAGTCTACTAACTTAAGACCCGCGTACATAAAGATAAAATCAGCCATATTGGCGATTTTTAATTGTTTAAGTCCGGCCACAATAGCGGTGTATTTATCAAAAACCTTTTCTACATTCGCGGGCGACGAACCAGCTGGCTTTAAAGAAAACAGCTGATTTAAGTAGTTCACAGCCAATGCGTGCGTGTCCTGGTACTTAGCGATAAGCGCGTCCCAGATTACTCGATAGTTTTCGGCAGCAGGCACAATTCCAGCTGCTACGCCTTTGGCTTTGCCTTTTAGGTGACCCAACAGATAATGGATGCGATCAGAATCCGAAAGATCAGGATTTGTATGAATGACCCGTTTGAATGTCTCATAAAAGAACGGAAAGTTCTGAATATCTCCATCAAAGGAAGGTAGTTCGATTCGAGGTATTTTGATATGCGGAGATCCTGACTTATTCAAGCTAGGGGATTCTTTAGTTGCGGTTAGGGAACTCAAAACATTTTTTATTTCACACGCAAGATCGTCAAAGGCAGACAATGAGTTATAATTAACTTCATATTTGGGATCAGTCTTCATGGAAATAATATTTATATTATCAATCGTAGTTATAATCTCATTACGCATTACATCGATTGTTTTAGCCTGCGCAATAAAAGTATTCCGCGATTTCTCATTATCAAGATAGGCTATAGAATCGTATATTTTTTGCGCACGAGAAAAATATGCGGCGCGTTTGCCTTCATACAATTTTAATTTATTTTGTAAATCTTCCATTTTTAAATGACAAAAGAACCTCAAGAAGCGGTTTCACAAAAAATATCAATTTGAAACCCACTTATTTATCAGATCACGGATCCCTAACAAGTTAGATTGAGAATTGCGAATCAGAACGACAGAAACCGATGTTTGATTAAGTAAAACAATAAAAAGGTACGGAACCACTTTCCTTACCTGCGGAACCCTAGTCCCAAATTGGAAACAAGGTGCGGTAGAAACTTGAATTAAACAAATATATTCAGTTCAAAATAATTGTGTACGGAACCAATTTCCCGTCCACCCGACTACCTTATCATGCGGAACCCTAATGGAACGCGCAAAAATAAAGTACAACAAAATAATACAATTAAACAAAATAGGTACGGAACCACTTTTCCGACCGTGCGACGACCTATCACAATAATTTAGTGAAGGTTTAGAATAAACTAAGACAACAACCTTTCGCAATAAAAACCCTTTTGGTAAGTAGGTAGATATAATGTACCGTACTAAACCATCTGATAGGTAATTATTACAAAAGAATCAAGTGAAGAAAAATATAAATGCGATGCGGGAGCATACCTAAGTACATAGATAAATATTCTAGTACCTAGATGTGAAACTCAATACGGTATGTTCATGAAAGAACGTAAACCGTATTAATCCTAAATAACTTATAGGTGCGATGCGGAATAAAAACTAAAGTTCAAAAAACAACTTAGGTTTTTTTAGGTATGGAAATAATAACCAACCGTGCGGAACCCTACTTCCCGTAGGTGTAATACAGAAATAACTTATCCGATCTTACAACCGTAGCGTTAAGTAGGTGCGGTGTAGATAAACAATTTTACCTACAAGACAAATTTAAATTCAACATAAAATTGAATGCGATTAATTTAACTAAATTTCAATAATTTAATCAAATGCGGAGTGGACTGTATTGCGATTAAATACTCGTACAATACGAGGCGATTAAATAGACTAACATTTACCTATAAGACTTCAGTTCTTTATCTAAATCAATATGACAAAGCTCAAAAACCGTTCAACCATGATTGTGGTTCCCGGAATCAAGGTCAATGCTGAAAGGTAGGTCATCCAACACGTACGATGTGAGAACCCCAACCACGCTGCTTTGACGTGCTCTGCAATGCAAGCCGGCCACGAACCTACCCGCTAAATGCAAATGATGGAATTTTATGCGTAGTTCTTGGACAATGCCTTATTTTACGTCACAAATTACTTTAACAATATATGAATTATTATCTCGCGTTATGATTTAGTAATAAAAAGGTGAAAATACAAAACTATAATTATGAAAGGTAACTGGACTTCGATAAAGAATGCAAATGATATTAGACCTTACGTATACCGCTATAAGGACGAGTTTCCTAAAACGATATGCAATTTTACGTAAATAATTTTTAGATTTTTATAGGTAATAGGACAATAAATCCGGCTCGAAGGACCAATATGGTGCGTATCGTTCAGCGTGCGCTAAGAAATTATAGAAATTAATTGCTAAAATGATACGCGGCGGTTTTCCTCAAAAGTTGAGGGTTGCTGATTCATTGGAAAAAACCTAAAAATGCGATGGTCTGACGTTGGACAGTTAAAACCCTGTAAGTACTTGGGAAGGCTTACCTGTCTGGACGTCCACGATCAGCTCCAATCGTTCACTGCAATCCAAAATCCAGTTCACAGTTCATGCACCAAAGTTTATAGGTCCACAATGTTAATCCTTGCGAAGGATCGATAGGTCACGACCCGCGGGGTGATATATAACGATTATTATATTCTCTCGACAACAATAACTTAGTTGGAGAGGCGATGCGATCACAAAGTCATAATGTTCAAAATTAATCAACCGTCCGGCGTGAGCGGCGAAGACAGAAGATTCCGCCATTACAAGCGACATGAATGTAGGTGCGAGATGCGACCAATTCGTGCATAGTTCATACTGGTCGCGGGCGCCGGAATAGATTTGCAGAGCAAACCTCAAGGAGCGAGTGCATGACTTTCCAAAAGAGTAAACCAACCCTTTAAAGTACCTAGATAGATAATAACCATCCAAAGTCACACATAATAATAAGTAAATTAAACGCAAACGCACTGTTAGCGTAACCAGAGGTCGAATGTCAGAAACTCATTTTGGGCAACAACCTTGGTGGGCAAAAATGCTAGAAACCTCTTTCAAACTATGAACGGAAGAAATTTTGTTTTCTATGAAGGTTGCATTTTTCTTCATTCAAATAACTTTTTTCAACAAGTTGAATAATATTCTTTATTCCACATGTGAGTAAAACTCGATTTTGTTCACTGTTTTCGAGCAGCAGAGTCATCGTTTTTGAGCGAGTGTGGCGAAAACATTATTATCATTAACGTACTAATAATAATAAACTAATAATAAGTCTAATAATAGTACCTACTTTAATAGGTTCTATATCCATTTAGAAACCATCCATTAATATTTTATTTTATTGACTACGTCCAAAGAAGCTAAACTGTTTGAACACTTGTGACCAGCCATAGTCGAGTGGCGCAATTTTTGCTAAAATTACCAAAAAGCGCTTGTGGATTATTTAATCGCAAATCGCGTTTCGTTCATTTGAACTGTTGCCTTATGACCGTTTTGTACATAAATAAAGTTAGTAGTAAATAAATTACACTTATTGGCTTCGAGTTGGTTGTTTTTTTTAACAGGTTCAATGCCCCAAACCCGTAGGTATATTCAATTATTTAGGTTCCTGCAGTCCGAACCGAACCTACATATTTTTATGAAAGTCCTAACTTTATAAACAGCACTTTCGTAGAAACTATCAATCACTCATTGATAGAAACCTACTGACTAATTCTCAACTGGATAAAAAATATGTATTTATTCTTTGCCGTTACTATACCAACTGCTAGATGATAGAAAAGTAAAAATATTAAATTAGTACAAAGTTAATAAAGACTAATATAGGGATATCCACTGGGGACGGGCAGCAGCGCCCCTGCAGAACAATTCTACCACTGTACTGCGATCCCCAACCGCCGCCGCCCAGCGCGGGGATTATGGGCATTGCCCCCATGAGATAAAAGTCAATAAGGGGCTTATCAGGGGGAGGCCGTCCAGCAATGGACCAATACAGGCTGTTTAGGTTGAGGTAATAAGTAGATACGTAATTATTTATTAATTTATATCAAGTCAAATTTAGATGAAGGATTGATGGAGAAACAGGGTAAGCCACAGCCTTTGCCCACTAGTGGGACGGGTCTGGCGGAACTAACTGTTGCGGCGGAAATAATGATAAAAAATAAAAGATTGATAATAATATTTAATCAAATAAAACACATGATTAGTATGATTACCTATTGCTTTTGCAAAACTACGTACCAAAACGTTAAAAAAACTTTCACCAATCACCTGTAAGCGGGCGCTCTACCTCTAGAATCGATCGAGATCTTGTTAAATTTTTGAACAAGATTTGAAAAATTAAAAAGAACCTACAGCGCCTCATTTGACCGTGGTGTGATTAATAAATTATTGTACATAAAATACTTATACAGGGTTGTTATTGATAATTTTCTGACACAAAAATTAAAATTTTCAGATTTAATAAATGATTATTATTGAACGGAAGGGGTTACCCCCTTTTTACCAATTTTAGTTATTAAAATCTGGCTTCTTCACAAATTTAATGTGTTCAGGATGCTGGGAATAACATGCAGTTCACACAGTGTCAGAGAATTACCAATAACCCTGTATACAAAAAAAAAGACGGGTTGCACTCCGGGAGTGCCGGCAGAAGTGAAAACTTGATTATTAACGTTGAGCATGTTTGATATTTTGGAATGGTTAGGGAATAATTTTGCACCAATTGCTTTATCAGTATAAAAGTACTATCATTTATGTGGTAGAATACAATATTCATTTATTGCGCTATCGTACACAAACAAGACAATTTATATTACATAAAAAATTTAACACTTTAAAACTATTACAATTATTTTACAATATTAAATAATATTACAATTATTTACAGCCGGTTGCGCGCAAACCATTACCCGCTACAAAAATCTGATTATTTTTAAAGTCCAAAAATAAATTCCGTTTCCCAGCAATTATTTTTGCGCAGTGTTACTTAGTTTCATGTACAGAATGCTTGGTTGACGGCTTCGTGAAGGGTCTGTTTACACCCGTTAAGCAGTACGATAGACTCGATCGAAACCTAACCTTAATTATAAAATTATATTAATGAATAAATGAAAATTTTTGTCCTTGTCTTTCTTTTCGATTCGTTCGAGAAATTAATTATCTATAGATACATAAGTAGGTAGGTATAAGCGAGCCGGACGCTAGCAACTATTACGTAAGCTAGGGCCTATTGTTGTTGTCGGAAACTAGTACTATTATCTATTCTGTTTACCTAAAAATAATGTTCGATTTTGAACTCTATCTCAAAACAAAACTTCAAGAAATTTCCTAGCTATAATGAAGATCCTGCACAATTTTGAGCTTTATTCCTTCGGCATAATGTCGTCGTTGCTAACACTCCATCCGTCTTACGCTTTTTCGATCAGGTCACGTGTCCTGACGCGAGTTTAAGATTTTATACCCATTACAGAAAAAGTGCTCAACGCCGCTAAAGAAGTTTTCACTTCAAAAAACGTTCACATAACCTTTCGGTGTTCACTCAGAAAATCACTGATCTTTAGTAACCAATCCCGCTGGGCCTTGTCCAACAACTGGTGATAGGCCAGCCACTGCTACAGCTTTCAGAGGCCTGAAATAAAAGTAAATTCTATCAATATTGGTTGATTTAACCAAAAACAAAAAATAGATTACTTACCTAATTTAGTTTTTATCGATAAAAATTGTTTTACAATCTGAAGAAGCATCAGTTAGCGCAATTAGAGTTACACCACATGAGCCCATCATAAAAGTTATATTTAGCACCCTCTGTCAATTTTTACTGTAACTTTTCTCTACCCTACCAGCAGCTACGAGCTTTGGTAAGCGAGCTTACAAACTAGTTACCGAGCTTTTCGCTAGATGTCTCTGTTCAACCTCGACTGCATTGTAACCATGAATCTAGAGTAAACTGGATCGTGCACGCACATGTACAGTAGGTAACGTTTTACCCTATCCACAGCCCAGGCAGTCGGCCATAGACAATAAAAATGTTAATCTTTAATAAATTAGGCAGGCTACAGACGCTGAGACACGCTCTAGCCGACCAAGAATAAATAAAAAAGTCTATAGTTTGCCTAATCTTAGAACTTAATTTTATACGTAGGTATCTTTTTCTGTTTTCTTTTCTTTTTTCTCTCATTGTTTCCTGTGTTGTATGTAACCTCTCTATCTACTCTTGTCTGTTTGTGTTTTAATTGTAGGTATTGTTGTATATTTTACCATCTTTGTGCCACCACACTAGGCCCTGTCTGAAAATCAGCGCCGCTACTCGCTGTGGCTTGTAGCGGCAAAATGCTGAGACAGGGACCTTTTTGGCCCCTTTTATGTATTTTTTTTATTACTTTTAATAAGTATGTATATTGTATTGGGTCAAATAAATGGATTTTCTTTCTTCTTTCTTTCGAATAAAACTGAAGTAACTAGTTCAATAGAAAGCACAAAGATGGCGCTATCTCTAAATCTTACTTGAAACCAAGCTCTTCAAGCGGGACGCCAAGTTTAGCAAGCTTGGCTTCATACGTAGCAAGGAGGTCATCGTGGGCTTTTCGTAGACGGGCAGCCTCGTAGCGCAGGTCTTCGACTTGGGTGTTTTTCATTTGTAAAAGTTCCTGTAGGCATAAAAAAGTACAATGTACAGTGGCGGTCAGAAGTGGTGACCTAGAATCTCAATACTTTGTCTTGCCGCCGCCGCCAGTATAAAAAAAATACAAAATAGTAAAACAAAGGTAGACGGTATCTCAAAAGTAGTCGCTCTATTCCATTTTATTCATTGATAATTGATCTACAAAATTCGTCGATGCTTTTGTTTTCGTCTTCGACGTCTTTGTAACAAAGCCGACGGCAGTGTCTCCTCGTCGGAATCCATTTTGTTACTGAGTGTATTGTACGAAAGTCAAACGTTGCGAATTCGCAGCGCGTCCGCCACGTCTTTGTTGCGCAGCCGCGCCGCGGCGTATCCGCAACGCATTCGCTGCGCGTCCGCAACGTATACGCGACGCATTCGCTGCGCGCCCGCTCCGCCCCGCAGCCGCTCGCAAACCGCTAGTGTGATAAGGCTCTTAGTGTTAGTCGAAAAATGTAAGTAAAAAGACGGCGAGTTTAGTACCTACTAGCTGCATTCTTACTACCCATTGTCCTATTACCCGTTTTCCCGTAGGAATGAAGAATTTTCCCGAGGTAAAAAGTAGCCTATGTTCATCAGGAATAATGTGGGCTTATAATGGTAAAATAATTTTTCAAATCGGTCCAGTAGTTTCGGAGCCTATTCAATACAAACAAACAAACAATTAAATCTTTCCTCTTTATAATGTGCGCCGCGCACGCGCCGGCGCAACCGTATGTCCCTGCATTTTAAATCTGTAATATCTTCGAAAATATTCATTTAAATTACATGCTGTAAAACCATCGTTTGGACATTTTGTAGACCTTTTTAAATTGTACAATACTGTAGTACCTACATTATTTTGATCTATCTCGTAGGGTTAAGGCAGCGTTTGCAATGTAAGCGCAAAAAAATGTGTTTATATACGACATAAAAAAACCGCATCAAAATCCGTTGCGTAGTTTTGAAGATCTAAGCATACATAGGGAAGGACAGACAGACAGCGTGAGCGACTTTGTTTTATACTATGTAACTAGCTACGCTCTAGGGCTTCGCCCGCACCCCCTAGGGGTACTTTTGTAAGAATAAAAAAAATGTGATTCAATATCTACCTTATAGTTTATTTATACCGAGTTTTGAGTGAATCGAACAAAGGAATAATAGTTTTCCATAAAACTAAAACCCATCAGAGGTTATTTTTTGAAAATTAGATTAGGTTATGTGTTATTCTAGAACCTTAACCATCTACTTACATACCAAATTTCGTTTTAATCGGTTAAGTAGTTACGGAGATACAGTCGTGGTCAACTAATTAGGGACAATCTCTAGTTAAGCCAAATTGTGATTTTTTTTTAACGAGTCTTAACAATATTTTTTATCAAACATATCTTTTACATGTAAGTATAATTAGTCATTGATGTGCCCGATTATACAAACAATAACAACTTCTTAAACATTAAACCTCTTTACAGTATAGCTTATAGATTATCATAGTGCTATTTCTTCAAATAATGCTGGCTGGCCATTTAATTAGGGACACTGAGATATTGCGTTCTATTTTCAAAATTTGAATCTCAATACTTTTTTATTTCTTCTCTCATTGTTTCGTGATAGTTTTGGCGGCAATCCCGATTTTTATTTTAAGTTTTGAAAAATATTTTGAAGAGAAATGGGCAAAAATAAAAGTTGCGATCCAACACTACGAAAAATTATCATGAAGTTTGTTGTCGAGCATGGTTGGCCATACCGAAGGATAGCAGAACATTTAAATTGTTCAAAAACTATGGTATACAATGCAGTGCAACATGTCAGACGCAATAACACAGCTTTAAATGTGCCCAGAACAAAAAGATCGAGAAAAACAACTCCGCAAGAAGATAGAATGATAACCAGGTTACCTAAGAAAGATCCGTTTCTAGGCTCTATTTTAATGAAACACGAAGTGTTTGGGGCAGACGAAAGAGCTGGTGTCTCTGCGAGGACCGTTCGACGACGTCTGGTAGAAGCAGGGTTGTTCGGAAGAGTGGCTCTCAAAGTACCGTTGCTGAAGAAAGAACATAGAAATGCTCGTTTGGCGTTTGCACGTAAATATGGACATTGGACCTACGCCCAATGGCAACATGTATTATTCTCTGACGAGACCAAGGTTAATTTGATTTCTTCAGATGGAAGGCAATACGTACGGCGTCCAGTAAAAGCGGAAATGAATCCAAGATTCACAAAAAAGCAGGTGAAACATGGCGGTGGAAACATTAAAATGTGGGGTTCATTTTCTGGACGTGGAGTGGGACCTGTGAGGAAAGTTCAGGGTAACTTAGACCAACATCAATACAAGGCAATATTGGAGGAAACGATGCTTCCCTATGCTGAGGAGCATCTCCCTATCATATGGACGTTTCAGCATGATAACGACCCGAAACATACCGCCCGTTCAGTCAAGTCGTTTCTTACCAGTCAGTCAGTATCGGTGCTAGATTGGCCAGCAAAAAGCCCGGACCTTAACCCAATCGAGCACCTTTGGCACGAAATCAAGAAAAAAGTTGCCACTTATCGTACCACAACTTTAGATGAACTTAATGAAGCTTTTTGTGAGGCATGGGCAAACATTCCTGTCGAAACATGCCAGAAACTGATAATGTCTATGCCACATCGGTGTCAAGCGGTAATTACTAACAAAGGTTTTGCTACTGGGTACTGATTTTACACGTAATAAAATGGAGCTGTTAAAGATATTATAATACTGCAGATTATTAGTTTTGTTTAACTCTATGTTTCATTATAGTTTACTGTCCTTAATTAAATGTCCAGCTACAGAACTATACCTTAAAATTGAAAACATGTTCAACCTTTGATATTAAATACTTTTTTCTATTTATTTATTCTTTTATTAACAGCCATTTATAGCATAATAATCGGACCAAATTATGCAAATAATAGGTGCTGAGAAATCAATAGGGTTTTATATTTATATGTACATAACCGGTTATTGCCCTTCACTATCTTGAAAGTCCCTAATTAGTTGACCACGACTGTACGTGGTATCCAAAAATATATTCCCTGGTGCGCACATTCACTCAAAACAAAAAATTAAACCTTTACCACAGCCTTTACTACGCCCTAAACATCGTCGAAGTAAACCAGTAACAAAATTCTTAGCAACATCTACGAGTAATATTATTTAATTTAAAGTCCAAGGCAGTAAGGTACATTTTACCATTTTCCCCATGGTGTGGACATTACAGTGAATGTGAAAATTAACAAATAAAACCCCGCGGTAAAATGGGTGAAATCATACAAAAAGTAAGTTATGGAGATACGTGGTTTCAAATATTCACACAAACTTTACTTTTTGCAGTTTTGTATGAAGAAATTCACGAAAACTGATTTCTCAAAACAAAAATTTGGACCTATATTTTTGAACGTGAAATCCTATTCAGGTTAAATACAAAAAATTCAATACTATTTTCAAATGTACAAAATACCTTTCATTTGATATTGATACCCCACTTGACCTTGTCTCTTTTAAATTTGTACCGAAAATTTCGTTGTTTTTTTCTTTAACTCGCTGCAGCGTACGAAATGTAATAATATTTTGAAGTTTTAAGTTAAAAGATTCGGTAGTTTCTGAGATGTTACAGAGGGGGAAAAAGGGCAGACAAAGCGAGACCATAAGTCCTTATGGGCTTCTAAACCCGATATTGAAACCTTCACAAATATGGACATAATGATTTTGCAAAAAAACGCCCGAAGTAAAATTGCTTCTTATTTCATTGCCAACATGATGTGGTAAACAAGATGAATTTATTTGGTGGTCCCATTAGTTAAAAAAAATGTATTGTTCTCTTCCTAAAATCGATTTATATATAATATAATCATCGAGTTCTTTTATAAAAATATTATTAAATTAAGGGCAGGGAAAACCCCTGCGCCCTACAAAAATATATTGTAGTTATGTATTGTATTGTAGTATGTATGATGTATACAGGTACACAGTACAGGTACACACAAATAAAGGTTCGGATGTCGTCGTTCGAATCCCGGAACGCTTCGATAGCGCCTTCTAATTTTTCTAGTGCTGACATCTAGTTATGATTTTGTGAACTTTTTAGTTTTTAACTTTTTAACAGAAATTTCCATGGGAACTGATTTATGGGATATAAGTAGCCTAGGTATCTTTGATTCCAAGAATAGAATAACCCGTATGCAAAATTTCTGCCTAATCCTTTCAGTAGTTTTGGCGTGAAGAGGTGACAAACATCCATGCAAACATCCAAACTTTTTTTTAGCATTTTTAATATTAGTGAGACAATGTGATAGTGTGATTCTGCATAGTAGGTATATTTATTCTTAATAATTTACTTAGTATTTGCTAGTAGTTAATTGAATTATATTTGGTGTTAATTCAGGATCTCAAAAGTAAACTATAGTATAATTTTACCATTTTCGTTTAGAACCTTCAAAACTCTATTCAGTTGCACTAGGTTTTAGTACAGTTCTAAAATAATAAGGAACCTAAATTCGATTTCGACATTTTTAAATTGATTTGACGACCGATGTGGCGCAATGGGCGAAAGTCCGCCTGCGGCGCAGGAGGTTGCGGGTTCGATTCCTGCCTTGAAACAAATGTTTGTACGATCTACAAATATTTGTTACGGATGTTCTGGTCGTCTTATCTATGTATGTAATGTATTATAGTATGTACCTATTTCAGTCATCTAGTACCCATAATACAAGCTCTGCTTAGCTTGGGGCTAGATAATGGTATGTGGATTATCCAGCATTATTTATTTACTAGCGACCCGTCCCGACTTCGCACGGGTGAAATGCTGATGCTAATTATATCTACTACAGAATCGGCAACCCGGCCGGTACCGCCGCAACCGCTATGTCTCTGCATTTTAAATCTGTAATAGGTATCTTCGAAAATATTCATTTAAATTATATGCTGTAAAGGGCCATATTGATCTTTATTAAATGCACAAGTATTTAAGGTACTTCATTGGATAAGGATTAATGCATGTATTGCTTAAAATCGCTTCGTAAATAAGCCATTATTTCTCGTAAAAGTAAAGGATAAAAAATGGTTAGTGTGGGTTATCCCTAAGAGATAGACATATCCCATTGCTGACGTTTTTGTAGATCTTTGTAAGGTGTATAATACTGTAGTACATTATTTTGATCTATCTCATAGGGTTCAGCCAGCGTTTGAAATGTAAGCACAAAAAATGTGTTTATTTACGACATTACATTAGAAACCTCTAAAATTAGCAGTGATTTTCTACTATACTATGCATGTATTATACATATAAACTTTTTTCTTGAATCACTCTATTCATTAAAAAAACCGCATTAAAATCCGTTGCGTAGTTTTAAAGATCTAAGCATACAAATAGGGACAGACAGACAGACAGGAAGCGACTTTGTTTTGTAAAGATAAGACACGTCTTCTAATTATCTGATTTGTTTCATTTGCAAAAACTAATAAGCTATATGTACATCACAATGGTATTTATCTACACTAATGTTATAACATTCTACTTATGTTTCCAATACTTGACTTATAATTACTACTGTTATAGCGCAGATAACAAAACACTCAATTTAAGCAATTTCACATGATGATATAATATCCACATCGATATCGTAAAATCTCATTATAACATCAATAAAACGCGACCAATTAACCTGGCGAGCCTTATGTCAAAATCCTCATACAAGTTGTATAAAATTTTGATATTAGGCTGGCTTTTGAAAACAGTTGGGTTATACGTGAAAACTTCGTCGAAACTACTAAACTTACATACACAAAACTCTTTGGTAAGATCTTATTCAAGTCTCAAATACGATCTTGAACAGTATGGAAAACAAGACGAATGAAGTAATTATAAATATTCCGACTCCGTCTACGAGCTCTACTGCTTGCCCCGCGGCCGCTACAGCTGCTGGATCAATAATTAACATTAACTTTCAAAATTGTACCATCCAAAATTTGAACAATTATTATAAATAAACTATTGTCAGCTTTTACTCTTGTTGTTTGATTAATTGCATTAGTGAAGATAAAGTAGTGTATGCAACTGCATATAACACGGGTATTAAAACACTCGTTACTATTATGAAACGAGCGCATCTAAAGTAGGGACAAGATAATAGGTCACATTTGACAGTTGTCAGTCTTATAGTATGAGATCCGATTGCAGAATTAGTGCACCCATCGAGTATGAGCTAAGAAGCAAATTTTTATGCATATTTGTGATAAAGATAATATATATCAACTAGGTTTTCTATCAAAATGTGGCCGCTAGTATTTTTAATTAAATTATTGTTAATTGATTTTTGGGAAAAAAAATCACTTACTTGGCACACACACTACAGGTGGCAATCGCTATCCTCGGCAATCGTATATCAAAACAAAGAGTTTTTTTTGCTATAATTTGATGTATAAATAATGAACATACGTTATGGATGTAAAAATATTTCAAAAACATCAACTCGATGGGTGCACTAATTCTGCAGTCGGATCTCATGCTTTAAGACTGACAACTGGACCGATTTATGCAAAAATGATCCAACCCGCAACCTCGTCAATTTCGCATTTTTGTAACCTATGTAATCAGTATAAGGTATATTTTAATATATCTAAGATTCATAACTCTATGTTCACAAATGCCTGCTACATGTACCTGCCCTTACTGCTGTCCAAAAATACCACCAATTTTCGCTATTGAAAAAAAAAACTCTGGGAAGAAAAGCAGGTTTTTGTTTGGAGGGTGGGCCCTCACATTTGCTTATCTTTCAAAAATCGCCACGCACAGTAAAACTTATATATTTGGATGGAGGATAAAATTCTCCTTTTGAATATATTTTTTTATTGTACAACAAAACTTTTTGTAACCGCGGTCAGTTTGAAAAATAAGCAAATAAGAGGAAATACTCAGCAGAATGGATAAAGGCCCATCCTCCATACAAAAACCTGTTCTTCTTCCCATTTGCGGAGAAGATTATTTTTTTCAAAATTGCCGAGCACAATAAAAGTTATATATTCGGATGGAGAATAGATGTAAAACTCATAATAGATGGAGAACATAGAACTAAACATTTAAAATAAATTTATAGGTGTTGATCTCGACATTCAAATGTCGAGAAGATTTGCAAGATTTGTAAACTAATAAAAAAAACAAGTTAAGCTATTTAAAATCGTTATTTCATCTAATACTATTATTATTATTATGATTGTATTGAAACTGAAGGGAAGCGATGCAATATTAGACATTGTAGATGGTTTTTGTGGTGAACCAGATTTTGATTTGGACGAAGAGTAGGGCCACTTTTGTTTTTTTGTCATTTAAAACACATAAATGATTAATAATTATTATTATGCTTTGAAACATTTTTATTTTTGCAGCCTACACAGTTCTCTCCATACAAAATTTATTTTATAATAATGATCCAGGCTTAAATTTTCCTGAATATCTAGGTACTTAACTACTACAATTAATTCTATATATTATTATTAGTTAGGTACACATAGAATTATATTAAATTAAATGAACAACATTTTGCATTACAAAGCCAGAGAAATACCGCCACAAACTTAAATGTCAATTATCTCGAAATGAGGTTTATGTGGTTTGGATAATTTTTGCATAAGTCGGTCCAACTGTCAAATGTGACCTATTATCTTGTCCCTACTTTAGTGTTTATTTTTCTCACTTGCATTTCCTTCGGTCCTTTATCCACGCCCTCCAGATTGGCCAACTTAGCCTCTAAGATCGCTGTCTTCACCGACGCTCTCTGTTGAACCTCGAGCACAGCTCTCGTGAACCTCGTCTTCAGCTCATCTCTCTCCGCTTCCATCCTGTCAAACCTGACTAGAAGGACCTCGTACTCCCATTTCAGGACATCCGATTGCTTTTCAAGACTCGCTAGTTGTTTGGTTCTGGCCTGAAATTTAACAGTTTCATAAAGTCCAGTAATTGTGCTAGAAACTAGATAGATAGATAATAGTTTTATTCATCACCTTATAAAACAAACGTGACCTCGGTGGCGGCGCAGCGGGCGAGAGTCCGCCTGCGACGCAGGACGTTGCGGGTTCGATTCCCGCCTCGGAACAAATTTGTGTACGATCTGCAGAAATTTGTTCCGTTGGTCTGGGCGTTTTCTATGTATAATAAAAAATATCTATCTATGTAGTGTATTGTATTAAGTACTAGCTGCTGCCCGCGGCTTCGCCTGCGTAGTTACCGTTCCCGTGGTAATTCCGGGATAAAACATAGCCTATGTCCGTCTCCTGGTTCTAAGCTGCCTCCCCACCAATTTTCAGCCAAATCGGTTCAGCCGTTCTTGAGTTTTAAATAGTGTAACTAACACGACTTTCTTTTATATATATAGATATCGGTTATCTAGTACCCATACCACAAGCTCTGCTTAGTTTGGGGCTAGATGGTGCTGTGTGGATTGTCCAGCATTATTACATAAAGGAAACAGCAATGGATCTGCGGGCGTTTCGCTTAAAGCGATTTCTTCCAGGCAACCAAAACGAAGTGAGAGAAATAAAGGATGGTGGTGCTTCTTAACATAAATATAAACTATTATTAATATAATACACATAATACCTACTAAACTATTAGGCTAATACATACAACAAAATAATTATACTTTGTAACTACAATGGACATGCTAAATAATAAATAAATAATGCTGGACAATTCACACAGCATTATCTAGCCCCAAGCTAAGCAGAGCTTGTGTTATGGGTACTAGATAACTGATATACTTAATACAATACATTACATAGATAGATAGAAATAGAAATAGGTTCACATTTAGTGATAGAGTAGAAACTATTATTATATTTTATTTATATTATATATTTTTATATTATATTTCATCTATACCTACCTTAGGCTGAAGCCTTTATTCACAAAGAGAATTACAATAAAATAATAGAAATAAATTAGAACTAGTATTTACAATTGAAACAATTGAGCTAACTGCAGACTGTTGCAAGCAATCTACAGATGTACATAGATGAAATATCATCATGGACATTTTATGATTTTTAAGAAAGGCGCTATAACCGTTCCAAAAGGTGCTCATTACGGGAGGTATATGACCAGCAGTGGATTAGTTTATTTAGTAGATCTCTTATCTTTTAAGAGGTCGCACTGATTTTCTAGAAACGCACAGTGAACAATTTCGATCAATGTACCTACATTTCGAAAAACAAAATTTAGGTTTTAATGCATTCACTGCCCAGTCTCGGCACGACGGCGCGGCGGTGCGACCCGCAGGGGCGCGATGCCGCTACACGGGGACGAATACTGGCAACTGCGTCCTTAGTCATGAATAATTTAATCACGTGAGGCTCGAATGGGGGAAAAATCTCGAAATATCTCAAGAGAGAAGGTCATGACGTGCCACTTATTTTTTCGACGCGTTTGTTTTAACAAAACAAAATATAAAATAAGTTGTCTAAAACCTGACCAAGTAGGTCACAATCATCAGGGAAGAGGGGAGTTAAAAAACTGCTAAAAACATCACGTGATGAACGACCCCTTACATGTTTAATTAGGTACCTAACTAAAACATAAATTTAAAAAATCGTCACGTTCGTTTAGTAAGATGGTGGCTTCAACGATAAAAGAGATATACTCTAGTCATTCGGAATTCCAACACAGTCAGCTGGAAATTCGGATACGCCTTCGTTTTGGCAATAGGTAAAAAAGTTTTCTTAAAAGTCGTGTTGGATTCAAAGTTTCAAGTTCCTTTGTCTTCATCATCATCATCATCCGCAACCCGACTTCACCCACTGCTGGGTATAGGTCTCCAAACTTTTGTGCCACTCCACACGGTCCTGCGCCAATCTCATATAGGTTCGCCCTGCGGTGTTAGAAATATCGTCTGCCTTTGTCTTAGGGTCAAGTAATAAAACTATGTGTAGTGTTCTACTCACAGCAAGCGAAGCTTTATCCCTATCATAGTTAGACATCTGTCGCTTCAACTCCTTGTTTTCCATAATAGCTACTTCCAAAGGTTCCCTCAGTCCTTTCGACTCTGCTAGCGCATCCTTAGCAATCTTCTCCGCTCGCTCCTTCACTTTCTGCATTTCTTCCATTTGCTGCTTCAAACTGCTGATTAAACCTGAGAAGATGGTATATTTCTAATCTTTTAATAGGATTAAGTACCAAATCATTTTACCAAATAATTTAAGGAGATTACTAGTTTTGACTGCGGCTTCGCTCCTGGGTGCACCCTAACTAAGCACGCAGGGATACTTACCTACCTACCTTTAAGTGTTTTTTTGATAGTGATATCTGTATTTAGTTCGGGAGCATGCATTACATATGATACAAAAAAGAAACGAAGCTAAAAATTTCATCATCATCATCATCATCAGCCTAGATTAGTCCACAGCTGGACATAGGCCTCCCCTAATGAGCGCCATAGCGCCCTGTCTTCAGCTTGACTAAAACTTTAAATAAAAATATTTACAACAGTATCTTGTGTGGGCATTATAATCAAAAGAAATAATTTTCGAATTTATCTATAACGAAACTCTTTACCTAAGTTATTCAAAGTGATGTCATTGTAGTAGTTCTTTAAATCACCAAACGCTCTCTCGTGGTAGTCCATCAAATCTGCAAGCTGCTTATTCTTTCTCTCTTCAACCTCAGCCATCTCTGTCCTGTGCTTGACAGTTAGCTCAACTTTGGTCTCTTGGAGCTTCTTTTCTGCTTTTTCCTCTATATGTATTGCTCGCTCTTCAAACTTTTCTTTGACCTTCGACAGCTCCTCGGAGTGAACAAGTTTAGCTCGACGCAGTTCGTCTTGAGCTGCTTGCATTTTTTCTCGGATCTCTTGCCTTATGTTTCTCTTATCGTTGAGTAATTCTAGTTCTTGCTCAGCGTATTCTTCTTTAGCAGCTTTAAGCGCTACAAGATTTTCAGCTCGCAAAGCGGCCGCAGCGGCTTGCTGCTCATATTTGAGGTGCTTTACCTTTTGCTTTTGTGTTTCGAGAATTGCTTCATTTTCTTCCTGCGCTTCCTCTGTAGCTCTTTCTCTATTTCTTAGCTCAGCTTTTGCCTCATCGAGTTGTTGTCTTGTTATTTCCCAGAAGGTGCGTATTTTGTCTCTTTCTAGCTGGAAGTAATTGCGCTCCTCCCTTTCTTTGTCTAGTTCCTCTTTCACTTTGAGCGTGAACTGCTCGAGTTTTTCACGAGTCATTTGGGAAGTGTCCGCGCCATCGATGATGATGGCTGAAATTTGTAAATTAGGGTATTTTATATGAAACAGAACTAAACAAATTTTTAAAACATGTACCTAAGTATAATTTAAATTTGATGGACTGTGATTGTGACTGTGATATTTAGGTAGGTACTTATATGTAAAAATAATTAGATATTATAAAACTTAATTACCTGGCGCCTTTTTGGCGGGCCCTCCCTTCGGCGGCTGAAAACATTCAATTTATTAATCAAAACACGAGTAAAGTAGGATTCTTGATAACATAATTACTAAATTTTATCAATCGGCTGATTATAACTGTACGCTTGCAACCTTAATTAGATGATAAAGGTTGTGGAAATCGATGAGTTATACAAAATCAACCTCCTCCTCCTCAACAGCCTGTATTGGTCCACTACTGGACGCAGGCCTCCCCCTGATAAGCGCCTTATTGGCTTTTATCACATGGGGGTAATGCCCATAATCCCCACGCTCGGCATGCGGGTTGGGGATCGCAGTTCGGTGGTAGAATTGGTCTGCAGGGGGCGCTGCTGCCCGCTCCCCAGTATCCCTTAGTCGATATCAAATTTTATATTTAGTTATCCCAAAATCAACTAACCACACACAATAAGTGATCAAGATCAGTTTTTCAAGATAGACACCTATCTTGAAAAACTGATCTTGATCTACTTCACCCCTCCATTCTATTTCTTATCCTCAATTCCGGTCTGAGGTCATAGGCTGCATTGGCTGTGATGACCAACCTTTTACTCTAACAATGCCAATAAGTACCTAAATACAAAGCCCTCTTAACGTCAACCTTAACAGCATGGACCTAAGCCACCCCCTGATAAGCGCGTCATTGGCTTTTCTGTCATGGGGGGTAATGCCCATAATCTCCACGCTGGGCATGCGTGTTGGTGATCGCAGTTCGATGGTACAATTGTTCTGCTGGGGGCGCTGCCGCCTGCCCCCGGTGGATATCTCTTAGTCGCCTCTTACGACACCCGCGGGAAGACTTGGGGAGGTGCAAATTTCTAGCCGGAACCACATAGCAAATATAAACAGCAATATACAAAGCCCTAATAAACAGGAATGGACAGGTAAAATTGCAAAAAAGACCGACAATGTGGCAAATAAAAGTGGAAATTAATAAACTTACCATGGTGCTCGCTACACAGTTTTGGACACCTTCTTAAAATTACTAACCCGTTTGGTTTTATCGTGTTTACTTTGAAATTATATCAAGAAAAGATTTTTATGCACACCAAATAATTCCAAAGAGAAATGTTTGTTTTTTTTCGGCGTTGTCACCCCAACGTCAACATAAATCCAAGCTGAAAGGAGGTTGCTATGACGACTGACAAAAGGTTCATCTTGAAGTAAGTTTACTCTATGGGTAAAGAGGGGAGTGCAATTTCGAAAATAGTCGCTTCGGTTGATCATGCTTCCAAGGTTCAATAAAAGATCATTCAGAATGCTTCAAAATACTATTCAATGGGCTGTTTATTTTTCATGTACTTATTCAAAGATTCTGCCTTTCACCTTAGAGGATCCCATTTAATAATTCTCTTTTCCAAGGCCTTCATGAAGATCCGCTTCGCTCTTGAGTGGAGACCGCGACTCGGCAAAATTAGTGAAGGGCGCCCTCCAGCCAGGTGGGATGACGAACTGCGAAAAACTACAGGCAGATGCTGGATGCGACAAGCTGAAGACAGGGCGCTATGGCGCTTATTACGGAGGCCTATGTCCAGCAGTGGACTAATATAGGTCGACGATGATGATGATGATCGGTATATCATCTTGTAAATCGATCGAATAGAATTGCTCAGGAGGCGCTGTTCCCGCCCCCGGTGGATATCTCTTAGTCGCCTCTTACGACACCCGCAGATTTTAGTTACCTAATAGTGCCTATAGGTACTTATTATTAAGATCCGTCAAGTGCGAGTGTAACTCGCGCGCCGAGGGTTTCGAACGTTTGTCAACAATAATGTACCTACCACAAAAAACTACCGGTTAGAGACTTCACAATTTAACGGATAGGTACCTAAGAATAGTAGAGGTACCGACCTAAATTTCAGATAGATATGTCTGCATGCTTCGGTTAAAGTGGGTCATGGAAAATTTACGACTTTTTTCAAAATATTTAAAAAAGTATAAAACCTACAGAAATTTGAAAAACTGGTTTGAAATGTCCAAACTGATACCTTTCATTTGATACCCCACTCGGTGGAGTAGCCCCCATTTTGAAAATTATTCCTTTTTGTCCATTTTTCAAAAAGTGTTCTTTTTACAGACTTCTCTATATTTTTCCTGTAAAATATAGATCCATATCTACAAACGCTTCATACATTATAAATGGATCGCTTCGCGAACTTCGGAGATAGGGGGGAATGGGTATTTTTTGACTGTTTTCAAAATATTTCAAAAAGTATGAAACTTACAGAAATTCGAAAAACTGTTTTGAAATATCCAGATCGATACCTTTCATTTGATACCCCACTCGGTGAGGTAGCCCCCCCCCCCCTTTTGAAAATTATTCCCCCCCCTATTTGACCATTTTTCAAGTGTTCTTTTTACAAACTTCTCTATATTTTTCCTATATAATATAAATCTATATCTATAAACGCTCCATACATTAAACACTAACGATGGATAACATGGATCGCTCTGCAATCTTCGGAGATAGGGGGGGAATGGGTATTTTGTCGACTTATTTCGAAATATTTTAAAAAGTATGAAACCTACAAAAATTTCAAAAATGATTTTGAAATGTACAAAATGATACCTTTCATTTGATACCCCATATGACCCTGTAGGTATCTTTTAAAATTTCGTCATCATAATTTGTATGGCAAATATTCATTTTCATTTTTCATTTATTTTTCTTCAAATCTGTACAGGCGCACGAATTGTATTATTATTTTAAATTTCAAGTTGATAGCTGCAGTAGTTTTTGAGTTATTAAGGAGGGAAAAAAGGACAGACAAAGTGAGACCACAAGGGTTTTGAAACCGATCTTCAATCTTCGAAACCCTAAATACCTGCATACGAAATTACCCATCGCAACGAAATTACACACACGCATCGGTCTTGGCATGAATTTGGATAAAACCAAAGTCATGATCAATGGCCTCATTGATCCGGGACCGGTCGTCGTACATGGCCACCTTCTCGAAATTGTTTCCGAGTATACTTACCTTGGGCAAATTCTGCGGTTGGGTAAAAATAATTTTGAGAAGGAGGCTAGGAGGAGGATCCAGCTAGGCTGGGCAGCGTTTGGGAAACTACGTCGAGTCTTCTCGTCATCCATACCACAATGCTTGAAAACTAAAGTTTTCAATCAGTGCGTCCTACCCGTCATGACCTACGGAGCTGAGACGTGGAAACTCACGGTAGGGCTGGTCCACCAGTTCAAAGTCGCTCAGCGAGCTATGGAAAGAGCTATGCTCGGAGTCTCTCTGAAGGATAAAATTCGTAACGAATACATCCGACAGAGAACCAAAGTTATCGACATAGCTCAAAGAATAAGCAAGCTGAAGTGGCAGTGGGCCGGCCATATCTCGCGAAGAACCGACAACCGCTGGGGTAAACGTGTTCTTGAGTGGAGACCACGACTCGGTAAACGTAGTGTAGGACGCCCTCCGGCCAGGTGGGATGACGATCTGCGAAAGACTGCAGGCAGATGCTGGATGCGGCAAGCTGAAGACAGGGCGCTATGGCGCTCATTAGGGGAGGCCTATGTCCAACAGTGGACTAATATGGGCTGATGATGATGATGAAATTACCCATTGCAATATGATAAAAGAGGGATTTTATCGGCGAGTTTAAGTATTAATGGTGGGATTTAAACTAGTACCTACGCCTTACTGCTTTAAAAAAAGTACTTGCCTAAAATTATTATCGTTAGTGAAACATCAACCTATGTTAGTCCACAGCTGGACATAATAAGTGAATGGCGTAGGTACCTTACCTACCTAGGTACAACCAATGATGATATATATAAACAGAGGCTATAACATTTAATTTTCTATGCAATCTTATTTTTCTTTAGTAAATATTTTGAATCTCAACATCACCAGTACTACCATACCAGGGCTTTATATAATTGTAATATACATACTTACCATGCAACAGACCAGGGCTCCGCGGCGCACACAAAATGAAAATGTGAAAATGGCTGAATAAATAAGTTATAAACACGGTAGACAGTTAGGTACCTACACCCAAACACACGAGCAGATGATGGCGAGATCGAGTAAGTATTCAATAACTTTTCATAATCAGACTACAACCAGTTATTTATTGATCAGGACAAAAAAACCGTTATGACAAACTCAACCAACATTACCTAACGTATAATATCTCAATTTTCATATTTTTGACGTAACTATCCCTGAGTTAGTTGACCTAACCCTCCCGCATCCGTGGGTTAAAATTTTTAATACAAAGTTAACTCGTAACGGAGCCCTCCTCCCCACTCACACACACCCACAAACATACCCTTTGATAGGTACATATATCAGAATTCTCAGCATTTTCTTAGACACATTTAATTATTATTACGTAAGTACCTGTTTAACTACTTGTCTACTTAGTAAAAATATCACTACTACTCATTTTATTATGTCTTTAACTTTAACTTTATATAGTACTGAACTTTAAAATCAATAAATATGTATACTCCTATAATTTATTTATGTTGTGCCAAGGAGGCGGGCCATGAGGCAGCTCCAGTTTTAAACCTTTGCTGTCTCATCGTTCATTCGTAAATTGTCTATTATGTAGTATTCTAAATAAATTATTTTGTATTTTTTGTATTTAACTCTTGGTGGTACAAGAGGCGTGATTGAGAAAACAGCGAAGGCTTTTGCCCAAGATTGGATCGAGCGGGACTTATTGAAACAAATGAAAAAAATATAAGATTGCTAATATTATATTTGTTCAATATAAAATACAGCGATGATTACTTTTGGTTAACTATCTACCAAGACCATTGACCAATATTAACTACAGCGATCAAGAAACCATTACGAAAATTTTGTAGAATTCAACTTTAGTTAAGGTGACAGGTAGGTGGCGCTGTGGAAAAGATTGACTGCTCGTTCCATTTTGGAATGTTTATACTAACTCACACGTAACAGTAGCCCCCATAATCATTAAAACAATTGCTTTTAAAATAGTGTTATTTCTCAATCTGACGTATAGGATGTCTAATAGAAGACAGAGAGAGAAAAAAACAATGTACAAAAGTTAGCAGTTAGAAATTTAACATAGAGTCAACCTAATTCATTATCAAGTACGACATTCTAAATTAAATTTTGGTTTGTAAAATAATAATTTATAATGACTTAATCTATTACGCATCTTCTTTCTTTATATATTTTTATAAAACATTTATAAAAAGATTAGAAATCATGGCGTTACCAAATCTTTTAACAATTTTATATAATCTAGTATCAAAAACGAAGGGTACATGAGCTATATTACAGACTTTTTAGTCTATTTTAAGCAACTGAGGCTAATACATAATAAATTAATTAAAAGAGTTTATCACTAGTGTAATATTTCATAGTGTTAGACAAATTGTTGTGTTATTAATTACTATTTGTAATGATTCCTTTACAGCCAGCTATTTTAATTAATAATAATCTCCTCCTAGCCGGACTTACGACTACGATGCGCAGGACATATTATTATTATTATGCACAAGTGTGTGCACAAACACATGTGCACAACTAACTACACTAATATAAATAAGGGAGATTACAATGAAGCAAGTAGAACATGCAATCAACTGTTATTGTGGGAGAAGATTTAGTAGATTTTTTATATAGCCTTTCGGATAGGGTATGACAACAGATATTAAAGATTCATTATGAATGTAAGCGGGTTAACAACGAACCTAGTTTGTGTTGGAAGAACACCAACAAAAAACAAACATGAATTCATCAATCTACGAAAAGTTTTATAGTAAAATAGATATTAAAGATACATAAAGACGTAATTATTTTGTATTTTATACAATGATACAGAGATCTTTTGAGATCTGGTATTGAGTATACCTACCTACTACCTACCTACATAATATACTTGTCTTATGTACCTACTTACTAGCTAACCCGCCCGCGATTTCATTCGAGTGGGCTTAACAAATACCCTAAATAATGTTTGTTTCCATGAAAACTATCATCATCAAAGTTTTGTCTACTCTATAACACTCCAATAAAGAAAACTTCTATAATTAAATATTTACTTAGGTACATAACATTCTTAAATAAAATTAACCACAGGCCTCCCCCTGATAAGCGCCTTATTGGCTTTTATCGCATGGGGGTAATGCCCATAGTCCCCACGCTAGGCATGCGGGTTGGGGATCGCAGTTCGGTGTTATATTAGTTCTGCAGGGGGCGCTGTAACCGCCCCCGGTGGATATCCCTTAGTCGCCTCTTACGACACCCGCGGGAAGAGTTGGGGTAGTGCGAATTCTAAGCCGGCACCACACAGCACTATTACATTCTAAAGATTATATATTCTTACGATTATATAAATACATTATATTCTATAATATTCTAAAGGGAGCTTGGAAGCGCTCTTTGTATGAAAAATGTAACCTAACATACTAGCACAGACACTAGTTTTAGTTCCAAGTGCTTTGATTAATAATCGAATTTCTTAACAAGCGATTCTTGTAGTATTGATGTTAAAAGTTATCTGGGTTCTGCTTTGAGGAATTCTGGTAATTATATAATATTAATGGACATTTATTATAATAAGTATCGAGCTCGTGGTATCGTCGTAAGGTACCAACCCACCAACTGGAAGTGGAATGAAATGGTGATCATCTAACCAGTTCAATACGATCAGAAAATGGTGTCCATTCTGATGTCGCCAAAACTAAACTTAACTACTCTAAACTAAACTACTCTAAACTATGCTCGGAGTTTCTCTGAAGGATAGGATTCGTAACGAATACATCCGACAGAGACGCTGAGTGGCAGCCTTTTAGTTTCACGTTGTTTTTTCTTTTAATTCTTTTTTATCATTGTATTATCTAGTCTGTTGTCAACTAATAAAAATTATCTTATCAGAGAAACAAAGTCATCGACATAGCTCAAAGAATTAGCAAGCTGGAGTGGCAGTGGGCCGGCCATATCTCGCGAAGAACCGAGAACCGCTGCACAGTGGTACCGCCCATAGGACATAATTCAAAAAAAAACTTGTCAGCTACCCTCAATTTAACTACCTTTAACGATTAACCGATAAACGAGCTACCCTAAAGTATAAATATTCTACCCATTTTACCTAATAATCACAACATTTTTGACCTCCGAAGTTAACACATTATTACGTTGCACTCGCCTTATCAGTAACTCACTAACAGGCATTGTTTTTGTGACGGTGAATTCTCGGAATTGCATTGTTTTTGAGTGGTTTTGTGACATGGATTTCCAAGATCAAGGTATGTTTTCACTATTAAGTTATAATAATAAATTTTATTTGACATTATTATGAAGAGTTTTTACGTGCTACGTCATACAGGATTTCTACCAAATTTTTATCATAATTGTAAACTTTACATAGACTTACAATTAACTTGCTACATTAAGCTACTATTCTCACCTATCTTAAATTATAGATCAAACTGTCTATTTTGAGAATGTAAAGGTTTTATCTGCAGACGTTTGCAGATGTGGGTGAGGTCGAGAATCTAGATATTAGTAACTTAGATTCTCGACCTCACCCAGAGAAGCTAGAATCGTTTGCAATACGTGTTGATGTTTTTGAAGAACAGCTCCAGGTACGGCAGACCATATCTCAAAGATATGCATCCTTGAAAATGTACATTTAAATAAGTACCTGAAAAGAAAATTTAAAAATTTAAGGTACATATTTCTCGTTGACCGTTCTACGCCATAGCCTACGCAGTCGTAGAGGCTGTATAGCAGCTACATCTGCAAACGTCTGCAGATAAAACCTTTACATTCTCAAAATAGACAGTTTGATCTATAATTTAAGATAGGTGAGAATAGTAGCTTAATGTAGCAAGTTAATTGTAAGTCTATGTAAAGTTTACAATTATGATAAAAATTTGGTAGAAATCCTGTATGACGTAGCACGTAAAAACTCTTCATAATAATGTCAAATAAAATTTATTATTATAACTTAATAGTGAAAACATACCTTGATCTTGGAAATCCATGTCACAAAACCACTCAAAAACAATGCAATTCCGAGAATTCACCGTCACAAAAACAATGCCTGTTAGTGAGTTACTGATAAGGCGAGTGCAACGTAATAATGTGTTAACTTCGGAGGTCAAAAATGTTGTGATTATTAGGTAAAATGGGTAGAATATTTATACTTTAGGGTAGCTCGTTTATCGGTTAATCGTTAAAGGTAGTTAAATTGAGGGTAGCTGACAAGTTTTTTTTTAATTATGTCCTATGGGCGGTACCACTGTGCGCTGGGGTAAACGTGTTCTTGAGTGGAGACATCACACATCGACAAACATAGTGTAGGACGCCCTCCGGCCAGGTGGGATGACGAACTGCAATAGACTGCAAGCAGATGCTGGATGCGGCAAGCTGAAGCCAAGGCGCTATGGCGCTCAATAGGGGAGGCCTATGTCCAGCAGTGGATTAATTTTTGATGATGATGAGAAACGATGCCAGCCTATTTATTTTGATCGTTATGTAAGGGACTATTTTTAGTACCGACAAATTAGTTTAGTTTAGTTTTGGCGTCATCAGAATTGACACTGTCTGAATTGTACGACTGCAATGAACATTGAAGGGCGTATTCGGAACGGTGCCTGGACGGAACATTTAGTGTCTTGCTTTCTGGAGGTTTGCTCGATATTGCATTGATGTTGCATTCAAAGCCGCGCTGCTCCTGTAAATAATAATTGACCTTGTTAAAAACTTGCGATATATCTAGGACACAACACAAAAATAAACAAAATAATTATTGGCCTTGTACCTAAGCCTTTTGAGGTATATTTTTATTTATTTATAATTACGAGCTACTGCCCGTGGCTTTGCAAGCGTATTTTCGTTCTAATAATTAGCATATTATCTAAGTTAGGCTATGTTCTAAGTGAACGCAAAATTTTATCTTGATCTGTTTAGTAGTTTTGGAGATCCTAGTTAACAAAAATATCACAGTTCACAAACTTTCGGCTTTATAATATTAGTAGTGTTATAACATCTTTATTCAGAAAGAAAATTATAATAAAATAAATTAGAACTAGTATTTACAATTGAAACGATTGAGCTAACTGCAGACTGTTGCAAACAATCTACAGGTAGCTCAACTGATCCATATCAATACCAGTCGGAAGACTGAAGTCCCCAAGACGCTTGGCTGCATTGGATAGGATAATCAAATTGTAATTTTATTATTTTATTGTATTTATCTCTCTGCCCGCTCATTTCTTTCCTCTAGACTATTTTGCTGGTGGAAATCAAATATGCAGTTTACTCTTGCAAGTTAAAATGGATTCGCTCCGCACGCGGTGGAAACCCGGCTTAATGTTGAAATATCTTACATTTTGCTCCCGGCTCCATAACAGACTTCTCCCACGCTAAGAATCCAATGAAATTAAAGATTGCTCGCGTAAATATTGTAATATGTCCAGTGTTAAGCCTGAAATAAATAAAAATGGATTAAACATCGAATAAATTATTTTGAGGGCTATCTATCAGCAATCTTTATAGACACGCATGTACCAAGGCGACGTCCTGCTAGAAAACCAGCGATGCTCTACTTTCTGTTGAGCAACATTAACCAGCGGCAAGACCTTTCACATGGTGGACAAGGTATTTTTTTATTTAAGGTTTTTGTAGTATTGTTTAGGTATTGTTTTTGACGACCTCCGTGGCGCAGCGGGCGAAAGTCCGCCTGCGACGCAGGAGGTTGCGGGTTCGATTCCCGCCTCGGAACAAATTTGTGTACGATCTGCAGAAATTTGTTCCGTTGTCCTATGTAAAATAAAAAAAATATCTATCTATGTGGTGTATTGTATTAAGTATATCAGTTGTCTAGTACCCATAACACAAGCTCTTAGCTTGGGGCTAGATAATGCTGTGTGAATTGTCCAGCATTATTTATTTTATTTATTTTAATAAATTGATTATCTTTTTCTTTCACTCATTATGTCCACGATGAACATGCCTCCAGACATAACATAACATAAGCTCTGCTTAGCTTGGGGCTAGATAATGCTGTGTGAATTGTCGAGCATTATTTATTTATTTATTTAATGTCTCTTGTATGGTATTTTTTGGTGTACAATAAAGTATTTTTGTACTGTTTTACCTTCCATAATTCTTAAATTGTTGATTACTTTCCGTTTTCACTTATTCAATAATGTAAGTCACACACAATTATTTCAATCAAGTGCAGAAAAAATGAACAAGATGGCGGTATTTGTTTGTAAAGGAGATGACGCTAGTGGTGTGAACATTTTCAAATAGTTGATGTGCGGCGACAGACAAAAAGTAACATAACATGCAATCCACGCTCCCTTTTTTGTCATATTAACTAGTAAAAAATCTAAATTATAAAAATACGTGTTTTATTTTAGTCATATAACTATCCGATTCCGCAAAAAAATATCAAAAGGGTGAGTTGAGATACAGAAAAGAGGGTTAATGCTTTACCGATTCGATTTTTTATGACAATCGATTTTGTTTTGAAGAGGTTTTAATCGATTTTGGTAATTTTATTTTTGCTCGACATTTTGTATTACATAACTGACATACCGAGTCTAACTTACTTTATTTTATAATCCGACTAGTTTATGCCCGCGGCTTAGCACGCGTTGTTTCTATGGAAACGTTTAAAGGTGATTTCTATCCCATGGGAACTGATTTATAGGATAAAAAGCCACCAAAACTACTGAACGGATCGGGCTGAAATTTTGCATACAGGTAATTCTAACCCTGGAATCAAACATAGCCTACTTTTAATCCCATAAATCAGTTCCCATGGATTAGAAAACGTTTCCAAAGAAACAACGCCTGCGAAGCCGCGGGCAGAAAATAGTATGCATATACCAAACAGAAAAAAACATCATGGATAAGAAATAACAGGCATGAGTTTAAACTACAGCTGACCTTTTGGTTGTTCTAGTCTGAGAATGAGTTGCTGAATTCCCTCCAGGCAGTTCACCTCCCTAGATTCCCTGGGACCACCAAACTCTTGGATGAGTCCAGCATACTTGCTCATACGGTCTCGGTTGAACTGCGGGACGTCACGACCCTCGCTTCCGTACAGAGCGTGTTCGCAAATGGCTTGAATCAATGATCTCATGAACCAGTCTTCATTGTGAGCTTCGCCAAGTTTATCCTGTAACCATACAAAATTGGCCCGTCTGTAATTAAGTACTGTAGGTAAATCACTGAGGTCCAGTATACAAGTACACTGGAGGGAATATTTTATATGCATTGAAAGCTGTGTGGTGCCGGAATGGGTGCCGGCTTAGAATTTGCACTACCCCAACTCTTCCCGCGAGTGTAAGAGGCGACTAAGGGATATCCACCGGGGGCGGGCAGCAGCGCCCCCTGCAGAACAATTCTACCACCTAACTGTGATCCCCAACCCGCATGTCCAGCGTGGGGATTATTGGCCTTACCCATATGAGAAAAAGCCAATAAGGCGCTTATCAGGGGGAAGCCTGCGTCCAGCAGTGGACAAATATAGGCTGTTGAGGTGAGGTTGAGATGAGGACAGTTGTTTATTGTGCTGATTCAAAGCGCACCCATCTCGACCGTCTCTGGTATAAAGTTGACATTGGTTGAGGCGTACCAAAACAATGTGACAACCGTTATATTAATTCCATAGAAGGTCACGCCGCGTCGAAATGACGACAATCAAATAGCCTAAATCTGACATCGATAGTAAGAAACTCCAGCGTAGGTATTTGTTTAAAGGTCAAACCGCATTACAGCGCTGCGGCACTGCAGATTCGGGTCCGAGAGAATATTTTGCCGCGCCGCTAGTGCGGCCGAATATTTTAGTCGGTTATATGATCATAATCAGTTATACGGAGTTATATGATTTAGAAAATTAACATTATATGAACTAAACCAGAAGAAATAATATTTGGTATATTTAGTAGTACTGCGACGCAGTAGGTTGCGGGTTCGATTCCCGTCTCGGAACAAATTTGTGTACGATCTGCAGAAATTTGTTCCGTTGGTCTGGGTGTTTTCTATGTATAATAAAAAATATGTATCTATGTAGTGTATTGTATTAAGTATATCAGTTATCTAGTACCCATAACACAAGCTCTGCTTAGCTTGGGGCTAGATAATGCTGTGTGAATTGTCCAGCATTATATATTTATTTATTACTATTTATTATTTACAATATTGTTCTTATTCCCAATCAAATATTATTTCTCTTCATCTTTAACGACGTCTATCTTTAATTAAATCTTGCCAAGTCTGGATTTATGCACCACGCTGCTGCAGTGCGTTTAGAAGAGATTGATAGAGCTCAGTGATTTGATGAATGTGATCATATAATAAGTTACCTGCACCCATCCTTTGATGCAATCACAGTTTTCACCAGAGTTCATCATTTGAAGTAATCTGGATTGAGTTTCAGCCGGAGTTAATATTGTAGATCCCCCATTTGCCTCATTCTGAGATTGAGTTTCTTGATCTTCAAGAAACTCAAATTTGTTGTCAGCTATCCACTTCGCCACCTGAAAGCAACAGCAATATGAGTTATTTTCTATCGCAAAGTACCTTAAATAAGTATAATAATAATGTCCTCCTAGCCGAATTTCGACCACGGCGGCCAGTCTCATCGGAGACTAGCCAGATGCGCAGGACATATTATAGTGCACAAGTGTGTACGCAAACACAGGTGCACTCTCTATTCCCTCACTCTCATAATCCGATGGGACGACAAATCGACACGACCGGGGAGAGATCAGGCGCAGGACCAACGGCTTGACGTGCTTTCCGAGGCACGGGGGTGTAACACCGCCAACTTTCTGACTCCGGGCAGCTACGGTGAATTTTTCTTGCTAGAAAAACCCCAGTAAGAACTATTGGCCCGACCCGGGATTCGAACCCAGGACCTCATAATCACCGGTTGAACAAGCTGACCGCTAGACCAACGAGGCAGTTAAAAAGTAAGTAAATAAGTATAGAGCAGTGAGAACTGGAATATCGCATGATTATTGGAGAGTGGAAGAAAAGAAACAAAGTAAGGTCGAGCAGCACTACTAGTCATGGAATGCCGGGGGATGAGGATGGAAAATTATTGGCAGCCACCACAACCACACGACAACAGCCTATATTGGTCCACTGCTGGACGCAGGCCTTCCCCTGACAAGCGCCTTATTGACGTTTATCTCATGGGGGCTAGTGCCCATAATCCCCACGCTAGGCATGCAGGTTGCGGATCGCAGTTCGGTGGTAGAATTGTTCTGCAGGGGGCGCTGCTGCCCGCCCCCGGTGGATATCCCTTAGTCGCCTCTTACGACACCCGCGGGTAGAATTGATGTGGTGTAAATTCTTAGCCGTCACCACACAGCTATTACGCCACAGAGCTATATTAGAAGCACCATCAAATAAAAAAAAAGACGGGTTGCACTCCGGGAGTGCCGGCAGAAGTGAAAACTTGATTATTAACGTTGAGCATGTTTGATATTTTGGAATGGTTAGGGAATAATTTTGCACCAATTGCTTTATCAGTATAAAAGTACTATCATTTACATATGTGGTAGAATACAATATTCATTTATTGCGCTATCGTCGTACACAAACATGACAATTTATATTACATTAAAAATTTAACACTTTAAAACTATTACAATTAATTTACAATATTAAATAATATTACAATTATTTACAGCCGGTTGCGCGCAAACCATTACCCGCTACAAAAATCTGATTATTTTTAAAGTCCAAAAATAAATTCCGTTTCCCAGCAATTATTTTTGCGCAGTGTTACTTAGTTTCATGTACAGAATGCTTGGTTGACGGCTTCGTGAAGGGTCTGTTTACACCCGTTAAGCAGTACGATAGACTCGATCGAAACCTAACCTTAATTATAAAATTATATTAATGAATAAATGAAAATTTTTGTTCTTGTCTTTCTTTTCGATTCGTTCGAGAAATTAATTATCTATAGATACATAAGTAGGTAGGTATAAGCGAGCCGGACGCTAGCAACTATTACGTAAGCTATGGCCTATTGTTGTTGTCGGAAACAAGTACTATTATCTATTCTGTTTACCTAAAAATAATGTTCGATTTTGAACTCTATCTCAAAACAAAACTTCAAGAAATTTCCTAGCTATAATGAAGATCCTGCACAATTTTGAGCTTTATTCCTTCGGCATAAGGTCGTCGTTGCTCCATCCGTCTTACGCTTTTTCGATCAGGTCACGTGTCCTGACGCGAGTTTAAGATTTTATACCCATTACAGAAAAAGTGCTCAACGCCGCTAAAGAAGTTTTCACTTCAAAAGGTTTCTTTACCTGTTCTTCATTTATCCATTGACTAAGTTGAAGCCCGGATTCCTGCCATATAGCCTGAGTGTGAGTAGGTCCTATACTCTCATTTAAATTATGAATGATCGCTTTCAGAAGGAGATGACCTTGGTTCGCGGCGATGACAGCCCCGCAAAGGTCAAAAATCTTTGCAAGTGTGGTATGCTGCAAACAATATTACATTAATAGTAGTAGATTGTTTTACAAGGGACTAAACCATCCCATTATATACGAGGTTGTTGTACTCCCGAGCGTTGCGAGGGAGGATGACAAGACCGAGTTATAATGGGTGGTTTTGGCCCGAGTAAAACACTCTACTTTTCACTTCGATTGCGAGAAAATAAAACAATTAAAAATTAAACAATTTTCAGAAATTTTATTAATCTCTATCTAACCCGCAACGAAACAGTTCGCATTCTACCGTGAAGGGAAGAATCAACCTTCATAAAACATCACCAAGAAGGTTCTATTTAAAAAAAAGATTGACGGAGCACCAAGAAGTCGAGTTTTTATGTAAGAGAACGAATGCTTTGTACAGGCTGATGATTTAAGACAAAAATTAAAAAGAAAAAATACTTTTTAGCCCTAGGTATTAAACTCGACTTTTAGGCCCGCTAAGCTACACTATTATGATACACTTTTTGAGCAAGAGAAGTGAAAAAGTTATTATTTATGTATTATACATCACATTGGATTGTAGCGACATCTAACCGTCACGAACAGAACTACAGAGGCACCGTCAATAGACTTCGATAAAAATCTTCGAACAAAAGCTAGATAGCTTCTTTAAAAACTTAGAAGAATATCTGCTAACGACACTAAAGGTGCAATTTCAAGATGGACCACAGGCCAAAAACCGTAGCTGCAGGCTGCAAGCGGCACTACTGGTTTCTATGCATCTCTATGAAATAGATTCCAAACGCGGCAACACTGCGGCTTGCGGCCGCGTATGATGCATAGAAACCAGAAGTGTCGCTTGCAGCCTACAGCTGCAGTTTGCGGCCTGCTATCTTGGAATTGCATCTTAAGATAAATTCCAAATTTACTTCACAAAAGCAAAAATAAGCAATGCCAAGATCCAAGAAGAGACGGTTTAGTTTAGTTTTGGCGACATCCGGATTGACACGATTGACACGATTGCCACAGAATGACGCATGTTAGCATTCTACCTTAGATGAAAGAAACTATTTACGGAGGGACGCTCGTCAAAATTATCAAGGTTGAAACTATTCTATCAATCTCTTCGTGGAAATAGCACAGCACACACTATCTAGGGTTTCATTCTACACGATACTATACCATAGTAAAGCGTTTGGTTAGCAGAATTGGGCCCCAGATGGCCGGCCATCATGGAAGATTTTCATTCACCGATTTGTCAAACATATCCTTTGTAAAAGACTACAAAATATCAGATTATCTAGAGGATAAAAAAGCTTGGGACGAGTTTTGCTCCAGCTCGAAAAATAACAGGCTAAAGGTTTCTTCGTCGCTTCTTTACTTTAGTGTACATACCGAAGCGACAGAAATCAAAATATCACTTTATTTCCGTGTCAGTGTTTAGTTCTATGATTTGACCTTTTCTCAGTGTACATTTATTGTATTTATGGAAATAAAGAGTTTTTGATTTGATTTGATTTGATTTGATTTGATTTGGAGATGCCACCTTAATCCCCAAAGGGTTAGGAAATTGTTTAAAACTACGCGATCCAAACGCGTTTTACTTTACCTTCTTTTGAATATGAGGCGCTAAGATTATTCCAATGTTGTCATAAAACTTCGGGATATCAATATATTGGTCGGGTGCCATATTTAGAGTTTCTTTTAGTCCAGCGTCAAAGTTCTCCAGCGAAACCGTGTTCGTTGACACTAAATGGACTAAAGACTTCGTTAGTGTGTTTACATCCTTCTTAGACCTACAATCATAAAAGTTTTACAGTTACTAAATTATCTAAAATCACTAGGCTCCATTGTACAGGTACGCTGGGGGGAACATTCTATAGGTAATAATAGTTGGTCTGGGTGTTTTCTATGTATAATAAAAATATCTATCTATGTAGTGTATTGTATTAAGTATATCAGTTATCTAGTACCCATAACACAAGCTCTGCTTAGCTTGGGGCTAGATAATGCTGTGTGAATTGTCCAGCATTATTAATATTATTATTATTAATAATAAATTAATTCTATATTGCAATAATAATTGTGCACAATAAACAACTGTTATGTTGTTGGTATGAGCAGCGTGACCATCTATGGAACTAATATTGCGGTTGTCATGTTGTTTTGGTACGCCTCACTCAACAAATGTCTATTTTATACCAGAGACGGTCGCCTTGTCTACCGATAACATGACCTCCAGCTTTTAATTGTATTATAAAGCTCAGTGCTTACAAGAACAAAATAAAAAAATAAAAAAATCCCCCACCCCCCGACAGATTTTCATTAAACATGGCTAAGAACACTCGGAATAAAATTATCTGACACAAAAAAAAAAACTAAACGAAAATCGGTTCATCCGTTTGGGAGCTACGATACCACAGACAGATACACAAACAGACACGTTAAACTTATAACACCCCTCTCTTTTTGCGTCGGGGTTTAAAAATAGAAACAATTGCGCTGAAGTAATCGATGCGCTTTACACTTCAACAAACTGCTGGATGACCTCAATGGCGCAGCGGGCGAAGGTTCGCCTGTGACGCAGGAGGTTGGGGTTCGAATCCCGCCCCAGGACATATATTTGTGCGATTTGTAGTTGTTCTAGGTGTTCTGGGTGTTTTCTGTGTAAAACAAAAAATGTTTCTATGTAAGTTCGGTAGGTATTTTGTACATTATATCATTTATCTACACCCGATAAGACAAGCTCTGCTTAGCTTGGGGCTAGATAATGCTATGGGTTTATATATTTATTAAGCTACCCATATATGTCCAGGCGATCGAAACGAACCAAAATTTTCTTCACCTGTTACAATTCCTCTATCGTGAAAAGTATGAAAGAAATATTATGAATAGCAACACTTGCAGATTGACAATATTTCTATGTCAAAACTAATTTTGTGAACGTTTTCCCCTTAATATTAATAGTACATTTTACACCTAGGCGAGAAAGTGGTCGATTCCTACCGAGTGTGTCGTTTTGGGCCCGAGGCGCAGCCGAGGGCCTTAAAACACACGAGGTAGGAATCGCACTTTCTGCCGAGTGATAAATAGTGCTTTATACTACACCTTCGAGGAAAATAAAAAGCAGAATTAATCATTAATTGAAATTTAGAAGAACTTACCGCGCCCAATGATGTTGGTAAAACCTCATTGACCGCGCCAGCCTTTGGGTTCTTTTTTCAAAATATTGTTCGGAAATCGGAGCAGGCCTAATGGACTTGGAGTAAAAACTTTTTGTCGTTTGACCGAACGAAAATAACCATAGCTACCGGCCGATCTTTTAGGAAATTAAAAAAAAATAACACGTTAGAAATGGATTTCCATACAGTTTTTCCTCCCGCTAAAACACGTGAGAAATGAAATTCCATAGAGTTTTTCCTCCCGGTTTCCTATAGGCCTGCAAAGACATACTTTCTATTCTATTAATAGAAAAGGAATAGGCAACTTTCCGAGCAGGTGTAGTATAAACTTACTTTTCGACCAATATATTTAAAATGAGTGCTATGACAGCGGCATGGTACTTCGTTTCGAATTGCAATATTTCTTGTCTGAATTGTTCGTCGTCAGGGTTAATGATCGATAGATCGACGATGGGTTTAACTTTCTTGGAGAGGTCGAGAGGAAGCGGCTCCTGCGGCGTATTGGCTTCGGGGCAAGGGGAGCGAGGGACGCACGCACCGTCCGCACGACCGCCAGCTGAAATAACGCACAACAAAGTCAATCTTAAATTTAGTTATGAACAAACTGTTTTAGTTACCTATAAGGTTTCTTTTTATTCATATGAATTATGCTTAAATTTATTTATTAAATCTTTATATAATTATTTCGTTTTACTGCATGCCTTTCACATTGTACCTACTTATTTTATTTTTGTATCTTATTTTTGCATATGTCATAATTTTTTCATCTGATCTATTTGCTAGTGTACCGCTCTCTTAGTGTCATGGTAATCAATCATTGCTCACTCGGTCTCCCGCGAAACAGGCCTAGCCTAGTGCGGGGATCATAGGTAATCAATGCTCTCACATTTAAATGTAATATTTTTAGGTAACATTAAGATATTATGTTTGTAACCCTAATGGCAAATAAATTATTTTGTATTATTTGGATTTGTATTTTTGTATATAAAAAGAAGTGGAGAAAAGGGAGGCATTTGCCCAGGTGAGACAATGATGGCTAAAATATAAAAATAATAAATCAAAAAGGACTTTGTCGCTTTGAGACCAAAGTGTCCCGAGTAAACGAATCTGCTAAAAATAAAATTTATAACTTTAATCCAAGCCTAGGTCACTTAACCTAATTAAGGTTGCAGTATCAGATGATTCTGGACAGTTGTCCAGAATCAGATGATAAATATAACACAAAAATGATTGAACAAATTGGTTTTTGTAATAGTATACCTAGTAGGTTTAATATACTATTACAAAAGCCAATTTGCTGAATAATTTATCTCCTAAGTCATAAGGTTTGGAATAAAGAATTATCTATCAATCTATATAATCCAACAGGTGCATACTGGTGTACATAATTTTAAAGGCTATTTTTAACCGACTTAGAAAAAAGGGAGAGGTGCTCAGGTAATGTTCCGCTGTGTATATGTTTTATGAGCAGATTCAAAACACCCCTCTCGAGTTTCTCACATTGCCAATGACAAAATCTGCTAAGCAATCGCTTTACTATGACAATGGTATCGTCGCAAAATCGTTCATAGATGTAAGAAACTCTAGATAGTGCGAGCGGTGCTATTTGCAGACAGAGTGACTTTCTGTCTAAAAACTTTCTAAACTAAATAAGACCCTCAAATTATAACACGATCTAACGCCCGTAGCACACCTCCGCTACGGAATACGAGTAGCGGAACCGCTGAACAGGGCGTCAAATTGTCACGCGAGTCAATTGAGTCCAGTCAGAGGAGGAAGCAATATAATAATAATATTTTTTTATTTATTTCTTCACAAAAGTGCATGACAACTTTTTAACAAAGGACTAAGCTAGGGATTTAATCAGGTAAAACATTGTCAGCCCTGTTTTGTGAAGACTGGTGCCTGATGTAGGTTCTAAGAACCTGTGTTAATAGTAGTTAGTAATATTATTGTGGACTGTAAGTTCCAAACCCACAATTTGCCTACACAGAATAATATTCAGGATTTGGAGTCGGTTTGTAGTTTTTTGTATACACGCCAAATTATTTTACTCACCAAAGTCACCTCTTGAATTGAGAGACCTTTCGATCGAAGCGCCTTTAGAGAAAGCCGGCGGTGGTGGTGTGTCTCGGTCAGCTGTAAACATGTCAGATTTACTTTTTATAGAATTCTGTAATTCTTTATTGTACGTACACAATTAATACAAAGCATGAACTTAAATAGAAGGATATGTACATAGGCAAGCTTAACCCTGATAAAGAGTTTTTTCCAGCAAACCTTATAGATACAGGAGAGGCGATGGAATAATCTTTAAATGAATTTGTGTACGATCTGCAGAAATTTGTTCCGTTGGTCTGGGTGTTTTCTATGTATAATAAAAAATATCTATCTATGTAGTGTATTGTATTAAGTATATCAGTTATCTAGTACCCATAACACAAGCTCTGCTTAGCTTGGGGCTAGATAATGCTGTGTGAATTGTCCAGCATTATTTATTATTCATTTATTTATTTATTATTAATCTGTCAGCGTCAGTAGAATCTGTCAGCACATTACTTAGAATTATAATTCAATTCCATCCACGCGTTTATTTTCTTTGACTGAATAATAATAAAAATGCTGCATAATCCACACAGTAACATCTAGCCCCAAGGTAAGCAGAGTTTTGACGGCTTCTGTGGCGCAGCGGGCGAAGGTCCGCCTGCGACGCAGGAGGTTGCGGGTTCGATTCCCGCCGCGGGACAAATGTTTGTACGATCTGCAGATATTTGTTCAGGGTGTTCTGGACGTTTTCTATGTATGGGTAATAAAAAAAATATCTATCTATGTAGGTAGTGTATTGTATTAAGTACATCAGTTTTCTAGTACCCATAACACAGCTAAGCTCTGCTTAGCTTGGGGCTAGATAATGCTGTGTGAATTGTCCAGCATTATTTATTTATTTAAGTTTGTGTTATTTATATACTAAGTAAATAAATGATATACCTACTTACTACCTATATTACATAGATATACATATTTTATTATTATATACTTTACCCTACGAATAAATAGATTTATTACTAGATAACTGATATATACAATCAATATATTACATACGTTTTTTTATACATAGAAAATACCATGATTGAAGGAATGAATATTTCAGGTACTCTTTAAAAATAGTGTTGCGAATCTGTCGACTCGAAAAAAAACGGGACTACCGAGGGCTTTCCGCAGTAGGATGTTACCCACTGCTGGGTATAGGCTTCCCGAAGTTTGTGCCATCCACCACGGGCCAGCAGGGCTATTCAGACTGTCCGTTATCGAGTCATCGACACGGAATCTGACAAAGATTCACTTGAAATTCAAATATTTTAGCGTGTTATAATATTTTCAGTGTTCTGCAAGGAATTAAACTACCAGAATTTTTTTTTAATTTTTTTCCACAAATCGTAACCATTTTCAAATAATATCCCAAAAATTTCGACTTCGACGGGACTTGAACCCGCATCCTTCCCTCAGTACGGGAATGTGCTAGCCATCTACACCACGAGGTCAAGTGACGTAGGAGTCGAAAATCTCTGAGACTTCCTACGGACTCCGCCGTTAGCTCCACCTACAGGGGAAACATTGAAGTTTATCCAATCCTGTTCAAAGACTAGTTACATTTAGTTCATTTGACTAGAGGTGTCGCGTTACTCAATTCTAGGGATTATTTTGTTTCATTTAATTAAAGAAAATTGCTGTGTGGTGCCGGCTTAGAATTTACACCACCCCAATTCTACCCGCGGGTGTCGTAAGAGGCGACTCAGGGATATCAACCGGTAGCGGGTAACAGCGCCTCCTGCAGAACAATTCTACCAACGAACTGCGATCCCTAACCCGCATGACCAGCGTGGGGATTATGGGCATTACCTACCCCCGTAAAAGGAAGTCAATAAGGCGCTTATCAGGTTTAGGCCTGCGTCCAGCAGTGGACCAATAGTGGCTGTTGAGGCATTGATGTGACAAAGACTTTTGACATTAAAATGCTACTATAATATAAATGAATTTTTGTTAGATCGCAACATCAAAATTGACTAATCAGAGTAATCAGTAATGACAATGTTTTAACTTTTTTTTTTTTATGCATGTAGTTTACTAAGAATGTTCCTATTATTATGTAATTTATGAATGGATTTTGACATTTCTTTTATTTATATGACTGTGTAACTTAAAAGCTATTTTTGTATAATATTATTTTTAGATGCCTACTGCTAACTCCATAGCACCCATTTTGCATGCCCTAGATTAAGGCAAAACATGTCTGGTGCTTACCAATATTAATAACCAACATCTTTGTGACCCATGTTTGCAAATAAATGATTTGATTTGATTTGATTTGATTTGAAAGAAAATAAATGCGTTGGACATATAGCAGTAGGTTATCGTTACCTTTAAGGGAAATCGGATCTGCTTCAATGTTCTCGAGAACACTGTACTTGTTTGTACAAATACTGATATTGCTGGGAGCCGGAGCCTGTTGGGGCTTCGGTGCCGACCATTTGGGTGGAGCCAGCTTGATGTTGGTCAGTATCTGAAAATAATACTAAACTTAGTTTTGTCGCATAGACGATGGTATCAATTAAGAAGTCGCCACAACGATCGAAATAATAAGGAAGGCACCCATTTTAGTGCTGTCGAATTAGTTAAGATCAGTTTTGGCTACATCAGAATTGACACCATTATGTAAAGAGATGTCATCAATTATAATAATATCGGTTAGGTTAGGTTATGGAATTCTCTACCACACGATATTCGTGCTAGCCCCTCACTCTTCATTTTCAAGCGTAAAGTCAAAGAGCATTACCTATCTTTATGACTCTGTTGTATTTATGTATTTACTCAATTTATATGTGTATATAATTATAGTATTTGTTAGGATATATTAGTTTATGTATTGTATTATATTATGTATTAGTCTATTTAATATGTAGGTTAAAATTAAATCTTATACATATCCTTTGTGCACATGTACCCACTTCTGCAAATTTGTCTCTCTCTCCCAATAAGGTTTGCTGGAAGAGAACTCTTTTTAGGGTTAAGCTCGCCTTTGCCATTATTTTTCTTGTGATATGTTTTACTTATAATACCTATGTTGTGCAATAAAGAATAATGAATTATGAATAATAATAATAACTTAAATAAGAATATATAAGACTAATAATTATTTGGTACATTGTTGGTCCCCAAACTAGCATAAACCTGTATAAGGTCTTGAGGACCATCTTACTTGGGAGGTAGGAGGTTGTGGGTTCGATTCCCGCTTCGGGGCAAATGTTTTTACGACCTGCAGATATTTGTTAAGGGTGTTCTGGATGTTTTCTATGTATAATAAAAATATATATCTATCTATGTAGTGTATTGTATTAAGTATATCAGTTATCTAGTACCCATAACACAAGCTCTGCTTAGCTTGAGGCTAGATAATGCTTTGTGAATTGTCCAGCATTATTTATTATTTATTTATTTTATTGTTTGCAAATTACATCTATGGACGATTCTGCGACGATACCATGGTCATAGTAAAGCGATTGGTAAGAGATTTCGGTCCCTGGCTATGAGCAGTCTTACCTTTTGACTAGAGCCAGCCTGAAGTTTGAATTGATCTACTTTGTAATTGGTCGATGCAGGCCTAGTTGGTCGAAGGGTCACAGTCTTCAAGGTAAGTCGAGGACTGTCTCCGCCGCGCTTGTTCCGCCCGTCGTCACGGCGGAACCCGCCGCCGCCCCCGCCGCCGGCATTCATCAACTATAAACAAAACGTTAGTATAAGTAGTAAGCAAGTTAGTGTAACAAAACGTAAGTTGGTATAAACCCGCAATATACCATCATCATTACTCTATATTAGTCCACTGCGGGACATAGGCAACCATAACAAAACTCCAAGTGAGTGACAAAAATTATCAATAAATAAATTCAAACAAATTGTCAAACATATCCTTTGTAAAAGGCTTACTACAAAATATCCGATTATTTAGAGGATAAAAAAGCTTGGGACGAGTTTTGCTCCAGCTCGAAAAATAACAAATAACAGGCTAAAGGTTTCTTCGTCGCTTCTTTACTTTAGTCTACATACCGAAGCGACAGAAATCAAAGATATCACTTTATTTCCGTGTCAGTGTTTAGTTTTATAATATGTCATTCTAACCCCTCGTTTTCACCAAGAAACAAGTTAAATATTAGTTTGATACAAAACTTGTAGAATACTTGTCAAAACATAATTATTTGTTTTAAACATGCATTGAGACTGTCTCAAACATTCTTTCGTTCACACTGTGTTGCCAACAAGTATATTTACAAGTTTAAAACACATTTGCGTTTACACTGGAGTCTGTGACATGTTAGATCTTGTCTGATACATTGATAGCGTTCTCACCTCAAAATACAATCGTGTTTTAGACAAGTATTGTTTATTTTATTGCAATTTCTGTATAATACTAATTACAAACAAGTTTTAAACTTTATCCATGGGTGTTGGATAAAGTTTTCAACATACCGGACAGACCGTTTTTTTCCTAGCGAAAACGAAAGATGAAGAAGAATGGAGTGGTCAAAGAAACAAACTTTAGAACTCATTGAGCTTTTACATGTACAAGAATGCCTGTGGAATGTGAAAAATGAAGTTTATAAAGATCGTCAGAAGAAAAAAGACGCATTGGCTGCAATTGCTTCGCAAATGGACATTAATGTTAATAATTAATTAATGTTAATGTTAATGTTATTAATGTTGTTGTTTATTAATTCATTAATGTTATTAATTGTTGTTTACTGTCCTGGCAGCCAATGGTCTTGGTTCTGGAATATTTAATCTCTGCTCTTTGAGAGCTTTATAAAACGAACAGTTTTTATATTAGTTGAAATTATAAAACTACAGACTGAATTTGTCACGAATTCGACAAGTTTAGTTACAACAAAAACATGAGATCATAAACATGTAGGCAACTAGAAGTTTTCAACCAACAAGTTTCATACAAGTTTTGTATGCTTACAACAAGTTTTATACATGTATATAGTTTCATACAAGTTTTGTTTACAACATGTTTTATACATGTATATGAAAAACGAAAACATTGCATAAAATTTGTAAAATACATGTATTATACCTTGGTGAAAACGAGGGGTAAGTGTACATTTATTGTATTTATGGAGATAAAGAGATTTTGATTTTGATTTTTGAGGCATGAGCGCCATAGCGCCCTGTCTTCAGCTTGCCGCATCCTGCACCTAGTGCAGTCTTTCACAGGTCGTTGGAGGTCCCTGCGTTTGTCGAGTCGCGGTCTCCACTCAAGAACACGTTTACCCCAAGCGGTTGTCGGTTCTTCGCGAGACATGGCCGGCCCACTGCCACTTCAGCTTGCGAATTATTTTAGCTATGTCGATAACTTTGGATCTCTGTCGGATATATTCGTTACGAACCCTTCGGCCGTCTACAGAACCGGAGTTTCAGAACTGGTTCCATACGGGGCTTTTAAATTACTTGTACGGAACTGGTTCCGATCGCGGCCATTAATTTACTTGTATGGAACTGGTTCCGATCGAGGCTCTTGATGTGCTTGCGAATCCTTTCCTTAAGAGTTTCAGAGTTCTGTACACTTATCAACTCAATGTCCAATTAATGATCTTAGCATACCATACTTTAGAGGTTTATCAGGTCAAATATAGTAAACACTTTCATGGCCCAACAAGATGCAGATGCCAGTCTCCGTCGTCCCTATGTCGCGGCTGGGCAGTGAATGCGTTAAACTAGGTACGAAGTTAAAATACAGCAAATTAAACTTTTTAAACTTCCGCGATTTGTTAACATAATTAATCATTATTTATCGGGTATTTATCGCGTAGATGTGTGGTGCCGGCTTAGAAGTTACACCATCCCAACTCTTCCCGCGGGTGTCGTAAGAGACTAAGGGATTTCAACCGGGGGCAGCAGCGCCCCCTGCAGAACATTTCTACCACAGAACTGCGATCCCCAACCCGCATGCCCAGCGTGGGGATTATGTGCATTACCCCCCATGTGATAAAAGCCAACAAGGCGCTTATCAGGGGGAGACCTGCGTCCAGCAGTGGACCAATACAGGCTCGGTTGAGGAGCATCATCATCATCCGCAACCCGACTTCACCCACTGCTGGGTATAGGCCTCCAAACTTTTGTGCCACTCCACACGGTCCTGCGCCAATCTAATCCAGGTGTTGGAAATATCGTCTGCCCATCTTGACAAGATGACAGGTGGAGCAAGGCGCTTACTGAATGGCGTCCAAGAACTGGATACAGAAACGTTGGACGTCCAGCGGCAAGATGAGGTTGAGGATATTGAGAAGTAAATGGAAGGAAGCGTACCTCTATATGGCGTGCCTTTTGTTCAGCCTCTTTTTGTATTTGGTCCATCATCTTCGGCTGAGAATCAACAACACTCTTCACAACCCATTTCCTACGTCTCAGGTCAATCACATCCTGGATCATGAACTTGACACGACTGCTGATGTTGGACTTGTTCTTGACGATTTCTTGCATTTTAATGAAGACAGAATCCAGCTGAGTTCCGCTCTCGTTTTCGACTTGCTCGCCGATAGTGGTTAAGAGTTTGCACAAGCATTCAAGGTTTTCTTCTTCTAATGGTTCAATCATCAAGTATCTCATACAATAATACATAATTTTGCATGTCAGCATTTTCAATTTGTAGAGCTCACCTGCAAAAGAACAGTCGGACATGAATTAATAGAGATGGCATTCTACGTTCGCAATAATTAATTACTATAGTCTATTTCACATAGGAATCGTTCCATGACTGGTTACTTTTTCTTTGTTTCTCGCGTCACTGAATTATTTGGAAAAATAAATTACAAATAATAATTTTATTTGATGTTAGTCATGATTTACATAATAGACAGTTTAAAATGCGTAAAATGAAGCAAATGCTTTTATCTTTTATGGAACGATTGCTCGTGAAAAGCACTATGAAGAGTTTGTTTTTTACAGTCTCTCGCTTCTAGAATCAAAGTAATTAATTGTCAACAAAGACTTATGTAAGTATGAAAACTTAACATAACTGATACGAATGAAGGTACCTAACAGCACAAAGGTAACCACTAAAAACAAAAACAAAATCTTCAACAACGCATGACTGCATACGCTCAGCGAAAAAGGTTTTAGCAAGAAATTCGAATACGAAAGATATAACAAAACATGACAGCTATTAAAATCAATAATTAATAATATAAATAAATAATTGATTTGAACTTGCTGCGATTAGCTTCGATATCCAGAGTCGTAAAATATTTTCGATCAATATTTCTTTGGACCCGTTTTGTCATTCCGACAGATTTTTATGAAATCGGGATAAATTATCTATGACACAAAAAAAACTAAACGAAAATCGGTTCATCCGTTTGGGAGCTACGATACCACAGACAGATACACAGACAGACACGTTAAACTTATAATTATAACACCCCTCTCTTTTTGCGTCGGGGGTTAAAAATAGACATGCATGAAGAAAATATAAAAGGGTGAATATAAATTAATTTCTAATAAATAAGCCATGAGAATTAACATCCTATGAAGGAAAAGAACTTACTTACCAATAAATCTGACATTAGCCACTGCTCTCAATCGAATTTTCCTATTTTCTTCATTGATCATCATTTGCAGTTCTTTTTTCTTGACCTAGAATATAAAAGAAATTTTACTAATAAATATACTACAGAATTGGCCCCACGGCATCCATACGTCATCCATACGTCCATTACATAGCTGTCATTTGCGTTTTCTTATTCCAAGTCTGATTCTTTTTTGTTATACCACGTTTTATAGTGACTGACGTTTTATGTCAAATCACACGGGAACGCTGTCGAACGGGATAAACAGTATCCTATATCCGTCTCCTGGCTCTAAGCTACCTATCCACCAATTTTCAGCCATATCGGTACAGCCGTTCTTGAGTTACAAATAGTGTAACTAACACGACTTTCTTTTATATATAGAGATAAGTATGACCACCTCCGAGGTGCAGCGGGCGAAGGCCTGCGACGCAGGAGGTTGCGGGTTCGATTCCCGCTTCTGAACAAATTTGTGTACGATCTGCAGAAATTTGTTCCGCTGGTCTGGGTGTTTTCTATGTTTAATAAAAAATATCTATCTATGTAGTGTATTGTATTAAGTATATCAGTTATCTAGTACCCATAACACAAGCTCTGCTTAGCTTGGGGCTAGATAATGCTGTGTAAATTGTTCAGCATTATTTATTTATTTAAGTATGGATCTACGACATCGGCTTCAGCAAATTTATCAACGAAGAACTCTTCTAAATTGTAGTATGCCCTGCCCACTAGGATTCTCCTTAGTTTGTTCGTAAATATTGCAGTCGACGCGGCACTAGTTATAGAGTCCGGCAGATTATTGTAGATTTTCACTCCTATATAGTCAATTTAGTGTTTTGCTCTCGCTAATCTTATTTTGGGTAGCATGAGTCGGTGACGATTTCTAGTGTGGTAGTTGTGGGCTTCAGCCCACGTCGGGAACTCCTTAAGGTGACTTCTGAAAACTCGCTTGGTAACGTTAGTATTTTAGTTTCCTTAAAAAGTTCCCGAGCAGGAAGGTCCCTTTCTACACCACACAGGATTCTGATCGCGCGTTTCTGTAGACGGAATGGTCTTATGCGATCCGCCGCTTGACCAAAAAATTCTTCTCCGTACGTCAATATAGTCATGGAGCTAAAATGGAGTTGGGCTGGACACATTGCAAGGCGAGGTGATGATAGGTGGAGCAAAACAACAACTGATTGGTGGCCAATAATGGGCAAAAGAAACGTTGGACGCCCGGTAGCAAGGTGGATCGACGACATAGTACGCGTCGGAGGGCGTCGATGGAGGCGGTTAGCACAGGATCGTGGTGGATGGCACAAACTTTGGGAGGCCTATACCCAGTAGTAGGTAAAATCCGGCTATGGATGATGATGATGACGTCAATATAGAATGAAAATATCCGTGATACGCCATTTGCTTATTGTGCAGATCGAGGCTTCCACTCAGGCGGGACAGTGCAAAACACGCAGAAGATAGCTTTTTACAAGTTATATCTATATGGGGTTCCCAAGTTAGATTTTGATCTAAAGTAAAACCCAAGTACTTAACAGAGTCGACGATGGTAGTTTTTGGGTTATATTCGGGCAAAAATCTACAAATCGGCACAAGCAGTCTTTATAACATTAGTAAAATAAATTATTTGCATTAAATACGATAAAACCAAGGATTCAGAAAATTTACTTACAGGATCTTCGGTCTCTGCTGATTCCTTCTCTAATTTCATCAATAATTGTTTATCGGATTTGCCAGTTTCAAATTGAGTTTGGCATTTGGTAATAATCAGTCCTCTAAAGGTAACCCAATTGTCTCCGTTATTTTCTGATGGAACCTGAAAAAATAGTCCTGTTAGCGCTATCAACATACCTAATAAACTTTATGGTCACCATTGTATTTCTTCAATGAATAGAAATAGTCCTGTTAGCGCTATGACTATACTGAAATTCATGGTCGCCATTGTATTTCTTCATAATAAGGAAAACAATTATTTTCATAGCTATATAGTAGCCAATCTAGATGTAGAATTTTTGTAAGAAAACCGCCCATACTTAACTTAAAATTCACTCTTTTGCCGTGTCTTTTTGTACGCAATGTACATTACTTGTCGATTTAAGATACTTTCTTCAATAAACATTGCTTACAATTATATCCGAAAATCGATGCCAAGCAGGTGAGTTATAGGTATTTGTGTCGTGGTTTGTTTACAAACATTCTAGAGCAAATTTGGCATAGTAAAAAAAAATAGTTTTAAGAATATTAAGTAAAGTTATATTTTACCCGGAGGCTCGAAAGTTTTAGGCACATGTTTGCATATACTTCAGAGAAATTAGGCTCTTCAATGGCTTTCTCAAATAACAAGTCGATAACACCTTCCATTCTTTTTTGATTGTCGATTTCCAGTTTTAAAACCTTATTAAGTAAAGTGTTGAACTTCTGTGGTGTTAATTTGTTCAAGATTCCTCTGAACTTCTTAAACAGTTCCTAAAAATAAAATCACATTAGATTTAATTCAAATAATCAATACAATAAAATTCTTTATTGATAACGCTAAATTACAAGTCACAAAGAAATAAGGTACCTAATCCTAAGCAATATAGTTTTCATTCCATCTATTCGAAAAGAGGCGATGGGTTCCTCGATAAGTGCGAATAAAATGGGAACCTTTAACAGTGATGAAATTACTTATGAATTTGGAAAGATATTAAAAAGTTTGAACACAATTCGCTTTGATAAAGTCCTGGCCGGTAATAAAAAAAGCGCGACTGCCGACGCGGATACATTACCAAATTACAAAAAAATACGCGGGAACTTCTTATTCGTTTTTTTATTACTTTTTAACCCCACGCAAAAAGAGGGGTGTTATAAGTTTAACGTGTCTGCCAACGTGTCTGCCTGTGTATCTGTCTGTGGTATCGTAGCTCCCAGAGTGTTGAACCGATTTTCGTTTAGTTTTTTTGTGTCATAGATAATTTTATCCCGAGTGTTCTTAGCTATGTTTCATGAAAATCTGTCTGTTTTTAATAATTTTAAGTTTGTTCTTGTGTTACTAAATCTTTTTTATGTCTACATTCTTATCCTACCTGTGTTTTAATTTCCTCTTCAGATAGATTCTCCTGCAGTAATCTTGTTGGTTTCCAGGCAGAGTCCACTTGCTTCAGTTTTACATCCTCTCGTGATGACAAAGAAACATGTATCACTGGTTTGTGGGGGCTGTTGCTACCATTGGTTTGACCATGCTTGACACTGCCTTTGCCTGAAAAATTACATCAGATATAAAATTTCAAAGTGCTTTACTTCCTTTACAATTTACAGGACTCTTGAACACGTCAAAAATAACATAAGTAAAACTAGGAAATAAAGAGATAATAAATAAATAAATAAATAATGCTGGACAATTCACACAGTATTATCTAGCCCCAAGCTAAGCAGAGCTTGTGTTATGGGTACTAGATAACTGATATACTTAATACAATACATTACATAGATAGATATTTTTATTATACATAGAAAACACCCAGACCAACGGAACAAATTTCTGCAGATCGTACACAAATTTGTTCCGAGGCGGGCATCGAACCCGCAACCTCCTGCGTCGCAGGCAGACCTTCGCCCGCTGCGCCACGGAGGTCGTCACTTCACTCAGATCACTTTGATTTTTTGTTCACATCAACTCCAACATACTTCTATGTCCGTAAGAGAACTTTGATATTGAACCTCAGTAATTTAGTACCCATAACTCATGGTGGTCACTTCCCCAGGAACTGCTTGAACCCCCCAAGAAGACTAAAGGAGACCATCGCAGCCAATCGGTTACCGAAGAGCTTTTGAGAGACCTGCAGGAGTCTCAAAGCGAAAACACAAGACTCCAGTGACTGCTCACTCGACTTGAAGCCAGAAAAAAGAATCTTAGTTAGATTTTATCTGCATTTCGCAGAGTCTAAATGTTGAAGACCACTGGTGAGGGAAGCTCAGCTTAGCTTGGAGCTAGATGATGATGCGTGGCTTGTCGAGCATTACTTATTTATTATTTACTAGTTTATTCCCGCGGCTTCGCACGTGTTGTGTCTATGGAAACGTTTAAAGGTGATTTCTATCCCATGGGAACTGATTTATGGGATAAAAAAGTCGCCTATGTTGGATTCCAGGATTAGAATTAACTGAATGCAAAATTTATTTTTTTATTTTATTTTATTTTTACAATTTTGGAGCTAGGTTTACAAATAACAGATAATCATTAGAAATTTCAGTAGTTTTGGCGTGAAGAGGCAACAAACCAATCCATCCATCCATACATCCATCCAAACTTTCGCATTTATAATATTAGTGTGATGACCAGCTTCTGCTTCGGCTTCACACGCGCTTTTCTAGTATATATACGTCCCCGGGATATTGTTTACCTACCTCTCTGCCAAATTTAATTAAAAACCGTTCAGCTGTTTAGGCATGAAAAGAAAAGGTGACAATCAGAGTTACTAACACTTTTATAATAATTGGTAGCGGCTGCCTGCAGCTTCGCACGCGGTTTTCAAGTAGCCTATGTCGATTCCCGAGATATTGTTTACCTCTCTGGCAAATTTAATTAAAATCCGTTCAGCCGTTTAGGCATGAAAAAATAACAGACAGAGTTATATACAGGGCGTCCTACGGCCATGCCACATGGAGGGAAAGTACCTTGAATATTGTAGATAGAACATTTTACTGAAAGAAGACATTATTTTAATTTAAAAAACAATTTAAACTGCATTCATAGATATTTAAATAATTACATGGTTGAAAAATTAAAAGCTGGCATTGCCGTAAGGACATTTTTTCATTTATCTGAACAAAATTTTACATCTAATGTTAAAATTCATGGTGTTCCTTTTATTTCTGACACTATGTTATTTAGCAAAAAATAATCCTTATGATGAAGCCTTTCGATCGGTATTATAAAGCTACAGGATGATTGTTTTTCTTGTGTAACGGGTTCGATTCCCGGTTCAACCATGTAATTATTTAAATATCTATGAATGCATTTTAAATTGTTTTTTAAATTAAAATAATATCTTCTTTCAGTAAAATGTTCTATCTACAATATTCAAGGTACTTTCCCAGTACTTTACCTTCCCAGCAATCCTATTAGTTTTTAATTTTTCTTTTTGTGTTACTGTTATGTTACGAGTTTAAATTGCTTGAAATAAATACTTTTTATTTTTATTTTATTATTTATTATTATTATTTCCCTCCACGTGGCATGGCTGTAGGACGCCCTGTATAGCTTTTATAACAATTAGTAGTATGGATTTAATTAAACACTTTCTTACTGACTACAGTCAAATTCTTACCGTCTTTCTTGGGATCCCTGGGAATATCACTCCTTGAACCACCGAGAGCACCCTTTAGGAACGTAGGGAAGAGGGCATCATTTACAGGTCTTAATATTAGACTGAAGGACTTTGGCTCGTGCATCGGTGCAGTCTGTAAGATTAAATAAAATATAAAAAAATATATATTTCAACTTTAAGTGAAAACTTTTAACATTTTGACTTATACCACCACTGTTTCTAGTCATTGAAGTTTTCTAAGCTTTTTGTTTTCCACCTAAATAGATAAATAAATAAATAAAATTAATTGGATTTTTTCTAATATGTACAAACTCTAATATTAATATGGGCAAATTTTTTCCATTTCATGGGTACCTTATCTTGTATTTTATGAACAGTAATTATCAGCTTATATATAAGGCTTTGTAGTCCATAAATTACTTACCCTGATCACATCACAGGCTTCTAATAAGGGTGCATTAGGCTTATTCTTTGAAAGAGGATCATTCTTTATTTGCTTGAGCAGCTCAAGATTGTAGCACTTTTTGCCAGACATGTTCAGTGAAGACCATTGCTCTGTTGAAAAATAACATAAATTTACCTCAACCCATAAACACATCAAGTAGATACATTACAAAAATAGATAGGTACAATAAGGGGAAAAATGTACATAAAAACACCTTTTTACTATTATACAAAAACAGGAACAAACAAGCATAGATAGTGTTACCTCAACCTCAACAGCCTGAATTGGTCCACTGCTGGATGCAGGCCTCCCCCTGATAAGCGCCTTATTGGCTTTTATCTCATGGGGGGTAGTACCCATAATCCCCACGCTGGGCATGCAGGTTGGGGATAGATAGTTGTAAAGGTCTCTGTGTCTGTGTCAGGATTATGCCACTTCAAGCCATAGCTACTAGTGGCGCTGGTTTTCAAAAGCTACATTATGCAGTTTTGCTAATTTTATTAATAATTATGAGACAAAATTTAAGGTATCAAATCAACCTTACCATCAGTGTACTTGTATTTGGGAACAACAGCAGAAGCTGGTGCAATTGGAGTCTCATCCACAATGTCTGCTGGCTCCTCCTCAACCATAGGATCATCCGATACTTCCTCTCCAGAAATTATCTCTTGCTCTTCATAAAAAACTTTTTTACTCTTATCTTTGCCATTCTCGCACGATTCAGTATACATATTATGTATAAAGTTTACAATGCCATCTTTGCCGGCCATCGGTGCCGATATCTCACTTTTATTTTCTACAGATTTTGCATTATTAATAACATCCTTATTAAGCCCAAGCTTTGTCACTTTAGTGGTATTTCCATTGGCAGTGTCTGGATCTTGTAAGTAAAAAAAGGACAGTGATTTAAAAATGTACAGTATTAGAGAGACTTTTATTCGATAATGCAGCCCAGCCCTATAACCCACATACAAACATATGAACTGTCACCACTCTGCGCTCCTACTCTCAAGGAATACTTCTATGCACCAAGGCCACTCACTCACAGGCATTATTAAAAATATCTGCCTACCCTCTATTATGGTTGGAGATTATAATTACACAATTTAGGGCAAGATTGTAATAAGTGTAGGTAGTAGGTAGGATGTTGAAATTGTAATGTTTGTAATATATTATTTAACTTTAAATATGCCTCTCATGTAGAAACACAGAAATAAGTAGCATAATCTCATTATAAGTGAACTGTAAATTAATTCTTTATGAGAATCAACCTCTTACTTCTCATACTGAAATTATATATTAGGATAATACAAATACAAACCTGTTGTCTTGCTGTTAGGACTACTATCTTTCATTTTAGATTCAGATTGCTGAGCATGACATACCCAGGATACGATTTGAATGAAATTGCGCTGCAAAAGCACAAAATATTTTATCAAGAACTGGTTCTGAAACCAATGGTAGTTCCCTGGCAAGTTTCTTCAGTAACAGACAAGGGCTAGGAGGCAATTATAGTTCTGGGGTGGAAGCTCCAAGGTTGCTACTGATTTTGCAGCGTTTTCCTTACACAGATGCCCTGTGGTTTCTTGGCAGTAGCACCTGGATTTAGAATGTTATACTAGTTGAAATAGAAAGTTGGCTTGTTGAAAACTACTTATCAACTGAATTAATCACTGAAAACAGGTAAAATGAAAATTTATAAGTGTTTACTTATTTGTTTTACAAGTTTACATACAAATCACTTGGCTCATGTTTAGGTAGTTAGGTACCTACTCGGTTCTAGAATCACTAGAAATAATCAGTAAGCTGCAGGCATAAAAATCACTCACGAACGGACGGACGACCGACGGGAAAGGAAAATCGTCGAATCGAAATACGAAAGAATCTTAGAAAGAATTGTGATGATGGCTATTTACCCGTACCTTTAGGACGACTTTGATCAACTTTTACTGATCTTTTTGTCAAGCGAAAATGGCGAAGTGAACCTAAGCATCACTTATTTGAGTGTAATGATATCGGTGTTTGTTTCGAATAAAATGGTAAATCCAGGTAATTTTGTCCTAATAATTAAAATAAAGTAGATAATAATAACAATTAGAGTAGGTACCTAATTAGAGACTTATTTCAACTTCAACTTCTTCTCAAATGGCTTCTGCATCTGGTTTGAAACAATTTTGCCAGAGACTAATATAAATGAATTTAGTTAATATGTAGACAGCAAAGATCCTATGACTACGTACGTTATACAATATCTTTGGTAGACAGTTATCGACTTCTCGTGTTTTCGTCTATTTTGACTTTGACGTGTTGTCTTTGAATTGATCAGCGAAGTCTTGTCTGTGGTTCGTCGACGTCACATTGAGCAGAAGCGGTTTTGGAGGGAAAACACGAGAGGTCGGGCATTCGGTCTCCTCGGGACGGTTGGTAGAGAAAACACCTCTTAAAATACTAAGTTTAGTATTAAAAAAGTATTTAATAAAACTTTTAATAAAACTAAAAAAGTTTATAGAGCTTTCTTTGATTTCTTAAAAGTATTAAGCAGAAAGCGACCAGCGACCAAAAACGTGTTTTGAATCTGTGTCTTTTAATTAAATCCTTTATGCTACGGCAACATTGCAAGACAAAGATTCGTCTTCGCATTGTCGACGAAGTATTTCGCCACATTGGAAAAAATGAATTTTTATGAGAGACTACACATACACCGCCCACGCATTACAACCCGCACGCCTTCGCCTCCGGCCCGGCCGACACTCGTGAAAGCCGGGGCGGGTCGCTAGTAATATTATAAAGAGGTAAAATTTGTATGTATGGAACGAATAAACTCAAAAACTACGAGACCGATTTCATGAATTCTTTCATCATTTGAATGCTACATTATCCCTGAGTAAATATGTTAGTTAGTTACATATATTTATCTATAATAATATACTAATATACTAATAACCTAATAATACATTATACCAAAATACTAATAAACTGGAAATATTTGTATTTTTGTATCTTTGTATCGAATAAACTAAAAATACTGTATCGATTTCAAAAATTATTTCACCATTAAAATGCTACATTATCCCCGAGTAACATATGCTACATTTATTACAGAAAAAAATTAGGGATCCCTACTAAAACTTCAATAATTTAAACCTAGGTGTAACAAAATTAGCCATAAAATGTCTTTCATCGCATGCGCTGCGGATACTTATGATGACAGAACAAAATAATATTCTACAATATTAAAGAACATTATCAATACGAGTACTACTCGTATTGATTATGTTCTGTAATATTGTAGTTAAGTATCTACAAAAAACTTCGCGATACCATAGTCCAGCTATTGTAGTGGTGTCACTACTACTTTTTTACATTTTATAAGTTGATAGAAATGAAGACTAAAATCAGACCATGTTATCCATACCTTTGTATTAATCCTTATCCAAATAAATAATTTCGTATTCAAGACTGTTTTTTGACCTGTAGATTACTTTTGAATTATTCAAATCGGACATTCTATTCAAATATATTACGAATGTGAAAATGTCAATCTGAACAAAATATATAGAAGTCAGAGAACCCAGCGCCTTACGCTGGGTTCTCTGACTTCTCTCTCTGGGTTCTCTACCAATGTCGTGCATAAAGGAATACATTTACCCTACCTTCTCAACCTCAACAGCCTGTATTGGTCCACTACTGGACGCAGGCTTCCCCCTGAAAAGCGCCTTATTGGCGTAAACCTCTAAAATTATCAGTGTTTTACTAATATATTATTATGCATGTATCACACTATCACACTAATATTATATATGCGAAAGTTTAAATGGATGGATGGATGGATGTTTGTTACCTCTTCATGCCAAAACTACTGTACCGATCGGGCTGAAATTTTGCATATAGGTAATTCTCATCCTGGAATCAAACATAGGCTACTTTTTAGCCCATAAATCAGTTCACATGGGACTGAAATCACCTTTAAACGTTTCCATAGAACCAACGCATGCGAAGCCGCGGGCAGAAACTAGTTATGCATATAATTAAAAAATAAAAATGACATTGCATCAAAATCGGTTGCGTAGTTTTAAAATCTAAGCATAAATAGGGAAAGACAAATAGGGCGACTTTGTTTAATACTATGTACAGATTTATTTATGTAGATTAAACAGGTGAGTTTAGTTGACATTGGTAACAAAACAAGACGACACGTGATCGTGACGACACGTCTCCTGAAGTCTTTGTTACTAAAGTCAAAAAAACTCGCCCTCTGGCAAAATTGTGTCAAACCAGATGAAGAAGCCATTTGACAAGAAGTTGAAGTCAACCTCACCCACCAGCACCCTTTACAAACTACTTTGCAAGCTTTTCGCTAGATGTCTCTATTCAACTTCGACTACAAACTACTTCAATCAAATCCCAACAGATGACGCTATTTTAAAAATCTTAACCTTTTACAAGTTTCTCTTATTTTTTTATGTTCAAGTATTTTTTTATTGTTGGCGAGAGATTTTTTTTTGTTTCGAGATCGAAGATCGGTTTCGAAACCCATAAGGTTTCGCTTTGTCTTTCCTTTTTTCTTTCCTTAATATGATAACTCAGCAAGTATCGCACGCAGCTAACAACTTGAAATATAAAATAATAATAGGTCCATTTCGTGCGCCTGATTTTTTTTTATTAAAAATTAAAATAAAAATGAAATATGAAAATGAACAAATTTCATACAAATTCTGATGTAAAAATTTTAAAAGAAACCTAGAGGGTCATGTGAGGTATCGAATGAAAGGTATCAGTTTGTACTTTTCAAAATAGTTTAGTTTTTTGTAGGTTTCTTACTTTTCGAAATAAAAAAAAAAAATTGAAAAAAAGTCGTAAAAATACCCGTCTCCTCCGTATCTCCGAAGATTGCAGAGCGATCCATCTGAAATAAATAGTAAGTATTGTAGCGTTTGTGGATATGGATGGATCTATGTTTTACAGGAAAAATATAGAGAAGTTTGTAAACGAAAAGTTTTTGAAAAATGGTCAAACTATTTTCAAAAGGGGGGTTCTCACCGAGTGGGGTATCAAATGAAAGATATCGGTTTGTACGTTTCAAAACAGTTTTTGGAATTTCTGTGAGTTTCACAGTTTTTGAAATAGGTATTTTGAAAAAAGCCGAAATTTTACCCATTCCCCCCTATCTCCAAAGATTGCAGAGCAATCCATACGAAATGTATGTAGTGTTTGTGGATATGGATCTTTATTTTACAGGAAAAATAAAGAGAAGTTTGTAAAACGAACACTTTTTGAAAAATGGTCTAAGGAGGGTAAATTATTTCTAAAAGGTCCTACCTCATCGAGTGTGGTGCACTGGGGCGCGCGAGTTAGGTACACTCGCACTTGACAGATCTTGTTTTTTGTTGTTTTAATTTTTTTTGCTCTCTCTTTGGATTAAAACTGGCACTCTACAAATTTCTGCTACCATTCACCTGCGAAGCCGTTCGTTCTATCTTGGTCTTAGATGAGACTTAAGACCTACAGAATCTAACCTATTTTATAACTTGAGCCAAAAATTCCTGTATTCTTCCTACGGATTACGGATCTAGAAAGGCTTCGGTTCTACGGCAAATCTAGATCTATATTTGCTGCGGGGGTTTGAAGGATAAAAAGCCTTGGACTTGCTGTAAAGAAAAGAGGTTGATTCTTATTCTGGAATCGATATAGATACAGTCATACAGTCTTCGATAGTTCATCACATTGCCAACCCAATTGTCACATTTGTCACGAAGAGAAGAACTATCGAAATGCAAATGTTCTGCCCATTTTGACGACTTCAGTGGCGCAGCCGGCGAAGGTCCGCCTGCGACGCAGGAGGTTGCGGGTACGATCTGCAGATATTTGTTCAGGGTGTTCTGGAGGTTTTCTATGTATAATAAAATAAATATCCATCTAGGTATGTAGTGTATTGTACTAAGTCTAATCTAGTAACTACCCATAACACAAGCTCTTCTTAGCTTGGGGCTAGATAACGCTGTGTGAATTGTCCAGCATTATTTATTTATTTATTTTCCAGGACTAGACACGGATAAGATAAAAACAAAGAGAATACAATAACTACGTTAAAAATGCAATAATAATTGTTCTTAAAATTTTATGCTTTTAATTTATAAGGTACATAAAATGTTTTATCTATGGACAACATTGCATGTTGTCTAAGGGAAAGTTACCATTGTTCTTTTTATTGTAATCTCAACGATTATAGAGATTATTATAAACAAACATTTCATATTTTACAATGTCTTTACCACTCACTTTACCATAACTTTGTCTGTGATTGTAAATGTCATCGTTTTTCTATCATGCTGAAAACAGCTCAGTTTATTAAAAATTTTAACGTTTTATTTTGTGTCATGTAATCTTCTATTTTACCAACTACCCACCCCAATATTCATGATCCATCACAATGAATAAATCACTCGTGTCTTTTTTCAATAGTGCTATGTACGGTTCCATTTTTTTTGTTCTATTTGTAGTAGACTTTATACTTGGGAATGGTTTGGTGGATGTGTTCCAACGGTTATTTTGCAAAATAACTTGTTTTGTGAAGAAAACAATCAGAGAAGAAACTAAGGTGCAGATTACAGGGCTGGAGCAACCAGTAAATCTGCCGATGTTGTTTGCTGAGATATTCCTGCTTTCTTTGACGGTTGCTGTAAGTTTATCTAAACATCGATTATACAGGTGGTTTTTTGAGAAGGGCGGTGATGGCCAAGTCAGAAACCACGAGAGTTAGAGAAAAGTCGTGAAAGGAGTCGTGCCCTCGATTTATAAGAAAACAATAACTGCCTATTTTTTTAAACCTTTTACTTTTGACGAAAATCGACACAATTGATTTTACAAAAAAAAAAGGATATCCTGTATTTATTCAACAAATGAATTTTGTTGCTGATAAGGATCAATCTTTGCAAATAAATGTATTACTAAAAATAAAAGGAATAAGCAAATTTTACACATTACTTTTAATACTTATCTCGATTTCCTCCAAAAGTAAAAGATTAAAAAAAGCTAAATATGCAGTTCTTGTTTTCTTATAAATCGAGAGCATGACTCCTTTCACGACTTTTCTCCAACTCTCGTGGTTTCTGACTTGGCCATCACCGCCCTTTTCAAAAAACCACCCTGTATAGTTATCGAATTAAAGTAAGTATAAGTTACGTTTGCGTTGCTGCGGTATATTTTAGGCGAGGTGTAGCCTACGGCCTTGTAGATTTCATTGACCAATCGCAACGGCAGACGAATAAACATATGCCAGAAGTAGGTCGAACGGGGCTGATGATGATGATGACCAGGGTTTCTGCTCGAGAATTTTCGAGATATTTGTCTTTAGTTGAGACGGGAAAAAAACTCAACGTATACTCGAGGCGTCTCAAATCAATAGCAGCAGTTTTTTCATAAAATTTGGTTGATGTGGATTATTTTTTATTTCATTCATGTTTGTGTAGGTACATTTGTTGACTAGGGGAAGAGACCCTAGTATAATAAAAACTTTCTTAGTTTGACGAATTCATTATGATATGAATGTAAGCGGGTTAACTACGAACCTAGGTATAGGTATTATAGTATATTATATCGCATTAACTGCCAAGCCTCGAAAGTGAAAGTGTCAATAAATGCAATCAATGGCAACAAAAAATTTACAACTTCATTTAATTTATCTCATCCATCAGTCTAATTTGTATATAATACCTACTTTATATATTATAAATTAATGAGGCACAAAACTTCGAAAATAACATCGCGTTTTGAAATTTCAAAATTTCTCAAGACACCTACTCGAGAAATCCTGGTCGTTAAAACTCGTGCCTCGAGAAATAAAAAAGGTTGAGAAACCAGAAAGCGTAATGAAGTTGCTAGGATCCATCAACAGCTAAATCAGTCCTGTGTTTTAGATGATAAACAAATACAAGTATCAAAACAGGGACCAAATAGATGCCGAGCTACGAGATAGTTTCGAAGTGCTAGAACAAATCGACGAAATATTGAAGAAAAAAGGATATTAAATGTCGACCTGAGCCTGGCAAATATACATAAGAACATTAAAATTGGTGGTGTGTTTTAGATTCTAAACAAATACAAGCAGTTTAGAGGCACAGATCGTATTGACGAACTCATAATAGAAAGTAAGGACGCTCTCAGAGAAACCAACGAATTTCTGGAAAAATGGCGGCTAAGGAGAGTAAGTATTATACTATTTTACTATTAGAATTTATTACGGCTGTAAGGGGATTAACAACGAACCTTTTAAAATGTTTGTTGAGCCCCCAGAGCTCAAAGAGCTCTCTCTTACGGAATACGGAACGCGCGCGTCTAGAACAGTGCGGTTCTTGAGAACCTTCGGAATGAAACGTTGGTGTTCTTCCAACACAAACCAGGTTCGTTGTTCACCCGCTTACATCCCACGCCTACAGCCGTGTGAAATTTAATTTCGCTTTTGTTAAGCTTCAAGATCATAGACATAACTTCATACATAGAGTAAAAACTCGCTGCTGTCTCAGCAGAGGGATAGTGTCATTCAACAATTTGACAATTTGTGTAACCAAAAACCGATCTATGTGTGTTTTGACAGCTCGTAAATACAGTGCTTTCACTCACACATTCGTATGATTGAATGTTGCAAGTAAATGGCATTTTCCCTAAAAAAATGGGTAATTTTGTCGACCAGTGGTGCAGCGGGCGAGAGTCCGCCTGCGACGCAAGTGGTTGCGGGTTCGATTCCAGCCTCGGAACAAATTTGTGTACGATCTGCAGAAATTTGTTCCGTTGGTCTGGGTGAATTTCTATGTATCATAAAAAATATATCTGTCTATGTATATAATGTATTAAATATATCAGTTATCTAGTACCCATAACACAAGCTTTGAGTAGCTTACTTTGTGGCTAGATGGTGCTGTGTGGATTATCCAGCATTATTTATTTATTATTTATTTTGTGCTTTTGCTTATTAACTGGTGGGCGTTAATTGTTAATTCTCAAATTTCAAAAAAATACATAAATGAGGTTTAAAAAAACAAGAACAATTGTTCGTAGGGAAAGTTTGGATGTATGAATGTTTGTTACCTTTTAACGCCAAAACTGAAGGGGTCGGGATAATTTTTTTGTAAACAGGTAGCTTTAGGCCTGGAATAAAACATAGGCTACATTTTATCCCATAAACCAGTTCCCATGGGATTGAAAAAAATAACCATAAGGCGTTTCCATACAAGTAAAACGTGCGAAGCCGCGGGCAGAAACTAGTATATTATATATTTCTACCTACTTACTTACATGTTAGAGCTGAAACAAAATTAAAGAAGAATTAAAGAAGAATTAAAGAATATGAAAGAAAAAGTTTGATACAAAATTAAAGAAGACCCGTCAAGTGCGAGTGTGACAAGCACGCCGAGAGTTTTAAACATTTATTAATTGATGCCAATATGTGGTAAATTACACACATAAAGTATTTAATACTACACCTGCAGGAAAAGTGGCTTATTCCTTTCTACACTGCAGAAAATACAGCGTTACTGTCGTACTAAACTGCGGCTAAAGTCTATGCAAAACCATTTCAAAAGTTTTTTTTTACAAGGTAGTAGCCGGTAGCTATTCAAAAAGGTTTTACTCCAAGTCCGCCAAATAATATTGGCTTTTCCCGTTTTCGAAACAAACATTTAAAAAAAGAACCAAGTGAAAGCGCACTCGCGTCTATTGCCACATATAACTAGATAGAATATCCTCGAGTGATTTTGAAAAATACTAAAACGATGTTTTTAAGTAGGTATATGGAATTTGGAAAAAGTTAAATTCCTACCTTTCAAACGAGACACCTTTCCTCTACTACTCTATACTTAGTACCAAACCGGGGTATTTTTTCCCCCACGCATAGCAACATTTTCACGAAAACTGCTTTGAAAAATTTTCAATTTATTTATGATTTTTGATGGCTGTTTTACGCAATATTACAAGTTTAATATTAGTACTCACCCATGAAATTACGTTTTTGCATTGTTAGTTTTCTTATTAGTGGTGTTTGCACACCCTTGCACCGCACAATACACCATTTTTATATTTTTTTGTCGGAGCTGCTTTCCGCGCCAGTTGAAGTATTGTACTAGGGGTTCGAAATTGAAATTGCGACGATTCGTCGCAATTTTTTAGACTTACCTCGTTTGTATCAACTATCATTCTAAGCCTTCTTATTCTAAGACTTCATAGATCATAGACATGACGGTTTTTGCTGTCGGTTTTTGCCCCCTCAACTCACCATTTATTGTAGGCCAAGCAAGAGAATTGTTCTCTAGGGTAGAATAGACGATAAAAGCATCGCATCATCGTACATTGCTTACATTATTGAAGTTGAAGGAATGAATTTCAAATAATTTACGCATTCGATGACAAAGTAGTAACGTAATTTTTTCTCTATTCTACCCGAGACAACACTCCCCGTGTTTCCCATACTGCATCATCAAACCAACCCTTACGTCACCACGATTCACCAGGTCAATGTATAAGAAAATGCCTCATCAGCACACATCATGTCCACAGCTGAACATGGCTCCCGAAACAAAGGTATTTTGCTGTAATCACCACGCTCTGCAGACGGATTGGTGATCACATTGTTGGAGTTAAAAATACACAGATTAAAGCTGCTACCCTACCTCTGGTAGGTTCCCTTAGGCCCAGACTCCACCAAAGCTGAGATGTGTGGAGATGTCCGAAGCGGAAACGAGATGAGACGTTTTTCAGCTAGTGTCTTAACCGAAGCTGTGCGGAGATGCATACTAGCTCAATTAGACCGGAGATGTGTGCTGGCCAGAGCGGAACTGAGCTGGGTGAAGAGAGCGTTAAATGTTTGTTGAGATGAATGCACTAGCGGCACCGCTCACATCTCTTCTCATTTCCGCTTTGTGACGTCGCCGAAAATGGCGATACGTCGTCGCCAGCTTGCGAGGCACAACTCACAACTCCACTTAGATATTTCTTTGTTTTCTTCGCATACAAATATGCTACATCTTCGTTCGGTGGTATACACTGAAGCTGAGCGAAGACGAGATGTGTGAAAAACGACGTTGTATTTGTTGCTTAAAACACATCTCTTCTCCGTTCATCTCATCTCCGCTTTAGTGGAGTCCTGGCCTCACGGCATGTACGGGCTGGGGGTTAATTGTTACACCAAGATCGCCGCGGCCGCTAGAATAAAATTCCATCTATTAACACACGTATAATAATATATTTTTCTTTGGTTTCTCAGATAAACTGGGAACAGCCCACCGAGTATTCCTACCTTGACGACGAACCTCAGGAAATACAGCCACTGAAACTGGAAATACCTATCCTACACATGGCAATTATCGACGTGAGTGTACCAAATAAATTTCAAGGTAGTTTGAAGCAGGACTTAAAAGCGCTGTAGGTATACGGCTAGATGTATAAAATTACGGTACCATTTTGATTTAAAGGTAGACCTATATCGGTTAATAATATTTATAACGGTACAGGTATAAACAAACGGTACCATTATTTTAAAAACGAAGGATGACGATTAGATTTTGAAAGGTTTAATTTAGTGTCAAGTATGAAGCAATGCACGTTGCTTACGTGCGTTGCTTTGGACGTGACATTCAGCAGTAAGGTTCTTTGTTTCGTGCGATCCGTCTACCGAAACTTATTTCGTGTTTCAAAGTAGGCTTCCTTTCATTCGTCGTTCATCCAGTGTCATCAAACTAAATTAGACTCAAATTTTAACTAGATGTCGCCACTAGAATTTGCAGTCGTGGTATGGTAGCTAAGCTACCTGTATTATTCTGAAAAACGCGAGAGTACTTAAACAACGCATTTGTAACGTTTCCATTTCGGTCGACTTGAAGTTTTGTCCCAATCTTTCCAAACAAATTATTAGTAAACAAGAACTATTTCATATATGAAGATCTTCCTTAAAATGAGACAATATAATTTAGATCACTTTGAACCTAATCAGGACCCTACGCTAGCTATTATGATGCCCGCGGCTTCGCACGCATTGTTCCTATGGAAACAATTATTTCTATCCTACGGAAGCTGATTTATGGAATAAAAAGAAGCTTCCGGTTTATTTCAGAATTATTTACATGTATACCTACATAATTTCAGCCCAATCCGTTCTGTTCTGTTTGTTTTGGTGTGATGAGGTAACAAAGACTTAAAATTTCGCATTATGTTGACTAGATAGATAGAAAATACTTTATTATACCACACAAATACAGTAACCAATATAGAGAAAATCTTAGAATATAGGAAGTATAAAGGGCGGCCTAATCGCTGAGAGCGATCTCTTCCAGGCAACCTTGGGATGGACTGGACAACGAATACCTTTACCCTTTCAATACCTAATACCTTTTCAATTATTTAGCGAATGCCCAACGGATTATTTTAAAATACCTTACAGACACTAGGCACATCACGAATTCAACCGGAGAGAGGTGACGCCGGCGACGCCTTCAACAACGCTGACCCCACTCTCCTATCCATCCTAGACGAGGACATGGATTATCCTGAACCGGTCACGCAAACCAGCACGGAAACGATCTTGAACCAGAACACCCGGTACTTGTGGGACGTTAAAGAAGAGGATGACAGCAATCTAGAAGAAATGTGATGTGTAAGTTTAAATTGTGGTGTCTTGTTTTGTTGAAATAAATGTGATGGTCTTGTAATATTTCCTTTCTTTCTGGCATAAAATCACTTGTATAATTTATTGGACACCGAACAACTAACCAATCAACCAGCATTATTGGTCATTAATTATTTTAATATAAAACTATCGTAGTTTGAGGAATTCAATCATTACGGATTTAAGCGGGTTAGCTACGAATCTTATTTGTGTTGAAAGAACACCAACGTTCGTTTTCCAGCTTTGTTGCATCAAATAATTCTTCAGTTTTTTCTGTGTTATGGTATTTATGATGTACCTTATATTTATTGTGCGCTTTGTATTGTCAGCTGCAGTGTCTTAAAAATCTTTTATCTGACTAAATCTTGTATATGACGACTGATGTGGCGTGTGAAGCAGGAGATTGCGGGTTCGATTCCCGCCTTGGGACCAATGTTTGTACGATCTGCAAATATTTGTTCCGAGTAGGTATTCTAGATATTTTCTATGTATCATAAAAATATCTATCTATTTTAAGTAATGTATTGATATTATGTATATCAGTTTTCTAGTACCCATAACGCAAGCTCTGCTTAGCTTGGGGCTAGATGATGCTGTGTGGATTGTCCAGCATTATTTATTATTATCTATCATCATAATACAGCCTGACTTAACGCTGGCCTCTTAGATCTCTTTAATATTTTTACATATAGATAATTATTAGTACAGTCAGCGTCAAATTGATATGAGCGTCTAGGGTAGTCAAAATGATCTGAAAAACATAAAAGCAAATTGATATACGCCGTTCGAATCACCATAATTGTTGTAACCATACAAAGTGTTTAAATTATATCATTATTTCATATTTATACGAGCAGTCAGTCACCTGACTGCTCATAATATAAATGTGGAACACAACAACGAGAAAGTACACAAAGGAGAAAACAAGGAGTAGTAAGATATTTTGAACACCTTGGGTGCCTACAACATTATGGTGATTCGAACTGCGTAGGTATGTCAAATTGCTTATATGTTTTTTAGATTTTTTAATTTTTATTGCCTTAATTTAGAAAATACACAAAATATACATACTAATTAATTAAAACTAATAAACTAAGACAAAAGAAGTAAATTCAGCATTTAGCTGTAATGCATTATTATGCAAGCAGCGCTGATTTTCAATTTCCTCATCTCGGATAGCTGGTCACCGAGAGGTTAAAGTGACAGCGGGATTATAACGAACAAAACACAAAAAAAATTGAACAATCTAGAGTACCTGACATTTAGTTGATATTTGTACATAAATACAATTAAATAAAATGCACGGTGTTTTAAACAATCACAATACACATTTACTAAGGCAGGATATTATTACGTATTTATTTATTTATTTATTTATTCATTCACAAATCAGATAACAATCGAATTAAGAATAAACTTATGCTACTTTTACAAATTTGGATCTAGATTGAAATCAATAATGTGAACATAGAAAAAATAATGTTGCATGCAATAGATTATGATATTTGGGAATGTTCATGGGTCTGTTATGTTTTTGCGTGCGTGTTGGAATGTTCATCAGATCATTTTGACTACTCTAGACGCTCATATCAATTTGACGCTGACTGTACCTACTCATATTTATAGGTACATCTACCGCCCTACATTTTCGTCCGCTTCCAATTTGTACGAATATGTCAATCATATATCCATCCTTCCCTCATTACACCTCAATATCCATAATCCCACAAAGGTTCTTCAACAATTCATATTGCACACTTCTAGTGTCAAATTGTCAAATGCTCCAATAAAGAATCCAAAACCCGGCAGATATTAATTCATACACTACACGAAACCACATCTCAACATACCCTTTGAAACCATCTTCAATCAAATTTTGAGCTCTACCACTTTTATCATAAAGGTCAGTAGTTTTTTGAGGGTAGATTGGGGTAAATGCTTTGATGTTGTATTATCGGTAGGGTGTCAGGATTACGGTGGATGTAATTAAAATGGCCGATGGCTTGACGGGTGGTTAGGCTGATCGGCTTTGTGACTACTGCTCGGTTATTTGCTATTATTTTGCTCTTGTTAGCATCATTATCATCAATATCACTAAGTATATGAGTCAATATGAGTCTGTTCCGACTGTGTCTTGAGTAGGCAAGGCATCTACCAATCTATGCCTCGACTGTGTCCTGAGTAGGCGATGCATCTACCAATCTATGCCTCGACTGTGTCCTGAGTAGGCGATGCATCTACCAATCTATGCCTCGACTGTGTCCTGAGTAGGCGATGCATCTACCAATCTATGCCTCGACTGTCTCCTGAGTAGGCAATGCATCTACCAATCTATGCCTCTCATATCGGGCGTGAGTTCGTTAGATCCATGTCTCGTTGGTGACTTTTTAATATTTTGCTAATTGTAACCCAAACGAATCTGTAAAGTTTGTAGTTTCAGGGAAAACAGGTGAAGGAATCTTGAATAAATAACTAATTTTTGCCCGCGGCTTTTCTCGTGTTGTTTATATGGAAACGTTTATTTATGTTATTTATTTCCCATAGGAACTGTTATATGGGATAAAAAGTACCTAGCTTTTGTTTGATTCCAGACTTAGCTACATCTATGCAAACTTTCAGCCCGATCGGTTCAGTCGTTATGGCGTGAAGAGGTAACAAACATCCGTCCAAACATCTAAACATTTAAACTTACGCATTTTATTACTTAGATTAGTGTGATGTGATGATTACCCAGAAAAATCCTACATACATTTTAGTTAGGTATAGATTTCAAATAAATTATTTTAATACTTAATCAAATTGAAAACACGAATCCTGAGATATTTATTCGGGTGCCTACCTAACTAACATAACTAATAAAATAATATTAATAAACCGCTTTTAATTTCCACATCGGCCACATTTCAAGTGATATTTTTCCGAAAGATGCAATTAGGTGTCTAATTTCTTATTTTGATTAGCACTACCAACACAGTCATAAAAATTTTTCTCCCTTTCCACTGACAGTTTTCTGTGCATAATCCTATGATTAACTGCGTAGGGTCTTCAGAGAGGACTATGACAAGGGATTATAGAGCTTATTACAACGGTGTTAGGCAATGTTATTAATTTCAGGAGATCAAAGAGAATTCTTCAGTTCGTAAGTGGCATAGCAACTAAGGTGTTTATACTACATCTGCTCGGAAAGTTGCCTATTCCTTTTCCATTAATATAATAGAAAGTATGTCTTTGCAGGCCTATAGGAAACCGGGAGGAAAAACTCTAAGGAATTTCATTTCTCACGTGTTTTAGCGGGAGGAAAAAGTGTATGGAAATCCCAAAGATCCTATGACTACGTATATTTTTGGGAAATCCATTTCTAACGTGTTATTTTTTTTTATTTCCTAAAAGATCGGCCGGTAGCTATGGTTATTTTCGTTCGGTCAAACGACAAAAAGTTTTTACTCCAAGTCCATTAGGCCTCCTCCGATTTCCTAACAATATTTTGAAAAAATAACCCAAAGGCTGGCGCGGACAATGAGGTTTTACCAACATCATTGGGCGCGGTAAGTTCTTCTAAATTTCAACTAATAATTTAATTCTGCTTTTTATTTTCCTCGAAGGTGTAGTATAAAGCACTATTTATCACTCGGCAGAAAGTGCGATTCCTACCTCGTGTGTTTTAAGGCGCCAAAACGACACACTCGGTAGGAATTGATCACTTTCTCGCCTTGGTGAAAATGCACTATTGTCGTATTGTGAGCATTTTCGATGTCCAAAGTCTTATTAAGATCACTCGCTTGAAGGTTACAATATAGTAAATTTGACCGCAACTGTACATACCTAATGTATTATTCAGGCAAATAACTATTGCTTTAGGTACCAACATAACTTGTACTACATACATTATGTTATGAGTTTGCTCCTGACACAAACCTCAGAGCTAAATTAACAAGGTGTTCAGTGTGCAGTTACTAATGGAACTGCAGTGTTGCATTGACAAGTTATTAATGACGCAGCTGTCACGCCGTGTCTGTGTTTTTGAGAAGCACTAGAGTGGAAAGCTGATATCGGAAACTCTAGGCAGGTACCTCATCATCACCATCATCATCAGCCTATATTAGTCCACTGCTGGACATAGGCCTCCTAATGAGCGCTATAGCGCCCTGTCTTTAACTCGCCGCATCCAGCATCTGCCTGCAGTCTTTCGCAGATCGTCATCCCACCTTGCTGGAGGGCGTCCTACACCAAGTTTGCCGAGTCGGTGTCTCCACTCAAGAACACGTTTACCCCAGGTACCTACGTAGATATTATTGCGACAGACATATTTTTTTGGGGAGTTGGGGGGGGGGGGAGTCATTGGTTACATTTATCCGGTAAAATCAATTTCCTAAGTATCACGGTTGCAGAGATATGATTTATTTAAGTTTTTTTGTATACCTTCCTACAAAGACGTATGTTTTGCCTTGGATTATGGTGAGTACTAATGTATTCTATTATTCTCTATTATTTAAGTAGCTATTATTATGTTTTCTGTAGCTCGAAATAAAATAGTAAAACTATGTAAGAACATTTATAAATATTTTACGTGTGAATTATATCAATCCTTTTATGACCCAGTAGATTGTGCTCATCGGCTTAGATATAGATAAGTAGATCACACATATTACAGTTATCACACTAATATATAAAAATGCGAAAGTTTGTACTTATGTTAAGATGGATGAATGTTTGTTACTTCTTCACGCCAAAACTAACGAATAAACGGATCGGGCTGAAATTTTGCAAAAATGTATTTATTTCTTGGCCTGGAGTAAAATAAAACATAGGCTACGTTTTATCAGATAAATCGGTTCCCATGGGATTGAAATAACTTTTAAAACGTTTCGATTGAAACGACGTGTGCGAAGCCGCGGGCAGAAACTACTAAATTATAATCTACTAGCTGCTGCCCGCGGCTTCGCCTGCGTAGTTCCCGTTCCCGTGGTAATTCCGGGATAAAACATAGCCTATGTCCGTCTCCTGGTTCTAAGCTGCCTCCCCACCAATTTTCAGCCAAATCGGTTCAGCCGTTCTTGAGTTATAAATGGTGTAACTAACACGACTTTCTTTTATATACTATATATATAGATTAGAGGTGTAAAAATGTATACGCACATTTTAGACAGTTTTGAATCTTGACACGTTCAAAGTCCACCCTAGAAAACTTTACCAGTTCTGTTGACAGAACTACAGGGATTTTTTCCCATTAGTTCTGTCCAACACAACGAACAAATGGGCATACAATTCTCACTTGTTCTGTTGAGTATTTCTTCTGTGATTCAAACTAATTTTACATCTCCATGCAATCAATTGTCAAGTACTGGCACTTGATGTAATTTATTTATCAGTTCATGCTTACCTACCAAAGAAAGTCAAAAATCACTGGTAAACTCTTTTCGTAAGCATTGGTTAAAAAAAAATCCCACAGATCTGATTTCCTATAACTAACTACTTATTAACTGGTTTTGGACAATCACAAACAATCACAAAGCGGGAAGGCGTGGACATCCATCCATCATAAATACACCATGCAATGGCAAGGGGTAAGCACGCCGCACGTGATCACTAACTGTGGATGCACAAATTATAGGCTTATTGACGAGTGACTTGCCATGGGGATTGAGGAAACTAAAAATCAGTGCTGGCAACCCTGTAAGATGTTCCTGTATTTTACCACTGCTGGATAAACCGTCCCTTCTTTTCCGACTTAAAAAGCAATGATGTGGGGCAATTATAATCAGATAATCCGCGGTACCTATACACTAGCCAAACTCGATTTAGAATGGTTGTAAATGTTTGACACACATAACTAAAACTCACTTGTTTGGCGTTGAGTTTCAGATATAATTGTAAACACACTCGTACTTGGCGGATTTTGTTATTATTCAGAGGTGCTACTTCAGATGTGAAAAACTAGCTAGCTTTATTTAAAACCTATCAAAAGATACAGGTTTCTGGAAAGATCACGAGCATAATATTTATTGAAGCAAGGATCTCAAATCATACATTGCCGCGGCAACAGAGTGAATTTTAGGTTAAGGCCAGGTATTCCTGCAGCAGTAGGTAGCGTAAGGGAAAACGCGCGCCTGCCAAGCCGCCGCGCTCGTGTTTCTTGTAGTTATTTAAACATGGTGATTAAGAAAATCATTTTATCAAGTCCAACTCTGCGAATTTGTTTAGAAATATAAAGTGTCTTTAGGTGAGTACAAAAAAATGTGATGATCAGTGTAGTTCCCTAGTCATAGTATTGAAAAACGTTACAAAAAGGGGTAACTTAGAGATTTTTTTCTTTCGAGTGAAGTTCGTTTTAGATCTTGTAACTGAATGCGACTTTGACTAGACTAGATCCTGAAGTAATATATATCTTTTTTTTTTGGAATTTTAAACACTATTTTCTAAGTCTCTGATGATTTTAAAATCACAAAAAATGCGGCCTCTGCTGGCCTACCAAGCCTTAAGTATGGGTGGCTTGTTTACAAACATTCTACATCGAGTTTGGCTAGCTATAGATCTATTAGTATCACTATAGGTATCCTATCTGTGTCTACTACCCTATACCTCATCCTGTCTAGTATCAAATTAATGACTCTACCAATCCAGAAGACGCTTCAAGAACCAAAAGTACCAGGCGCCCATGATCACCGAGGAGATCCATTTATCACCTCGAGGTCTTTTTGTCCCGTCCTATTGAATACTTTTTGCGCGAAAGATTAAATTTCGCGCGGCGAGGTCCAAACCATTAATATTTTACAACCAACTTTATAAGACCTGCCTCACCCCTTCCGTTCATACTACATTTAGGGATATGGGGGAAGTTTTTGGTGGTTGTAAAGTTCAAGTTTTGTTGGTCGTATCTGTCCCCATCTTGTCAAGGACTATTTTTATTTTTTAACACGTCTGGTGCTGTTACACTGATTATGGTTTTTGTGTGATGGAAATTATTAAGGGATCAGTTTTATTGGTGTTTCATGACATGTTGGCTCGTTAGGAGTGTAAAACATGGTTTTAAAATAAGAATTTATGGGTTTGGTGGGGAGGGGTATGGATATAATGCCATAAACTCAAAGTACTGACATCGAACACACAAACTAAGTAAAATCATATCATATAAATTTTAATAAATAAATTAGTAGGTTAACTTATTTTTTTAAGACATCAAAGTAGACGGACCGTGTATTTACTCTTTTCGTTGTACGTAACGCAACATCTTAAAAAAAATATGAATAAAAGCACGCATTTTGCGGCAAACCATAATAAAACGTCTTTCTTGAATTTTGAATCTACACCAGTTTTACTAGAAGTCATGAAGATTATGTACGTAGCAAAGCCCTGAGTTCAGTTTCTCGATAGAATCGAGACGACATCGTACTTCACATTTTTCTATGGAATTTGTGATAACGTGCGGACGTAGAAATACGCAAATCCCATAAAAATGGTATGTCTCGTAACCAAACCAAGGTCTCAGGTATTTTCTGCAGTCTTATCAACAAACCTATAACAATGCTAAATTATCTGTCATTAACACTTCTTATTCAAATAAAGGCACATGCCCACTAAACACTACCATCATCATGTTCAACAAACAAACCACCGAAATTCTATTTGAATAAACCAATAGCCTTTCATACGATCAAATTGCTTGAAAATTTAATTTCAGTTTGCTTTTTCACTGCCCTTATTCCGATGAATATAGAGTTTAAAATAATGTAATGCTGAGCTATAACTAATTTGTAATCTTGCGTTCGAAAATTCAAAATTCGAATGAACAGAATAATGACCGCTACTTCCACCAGCATAAAGGAGCTTACACACTGAAGCGAAGAAACTAAATGTGGGTTCAATATGAACTGGTTTCGATTTCCAAAATGGCGTCGATCAAGCAGTCGCGTGTAGGTCACGTGTCACGGTAAGAAAAGCAAGCGTTGGTTCGGAATAACAGCATAAATGCCGTCATTAGAGTCTTCATGTTTTTTATGCGTCCATTGTTTGGTTAAATAGGATTTGTAATAGATAGGGGTGTTAGAATCCCTTGGTAATGAGTTTTGGGTAGGTTTGTAAATATTTTTGAACTAAATGTTTACATGGACGTTTATTATTCTCAACCACAAACAATAATAAATAATAACTGTAATAAATACACAGACACTATACCTGTTGCCTACACTATTCTGCCTAGGTATGTACACTGTCAACTTTGGTACAACTTCACAAGGAAATCTTTCAGCACCATAAGGGTAGGTAGAGGGTAGCTGGAGGTTGTGGGTTCGTTTCCCTCAACCCCCTCTCCTCCTCGATCTACAGATATTTGTTCCGGGTGTTTTGAGTATTCTTTATGCAAGTATTCAAATAAAATATTCATATTTATATTCATATTCATATTCATATATATTTATTGCAATCATTGTGTACATTTTTAGGTCTTAGTATATAAGTAATGTTTATGAGGCACAATGGTACCCTAGCAGGGCGTGGCAATAGGTACTGAGAGTGGAGGTGGACCGGGTTTCTATAAGAATCTCTAGTTATGTTTTAGGTTTTAGCGGAAAAGTATAGTTCAATAACTTTTGTAGTTACATTTTTATATATTATTGTATAGGTAGCAATGTATATATTCATAATGTATAAAAATTCGTTAGTTTTAGTTTTTATTTTAATTTATTGTTGAAGAATTCACTTAAATTATAATAGCATTTATGTAAAAGGTATTGTTTTAATTTTTTTTCAAATATATCGTCTTTTTCCTCGTCTTTTAGTATATCCGGTATTTTGTTATAGATTTTAGATGCCATTGCTTTTGGCCCGGAACTTTGCATTTTTAGTTTTGACTCGGGTAGTGTAATTTTATGCTTAAACCTAGTCGGATAGCGTCGCGGTTGATCAGATATATCTATCTGTAATGTATTGTATTAAGTTTATCAGTCACCTAGTACCCATAACACAAGCTCTGCTCAGCTGAGAGCTAGAGGATCGTGTGTGCATTATTTATTAATTTAGATTTATACAAAATAGAGATACGCACCTACAGGAATCTAGGGCTAATTCATTGTGTTCAAACATAGATGACCTCCGTGGCGCAGCGGGCGAAGGTCCGCCTGCGACGCAGGAGGTTGCGGGTTCGATTCCCGCCTCGGAACAAATTTGTGTACGATCTGCAGAAATTTGTTCCGTTGGTCTGGGTGTTTTCTATGTATAATAAAAAATATCTATCTATGTAGTGTATTAAGTATATCAGTTATCTAGTACCCATAACACAAGCTCTACTTAGCTTGGGGCTAGATAATGCTGTGTGAATTGTCCAGCATTATTTATTTTATTTATTTATTTATAGATCTGTAGAAACACCAAGCTCAAAACGCTATGGATAACTCCCGACATAGCTAAGCCGAAATCTCACCTATATTTTCCCACAGGCAATGACTAAGTAGAAACATATTACAGTCTAAACACGTGTCCAAAAATTAGCCCCTTTGGTTCACGCAAACAATAGTCGGTGCGCACCTTTACCCTTCGATCAACGATGGATTAAAATTATGATTTTAATATTTTTTATGAATTTTCTGATCAGTTTAACGCTGTTCTTTTGGGGTTAAAACTATTGAGAGGAGCACACGGGGACTTTTAATTATATGTTTCTGTAGTTAGGTTTTTAATTTTCTATTATGAAAAACTATTATCTCTTACTACTACTTCTGCCCGCGGCTTCGCACGCGTATTTTAGGTATAATTAATAGCCTATTGCTTATGTTAGGCTACGTTCTAATTTTACACTTAACAAAACTACTGAACAGATCAAGATGAAATTTGACATACGCCAAATTTCATCTTGATCTGTTCAGTAGTTTTGGAGACAGGTAACAAGAATTTCACATATCACAAACTTTCGCATCACACTATCACATCACACTAAATAAATGCGAAAGTTTGGATGGATGGATGGATGTTTGTTACTTCTTCACGCCAAAACTAACAAACGAATCTGGCTGTTATTTTGCACACAGGTATATCTAATCCTGTTTTAAATTACTTTTATCCTATAAATCAGTTACCATATGGGATAGAAATAACCTTAAAACGTGTCCATAGAGAGAAACAACGCGTGCGAAGACGCGGGCAGAAACTAGTTTATAATATTAGTAGTAGGTATTAGTAGGATACTCAGCCTGCTCAGTCTGTAATTTTTTTTCCAAATATCTTCACCAAGAATCTACTTTATGAAACCTCACTTCACTATTATAAAATATTAATGAAATTACGCAAAACCAGGATAAGACGTTGGTTTTGGCAGGTACTCTACCTACTAGCTGTCGTAATAGTAGATTGTTTTACAAGGGACTAAACCATCCCATTATATACGAGGTTGTTATACTCCCGAGCGTAGCGAGGGAGGATGACAAGACCGAGTTATAATGGGTGGTTTAGTCCCTTGTAAAACAATCTACTTTTCACTTCGATTGCGAGAAAAAAAAAATTCAAAATTAAACAATTTTCAGAAATACCACCAATAACATCTTTTTTTTTAAACCTCTATCTAACCCGCAACGAAACAGTTCGCATTCTACCGTGAAGGGAAGAATCAACCTTCATAAAAAATTACCAAGAAGTTTCTAATTAAAAAAAAACATTGACGGAGCACCAAGAAGTCTAGTTTTTATCTAAGAGAACGAATGCTTTATACGGGCTGATGATTTTAATTATTTACGGCTGAAGTTTCTCTTTTGTCTCGTAGATTATAAGAACTTATTCAAATGCAATGTTCTATTCAATAATGACTCGAGATCTGGTCAGTATCTGGCACAGCGCATCAGCATTGCCATACAGCGGGACAATGCAGCCAGCGTAGCGGGGACGCGACGACTGGTATTGATATGGTTAAGCTACCTGTAGATTGTTGGCAACAGTCTGCAGTAAGCTCAATTGTTTCAATTGTAAATACATACTAGTTCTATTATTTTATTGCAATTTTCTTTGTGAATAAAGGCTTATGTCCTTTAATAATTTTAACACTTAAGTACTAACGTATAAGACGAGTGTGACCACCAATACAAAACTACTGTGGTTTAATAGTGCAACATTGTTAAACACATATAAATTGTATTCTTTATAAATAAATAAATATTCTATTCTACCTCACCTCAACAGCCTGTATTGGTCCACTGCTGGACGCAGGGATCCCCCTGATAAGCGCCATTCGCTTTTATTTTATCTAATGGAGGAAATGCCCATAGTTAATCCCCACGCTGGGCATGCTCTTTGGGGATCACAGTTTTAAAACCACTGCAGTGGTGTCCATCAAGCAAAAGCAACTGTGAGATATAAGTAGCTCCATTCGGCCATTTTACGGTAGGTTCAATCAACTACACCGCTTAGTGTATAATTGTCCTAATAAAGCCATGTCTACACAAAGCGGCACTTTACTCCGTCAGACATCCAATACATCGCCATCGCCGGAACGCTAATTCAGTTGCTCTTGGGACACAGTCTGAGATGTAAAAAGCTAGTTTAACTTTTAAGGTATTCTTACCAAAAATAGCTTTTATCTATCAAGGATACCCCTCAAGGATCACGGGTGACGCGCGGCGCGCGTTTTTCCCGATTCCCGCACTAAAATGCTTGTATCTCATAAAATACTAAGAATTTATTTATTCTATAAAAAGATATAGAATCTAGACTAATTATTCTTTCTATTAGTCTATTTATTATTTGTAGGTACATGCTTATTATTTAGAATTTTGTCGATAACTCAGTATACAAAAATCGATAACTCATTATACAAAAATGAACCTTGTTGCCTCCGTAATAAAGTCGAACCGAATGTGTATAAAATGGCGGCTAAATGCGTGATTTTGTTACCTGATTATTTCTCGAACTTCAAACCGTCGATCACCATAGACAAACTTTTAGTAAAGAGGTTCGTTCATTCCGAATCGAATGAGACATAGATTTCAAGCCATAGTGTTCCTTATATTTTAAAAATAAGGTTTCAATTGGTCTGAGGTGTCGAGCCCGGAGCGGGCCTCGTAATACCTGACGGTATGAATTTTTTTCTAGCCCGCTCAGGGCCTCATAAGACTTTAAAGGACTTTAAATAAATTAATAAGGTCAGACGCAGCTTTTCTACGTTGTTTTGGGAAGATGATGGTAAAGTTTCCTTCTTGAATAACTTTTGTATTTTACTGTTTATTAGGATTCGTAACGAATACATCCGACAGAGAACCAAAGTTATCGACATAGCTCAAAGAATTAGCAAGCTCAAGTGACAGTGGGCCGGCCATCGCGCAAAGAACCGACAACCGTTGGGGTAAACGTATCTTGAGTGGAGACCGCGACTCGGCAAACGTAGTGCAGGACGCTCTCAGGCCAGGTGGGTTTATTCAACATCATCTTTATAATGTAACATTACAGCTTAAAACTAATGCGTCGATGTATAAGTACTGATAGGTACTAAAGATGCGCGACTGTGAATGATTTCATTCGAATTATTCGACTTCACAAATCATTCGAACCATTCGAATGACTTGGGCAAATTAGTAACTAATTTTGTTAGTAATGGTACTAGTATAGTATTTTAATATCTGTGGTAATGGCGAGTGGCGTCGAATAAAGAATTGATTTCGAGTCGACTGCCCGACTCGCCATTACTAACCAAATTAGTAGGTAACTAATATGGTTAGTAATGGCAACTGCTCGAGTCGGGCAGTCGAACGTTATTCGACGCCTCGATCTATTAGTAGTAATTACTAACTAGTAGACGTCAATCGACGACCTCTCGAAAGGTGGGTGGACGAAATTTTAGAAATAGCTGGAAAAGATTGGCTAACTTTAGCAACGAACAGAAAAAAATGTCACAATCTGGAGGAGGCCTTTACTCGGACAGAGTTCATAGATTAATGAAAATATCTACTTCTGATAATGCTCAATATCTAATTTTATAATAATGTTTAATAATTTATATTTAATTTTGTAATGTATCTAGCTATAATTTATTCTATGATAATAAATGGCTTAATTATTATTATCAGTCGTCATTCGACTTTGAAGATTAGCCTAGTACTAATATTCAAGTCGAATGAGTAAATTAGTAGTTGTAGGTCATTCGACTAGCCAGATCATTCGCAGTCGCGCATCTTTAGGTACCTACTACATAAGACTTAGCTATCCTTCTTCTAAGCTGTTTCCCCACGTCGTATCGGAATTGCCGGAATCAATCATGACGCACGCATTCACGTCTAATATCACTTAAACACGCTGCAGCCACGCAAATGGGAAGCCTTAATAATATTCCTGCGTGGGCATGGAGTAGGCAACCTATGGGGTATGGCACAGAAAGTGTAACGCTCGATTTTCTATCACCAAAACTGAGACAACACGAAAAAATACCTACCCAATCAAATCTTAGAAATAATGTCGTGATGGTTATGTATCGTGGCGGTGGCGGTGTAAGAATTGACCCCTCTCACTCAACCTGTGGATGTCGTGAGAGCAGACTAAGGGAACGTACCAGAGGTAAGGCAGATTCCTTCTGTATACAGTGTGAACCAAACAGTTACGTCATAAAAAAAATTGAATTCTCACCGCCGCCGGGGGAACCCAAATATATCCCATGTATACCGTGTTATGATTTTTTTAAGTTTTCAAATCGAGACTCGTTGGTCCACAGAATCTTGTTGAAAAAGCCTGGGTCTTCCTGAGATCTCAGCAGCATTATTTCACGGAAAGCAACTCTTCTTGGATAGTCCGATTCTTGAAGATGCTGGACCAAAATAATGTATTTAATTATCTAACTTATCTAACTTTTAAGCTCTAACCGAACCCAGGTCGCGACTTTTAAGAACATACATTAGGGGTATTTTCGGGTACCCCCGGGGATGAGCCATTCATTTTTTTTATGACGTCACTGTTTGGTGCACCATGTATTTTCAACATCTTTACTGCGATCACCATTCTGCCTGCCAAGCATGACGATTAAGGCAAAAACCCTACCTCGTTTGGTGGAGAGGAGGGGGGGGGGGCTGTTCAGCAGTACGTATTTTGTGTGATGATAAGGGCCATCATTATGTCGCATTTTGACTCTACTGTTAATAGTCGAGTAGAGTCAAAATGCGACATATCACGCCGTCGATAGCTATGTCGGCCGTGGGATGACGTGACGACCTGAAAAAAAACTGAATATAAACTATTCAGATGCTGGATGCGGGGAGGCCTAAGTCCAGGGGTGGAGTAATACCGATAGGCTGATAATGATAATACAGTTTATTACTGGAAATCTATACTGTGCCAATTCATCTACACAGTCGAATGTTAAGAATCTGGTGACTCTACAAAAGTCGTTGAACATTTACCAATAAATCTCTTTAGAGAAGTTTATGATTAAGTTATGTTTCACTATTTAACTTACTTTTCGACCTTATTAAATTCGTATTTAGGCTTTTATTATTACTGAGATTTAATGTATAACTGTAACTACATGTAGTTAATGGTTTAATCGGGTATTTATCCCGTAAATCAAATCAAATCAAAAACTCTTTATTTCCATAAATACAATAAATGTACACTTAGAAAGGTCTAATTATAAAACTAAACACTGACACGGAAATAAAGTCATATTTTTGATTTCTGTCGCTTAGGTATGCATGTAGTCTAACTAAAGTTAAGAAGCGACGAAGAAACCTTATAATAATCTATACTTATAATAAAACTGTAACAGGTCCAATTCTGTACATTGAAGATATTTGGAAAATTTTTTTTGGAGGACACTCTACTATCGATACTGAAGCCAAAACTGTAATTTTTTTCATTCATGTCTGTCTGTCTGTCTGTCTGTCTGTCTGTCTGTCTGTCTGTTTCTTAAACGCGCATCACGTCGAAACTACTGAAGGTATCGAAATGAAACTCGGCACGATTTTAGGTCATACTACGAGGAAGGACATAGGATACTTTTTATCCCGGATTTCAGTCAGGTTCCCCTGGGAGAGGGGATGAAAGTAAAATTTCTTTACCGCGCATGACGCCGAAAGTGCTGAATGAGTGGGAATGAAACCCAGCACGATTTGATTTCATACTACAAGGAAGGTCATGGGATACATTTCATCCCGGAATTCAGTAATGTTCCCCTGGGAGAGAGGATGAAAGTAAAATTCTTTAACCGCGCATCACGACGGAACAACTGAATGAATTCGAATGGAACTCGGTATAATTTGATTTCATACTACGAGGAAAGATACATTTTATCCCAGAATTTAGTAAGGTTCCCCTGGGAGAAGGGATGTAAGTAAAATTCCTTCACCGCGCATCACGCCGATATTACTGAATGAGTTGGACTGAATTGGTACGATTTGAGTTCAAGGAAGGACATGGGATACATTGTATCCTGGAATTCAGTAAGGTTCCCCTGGGAAAGAGGATGAAAATAAAATTCTTTAACCACGCATCACGACGGAACTACTTAATGAATTCGAATGCAACTCGGCATGATTTTAGTTCGTACTATGAGGAAAGATACATTTTATCCCGGAATCCAGTAAGGTTCCTCTGGCAGAGGGGATGATAGTCAAATTCCTTCACCGCGCATCACGCCGAAACTACATGGGTAATGAGTTGGAATGAAACTTGGCATGTTTTGAGTTCATATTACAAGGAAGGACATGGAAATACATTTTATCCTGGAATTCAGTAAGGTTCCCCTGGGAGAGAGGAAAAAGTAGAATTCTTAAACCGCGCAACCCGAGGGGTCTACGCGTCGTCCGATATCATGCATTCTTTTTGTTAGAAACAGTGTTGCAAAATCGAATTTGACTAAATCAGTAGAAAGTCGAGTAGAAAATCAGTAGACTGATGAAATAATCTGTAGATTGAAGAAAAAAAATTGTAGATAAAGGGTAGGTAAGTTCCTATCTAATTTTTCCAAGACGCACCCATTAGTTAGGTTCCTACAATACAATACAATACAATACAAAATTTCCTACCAACTAAGGTGGTGCGTCTTGGAAAAATAAGTTAGGTTCCTACCTTACATGACATATGGTGGTTTAGCTGGTCCGGTTATCTGTACTACCGATGTTTGGTTGGAGTAAGTGGTCCAATTAAACTAACTGGACCACAGAAAAATATTTTTTACTGTGGTACACAGCCAACTGTACCTACCTAATAACGAAAAAAATTTATGGTGGTCCAGTCAAATGGATCAGGAGCCCAATTCTGCAATACAATTGCTTCAGTATGACAGTGCAATCGTCGCAGAATCATCACGTAGAATCCTTAAATTATTAAAACTCCAGATAGTGCGTGCGAGATAAATTAATAGTTTCAAACTTGACGCGCGTCTCTCCATCTGCATTCATCATAATTTCTTTCATCTGAGGTGGAATACCAAAATGTGTCATTCTGTGTCGATACCCCTGTCATAGTGAAGCGATTAGTATAGCAGAATAGGGCCCCAGCTGAACGGAACCATGAGTAAGAATTGAAAAGAGTATGACACTTCTTAACACTGACGCTGGCCGAGTCGTAGCTAAAAGTCGTGTAGATAAAGAATGGGATTGAAGATGACAACATGCTATCCCCCGTAGAACCTACACGATTTTTTTCACGGCGGCGTTTCATAATATGAGAGACTATGGTTAAATGTGAACTTAATTAGTCGGCCGGTAAGGCAATCGCGAACGAAGTCGCGGGTACAGCTAGTATATACATATAAATACCCGATTAAACCATTAACTATGTTTCCAAATCGCGAAAGTTTAAAAAGTTGTATCTATCTTTGTTAAAACTTTTAAATATCTTTCTATCAAATACCCAATGCCTTGGTCATTTGCGTCTTTTTGTCTTTTTTAGGGTTTTGATGATCGAAGATCGGTTTCAAAACCCTTATGGTCTCGCTTTGTCTGTCCTTTTTTCCCTCCTTAATAACTCAAAAACTACTGCAGCTATCAACTTGAAATTTAAAACAATAATACATTTCGTGCGCCTGTACAGATTTTGAGAAAAATAATTGAAAATAAATGAAAAATGAAAATGAATATTTTCCATACAAATTGTGATGCCGAAATTTTAAAAGATACCTACAGAGTCATATGGGGTATCAAATGAAAGGTACCATTTTGTACATTTCAAAATATATTTTGAAATTTTTGTAGGTTTCATACTTTTTAAAATATTTCGAAAAAAGTCGAAAAAATACCCATTCCCCCCCCCCTATCTCCGAAGATTGCAGAGCGATCCATGTTAAATGTATGGAGCGTTTATAGACATGGATCTATATTTTACAGGAAAAATATAGAGAAGTTTGAAAAAAGAACACTTTTTGAAAAATGGTCAAAATGGGGGGGAATAATTTTCAAAAGGGGGGGCTACCTCACCGAGTGGGGTATCAAATGAAAGGTATTTGTTTGTACGTTTCAAAACAGTTTTTTAAATTTCTGTAGGTTTCATACTTTTTGAAATATTTTGAAAAAAGTCGAAAAAATACCCATTCCCCCCCCCCCTATCTCCGAAGTTTGCAGAGCGATCTGTTTAAAATGTATGGAGCGTTTGCAGATATAGATCTATATTTTACAGGAAAAATATAGAGAAGTCTGTAAAAAGAACACTTTTTGAAAAATGGTCAAAAAGGAATAATTTTCAAAAGGGGGCTACCCCACCGAGTGGGGTATCAAATGAAAGGTATCGGTTTGGACATTTCAAATCAGTTTTTAAAATTTCTGTAACTTTCATACTTTTTGAAATATTTCGAAAAAAGTCGAAAAATTTACCAATACCCACCTTAACCGAACCACCCATTTAACCGAAGCATGCAGAGAGATCCATCTGAAATGTAACCTACTATTCTTATGTATTCGTTAAATTGCGAAGTCTCTAACCGGTACTTTTGGTACATATTTGTTGACAAACGTTCAAAACCCTCGGCGCGCGAGTTACACTCGCACTTGACGGATCTTGTTTCATGTAGCTCGTAGAACCTGTTTGCTGTGTCGCATCTGTTCCTACTTCTCTTTGCATCTAATGTAAAATCATCCCTTGATTGTGGACGTAGCACTGGACATTCAATATCAATGTAAATTTCTCGACAGCAGGGTGTATCTACCTCTTACACGTACTTATTAGGTTTGTTTAGTATTTCTGTTTTATTTTCAACCGACGAAAAACGACGAAAAACGGTGGAGGTTCTCAAGTCGACGCGTATATTTCTTCTTTTTATGTATGTATATAATATCTTTAATAAATGCATAACTTTTTACAAAGTAGTCTGATTTCGTTAATTCTTTTTTTATTGGAAAGGGTATACCCCAAAGGTGGTCCCATTTAAATTTGAAAAAAGATCCAATCCTAAGGGTAGGAAAACAGGGGATGATTGATTGTTCACTCACTGATTGTAATGTTTGACCACGCATAACTTTTTACAGAGTACTCCGATTTTAATAATTCCTTTTTTATTGGATAGGGTATAACCTCGACGTGTTAACAAACTGAAATAGAAAAACGCCCAGAACACCTTGAACTGCATCTGCAGATCTTACAAACATTTGTCCCGAGGCGGGAATTGAAGCCGGATCCTCCTGCATCGCAGGCGTACCTTCGCCCGCTGTGCCACACAGGTCGTAAAAATAAGTAGTAGAATTATGATTATTCTGTCACTACTCTCCTACGAAACTCTTTCAACTCCTTTTAGGCCTTTTACATAGCCACCTTGCCTATGGAGTCTACTTTATTCCTCGTAGGTATAATATTAGTAAACACACGCTAAAGTAAACATGTTACAGGCAAATCCACTAACCATATTTTTTTTTTATTTCACACCACATAAATAACTAAAACATCAACGCTATCAAGTGACAAAACTCGACAACCCAAAAAATCAACAAACTCAGCCCCATTAATTTCTGCGACAACGCCCAGTAATGCCAAAAACCTCTTTCATTTCCACCTTTCGAATAAAAGGAGGCTAAACAAAAAAAAAAGAATATTTACGCATCGTAAAACCACAATGCGTTGTTTTATTTGCTCGTGTTATGCGGTAGGGGTTGCGTATGCAAAATTGGTACGAAATTGAAAAACAAATTCGTTACATATTGCTTTTTTGATTCGCTGTGTGTCGGATTGAGTTGATCGTTGGTTATTCTCGTTTTTTATTTTGTTGACTGGCTTTACATTAATTTATTTGACTTATATTCTGGTTCAGCTATGACGGTCACGGTGTACGTAAGAATCGGCCAACTGAGCCCATAGATGTCTTAAGAGCCGACTAAGGGATCATACCAAAGGAAGAGCAGTCATATTGTGTATCATTAACACCTCCACTGCGATTTCGATCCGCCTGCCAAGCGTGGTGAATATGGCAAAACCCTCCTTGGGTTCAGCTGTTTTTTTACACATCTTTATCAAGTAAAGGCTTAGCAGTAAAGCAGTACTAAGAATATCAGAATGCATGTCAATATTACCAAATGTGGTCGGCAGAGGCGCTTAGTTTACATAGACTTACGCTTAGAGTTTAATTATGTGTATTTATATAATTATGTGTAAGCTTAGAGTTTAATTATGTGTATTTCTTTATGTGTAACTTATGGACAAAATTATGCCTGAATAAACAAACTCTTTATTTTTTGTATTTAGTGTCTGAGGTTATGCGAGAGTGATGACTGAAATGATGGCTTTTTGTATTTGGTAATATTATTTTTATTTGTTTTAATCATACTAATTTTATGAAAATCTTATTTATTATTTCAATTTATTTATTTATTTATCTCATTGTTCGAAAATTTTCAATGTTGATTATTCTATATTGATTTATTTTATAAAATGTTTAAAAATTAGTATAATAATTTTAACTAATAAGATAAATGATATTTTAGTGTAATTGGTTTATAAAATCGTGTTAGTTACTAAACAAATAAATAAATGAAAATGCAAAATTTATCTATTGTATCACAAGGTAATTTAATAATGTAAAAAAGGATAAATTTGTAAAGATCAGTTATTTGTTTAAACAATGTGATATTTTTCATCACATAAATTACATGCGCTTTAGAGAAATGTTTAGGCCGGCAATGTATGTCAATGTATGAATGAATGGCATTTTTGCTACCCCATAACGTTTGTTGTTATGTTGTAATATTCATGAATTCATATATGAGGGAGTCTCACCTATGTAAACGCGAGACTCCCTCATATATGAATTCATGAATATTACAACATAACAACAAACGTTATGGGGTAGCAAAAATGCCATTCATTCATACATTGACATACATTGCCGGCCTAAACATTTCTCTAAAGCGCATGTAATTTATGTGATGAAAAATATCACATTGTTTAAACAAATAACTGATCTTTACAAATTTATCCTTTTTTACATTATTAAATTACCTTGTGATACAATAGATAAATTTTGCATTTTCATTTATTATATTTAGTGTGTCACAATAATTTGGCATACCTTATCAATAAAATCTATCAGAAATTCTTCGGTTTTACAATATAAATACTTAGTCAAAAAAAAAACATCTAAAATCCATTTTGTAGCTGAAACTAAGTTTAGTAGTATTATATTATATCGTATATTGTTATTTTCTATTCTTTTTTTATTTAATTTATGTTTTAGTTGCAAATAAAAGTTTTTAATTGAATGATTAATAAAAAAACATTACGCGTGGAATGTTTACCCTTTCCAGCGATTTTAGTCGTCAACTGTACACCTTGTGTTACTTCATTACAACGTTGCAGACTGTAACACACGGTTTGACGGCGTCATTCTTCTGTTATTTAAATTTTATTTGCTTGAATATTTTGTTTGTGATACGAAAATGTGTAAATATGACTTGTGTTGTTTTGCCAGATAAGGTGGGATATTAATATTTTGATGCTTTATAAATAACAGATTTTCGTTTCTGTGACATTTATAAAAATGCAGAATTTATTTTGCTGGTCTTCATTATTTTCAATAACTAGTATCTGATCACCGTGGATCAGCATGGACTGGTTTACAAAATTGGACTAATCTAAATCGCTGTTTTTTCGTGGTCCCATTATTTTGCCCCATTAATGGGACCAGGAGGAAGAACTGTTTCTCGTAGTCTCATTACTATTTATCTATTTCCTGCATAATAAAATAAAAATGCGTGGTTTGCTATAAATATAAATGTTGAAAACAATAATATAAACTTTATTCAACCAAAAAATTACAGTTAAGTACACTGCAATGCAACTCAATATAAATCTACCCAGCGGTTATATAAATAAATAAATAATACTTACAGGACTTTTCACACAAAATCATCTTACCCTAAAGCTTGAGTTTCGGGTTACAAATGACTGATTTACATTAATATAAAATCATTATACAACACCCAGACCCGCCAGCAGATCATACAAACTTTTGTCCCGCGGCCGGAGTCGAATCTCCAACCTTCTGCGTCCCAGGCAAACCTTCATCCACTGCGTCACTGAGGCATTGCGTCATTGGACTCAAAATTACAATTTTACTAAAACCTACCTCTCTACAGGAACTACAGGGTAAATAGTTAAAATAGTTTTTAACGTGGAATTTGAACACATACTTGAATAATTACCCGCGTACAGAATGATAATGAAAATGACGTCATATCTTGCTGTCCTACTCAGATACTTATATAACTGAGCGAGACAGCATGAGAGATGACGTCACTCTCTTTTCTTCTTCTTTCACGCGGGTTATACAACCGCTGAAGTGGTGAACGCAACACAATGCGAAATGGAGGATTGAAAAAATCGTAGCAGCCGAAGTTCCTATACTTTCTCTAAGAAGTGTTGGGAGACCATCCACTCGATGGACCGATGACATTGTATCGGCCGCAGGGACCCGATGGATAGAGGCGGTTCAGATGGCGACCACTAATTTTTGGCGACGACGCCACAAATAAGTGGTTCTGGGCCCTTTAAAACAAAATAAAAAAAATATTTTGTTTCTAACAACAAATGGATCCATATTTTGCTAGTAAATATTGACAAGGAGAAAATAATATTAGAGATAGTTATACTAGCATATAATAATTGATCTATAAATAAATGATATTATTATAATACAAATAAAATACTCACTACACGAAATAATACCACGTGAGAGAGTATAGTTTGTAGAATGGTGTTGGGGTTGTCATGCATTCTGCGCATCAGCCAACATCCAGTGGTGCAATGGACATTGTGAGCTGAATTAATGATGATGTAATGATGAATAATTAAATAAATGAAGTAAAAAGAGCTTTTATTTTTCCCTACCAGCTAGTAGGTAGGTACATAAAATAATTAAGAAGTATAAAACATCTAAGTACGTAGTTATCTATATAGGTATATAACTATAGAACTAAACTATTTACATTTAACTGAGCAGTTTTTGTCTTGAACGCCTTTGCTTCAAAGGGGGCCTTTGCTTCAAAAACGATTGGGACGAGTTTTGCTCGAGCTTGAAAACTAACACCCTAACAAGGTAAAGGTTTCTTGTTCGCTTCTTTACTTTACCTTAAAAAGATTGAAGTGAACAAAAAATAAAATGATCACTTTATTTCCTAGTTTTACTTATGTAATTTGAATTTTTGTGACGTGTCTAAGAGTCTTAAGGTCTAAAGCAAACAAAGCACAATGATATATGATATTTGGAGGTGAAAGCCTCCTCCAAGTTTTTAGCTATAACTCAGTTCATTAAAGAAAGGAATCTAAAATGGCGGCTTGTACTTGCGTTGACAGATAGTACAGTTAGCAAATAAAATTGCAAGTCAAAGATTATTCTTCAAATTGGAAATAATAAAAACATGACCGTATCGATTTTTTTCAAACTAGTTCGTGCCATCGGCTTCGCCCGCGTTAAAATTGAAAATTTTAAAGACATTTGGTGCCATCTATTATCATAGTTATTGTTTTTTTATCGGAAAAAGTAGGAACTTTTTTTCGGGATGAAAGGCCTTTCTCTTTCTCTCTTTCTGTACACCTGACAACGTATTATGATGTTAGTAAAAATAAAAGATCTAATATTTTTTCTGCCAGCGGTACGAGCGAGAGTGAGTATAGACGGCACTAGTGATTAGATTATTTTAGATTCCTTTCTTTATTGAACTGAGTTATACTTCCTTGATGTCGTTACACCACCTCTTTCTTGATCGACCTCGTCGATGATTAGTACATCAAACAAAATCGTATTGTCACCTAGCAATCACTATTCCTATCATCGAAATGTCCATAACTTGTAAATCAATACCGACTCTCGACAGTCGCTAATCAGTTTCCGATTACCAGAAGCAGATGTGTTATCCAATTTCTCCGATAATTTGCTCCAATTAGTGATATAATAACTTACTAGCGACTTGCACCTGATTTTGTTCCCAACTTGTACTTGAAATCTTAAAGGTAATGCGTTACGGGTCGTAATGTTACTTGTTACGCAGCGAGCTTGTTACGGGTCGTAATGTTATTTTATACTCACATGTTCTGGATATATAATTTTTGCAATTTTTCTTTTAATTAGTAACATTTTTGTATATTTATTTATTTCTTTCATATTGATCATGTTTTAAAATGACATGCCATGGTAATTGTTGTTGTTTTTTTTTTCAAATTGGAATATTTGAATGCCCTTCTATTCATTCAAACTTTCACATTGGAAATTACTGATATACCATTACCTACCTACATACATATTGTAGGTTAGCCTATACCTACACGAATTAATGCTATGCCTTCTAAATGCAATTATGTGCTAGATACTTAATAGACGCAGTAACGTGAAACCTACAAGTATTTGGTATGTCAATTGACGTAGATAAATACAAAAGTAGCATCTAGTGTTTTGAAGATTTAGGGATGAAATACTAATAAAGAATATAAACAATTGCGGGTCCGGCTTAAGGGTCCGGCGACGGATGAATTTCCCATACAAACGTAGTACCAAAATGATTTGCAATTTGAGAATGTTTTCATTATGGTTTGCTATTATTTGTGTTAGAATAGTATTTATACAGGTTCCTGCCATAAGATTTTTTCAAAATACTTATCTACACAATTACTAAGACAACATTCATTCTTTGATGTAAAAATGCGATTAGGTTTAATTTCATTTCAGAAAGGTATTTTGAAAAAAAATTGTGGCAGGAACCTAGATAAATACTATTTTAATACAAATAATAGCAGACCATACTACTGAAAATATGCTCAAATTAAAAATCGTTTTGGTATTACGTTTGTATGGGAAATTCATCCGTCGCCGGACCCTTAAGCCCCGTACTTGGGAACCAAATATAATATAGAACCAAATATTTCAACCGTTGGATAGGCCCTTTCAGTAGTGAGACTACCTACGCCGTTTTGTTGCCAACGAAATGACGAGCTATCTTATTGGATTGGATATCATCATATCATTTGGAATCAATGTATTGTGTGTTTTTGTGCTGTGTTTCTTCACAAAAGTTCGTCCAATATGATTGCTCAATAAATAGTAATAATAACAGTTAAGTTTATTAGTTGTGTGGTGCCGACCTAGAATTTACACCACCCCAATTCTTCCCGCGGGTGTCGTAAGAGGCGACTAAGGGATATCCACCGGGGGCGGGCAGCAGCGTCTCCTGCAGAACAATTGACCGCATGCCCAGCGTGGGGATTATGGGCACTACCCCCATGAGATAAAAGCCAACAAGGCGCTTATCAGGGGGAGGCCTGCGTCCAGCAGTGAACCAACACATGCTGTTGAGGTTGAGGTTATTTGCAAAAATACTATTTTAAATATAAATAACGCTGGACAATTCACACAGCATTATCTAGCCCCAAACTAAGTAGTCATAATGTTCGTGCGTCGGCATTTTGTTTAACACGCATTCAAAGAAAATGCAAAAGTTTTTAGTGTAAGGGCGTATCTAACGATTTAAGTCTTTGGATAGAACCCTTTGCTTCTTCTGCTCTTGTCGGAAGCAAAAGTCGAAACGGGTATATGCTAGAATATTTAAAAATAAAATATCAACACTTAAAATGCCGATGTTAAAAAACCCTAAAATTACAATACGTAGGTAGTACTTCAAATACCTAATTGATGTAACACCGCTGTATAAAGCACTTAAGTTTGTAATTGACGACCTCAGTGGCGCAGCGGGCGAAGGTCCGCCTGCGACGCAGGAGGTTGCGGGTTCGATTCCCGCCTCGGAACAAATTTGTGTACGATCTGCAGAAATTTGTTCCGTTGGTCTGGGTGTTTTCTATGTACAATAAAAAAATACCTATCTATGTAGTGTATTGTATTATGTATATCAGTTATCTAGTACCCATAACACAAGTTCTGCTTAGCTTGGGACTAGATAATGCTGTGTTAATTGTACAGCATTATATTTATATTTATATTTATTATTTATTTAATTTCTTACATCCAGATTACCTAATGGTTATATACTTTTATTTTATTTTATTTTTACCTCTTAGGGATAACAAACAGTCATACACAAATATTACAGATAACATCTTTATTCACAAAGAAAATTACAATCAAATAATAAAAAGAAATTATAACTAGTATTTTTGAACAATTGAAGTAACTGCAGACGACTACCAGTGCAGGCAGATGCTGGATGCGGCAAGCTGAAGACAGGGCGCTATGGCGCTCATTAGGGGAGGCCTAAGTCCAGCAGTGGACTTATTAGTGCAGGTTAGGTTGATGATGTTGTTAATGATTCCATTAGGTTGATGATGATGACGTAATAAGGTAAGTTCGTTTGATTACTTAGGCCCGTATTATGAAAGATCACTAACCGCCGAATACTCAAACGGATCTCAGATTTAAGCACGTCTCAAATGACGATTTTTTGACAGTTTTCAATGAAAATGTGTCAAAAATTCGTCACTTGAGACGTGCTTATATCTGAGATGCGTTTGAGTATTCGGGGGTAAGTCATGTATCGATGATTGAGTAAAACCTTTCTTGCCCTCAAGTATAGACTGAGTAAGCTTTCATATTACGGGCCTTATGTTCCTTGTATCTTTTTCTCATACAAAATGAATGTGTGAATCCACACAATCCTATTAACGACCCCAACATATTGAAATCATGATCGACGATAGTCTTGTCTATATGCAAATCCTACACGGGTGCCAGAAATTTGAATACCAAAATAAAAATTATTTGTTTATTTTTCCGATCCGCTACCTAATAGTGCGAACGAAGCAATTTGAATTTTTTATATGCAAAAATAGCAATTGTTGGGTTGTGACGGTTTGCCGATCAGCGGCGGATAGATTGGATTTTTGATGGCCGTCAATCATTGGGAGAAACTAATTTGAATTTGTGGATTTAAAATAATTTTGGGGTTTTTTAATAGAAATAAACTATCAATCATTGAAGAACTATCAATCATGATTATTTTAACAATTTTATGTTACAACAGTGACTTAATATATTATTTAATTTTATTGTAACGAGAAAATCAGAACAATGAAAACCCGAAAGCGTCAACGGCACCAAACGTGAAAAACTTTAAAAATACGCAATACAGATTTCTAGATGAATAACGTTTTCCCCTTTTTAAAGCAGCAAATAAGTTTTTTTTTGTAAAATTAATGATTTTTTTGTGAAAATTCTCATGGTCGCTAACTACAGCGTTGTTAAAAAATATTGGATACACCCCTATTTCTGCAAAATCACGTAAATAGGGTGTGCCTTATCTACAAATCGAAATTAATCGACACGTTTCTATTTAAATCTATTAGGGATACCTGCTGTTTTGGGGATTCCCACGCTCCTTCTATGAGAAGACGGAACCGGAACCCTTAGAATTTGCATTAATTAAAGACAAACTCAAAATGCTTATATTTCCATTGGACGTAGGTATAGGTATATTATTAGTTAGTAATAATTAATTCAGATAATGTCCGTATAAAAGCTTTGTTAAGTCTCTGTCTGTCTGTCCGTCTGTCAACCCCCTTGTCTCAGTAACGCGAGGACTTATCGAGTTGAAATTAACGTCAAATACTCAAGTCCGTAACCTCTTGAAGGCGCAATTTAAATAAAACTTCTAAGTCAACGCACTCAAAAGCTACAGCCGTTTATGTCCGAATATTTTGAAATTTCCAAAGGAATTCACATGCACACCAAACCTTTAGGTACTTCCCGTAGACCTAGAATCATGTAATTTGGTGAGCAGCAAGGTCTTATAGTACAAATAAAGGGAAAAATCCGAAATCTATAAAGGTGTAATATAATCACTGAAAAAATTACTTTTAATGCTCGCCATGGACCAAAACCTATAGGGTACCTACCACTTCCCGTTGACCTAGAATCATGATAATTTGGCAAGACACAAGGTCTTACGGAACCCTTAGTGTGCGAGTCCGACTCGCACTTGACGTTTTATTTTTCAATAACATCTAATTGCAAGGTATAAAAACATATTTTCTCATTGTCGCTATTTACAAAGTCCCTCAAACCAATTCCAAAATAGCCGACCAATTTAAAAACACACATACCACAAATCTCTACTAATTACAGCGAGACTTCTAAATTTATTGCCACAACACAACAGTGCCTTGGAATTCGGAGAATGGGCCGAAACACGTAAATAATGTCCTGGATACTCAAATAATACGTAAATTAGTCTGAAATAGTCAAATGATGTCTCTGAATACTTACAATAGGAGTTATTTTAATTGTTATTGTCTTTGATTCCCAAACGGGAAGGTTAAACTTGACATTCACTGCCATAACAAAAGAAGAAGTCGTAGGAGTGAGAAATTATCACCAATATCAGCCTGCTCGGAGTTTCTCTGAAGGATAGGATTCGTAACGAACATATCCGAGAGAGAACCAAAGTTATCAACATAGCTCTAAGAATTAGCAAGCTGAAGAGGCAGTGAGCCTGCCATATCAATAAAGTTATGTGGTAGGTATGTGTATCTTTAAATTGGTCAGCTATTTTGTAATGTGTGTTTGCTACTTATTTTGGACTAAGTTGTCTGAAAAATAAGAAGATTCATGCATTTCTCGCGAAGAACTGACAGCCAATGGGGTGAACGTGTTCTTGAGTGGAGACTGCGACTCAGAAAACGTAGTGTAGGACGCCCTCCGCCCAGGTGTGGTCACGACCTACGAAAGGCAGATGCTGGATGCGGCAAGCTGAAGACAGGCTGCCATGGCGCTCATTAGGAGAGGCCATAGGCCTGGATATCGTATCCAGTAGTGGACTAATATAGGCTGATGATGATTATGATCAGCCTGCTAGTTTAAGATTCTGCTGTTGGGTACCATGGGACTATGGAATTCCTGTACAATAGTACAGGTATAACAGAAAACTTTTTTGCTATGCTATAGTTGTTAGGGTCTATGTAAAAACTTCCTTCACTAAAACACCACTCCGCAACATCTTGAAAACGGTTGTCCTAAACGTACTTTTTCCATTTTCTACCTTATCGTCACCAACTGCCTGCCGCATTCCTTATTAGGTATATAAGTAAGACTTAGCTTTAGTGTATTTTAGTTGAACGAGCATCAAGCATGTTTATCAGTCTAGTATCTAGGCTAATAGGTTTATCACCTATCCTGAAGGAAGGTGTTGGTAGGATCTGCTATCTGGTTTTATCTTGTCGCACACCTAAAAAGCAGCGCTGCAGCACAGCACATAAATGTGCATTTAAATATGGACTTTACCCCGTAACAGTTAGATGAATTTTATATTGACGGCATCTGATGATAGACATCTCCCGGGCCACTTGTTTGAAGCTCATGGAAATTTTGTCATGTGAAATGTATCTTAAATTAACGAGTTTAAGTCCCTATTTTAATGCACGTTTTTGTGTTGTGGTAGCTACTGTGGTAGCGGTGTTGAAATTATGACCGCAGAGCTTCAATCCCCTCCGATCTGATCCGTGCACTATGTCATCTTCAGAAATTGTTGTAGTTTATTAAATTATTAGGTGTATAAATAGTAAGTGCCTACTAACCAAAATGGCTTCTTTGCAGCTCCCATTCAACTTCAAAAGAATCACTTCCAAGCGAACTCCATCAGAAAGTTAAAGAACTGCAGACAGTTTGCACCATAAAGCCATCCAAGTCGCATCTAAGTGAAATGCATCAACTTAACTGACCACGTTCGAACTTACCGCGGGTTAAGGCAGGCGTACACTAATCTTCTCTTTGATTTTTTATTCATTTATTATTTTCTGCCAAGGGCTTCTAAAGCGTTTTTCGGAAAAAAATTGCCTATAATAATCTTTATCTGAGAGAACACATAGATTTTAGGACAATTCTTGGTTTTAGTTTGTAAAATGTTTTGTGATCCTTTCGCTGGGAGTCATATTTAATAAACAAATAAAAATCAAGTCCAGAACGTTATGTGTGCAAAATTTCAGTTTGATCTACTGAGTAGTTTGGGCGAGGCTTTCGCATAAACATCTTCACAACGACATAGAATTTCGCCTTTATAATATGAGAAAGAAGAAGAAGGATTATCTCTCATTGTCCCACTGAGAACAAAGGCCTATTCTTTTTCCTTTCTGGAAGAAAGGGTCAGAATTTTCAGGGTTTTACGAAATATCTTACAAATCTAATTCTAACTCCAGGTCCACCAAGGAGCCCCCTTCGGATATATTTTATGTTTGTTCGGTCTGCAAATATTTGTTTCGGATGTTCTAGGTTTTTTTATGTATAATAAAAAATATCTATCTATACTTGCGAGCTTTAAACTGGAAACGCTTCAAGGGTTGTTCAAGACTAATTTTTACAATTTCTTTGCAGTGAACTATGAGTTAAGTTATGTTTTCCCTTACGCAGGATTTATTGGCGACGATAAATGGACGATAATGTCCGCTGCCACACCGCAGCAGTGACTAGACAGTACCGACAGACGTCTTCCATGTCGGCATTCCCACACTAGACTGGCCAGCCCTTATTTCTGACTTGAACCCAATCTGGCATATATGGGACGAGCTAAAACAGCGGATACGAGGGAGAAATCCAGCTCATCCAGCTCCGGCGCCGATAGAAGCCGATAAATGCAACTTCGACCTATTGCAATAATTCCCAAAATTTAGGTAGCCAATTTAATTAATTTTAAATCTTCTTGATATCACTTGAAAGGTAACAAAATTACCTTTCAAATGATATACCACAATCTATAGTTCATTGTACAAAATTGTAAAAAAATTGTTTTGTTCAACTCGCAATGAAAGCGATTCCATTTTAAAGCTCGTTAATGTATATTACATAGATAGATATTTTTTTATACATAACACAAGGTCTGCTTGGCTTTGGGCTAGTGATGCTGTGTGGATTGTCCAGCATTATTTATTTATTTTATTTATTTACCTTTAGTTATTCACCTTGAAACCTCTTATTAAAAACCCAGTTTTTTGACTACCTACTGTCTGCGTTAGTCTTTATCTGAAACTTATCTTCAGCTTAGCGGATAAGTTGTAAACGCATTTAACTTAGATGGATAGTGCTCAGACTTCGTACGAGTTTTCTTTGCTTATAAAACTATCAGAGAAATTGACAAAAGTTTTGATGGAAAGGTTTTACTTTTTACACTGTATCTTCGAATTTTGTACATCTTTGATAATGTTATTTGTCTACTTTAAACTTTAATGTATCTAAATTATTACTGAACATTTGCACGACTATCAAGTCAAATATAGTGATACGCTATTTTAAGAACATCATTGTCAACCTATATTTATGCAAATAAATACTATCATTTCATTTCGCTGTACCTAATTCTTACTCGTTTGTGACTTTACAATACTCAAGGATAGCGTATTATTTGTCTGTCTTAATTAAAAATAAAACCGTCTAAGTGCGAGTTGGGCTCATGCACCGAGGGTTCCTTATAACTGGTAAGTACCTATGTAATTAGTTAATCCAGTACGAGGTTTTTTTTAATACAACTATGCTTTTTTGATTTTTAGCTTTCCCTGTGCTACCTTGCATCTCACCAAATTTTGATGATTCTAGGTCAACAGAAAGTAACCTTTAGGTTGTCAAATCCCTTGCCACCGTCAAAGTATGCGGGCATAAACTGCTGTATCTTTGGATGTTGACTTATACACACTAGAAATTTGACTAGTACACATTTCCAGATTTCAGACTTGATTATTAGATACTATTCATAGAAACTTTATATCTCTACTTACATGGTCCAACAAAAAGCCCTTGATAGACAAACATATAGCCAGACAGACAGAAGGACAACGAAATGATCCTGAAGTGAACTCTGAAAATGTGTTTTTTAGGATTAATAAAATAACTAGAAATATTTATAAAATGTAAGTATAATTTCAATTATAGAGTACAAAACAGATTAAATAAATCGGCAGTTGTAAGAGAAAATAATGACAAATTAAAAAACTTCACAAGTTGTCATTATAATTTTCATTTACAGAGCTAATTACTAAAACAAAGCTAAAAACTAATATTATCTAAATATAATTTACAGGCCATTTTATTAAATGTACAATAAAATAAAATCACGATTTTAAAACGTACACAATTATAGAAAGCATTTTTTTATAAAATCATACGGTTATGTTGAATTGACTTAAATTAGTAATCACTTATATTTCAAATTTACTTTTTACAATTATATTGCTTTTCTTTTCATTGTTATTACTTGAAGAGGTTACCACCATTGTGTTTATTTTCGAATATCAATACATTAAATATTTATCAATGCAAAATACACACGCATTTAAGACAGAAAATTTTATTAAAAAGATCAAGCTTGGTTATAAAAATTTTGAATTTTTATTCTACTACTGATTATACGATTATAGAATAGTGTTACCAATTTTAATTTATTTACAAAACTCTTAAATGCATTTATGGTTACTAAAAAAGAACATTTTTTACAAAAAAAACTAGAATTCTTACTAAAATGATTGTGAAATGGTTTTTATTTCACAACAATTTGTTAAAACTCAATTTATTTGTAAGTATCTAAAATTCTTTCAAATGACGCAAATAAGAGTTTTCTGGAGATCATTAGGAAAACTTCTTTTATATTTCGTGTTCTTACATTACACTATCACATTTGAACACATTTTTCAATATTTGTAGGTAAATTAAAACTACAATAATAATTATTAACTATAATTACCAAGCATATTTGCTTAGATACCTATTCAAAGAGGTTAGATAAAAAAGCTTTTTATGAAAATCTTTTTTAAATGTAAAAAGCCTCGAATTTTAACGATACTGTTATGTAGTATTAAATCTAGCGTCTCTACAAAAATGCAACATATCAAAATCTTGAGAATGCGTAATAAAATATTAACGATGCTTCGTTGAATCAGAAATTACTTAATAAAACAAATAAAACTCAGTAAAAGTATGATCTGAGCTCTATAAAGATTAACATGATTATAAAATGTGATGGAAGCGGTCTTAACATTAAGTACACTTATTTACAATAAATCGTAATACATAGAAACCATCATATAAAATCTCATTTCAAACAACTTGGCACGAACCCTTATGCTATTTCTATGATCTAAAATAAACATTTTTATTTAATATAGAAAAATAAAAATGAGATCAATCGATGATAAATTTTAGGCTGCTCTCTTTGGAACAATTTGTGGAAACATGGACTTTGTTCAGTTACTATAAATTTTATATTTTATTTTATAAAAAAGTACATTACTGGTCCATACCCTCTTTCTCTTATAATCGATTTTCTTAAACATTATATTTTATTACAATAAATTTTAACGTCAAAAGCGGAATGTTAAATTGACATTTGCAATATTATTTATATTTCGGATGCTAACATAATTATTGCAATGTCATATTTAATTAATTGATTACAATTCATATAATTTCGTAGTATTTAAATTCAATACTACTGCGTGTTTTCATTAAAAAATCAACTACAGTTTTAAAAATATGTATTTACAATTTTTTAGTTCCGCTGAGATACAAAATTATGCAAAAATATACATTTGAAGCGTAGCGTAATAAATAAAACTTAAGTTTATTTATCGTACGCTTGTGCGTTTCATTACAAATTGTATAAGTTAGCTTGAGATTCAACACACAATTTTTAAAGAACACTAAAAAATAGCCAAGAAAATGCTATTGTTTTCGAATAGTGTTAAACATTTTCTTATTAAAATTTTAAGCAAAACATTTATGCAAATTAATCATCTTTTGATAACCCAAACACTAATAATCATGTTGAATCCAATCACCGTTTTCGAATAGAATGGGGTGAATGGATATTTACCTCAATAAAGTAAATATAATGCATTACAGTGCCTTCTATCGAATCTCAAGCCGACTTATCCTATACTCCAACCTTATAACCTACCAGTGCAAAACCTATTCTTAAACAACGATGTTCATCGTTTGGAGAATAGCTTCCAACCGAGCACGAACAACACAGCTGTGCATATCGAACCTGAGATCTTGTCGGGGATTATTGATGAGAAGAAACCACTCTCCGATGACTCCGACGTTGAATCTTCAGGGGTTAGTGAATCGGTCTGAAAAGAGAAAAAATCGATTCAATCTATGTTTTTATATAGAATTGCAGTTTTAGAAAAGTACTGCTAAATAATATCTAACATGTGCCTTCTTATCAATTGAAAAGTAAAACAAAATATTGAAATGAATAAACATATAAAAAATATTTTTCAAAATAAAAGATGAGATTAAAACATATCAAAATTTTAGTTCTTTAGTTATTTTAATAATAGTGTGAAACTTTAATGTATCGAATTTAATTAATTACCAATATTTCAGAACGAGCAATTAATATAAACAATTTAACAATGTTTTATTTTATTTTGATATTTCTTATTATTACAATTTTCAATTTTAGTGTAATTGGCAATCGCCGTTCTAAATAATAATCAATTAATGACTAAATGACGAGCTTGGAAATAAATGACATGAAAAACAACCCAACAATAGTAATTGAACAGTATACAGCTAGGTAAAAAGCAGTAAACAAATAAAACCCCTAATCAAAATCTAAGTCTAGATTGCAATTTCCTTGATAAAATCAACACCATTAATTGTTATAGCCACGCTAAAATGCTTTAAACTTCATTGCTAATCAAACAGTTATTAGTGCTAAATGCAATTTATAATTTAAGCTACTGTATAATTTAAATTGTATATAATTTATCTCTCGGTGCTAATCTATCTTATCTACGACCTCAGTGACGCAGCGAGCGAAGATACGCTTGCGATGCAGAAAGTTACGGGTTTGTTTCCCGCCGCGGGATAAATGTTTGTCCGATCTGCAGATAATGTTGTGATATTATTTATTTGAAAACTGGCGTAATTGCTGTGTGGTGTCGGCTTAGAATTTGCACCACCCAACTCGGGTGTCGTAAGAGGCGACTAAGGGATATCCACCAGGGGCGGGCTTCTGCGCCTTCTGCAGAACAATTCTACCACAGAACTGCGATCCTCAACCCGCATGCCCAAGTGGGGATTATGGGCATTACCCCCCATGGAGCTATGGCCGCCCACTGCCACTTCAGCTTGCTAATTCTTTGAGTTATGTCGATAACTTTGGTTCTCTGTTGGATGTATCCGTTACGAATTCTATCTTGCAGAGAAAATTCAAACATAGTTCTTTCCGTAGCTCGCAGAGCTACTTTGAACTGGTGGACCAACCCTACCGTGTCCACGTTGCAGCTACGTAGGACATGACGGGTAGAACGCACTGTTGATTAAAGGGAAAATAATAATAATTAAGAGCTTGTTAATCGTAATTATCTCTAAATGAATAATGCCATAACTAAATTTAACCAACAATGACAGATGGTAAGTAGGTCCTTACATCTCACCCTAATTTAAAGAGATTACAAACCACAGGTACAATCCCACCCTCCGCAAATAAAATTAGAAAAAGCAATCCTCTTACGTTTTTATATGCGCTAACGTAAATCTGTATAATTTTATTACCTAATTTCTCTCTCGAAATTGAATGAGACCAACAAATTGCTTACATTATTGAAGAAATAGATAAAAAGCACGAATATACCTTTAGAGGGGTATTTAAATTACAAAAGAGCAAAGAAAAGGAATCTGATAATCTGGCAAAGCACCGATAGCAGCCGTTTGCATATGATTTCGCGGAGAAAATAAAGTAAATTAAATTCTATGAAGAACCATCTTTTTGTTGAAAATCTGTGTTCCTATTTTTTCGAAGCAATACATTTTGTGAAGATTTTTGTTTCAAATAGATTTGTTTCAGATAACAATATTGCACATAAGTTTGCTATTAAATAATTTATACGTCAACTAGTTTTTGCCCTCGGCTAGACGTTATTCCAAATGAAAGATTTTTTTGTCAAACAAATTTATTTTGTAACGAATTACATGGTTGTAGTAACTATGGGAATTCGATGATGCCCGCAGTAGTTTTTAGTAAAACTGTGTCATAAACAGAGATAATAATTATTGCTAATACTACTTTAAAAAAAACTTCCTCGTTGGTCTAGCAGTCAGCTTATTCAACCGCTGATATGAGGTCCTGGGTTCAAATCCCAGATTAGTAGTAGCAGCCCGGAGTCAGGAAGTTGGCGGTGTTACAACCCCGTGCCTCGCAAAGCACGTTAAGCCGTTGGTCCTGCACCTGACCTCTCCCAGGTCGTGTCGGTCGGTCGTCCCATCGGATTATGAGAGTGAGGGATTAGAGAGTGTACCTGTGTTTCCACACACACTTTTGGACTATAATACGTCCTGCGCATCGGGATAGTCTGTGATGAGATTGGCCGCGGTGGTGGTCAAAATTCGGCTAGGAGGACATCATAAAAAAGTCTCTATAATTTTTAATTTTAAAGTGTACTGTAATCCATACCCACTTATTAATAAAAAACCGAAAGTAATTGTGTCCGTCTGTCTGTTACCTTTTCACGCCTAAACGGCTGAACAAATCTTAATGAAATTTGGCAGGAAAGTAAACGATATCCCGGGAAAGGACATAGGATACTTGAAAAGTGCGTGCGAAACCGCGGGCAGAACCTGTACTTAATATTTTCTTCGACTTTTAAAAGAAACTTTTTCGAAGTTACGATCGTTCACTGTTCGCCAAAGCGTAATAATAAACTACCCACAGAAAATACCTTTGAACTTAACAATAGGGATCTCTACAAATCGCTTCAAAGAGATCCAAGAACGAATCGAAGCATAATTCTCACCGATCCTGCTACTTTAAATAACGCGAACAAAGAAAAATGTACCGTAAACTCCAACAAAATCCATTAGAAAGCAGAAAATTTTCCTCGAAAAGAAAAGATTCGAGAATTGAAATCACGAGCAAGATTGAATTCTTTGAACCAATAAGGTGTATTTTTTGTATTATGAGACAATCTGGTTTATTTACACACGCGAAAGAGGTTTTTATGAAAGGAGTCGCGAAATGAGTTCTATTTAATTTGGATATTTTGTTTGATGGATGTCATTGATGTTTTGCAGTAAGGAAATTGGAAAGTTGAGTTTCTTTATTAATTTATTCTATGGAATTTCTTTATTAGATTATATATGAAGTTATTAAGCTTTATATTTTGAGCGCATGGTTTTGTTCTTAACAGCTACAGAATAAGGCTGAAACTCCTTTTACTGGTATCAATTCGGCTGAAAAAAAAAACATAGGTTGCCAGCGGTAAAAATGTAGCAATCCTTTTTTATTTGAGTTAGTTACCAGGCTCTCTCAGCTATATCCCCTAGGTCCTATGTTTCCTGTTGAACTCATCGGTTTCTCGGGTTCCCCAAAATGTACCTACATAAATATATTTTCTAAAAAATACCTTTGAATGTTTATTTTATAGCTCTATCGTAACCTTTGGTTATGAAATATAGCGTTCCTGGTATTTTAAAGAATTTTTCAGTTCACAATATTTTGAAAACAACCACAACATTGTGGTGACTTTTATTTATCAAGCAATGAAATGTTTAATAAAGCATTAAAAACCATATTAACTTTAAACATAGATGCTGCACATCACCTAATAAAACAACAAAGTTTTCAGTTTTACTACGATCTTTTCCAATTCGCTAGCGAGTTCTATTTTTGACTAGATATTTTTGCAGAATACGCCGAATTTTTTTTAAACAATTCATATAAATCATTGACACTATCAACAACTTAACATCATGTTAAGTCAACTCTGATTCGTGTAGATCTTATTTTTTTAATGATTTAAAAACAGGAAAACCTTGAAATTAAGGAATAGATTTATTTTTGAATATATTTTTATGATCCGCATGTTTTTTTGTTGAATTTAAATCGAGTTTCTATCTATAGATTCATCTAGTAGTAGGGGTTCTGAACTCTTACATTGAAGTTTGGATCGTCCCATAAAAGAACAGTCGAATGTGACGCGATTTTATCTAAGATCATTGAAATATTTTATTGCTATCGTGAATTTTGTTTGCCATATGAAGGAGATACGTGAAGACAAAGCCGTAAAGATAATTTTGAGATATTTACATTTTGTAACATTTATGTTGTTTAACAACATTATCATATTATTTGTTAGTAATAAAATACCTGAGTTTATTAAATATTTTGAATAATATTTACTAATTAACGTTTCACCTGGCAACTCTGTAATAGAAAAAAAAACTAGCCTTGGTAAACAATAAGCTCGATAATTTAAAACATATTTTTTTTAAACCGAGCTTTAATTTTTCACCTTTTGCCAAAGCCGAAAAAAAACATTACACGTTTTTTTTCACAATTTTTTTGATAACAAATGAATATTTTTCATCTGGTCATACAATCTTGTAAAAGCATCGTTAAAAACCGCGTGGGCAACAAATAATAATGTCGGACGCGCGACAGTGACGTTTACGATGAACAAGATAAATTAAATCGGATCATAAAAATATCGAACCGTATCGGGTCACATCACTATTAAAGAGAGTTGCGAAAACAAATGTTTGGTTCCGTATATTTTTAAAATAAAAAATTCAAACGTTTCGCAACTCTCTTAATATGAAGTAAATTAATAAACCACATGTAATATCAAAAACAGCAATTAAAATGACGCTATTACGGTGAGAACGACTCATCAAAAGTATAGCTATTCGACGTTTTGATAAACTTATAATACAAAATACTTTAATCAACACCAACAAAAATATAATACAAAAAGACATTACATAAGAAACAGGTACAATGGGCGGCCTTATCGCTTAGAAGCGATCTCTTCCCGTCTTAAAACTTCTTACAAGTTCATAATATTGTGAAAGATTTTGATAAAACGAGACTTTGTTTTCTTTTTGTTTATGAAATCTCTACAACCTTCACCACGGAACCCAAAAATAAAAATGTCGACCGCATTAACGAACACAATAAAAAATTGAGTTATACTTTTTTTGGCTATATTTTTATACATTATTTATGGTCAAGTCGTAAGGATTTTGGCTAATCGCCTATACGTATAAACTTATATCTTAACTTACATCTTTCAGTGAACTTACGAGTATAATAAACTATTTATAGATGAAGATAAAATATTTATAATACAGTCGTTTTGTTGAGGCATTGACGTAAAAATTATAGTAAGTTTCATGACGTCATGTTTTAGCTTTCAGCCAGTTTGTGTAGCACTAGTTTTAGCCTCCAGTTTCACTTGCTTTTGCTAGAATCTATACACTCTTTTAATTTAAGCAGTCAGCCCGACCCTTCTAATTCTAATTCTAATTCTGATTGGGGGAACTGAGATCTGCACGGACATCTCGCATGGGAGTGTATTGTGCATTATCCCCCTGCCTAAACAGGCCCTAACCAGCCCAGCTCCTTGAAGTACCGGAGCAGGACTTTTGGTGACTGACAGCTACGTTTCAGTTTTTCCGCGGGTGTGGACGGGGTTGATTCCTCAATGAGACTCTTCAGCCCCGTCTTGTGTCTGACTTCCTCTGTGGCCGTGCAGTGTAATACAACGTGTTCCACAGTCTCTTCTTCTTGGAAGCAGCCACGACACAAGCTGCTGTCTGTGGCTCCAGTCTTAAAAAGATGGTGGTTCAGCTCACAGTGGCCTGTGATGATACCCACCATCGTTCTTAGGTCCTCGCGGCTCATCTTGAGCATCGTGTTTGTGGTTTTCCTGTCTATTGAGGGGAATATTGATTTAGTATGCTTGCAGTCTGTACGACGCTCCCATAGTTTTTGGTGTTCTTTTTCTGAGTTGAGTTTTAGTCTGTTTTTGACTTCTGCTGTGGGCGGGTTAGAAAGACCTATATCTTTTTGTGTTGGAGTTTGTTTCGCCGCTTCCTTTGCTAGTCTGTCAGCATTTATGTTGCCTGGGCAGGATCGACTCTCTGTCCATTCTATGCAGACTTTGCTATGTTGAGAAAGATCTTGTAGAGCATTGTGGCATTCTGCAATTGCTTTTGATCTTGTGTCTGTCCTTTTGAGTGCGTTTATAAGTGCAGCACTGTCTGTTTTGAAGACCAGCTGCATCCGTGTGGTTGGCTCTTTGATGGTTGTTTCTAGAAGCATATCATTTGCCGCTAGTTGGAGTCCCAGTGTTTCCGCCTGAAAGGCCGTGGTGGCTGAGTCTAGGCCACCATACTATGGCACCGTAGGTTAGCACTGGGCGGACCATGACTGTGTACAGCCATAAGCACAGCTTAGGCTTTAGGCCCCAGTCCTTGCCTACCGCTCGCGTGCATTGCCATAAGACGTTAGTTGCCTTTGTCATAACATGATCTAGTTGTTTGCCCCACAGTAGCTTACTGTCTAGCCATATGCCAAGATATTTGACCTCCTTGCTCAGCGTCAGTGTTGTACCTAGCAATGTCGGTAGTTCAAGTCTGGGTAGTTTGGTTTTACGAGTAAAGAGTACAAGTTCTGTTTTACTCGGGTTCACTGACAGACTGTGTTTGGTGCACCATGTCTCCACAATCCGCAGTGCCTTCTGCATAGGGATTGCAAAATCCGGATAATTTCCTTATCCGGATAATTCACATTCCAACATTCATATTATCCGGATAATCCGGATAATTCGAATAATTCGAATAGAACGACAAATTTAAAATAACATATCTTAACTAGCTTTTGTTTGCGGTTTCGCACGCAATTTTCTAAGATAAAATAATGCTTCGTGTTATTCCAGGTTTTAAACAACAAAAATACAATGTTTTTATAACGTATCATTATAATTGAGAATTTAGTTTTTATTTTGGCAGAATAATATAACACTGAATGTCATGAACTCGTTCACACGTCCATTAGTTTTGGTTTGATAAAAACATTGGGTGCCACGAAACATGTGTATGTGTACTAAGTCGAAAAGGGGTGATTCTGGATGGGCCGGGGATAAACATTTGTTAAACGATTTTTTAATTATGAACAAAAATTAAATTGTTTTGAATAAAACTTTAGCTTTTTTTTTAATATTCATGTTAGTTTACGTGTATTCTTACATTATTGCTATTGTTTAGAAATTTTAAAGGAGTTGCATCATTTTTTTGTAATAATTTCATGACAAAACACTGGTTTTGTGAAAAAAACTAGTTAGAACATTTGTGAAATATTTTATTACTTTAAATAATGCAAGAGTGCGTGTGAAAGAACACAAATAGGAAGATAAGTTTTAATAAAAAAACTAAATATATTCGAAATTAAAAAAATCGTAAATCACTGATTGATTGATCCTCGGGTGATGCCTCGGGGTACAAATTAACACCCATTTGGCTTAGTATACATGCTATGTGGCACCCTGTATAAGTGGTCATCATTAGCTTATGCTAGTCTACTGCTTGATACATGCCGCTCTTTATGAGCGCCAAGGCACCTTGTCTTCAGCTGGCCTCCTCCAGCATCTGCCAACAGTCTGACAGATCGTCATCCCACTTTAAGAGAGCCTTGGTCTCCACCTAAATACACGCTTAAACCCAACGGTTATCAGTTCTTCGTCAGATATGGCCCGCCCACCCACTGCTACTCAGTTCCATGAAGTAGCGTTTGAACCGTGTCGTGTCGTTGTGAACCCACCGAAAACTCATTGAACGACTACATGAACAGATAAGTGCGCAGGAGGCATTAAGCATAAAGACAATGAGACGTATGTACGACGCCGTGCAAGCTATAAATTAGCATATAAGCTATAAGTATAAGTTATAAATTATAATAAATTTAAAATTACAATTCATTTATGATCATGAGTCAAATTATTTTTGACTAAAAATTTATTCGAATTATCCGGATTGCGATCCAAATTATCCGGATAAATAAAATTGGAAAATTATCCGGATTATCCGGATAATTCGAATAACGGATAATCCGGATTGCAATCTCTACTTCTGCATCTTTTCGCACAAGGTTGCTTCGAAAAGCCCTGATATCATGATTGCCAGGTTGTCAGCATATGCGATCGTAAGAATACCTTCTTTGTTCAGCGAGTCGAGGAGTTCGTTCGCAACCAGTATCCACAGGAGCGGTGAAAGAACCCCGCCCTGCGGACACCCCCGTGTCACCCTGCATTGGGCTGCCTGCCCCAGGGATTCTGAATTCTCAATTTTGGTTGCTCTGCTGGATAGCATTTCAGTTATCCATTGATTCAGGTTATCATCAACTCCTTGCTTCCGCAAGGCGTTTTCTATTGATGGAAAGGTTGTTTTGTCGAAGGCACATTCTATATCTATGAAGGTGACCAAGCATGATTGCTTACTTTCGAGCGCACCTTCAATCTTGTGGACTACCTGGTGCAGAGCTGTTTCAGTAGATTTACCTGATTGACAGGCGTGCTGATTTCTATTCACTGGGTTTGTAAGTAGCGGCCCACTTCTGATGTACTTGTCGCATAGTCTTTCTAGTGTCTTCAGTAGGAACGAGCTTAAGCTAATTGGTCTGAATGACTTTGGCTGGGTGTAGTCTGTTTTGCCGGGTTTCGGTAAGAAGATTACTTTGACCTCCCTCCAAGTCCGAGGGATGTATTTCCAAGCGATACAGCTTCTGAATATAGAGGCTAACGCTGGTGTGATTCTTGTGAGGTTCCACTGAAGGAGTGCTGGGAAGATGCCGTCAGTGCCAGCGGCTTTGTACGGTTTAAAACTTCTAACCGCCCAGACTAGTGCTTCTTCTGTTACTATAAGGTTTGCAAGTTCCCAGTCGTTATTTTGGGGTTTCTGATGATTTCTGGTTTCCCAGTCAGTGTTCTCCTCCAGGTTGCAGTCCGGAAAATGTGTTTTCAGCAGTAACTCGAGCTGTTCGCGCTCGGTTTTTGTGGATGAACCATCTGGCTTTTTTAGTGAGCCCAGTTTTGTTGTCGAATCCTTGGATAGAATTTTGTTTAGGCGAGCTGTTTCACTCTGGGTGGCTATTGAGTTGCTATAGCGTTTCCATGAGTTCTTACGGCTACTTTGAATCTGTTTTTTGTATTCTTGTCTGACTATTTTATAGTTAGACCAGTCTTCTTCACTTTTTGTGTTCATCGCTCTGTTAAAGTGATGACGTACCTTCTTTCTGAGTTTGGTTAACTCTTTGTTCCACCATTTGTCTTTGCGATGAGCAATCTTGTTGCTTTCGGTTATCAGGGGACTTGCTAGTTCATAACTGGTGGTTATATGTGCCGTCAGTTCAGTCAGCGTGTGTTCAATATCCTCTGGAGTTAGTAGAGGACCCATTGTTGGTCCCTGCATAGCATCCAGTCTTCTGTTTAAAGTTTCCGCGAATAAAACGGTGTCTGTTTTCTTTGGATTCCTATATGTCCGGGGAAGGATTTCTCCCGTCATGAGTTGGAATCTTATCCGCCTGTGGTCTGCGCATGATGCTTCCTGTGTCGCTACATGCCAGTTTTGTATGTGCTCTGCAATGGCATTAGTAGCCATAGTTAGATCTATAATGGTCTGAGCCCAGGAAGTTACGAACGTCGGCTCAGAACCCCTATTTATGATGTTGAGGTTGTGTCGAAGTACGAAGTCTAGGATGTCTTTACCTCTCTCATTTGTGTCCGGGGAACCCCATACAGTGCTGTGTGCGTTGGCATCACAGCCCAGAATGCATTCCATACCTTGAGTGTTGCAGTATTGGAGTAGTGCCTCTAGTTCTTCAGGTGGTGCCTCCATGGTGCTATCTAGATATGCCGAGGCAATTAAAATGGTTTTGAGCTTACCTTCGAGTCCAGTTGTCAGCTGCACCACGGTGAGATCATCCGTGCACAGGTGTGTAACTAGTGAGGCCTTCATGTTTTTAGGTACGTAAATTAACGTTCTTGTCTTGTTGTTAATTGGTGGAGTGAATACAGTACCCGGTAGGGAAGTAAAACATACCCTTTTCCGGACGATGTAGGGCTCCTGGACCAGTGCAATGGTATGTGGTTGCTCTTCTAGGGTTCTTCTCAGCGAGGCGAACCCTGTGACGCTGTGTTGGATATTAGCTTGAACTACTGAGATTTTGTTTATTCTGTTTAAGCTGTTCAGATTTAAGTTATTGAAACTGTTCCGATCATCGTTTTTATGTCGCGAGATGGGATTATGGTTATTGGTTAAATTGGTTATCCCTGGTGTGGGATTGTGGTGAGTTTTTTTAGTTACCTTATTTTTAACAGACATTATAATTGAAAAGAAAAATGAGGGGGTATAGGGGGAAGTAGATGGGTGCCTAGGCAGATCTACATATGTTGAGGTGGGAGGGAACCCGTCGGGGACGCCACAGAGAGCTCCATGTCCACCTCTGGCGCCGGTGAGAGTAGGTTTAGGCCCGCAAGGCCTAATTCGTCACCTACATCACCTAGGAGCTTATCTATGGCCTCCTCGGAGACAGCCCGACCCTTATAGGGTTAACTTATATATATAAAGACTCATTATTGTTGCAAAATGATTGATTGATTGACCTGATAATAAACATGTTCTGATTATTAAAGTTAATTAGTTAAGAAACTAATTAATTTAAGTAAGTAGATAATTTATTTGTCACATAAAACACACATATACGATTGGTTACCTGGTTACAAAATGTCAAAACGTAAGCATTACTTAAAAGTAAAAAATCTGAATTACAAACAAAAAAGAAGATAAAAAATAATAATAATAATAATGCTGGACAATTCACACAGCATTATCTAGCCCCAAGCTAAGCAGAGCTTGTGTTATGGGTACTAGATAACTGATATACTTAACACAATACACTACATAGATAGAGATAGGTACCTCTTCTACCTTAGCCAACGCTGCTGGGTTCTTTTTTCTTACACCAAAACGAAAATTTTAACGATTTTTAAGAAAAAATGTCGGCGAGTTTTTTTTTTTAAATTTAGGTCCACTTTTTTCATTTTAATATAATACTTAGGTATTATAATACCCTTCAGGTATTCAGCGACCTCTGGAAAGATTGTATTCTATTATTAAATTTTACTAATACCTTCCCCTTATTTATCTCGGCTAACGACTCGACAAACGTTTATACCTTCAATGTAATAATTTATTATTTATCACTAAAAGCATAAAACAGACAATTAGCACTAAATAGTCGATAAATGGTCGGCTTGGATCGGAACACCCTTTATCAGTAATGCAAGGCGATCGTAAAATTATAACAGCCTGTATAAAGTAAAGCGATTCTTTGTTAGTATGCGCACGCGTCTCATGTAATAAAATGGCGTAAAAAGTCATATAAAATTAAATTTGGAATACGTTGTGTCATAATTTACACTTTAAGGATGAGTTCGGTTTTATGATGATTAAGTAAAATGAATTTGTTAATTCACGGAACGTTAAACTTAAATTTAGTTCAGCTTGAACGGGTTTAAAATACCCGACGATTTGACGTAAGCACAGTTTACTGAGTAATGAAATATAAATATCATTGGGAACCTACAGCAAATTCAAAAAATTAAAAGTAAAAAGGTAAGTCAATGTTTTTGAACAAAAATTCTACGTCCTTTTCTTCGTTATCTCTTGGAGCCAATAAAAAATATCATTATATTTTTACGCGATTTTTATAACAACCTTTTTAAAATTCGAACTCTAAAACAAAGATGGCTCGCAAGATTACGTTTATTTTAGAACAACAATAAAAATTATTCCATTTATTCCGTTAAGGGGAAGCTTTTGTGTGAGAGATTTAATTTTTACAACAATTCTTTTATTCGTAAGTTTATGTTGGATTTACAGTAGAGGGCCTATCGCGAATAAAAACAAACATAAAATGGGTTATGTCGATTGTAAGTGCGTTACGGATTAGGCGAAAGGTAAGTGCGTATTTTTGCAGGAATTTGTTTAGCTTGCGAATGCTGTTTTCGTTTACCAAAGCGCGTCTTTTGTGTCTCCATTGAGACAGGATTTTTTTGGTTTTGCAAAACCATAAAATACTCAAACCAAATCCTACTATCCAGTATCCTTCTAATATTATAAGTTTGTGAAATCTGAATTTTTGTTAGGATCTCCAAAACTACAGAACAGATCAAGCTAAAATTTGGCGTACGCTTAGAGCGAAGCCTAACTTAGATAATAGGCTACTTATTATACCGAAAACAAGCGTGCGAAGCCGTGGGCAGAAGCTAGTTTAAATAATTCAAAAGTTCATATTAAGATCGGCCATTCCTCAGCATGTGTTATGGCAGTGCATGACGAATGATGGAAATAGTGCGAACGAGTCACTCATTAAACAGCATAGAAGTGGTCTACATATCTGTAGGGCTTTTTTTTCTTCGGCGAGGAAATTCATTTACTAATAAACTGGTCTGGGGGCACCAGAATTACGTGGGACTCGACGCTCTGAGAAGGACGTAATACCCACTAAACCTCAGCGGTGTCACTCTCTCGCCATTTTCTCCGAACCACGGGAACATTATAAAATATCCTCGGACACATCTATAGGCCTACCACGGGGATTGTTGTTTAGGGTATAGACAAAAACAACATCCCATCGTCATACATTACGAAGTTGAAGGAATGAATTTCAAATATTTTCACATTCGGTGAGGATGTGACGTCTTTTTCTCTCCTGTATCCTAAAAATCAATCCCTGTACTTGGTTTACTGGCTATAGCGTTGACCTCCCGTGGTGACCATGATCGTCAAGTCAGAATCCATTGTAGTTGATACCGTAATTACTTTCTATCTCTGTTCATAGCAGTTCAGTTCAGTTCATTTATTTATTCCTTTTTGATACAATCACGTACACTCGGAAAAGTCATAAACATTGGTATGATTACATACAAAATCATCAGCAATACCTTCGTCAATATTATAAAATGATTTACATAGCAAAAAGCTTCTGATTATATCACAAAAACTTTTAAAATTAAGTTCTTCTTCTTCTTCTTCTTATGTAAATCACTTTGTAGGTCTAACTCTTCTACCATGTATTTTAGCATAAATACAATTTTGAAATATATATGTTCTAACCTGAAACTTTGACCATTTAATTATAGGAACAAGTTACGTAATATAAATATAATCTTAAAAATTTGCATGCCTAATTTTAAGGTAGAACATAATTGAAACATTTAATATATTTAAGATCTACAACTGTAACCTACATTATGTTGAAGCAAATAAATTTATCTTTATCTTTTATCTTTATCTTCTCCGGTGAATGTCATGATATTTAATTGTCTAAAGCGACTTTGTCAATCGTAAGTGGAACTACGAAATTTATATAAAAGAAAATATTTTTTTCTACCGTGTTGTCGATACGTTTAAATTCCAAATACCAACCCTCTACTGCGATCTTCTCGGAAAAATACTGCATAAGTTAGTTTTCTACATAGGCTTACTTTTCCATCTCCTTGTATGCCTAATCTACCAAAACAGATAGGTCCTTGTACAGTCGAGTCCATAAAAACAGTCATACATTTCCAATTTATACAGCACACGTGGCTAAATCCATCGTTTATTTTAACAACTGATATGAAACGCGTTTTCCATCTTCCGTTATAAAAAAGTAAAAGTCTTAAATTTAATATCCTTTTTATTGTGCAGATTACAATAATGCTGGGGTGAGATTTTCTGTTGTGTTTTTTTGGGTTATAAAGCGGTATCGAGTTGTTTCTTGTCTACCTGAATGTATTCTATTGAAGTTTTGAAAAAAATATGAGATAAACGACTCTATAATTATTGAAATAAAAAATATAGTCTTTCTGAGAATAGATAAAAAATACTGGTCGTTGGGAGGACACCAGTTGAGATATTTATTATTATTATTATTTATTTTATTATGATTATTATTATAAACGATCACGTCTCAATGTTCAGAGATCAGTTAAAATTAAAACGGCTTCCAATCCGTCGCCGGCGTGATCTGCACGTTCTCTCTCTTCTTTATAACATTCTGAACAATCCTCTCGCCCCTTCTTACCTCCGTGAGCGTTTTGAGTTTCTTTACCCTCGTGATAGACCATGTAGATTAACTTTGTCCCTCAACCTTAAATTTCCTGTTCACTCATCCAGCCGCTACGGTGGCTCATTTACTGTCGACTCGGTAAGGTTATGGAATTCTCTACCACACGATATTCGTGCTAGCCCCTCACTCTTCATTTTCAAGCGTAAAGTCAAAGAGCATTACCTATCTTTATGACTCTGTTGTATTTATGTATTTACTCAATTTATATGTGTATATAATTATATTATTTGCTAGGATATATTAGTTTATGTATTGTATTATATTATGTATTAGTCTATTTAATAAGTAGGTTAAGATTAAATCTTATACATATCCTTTGTGCACATGTACCCACTTCTGCAAAATTTGTCTCTCTCTCCCAATAAGGTTTGCTGGAAGAGAACTCTTTTTAGTGTTAAGCTCGCCTTTGCCATTATTTTTCTTGTGATATGTTTTACTTATAATACCTATGTTGTGCAATAAAGAATTATGAATTATGAATAAATTTATGGGCAGAAGGCTTTATTCACAAAGAAAATTACAATAAATTATTAGAAATAAATTAGAACTAGTATTTACAATTGAAACAACTGAGCTAGCTGCAGACTGTTGCAAATAATCTACAAGTAGCTTAACTGATCCATATCAATACCAGTCGGAAGCGTCCCCAAGACGCTGGCTGCATTATTATTATGATTATTATTATATTATTAGATATTTAGCATTTTTTATATCTGTCAAAGGAAACCTTGGAATAATTTCCTAGTATATTTAAAATTCTTAAAAACTGGAGTTTCTGAGCCCATTAGGAAGGACGTATTTGTGTTAGCTAATTTTCGATAAATATATCTCCGTTCTTTCGAGATATAATGTCGCCTGCATATTAAATTATCCCTAACACATCGCATATTTTCAAAGATTATGCTTCGCCATAAACATATCCAAATGTGTTGATCGCATAAACTGCCGTGTGGGATTTATTGTTAATAACTTTTTACGCAAAACACATTTGTTATGAAAATGTTTACAGTCTTTTAGTAGGGTTGGGAGTTTATAAAGATATTGCTATACAGTAGTGCAATTTTAACTTTTTCGCCATTTTTCCGTTGGTTTAATTACTGTTTTTTTACTGTTTTTTGAGTCAACAAAATATTAACATAAAATATCATCTTACTAGTTGTCGCCCGCGGCTTCACACGCTTTGTTTCCATGGAAAGGTAATATCTCTCCCATAGGATGATTTGTTGGATAAAAAGTAGCGTATGTTTGATTCCAGGTTTAGAACTACACCTGTACGAAATTTCAGTTTAATCGGTTCAGTAGTTTCCGCCTAAAGAAGTAACAAACATCCATATCTGCCTGAAAAACAGCGCAGTATTGGGCAAATGCTTAAATACTGCAACATGCTGAGGCAGGGACCCATTTTACCTGTGCATTTTACCCTTGACCATTATCTTTGTAAATGTAAATACCTTCCTACATATTAAATAAGTTATCTGTGTTGTTGTCTTCTGCCTAAAATTATGTACTTGTACGTAGGCTTTTGCCTACTAAAGTGTTTTTTTGGGTAAAATAAATTATCTCTCTCTCTCTCTCATATCAATCCAAAGTCTCACATTTATAATAAGTACTATCATTACTGTCATTTGTCATGACATGACAAGACAACGCAGAGCTCTTCTCATCATTGAGCCTCAGATAAAAGTAAAGTCTGCACCACATTTTAAATTTCTATTCATACAGAATGATATCAGATGGAAGGCGCTAAGTTATAACGCAAGGGAAATCTCCATCTCGCGCCTATCTCTTATTCTTTTTGGACCCCGAGTTTGTAGTCATTGGAATCTAGTAGAGGTGGCATAAAAAGAAACGAGAAATTTTGAAACTGTATTTATTTATATTAAACTAGTTTATGCTCGCGGCTTCGCACGCGTTTTTTCTATGGAAACGTTTAAAGGTGATTTCTATCCCATGGGAACTGATTTATGGGATAAAAAGTCTAAAAGTGTATGTTTTATTCCGGGATTACAATTACTTGTATGCAAAATTTCAGCCCGATCCGTTCTGTAGTTTTGGCGTTAAGAGGTAACAAACATCCATCCATCCATCCAAACTTTCGCATTTATAATATTAGTGTGATTATAGTTTTATTAATATTGACCTAAAGCCTAAAAACCAGCAGAGCACCATAAGATTTGATAAGGTTTAAGTTGTTTTTTTTTAAATAAGATGGAAAACAAACAGCTTGTACACCTGAAATGAGTAGAAACAATGATGGTAGAGCTAAAGCTTGTTACTTTAGTTTGCTGATAAATAGGAGATAAATATCAAGTTTAAATTTATAAAATGTGTTTTTTTTTGTGAAGAAGGTCATCACAATATGAAAAGAAGTGATTTCCAAAATTTTATAAGTCTATCACGAAGCACTCATATTTGGTGTTAGAAACGTAATAAGTTTTCTTTTTGCGAAGGTGAGTTTTCGTTAAGGCAAAGTCTTTTTTGTATCTTTTTCATTGCGTTATGGAAAATTTTTGTTCGTTGTTTTGTTAAATCTTCATCTCAACATTCCGGAACGCCTCAATTTTTCGTTTACGTTATGGTTTTTCTATATTAAAACTGTTAAAAAATACTATCTTTATGAAATCTCTTTAGCAGTGAGTGGCACTGAAGCCTGGCGATCCAGCAGTTGCTGAAGTATGGCTGCAAATGATGATGATGAGGATGAGATGATAATTATTCTTTTTCATACATCTTAGCAGGTCATCATTGGCCTGATAAAATCCACGCAAGATGATGTAAGTGGCATCAGTTTGTTTGAGAATCAGTCACACACGAATGAACTTACGAACCACTTTTGTCCTACCGGTATAAAATTATTACAAAACCTAGGAAACTCCATTTTAAATATTTTTAAACGTACGCAATCTGAACACATGCTATTATTATTAGTATTATTTTTGCCGTGACCATGACAGTGGGTAAACCTTTTGAATCGTCGGGAAAAATATGTAAATAAACACGATGTATATACTCCTTAAAAATACATATAATCATTAAAATAAATAAATAATGCTGGACAACTCACAAAGCATTATCTAGCCCCAAGCTAAGCAGAGCTTGTGTTATGGGTACTAGATAACTGATATATTTAATACAATACACTACATAGATAGATATTTTTTATTATACATAGAAAACACCCAGACCAACGGAACAAATTTCTGCAGATCGTACACAAATTTGTTCCGAGGCGGGATTCGAACCCGCAACCTCCTGCGTCGCAGGCGGACCTTCGCCCGCTGCGCTGCGCCACGGAGGTCGTCAAATCATTCCATTTTCAAACGAAAAACTAAATCATATCTATTGTTAAGTCCTCCCTTAACACTTCTCTCGATTTCATTACGATATCGCCTGGAATTCCTGATTTATACATTCTCCTTTGTATTTTTATTTGCCTTCTCTGTGCAATATTTATTATTGCTTGTATTAGATATGATCTGCTCAATTTGAGAGCATCACCTTCTTTTGGAATTTTAAAATTAATATGGGTGATTCGGAAGAGATTTTATCAATGGGACGAGAAAAAAATCTGAACAAAAAATTGCTTACATACGATTATCATTATTAACAAATAGAAATTACTATCAAATAATATAAACATATTAGAGCTAGTTTTTACAATCGCATCAAAATTGACATACACCGGGGCAATGCAGCCAGCTTCTTGGGGACGCGACAACTGGTATTAATATGGATCAGCTACCTGTTGTTTGCAAAGGTCGGCAGTTAGCTCAATTGTTTCAATTATATTTTAAACATAATATATTATTCTGTTAAACGAAGGAATTTTCAAAAATCGATTGGCAGTTTCTGATGCCGATCATAAGCTTTTTTTTAATACCTCTATTAATGTTTTAGAAAGTATAATGTAGGCAGAGATGCGAAGTTGCTCTTTTTTGCCACCATGGTGACCAAAAAGAGCAACTTCGCATCTCTTCTTACAGTATAATAAAACTTTCACAGAGGAATTAAAAAAAGCTTATGATAGGTATTACAAACTGGTCAATCGATTTTTGAAAATTCCTTCGTTTTTCAGAATGGTAAAATAAAATAGATGGTGGCGCTTGTTTGGGTCGGGGTAGTGCCTTAAACAATCTACGACATCTAGATTTGATATTAACACATTTTGAGAAAGACCAGTAATTACTTGCGTAACCGTACCGTACATTATTAGCGCCTTTTTGATATCACTATAAGTCCTTATGAAATAATAAAATAAAAATAACCTCTAAAATTATAACGCACAATAAACAGTTCTAGTACATAAATAAAACAATGAAATCTTCAAAATAACTATACAGAAACAGTGCATAAAATACTGTTTTTAAGATTCACAAATGTGAATGCGGTTGAAAACAATACGAGGATATCATATCGTCTTGCGCTTTTGTACGGATTCATTCCCATGACAGTACAACAGGTGTTATCAAAGGGTTAGGTTGCAACTATGAGGGGAAATAAAATAGTTAATTTACTAGCTACTTTATTAGCAACTTAGGAAAGTAACTTATAAATCCATCATGGTTTCCGTTGTCCAGTTGTTCCGTGATCTTGGCGCATGTGCCGAAATATTGGAAAGCTCAAAACTCAAATCATGGAAAGTGGAAACTTTGAGACTAAGATCGAGTTGAAGGTAGCTAGGTATATAAAAAATAATGTTTATTTGGTGTATTTTACCTATAATTAACTCATAGTCCCTTTGATGGGTAGAGTTGTTATAAAAACAGAATATATATGCAACAAATTAGTGAAATTATGAAATATGTGTTGATATTATCGACAAAATTCAATAACGTTTACGGCCTTCACAATATCAATCTTGTAAACTAAGTACTTTTTCATGCCATCACGTCTCCATACCGACGAGTTTTTTTTTTTCGATGAATATTATGCGGAATCAGTGCGTTACCAGCCGTCATTTTATCTATAAAACTGTGGGAAGGAATAACTGCTTTCATGAGAATTAAGTGGTTGGAGAAAATCCGCTTGACCATAGAGTTAGGTATCAAATGGCAGATGGCTTATCTCCTTTAAGACTGGCCGCCGTAGTAGAAACTTTTTTTATAGCCAGTGCAATTTACTTCACAATACCTGCAGTTAGGAACTTAGGCTGCATGATCATAGACCTGCAGTGTTATTAACACAATATGTTTGACAAAACAGTGAGGTCACACCGTTTTAAAGTCATAATAACGGGATATTTACCATGATTTGAGTTTTGAGCTTTCGAATATCAATATCCAATATCGCAGTGCCGTCAGTTATTCCGTGATCATGGCGCATGAAACTGTGCCGAAATATTGGAAAGCTCAAAACTCAAATCATGGTAAATATCCCGTTATTTATGACTTTAGTGTTAATAACCATGATGGATTTAAAAGTTTTATCACACCGTTTTGTTCATAATCCATCATCGTAATTTGTGATGTTAATTATAATAAACATTCACGAGTATTCATTGAGTTTAATTACTTTTAAACTTATGTTTGTGTGCTGAGTTTAAAAAAAATATTGTTATGTAGATTTCAATTTCGTCCACCTGAATATATTATACATTTTGAATGAGTGATATATGCTTTGCTTGCAATCTACAACAAACAAAATATTGTTTGAGTAGGTAAGTAAGCAATTGCAATAGATTGTTCTTATTTTGATTTATAATATGGTCATGGTCACTGATATTATTATTGCAGTAAATATTCGCGAGTAACGAAATCTTAACTGCGGGTTGAACCTTGATCTATTTTATTTGTTTTCATAGATCATATAAATCAATTCGCAAATCATTGTTAGTATTTACTAAGTTCTACGTATATTTTCTTTCATGCGCATCTTTTCATCGAATGCAATTACTAACTCGCTAATTTGCAAAACGCCAGCGCGGGTATATTTTTGTATTCATCATGGTAGTCATGCGTGGCAGACTGCGAATAGCCAAATCGTATGGGTAGTAGTTGAATTTTTTGCTAAAATGAATACTTGAGAACGAGGGGGACATCAATATAGTTCCTTTTTTTATATTTTCTGGTTGCATTTCTATTAGCTAGACATTGGATTTTTATATGTAACAAATTTTTAATCCACTTTTTTGTTATAAAAGAAGCCAAAATTTCCAAAAACCCTTGAGCCCATGCAACTTAACATCTTATACCGTGCTACCCTCCATTTTCCACTAATTACAGAAGCGCGTCATCAGCGAATATTGAGTCTACTCAAAGAGCTGTGACACCACTCAGCGAATAAATAAAAAAAGAGATTAGAGTTAAAAAGTCTAAAAAAGAACCACTCTGAGTTAATGATACGGCATGGTGAGTGGAGAGAAACAAAGGTTCGGGACGATTTACACTGCACTGTAATGGATCACGACGAACTAAATAAGTAACAACGAGAATCAATATAGGTAGTGTATTGGTCTGAAAAAATCTATTGCTAGAGAAATATTTATGCATAATTTTGGAAAATCATTCCACTTATTACAACAATAATAGTAAAACTCTCACCATCGTCAACTACCATAAAACATTCAACATAAATAGATCTACCTATCTCATAGATTGCAATTTTTTGGAAAACGATTGAATTTACAAAACCATTGAATTTAAAAAAAAGAGGTTTCCATCGTGAAATTAACTTCGAAACATTTGTAACCGATATTGCTTTGTGTATTGATAACAAAATGATAGCACAAAGCATAATTGGGAAATTCAAAAACTTTATCACTGTGCTATAAAGTATTCGTTTATAAAATAGCGTTCAAAAGTCTCGCCATGCTGTTACACGTCCGTGTAAGCTGAAGATCCGATGCTTGAGACCTCGGTGGAGATGTCTCGATTTTTTTCTACTTTATTTTCGATCCGTTTCCCCGAGGTTTTAGAAAACGTCTGGTTCAGCTTCCTAGGGCACTTCAAGGCGTAAAGCCAAGGTTCTGAGACGGTCTTTTATTTTATTTTTATTTCGTAAAGCTTTGTTTTTGTCACGGCTTTTTATATAAAATTGTCGGGGGATTTCTCGAGGTGCAATTTTTGGTGATGATTTAAGAAGATTTAGATTAAGAGTTTTTGTAAAAGCTAGTATTTTTGATGATCTTAAATGCACATGCAAACAAAATATTGAAGTCTAATAGGTAGCGTCTCACAACAGAGTCCCGATTAAATTTCCTTGTAGTATTTTCTGTTCGATAGTATAAAAATGTTATTCTTATTTATGTTGTTACTTTATCATTTTTCACATGCAAAATTTATAGATGCGGGTTTTTAGATTTTACGAACATAGTATGAACCAACCTTGAGTTTTCAGATATTTTTTTTATTTTCTAGCATAAAAGTTTTGGCTTGCAATTTATTTTTTTTACGACAAAACTTTACCCAGGCTATAAGCAACATCTAAAAGGACTCAAGTATCCAAAATGTGTCCACATTTTCAGGCATCCATTACGTCGTGCACTTCCTCAAACAATTTTCAACTCTCCTTTTACCCATATCTTTTCCATCTTCCTTTCACATACTTTCATCTACAGAGTGTTCCTTTTGTGCTGACATTTGGGTGCCATAATTTTGCTGTTCTATTTTCAGTTGATTATGGGTGAAGAGTTTAAAATATTGTTTCTTTATGCTTGTGTTACTTTGGCTCGTCAGTAGAATACTAAGAGGGTGCCGCTTTACTTATTTTCAGTCTCGTATATTGATTCTTAAATTTATAGAGTTTAGTAAGATTTAGAAGGTTAATCTATTATCTTGCTCAAACTGTCCACCTCTGTAAGTATCAAGTATAACTTGATACTTTCATAAATATAGTTTGTCACTTCACTTGACTGTGGATATAATTTATCTTCTGATTTTTTAAGACATCCTGTATACCCTCGTCTTTTCTTTACCTCTCCCGTGCTCCTTCTCAAATGATTGCTTCTCGCAAGCTCACAATGGAGTTCTTTTAATCCCGTATCTCGTGATCCCTATTCAGGGGGAATATTTAAATAGATATGTTACAAGTATTGCGGTTGCTATTTGTATTCACGTTTTGTTTGCGGGTTTTTAATGGGTGTATCTGATTATTATGGTGACTGTTTTGACAGAAATGTTTCCAACTATTATTAAACTTGCGGTTGATAGTTGACAGGTCATTTTATTCTAGATGTTATTCCACTGACATAAAAATCTTGTTAGGTGTTTGCTGAAATAATTCTGAATTGCTGAATGAATTCATTAGTAGATTGCTCTGGCACCATCATCACATCACGTATTAGCCATTTTACCAAAAGCGAGCCTAGGCAGTATGTAAGCATGTATTTTTTCTTCACTTTTCAAATCTTTCCACTAAGGTGTCAAATCATTTTAGTAAAAACAAATCTAGTAAAAAATTTACTAAAAACAATCACTTTTACTCTCTCACAGTATTAACTGAAACCTATAACACCTTTTTGCTTCTGACACCCCAAACATTATCCAAACAATCTCAAAAGCTAAACAACTCACAAATATTAAAGATGCAGAAAATTACTTGTACCTTACCTTTTATATTTTGTCATCCGTCAAATGTATTCTCAAGATCTTTGAGAGGGTTCCGTGGAGAGCGTTTTGTTATCCGTGTCCGTATCTCCGATTTTTTCTTTTTCGTTTTATTTACTCCCGTTTTTCGCTTCACCGGTATTAATATTCATAAGTAAATTGCCGAGATAATCTAGGGGATAGGTTTTGGAATTTGGTGCTCTTTTGTGAAAGTAAAAAGTGTATTTGCATGCCGCTTTTTGTTTGTTGGGATTTTCTATTTATGAAATGTCTCCATTTCTTTCCCCAAAGATATCATTGAGATTGGTTTGGAACTTTGGCGGATAAGCATTATTACTTTTGCAAATTATGTTCTTCAAATTTATTTTTCTTTCAGTTGTACCGCATTTACGTGGGCATGAGTAGACTGTATACGCTCTTATCGAATTTTATTACTATTTGCACCGACAAAAGCTAGACTCTTTGATTTATAATTTGTGCACTAGTTCGAACATAATTTAATTGTTTAAAAAAAACTAAAAACCGACTTCGAGTCCCGAGTTAATTTGACAGTTTTTTAAAGTTTTGCGGTATAAATACTAATTCCTCGGGAATCAAAAATTTAAGCGATAATATTAAATTTCGGATCATTTTCTATACAAAAGCGAAAGAATTTTCGTTATGAGATTTTAAATTGTCTTTGATGACATAAAATATTTTGTATTCTAGAACCCAGTATAGAACTATTTTGCTAAGCATCAACTGCCATGACCTTTCAGCCTAAGCTCACAAGACAACCATAATGCCCTCAGAGCCATAAACATCAGTAGTATGCAACTGTAACAACATCATTACTTCCATTTTAATCTCCTATACGTTATTCTTGGCATATCAGTCATGCTCAGGGTTGACGGGTTGACGGTTGGTTTTGAGATATTCAGTTTAACCTTGACTTTTTTACTTATTTATTGAGTATATCAGTTTATTGATTGAAAAACCAATATCAATTTAGCTACGCATTCATTTTGTTTTAATATTTATATTTATGTCTAACTATTCTATTTTGACGACCTCTGTGGTGCAGTGGGCGAAGGTCTGCCTGCGACGCAGGAAGTTGCGGGTTCGATTCCCGCCTCGGGACAAATGTTTGTACGATCTGCAGATATTTGTTCTGGGTGTTCTCGATGATCTATGTAGTATATTGTATTAAGTATATCAGTTATCTAGTACCGATAACACAAGCTCTGCTTAGCTTGGGGCTAGATAATGCTGTGTAAATTGTCCAGGATTATCTATTATTATTATTATTTATTTATTCTAATTGTGACGATACCTCTATTTAGTTAAATATTACAAATAAAATTAATTATTTCTGCTCGTGGTACCCGTTTTTAGAGTTTTAGTCCGGTAATATTTTTTATTTTAGTCCGGCTCGTTCGTCGTCGTATGTGTTTACGCAGGACCTACTTACATATATAAAAATTATTGCATGTACAATATTTGAAGGATAAACAAAAACATTTGACTGTTTATTGAATTATCAGGGATTATCAACCATCTGGATTAATTTTGAAGCCACGATCCGGATAGAAATCCTCTACCCAAGCGTAGTGATCTAATTTTAGAGATTAACTCACTACGGTTGACCAATACTACAGTCTATGGAATAGCTACATACTGACAGAGTATACCTTTTATTGTAACTATTCTCGCACGATTCACTGCGGGAGAGCAAGAATCACGAGCAATAACAATTGAAACCTTGTCGATTTTAGCAAGACGTTTTCATTGGAATAGTTTTCATTGTACCTAGCTTTCTTTGTTCTTCAAAACACCTACTTATAGAGTGTTCTTCAAAATGTTATCTTACTTCACGTTTTGACATAAACTGTAGATCATTATTCGGCTTAGGGTACCCTTTTTGTCGCACCCTGTACATACAAATAAAAATAACATATACAGTACTCACTGAGGCACAACAAATGTTAGATAGAAAAAAAACAATTTGTTAACTGTCTGACTATTTTTTTTATGTCTAGCTAGTGTTGCAAAGACTTGTATGTTATTTTCACTTGGATGAGAAAATAACATACAAACGGAAATTCCAACCGTCCAAACCCAAAATGCCCATTTGTGTCGTTCAGGGCTTGAATAACCGGAAAATACCGGTATGAAAAGGTTAACGGTATGACGTCATACCTTTATATTACGATATCCTTATATAACGGTACCGTTATGTTCCGATACCGAAAAATAGCGATAGCTTTATTTTTAGCAGTAGCGTAATTTTAAAATAAGAGTACCTAAGACTACCTAGTAATAAATGAGAAAACTATAAATAGCTCTCGGCTCAGCTGCAGATTCTATCGAGCCAGTTCCGTTCTAGTCGAGCGAGTGAGACCGGACAGTCGTGTGACTCGTGCGTTTCGAAGTTTTATTTCGTATAACCGTTTGCTTAGCTGAGCCAAGTTGCAATTATATTTAATAACTAGCGGCCCGACCCGGCTTCGCACGGATGGACATTTATTTTTAAACATTTTGGAATAAACGTAGAGTAAATGCAATATAATATAGTAAATCTATTATTTCTGTGGCAGGACATTTACTTTTATCCGACTGCCTCGTTGGTCTAGTGGTCGCTTGTTCAATCGCTGAACATGAGGTCCCGTGTTCAAATCCCGGGTCGGGCCAAGATTTGTATTATTGGGTCTTTTCTAGCAAGATGGCGGTGTAAGACGGCTTAAGCCGTTGGTCTATCGCTTGACCTCTCCCCGGCCGTGTCGGTCTGCCGTCCTATCGGATTATGAGAGTGAGGGCATATACATACCGGCACCGGTACAAATACCGGTATACATATCGGAACCGGTATAAATACCGGAATACATACCGGTACCGGTATACATACCGCTATTTATACTGGTACCGGTATGTATATCGGTATTTATACGGGTACCGGTATATATACCGGTATGTTGCCCAGACTCTTATGAGACTGGTGCCTCGGGGGAACCAACATTCCAACACGCATGCACAACATAACACACCCATGAACATTCCCAAATACGTCATAATATCCCACCTCAGTAAATGTGTACCTATAGTAATTATTTAAAACGCCGTGCTTTTTTATTTAATTGTATCTATGTACCTACAAATACCTATGTACTAAGTGTCAGATATCCTAGATTGTTCAAGTTTTTTGTGAATATAATCCCGCTATCACTTTAACCTCTCGGTGACCAGCTATCCGAGAGGAGTAAATTGAAAATCAGCGCTGCTTGCATATTAATGCATTACAGCTAATGCTGAATTTACTCCTATTGTCTTAGTTTATTAGTTTTAATTAAGTAGTATGTATATTTTTAATTTTTTGTGTATTTTCTAAATTAAGGAAATAAAATTCTTTTCTATTCTATTCTATTCTATTCTATGTAATGCAGTAATAATACCGGTATGTATACCGGTATTTACACCGGTATGTATTGCGATAATAATACCGGTATTTATAAAACATACCGGTATAAATACCGGTATTATTACTGAAAATCATACCGATATAAATACCGGTATACATACCGGTACCGGCATAAATACCGGTATACATACCGGTACCGGTATAAGTACCGGTACACATATCGGTATCGGTATAAATACCGGAATACATACCGGTACCAGTAAAAATGCCGGTATGCATACCGGTACCGGTATTTATAAAACATTTATAAAACATACCGGTATAAATACCGGTATTATTACTGGATAACATACCGGTATAAATACCGGTACCAGAATAAATACCGGTATACATACCGGTACCAGTATATATACCGCTAGTTATACTGGTACCGGTCTGTACACCGGTATGTATACCGGTACTGGTATGTATACCGGTATTTATACCGGTACCGGTATGTAATCTGGTATTTATACCGGTACCGATATGTATACCGGTATCGGTATGTATACCAGTATTTATACCGGTATGCTTTCCATTTAAAATACCGGTATTTATACCGGTATGTTTTATAAATACCGGTATTCTTATCGCAATACATACCGGTGTAAATACCGGTATACATACCGGTAATAATACCGCAATACATACCGGTATAAATACCGGTATACATACCGGTACCCGTATAAATACCGGTATACATACCGGTACCAGTTTAAATAGCGGTATGTATACCGGTGCCGGTATGTATGTTTTATAAGTACCGGTATTTACACCGGTATGTATTGCGGTAATAATACCGTTATTTATAAAACATACCGGTATAAATACCATACATATCGGTACCGTTATAAATACCGGTATACATAACGGTACCGGTATACATACCGCTATTTATACTGGTACCGGTATCATTACCAGTATACATACCGGTATTATTACCTACCGATTATATTATTATTATATTATTATATACCGGTATTTATACCAGTACCGGTATGTATACCGGTACAGAAATGTATACCAGTATTTATACCGGTAGGTTTCATAAATAACAGTATTATTACCGCAAAACATACCGGTGTAAATACCGGTACTTATAAAACATCGGTATACAAACCGGCAACGGTATAAATACCGGTATACATACCGGTACCGGTATACATACCGCTATTTATACTGGTACCGGTATGTATACCGGTATTTATACGGGTACCGGTATGTATACCGGTATTTATATCGGTACCAGTATGTATACTGGTATTTATATCGGTAACAGTATGTATACCGGTATTTATACCGGTACCGGTATGTATACCGGTATGTATACCGATATCGATATTTATGTGTTTTCCAGTAATAATAGCGGTATTTATACCGGTATGTATTGCGGTAATAATACTGGTATGTATACCGGTACCGGTATGTATACCGGTATGTATACTGGTATTTATACCGGTACCAGTATTTATACTGGTATTTATATCGGTACCAGTATGTATACCGGTATTTATACCGGTACCAGTATGTATACCGGTATAAAATAATGTTTTTCATGTGTGAAAAAAAATGTTTTTCTTGTGTGAAAATGCCTTGTCACAGTCAGGGACCAGACAGCTACAGATAGATAGATAGATATTTATACCGGTATGTTTTCCAGTAATCATATCGGTATGTATATATGGTATGTATACCGGTATTTATATCGGTACCAGTGTGTATACTGGTATTTATACAGGTAACAGTATGTATTCCGGTATGTATACCGATATCGATATTTATATGTTTTCCAGTAATAATACCGGTATTTATACCGGTATGTATTGCGGTAATAATACCGGTATGTATACCGGTATTTATACCGGTACCGGTATGTATACTGGTATTTATACCGGTACCAGTATTAATACTGGTATTTATATCGGTACCAGTATGTATACCGATATTTATACCGCTACCGGTATGTATACCGGTACCGGTATGTATACCGGTATTTATACCGGTATCGTTATGTATGTTTTCCAGTAATAATACCGGTATTTATACCGGTATGTATTGCGGTAATAATATCGGTATGTATACCGGTATTTATATCGGTACCGGTATGTATACCGGTATTTATACCGGTACCAGTATGTATACTGGTATTTATATCGGTACCAGTATGTATACCGGTATTTATACCGGTACCGGTATGTACCGCCATTTATACCGGTACCGGTATGTATACTGGTATTTATACCGGTACCAGTATGTATACCGGTATAAAATTATGTTTTTCTTGTGTGAAAAAAAAATGATTTTCTAGTGTGAAAATGCCTTGTCACAGTCAGGGACCAAACAGTTATAAGAAAACCAGATGCCAGATATCTTGGCAATACAGGTCGTTGACCTTCATGAAATAAAAAAAAGGCACTGCTTAAAATTTTTGAAAATTATTATTAGTACGTATTAAATTAGAATAGAATAGAAAATAATTTATTGCCTTAATTTAGAAAATACACAAAACAAAAATATACGTACTACTAAATTAAAACTAATAAACTTAGACAAAAGGAGTAAATTCAGCATTTAGCTGTAATGCAAAAATGCAAATGCAAGGCACTTATAACGCTAATATTTGGCACTTAGTGTAGGTAGGCAATCTAGTCTCCACGCTGAATGAAAAGAAACAATAAAAAGCATATTTTCGCATTCTCCCCATGCTTTCCTTTTACAAGGAAAGAAGCCGAATTGTCGAATATAAGAACGACCGCGACGTCATAGCTGTGTATTAAGAAGTGTGTTAGAGTGAAATCTCGTTCGACAAGGCAAGTTGCATTCCTATCGAGCGAACTGTAAACAGAGCACTAGCGTCGTTTACTCACGCGTTTTTCGGTACCGAAATGAATTACGATACGGTACCAGAAAAATACAGGTAGCTACCGGTACCCTTAAAATAATGGTACCGTTATTTTATACCTGTACCAATACCGTTATTGTATACCGGTATAGGTCTACCTTTAAATCAAAACGGTACCGTAATTTTTTACCGGTAGCTTAACCCTATACCTATACCGCTTTCAAGCCCTGGTGTCGTTCGGACGAATGCGTGCTTTTTTACGTACGTCAGGCGTAGGACAGGATTTGAGTGTTTGATATAAATTAGACTTTTAGTTTAGTTTTTGACAAGAATTTATATACGAATTAAATAATTTTGAAAAATATTGTATGTTTTGTCATGTACTGATTTTAGGTACAAATATAGGTACCGACTCCAGTTGGTAGCTCTACCGATTTCGCACTATGAAGTTCGAGACCACTGGTCAAGAATTGGATATCGATAGAGGTCTAGTGACACTGACTAAGTGTTTAGTTTTTTTTTTGTTCTAAGTATGTAATGGTATCTAATACTGTTATGTGGGCACACAATTAATTGTCTTTATATAAACTGTACCTGGTGTATGTATTGCAGTTAGGTAGGTCCTTTTATACTACTATGATTTTTTCTTCAGGATTCTAATTAATTAAGTACCTACCTTATTTTAATTCCATTTTATCTTAATGATGGGCTATACACGTATTTTTATGAATGGTTCTATTATTTACACAATGCTCCTAGCACTCGCTTTCGATGCTTCTGTCCGTGGCATTTCCACCAAAGTACACCAAACTACAATCTTGGTTGTTATTACCATCAACACTTGCTAACCACGCGAGTTTTGAGAATTTAAAATGTCAGTACAGACACTAATGTCTGTGTCATAAGTTTTAACACAGCCCTATTTTAGTAACCAAAATCATTTCATGTTCGCACCATAACGTTATTAGATGTTCGTTATGACAGTTCTTCTTTGTATCCACTGAATCATACTATTTCTCTCAAGCCATTAAAACCAAATCCGGTAGCCTCCAGCAAAAGCCAAACATCCTCAAAAACAATATTTCCCCACCTCAATTCATTACCACAATAACTTTTATTGGTACATCAAGTGATTCATCACTGAAGTATACTCGAATAGTCCAATATAGCGTAAAGTCGACCCTCACAATGTTTTGTGGGGCAATTAACTTAGTACTAAATACTAAAATAAAAGTAGGCGAAAGTTGAGAGGGGATGGGAGAATGTGGCGTTGGCTTTTCATCGATTATTGTTTTAAATTATAATTAAAAATAATAATTTAATGGGATGATACGAGAATGAGATGTTAAAAAAAATTATGTACTAGTAAGTAGGTACTGATAAGATTCCAACAAAATAATTAACAAGTTCTTCTTAGCTTGGGGCTAGATGATGTGTGGATTGTCTAGCATTATTTATTTATTCTTAGATAATCCATCAATATATTTATCCAGTGATTCAGAGTGGAATAGGGTTGAGTTTGAATGTATTCAGGAAGAGCTAAATACAAACCTCAATAATCGTATATTAATTGGCACTGACTGCGTCACCGAATAAATTAACAGAAAGTACATTCTGAGTGACCTAATTCACGACAAAATAATATACGCAGTGCATTTCAGTGGATTTGTTTACGATGTTGCAAGGTTCAAATGAAATAGTATTTATTTGGCTTCTGCATAGGAGATAAATATTTTGAATAGTAAATATGTCATTCTAGATAATTCAGAATAATTTATTTTATGGTCCATTATTTTACCGAACCTATGTAACTCAGGTAGGTACTTTATGTTTACGTATGAACCATCAAAGATAAAGCTGAAAATTTTAAAACGGTGGTTTGGAATTAATTAGTCAGACGATTATTTAACTAAACAGTTTTGTTACCATAAAATCTTGCAAAAAAAAAGTCTTTTCCACGCAATACAACCCAAAATAAAGAAAAACACTCGTTCAAATTTTTATTTCGACCATAAACCAGTATCTATTGGAAAGATTTAATTCCGTTTCAGTCAGCACTTTTTATTTTATTGTTAACATTAACAAAATAATTGTCGGAATCAACCCCAATGACTGAATGTTACTGCGCAGCGTTATTGGGATAACGCCTTGTGTTTACGAATAGCAATCTCCCGGGCGTTGCTTTTATTTTTTACCAGGCGAGAGTTGTGTAGGTACGATTTCTAGGGACGTCTTTGCCTTACTTGTGAGAGGTTAATTTCTTAGCTAGAGAATTAATCCTAGGTAGAAAATATTCTAATAGAAAGAATAGTGCATTAACTTACCTTAAAATAACCAATCCTACCTATATTTAGGTTTTGTAAACACCTATTTGATTTAGAACCTTAGAAACAAATTATCATTACTCATGTTCAAAACCACTTTATCTCAAATTAAAACTATGTAACCGCACTACTCTAATATAATAATAAACTGCAAAAACATTGCGCAATTTCACAATACAGACAGACGGACAATAAACGTGTTTAACGATATTTTTCTGAACGCACGTGCGTCTTTGTTTGCTATGATTCATAAGGCGATGAACCGAGAATTATTGTGAGCAAACGGTTAAATACTGCATAAGGTCTACTTATATTAATCTATGCACTTAGATATACCTGGCATAGCAGAAGTCTTAGCAATTATTACATACCTATTTATATATCAACCTACTATAGGTACCTACTAACGTCTGTTTTATTTTAATTCATTCCATTTCATATAATACACCGTGTACCTACACGGTGTAATAAATGAAATGGAAATTAATGTATATAAATTATATATTATATAATATTAATTTTCTTTCTCTCACAGAATAGAGAATTTCGAGATTTTTGTGAAAATTCATGAAAAGAAATCCGTGAAAATTCCGTGCTTTCACTCTTATCCATATAATGACTATTATTATAAAAAAAAACATGTGCACAACGAGCTCTCGTGCGCAGTGCTCGCAGGGGCGCGGAACGCGTGCGTCTAGAACACTCAACCTGTAGAAGTCTCTCGTTAAGAGATAAAACGTTGGTGTTCTTAACACAAACTAGGTTCATAGTTAACCCACTTACTTTCATATTTGTATTCATAATGGACTATATATATGTCTCTCACCTCATCAGCCCCAGCGCCATCCGCGACGTCCGTCCCTCCCTTATCCCTCCAATGTTTCTCACTCGTTACAAAATTAAACGCTCTCTCCCTTCGAGGACTCAACAGCACTCCAGCTGGACTTCTCGGCGTGTTATACCCTATGATCTCCAGGTTCCTGGTAGAGAAGAGGTCATTGCCGTTTCTAGGGTTTATGAAGACGTCGTCGTCGAGGTCGTCGGAGTCGAAGGTTAGGTTTGGGGGGGATGATGCTGAGATGCGGCATTGTGGTGGTGGCGGTGATGGTCGGGTGGCGTCTGATTCGGAGTATGGTCGATCTGTGGAAGAAATACATTTGTTTAGTATAAGGATAAATTTAGTTTAGCTACCTTCAGATTGTTTGCAACAGTCTGCAGTAAGCTCCAGTATTTGCAATTGTAATTACTGGTTCTAACTTGTTTCCGTTATTTAATTGTTATTCTCTTTGTTTAATAAAGTTTTTAATAATTTTCAATGATTATGAAAATGTATAGATAAGACTTGCGGACGCGTCCGACTGGTATTGGTATTGCAACAGTCTGCAGTTAGCTCAGTTGTTTCAATTGCAAATACTTTATAGATCTAATTTATTATTATTATATGATTGTTTTTCTCTTTGTTAATAAATATTAGATTTATATTATTTTGCGAGATTGTACTTTAAAGACAGGTAAAAGTTAAAAAAAAAAAACTAATGCCAATCAGAACTAAGAACTAATATATAAGGACGAGTAAAATTTAGTTCCTTAAAAAGTAATTGTTGTAACTAGGATTAAGAAGATAATTATAGTAAAAAAAGCTTTTTGTGCATAGACGTAAAATTTTAATTTTATCTTTAAGAACCTAGTCTATCAATGCCAATCAAGTTAAACCTTCATAATCAACAAAGTCAAAACGACCAACTTTTTGCAACAACAAACTAAATCATCCCAAAACCCAAAAAAATATGCATCAACTTTGTATGTCAAGCAAAGGTTATTACAAAAACTATTGCCCAGAAGCTATTCAGAAGAGAATCATGACAAATTACAAAAAAACTCGAAAGACAGAACAAAGAAAAGCAATTTGTTATCAACAATATCGATGGTAGAGTCGAACAGGAGCGAGACACGGCTATAGGCTATATTTTACACATTTATACAGTGTGCTGTATAAAATACAATAGGGGAGGTAACATTTATGTTGAAAAACATGGGTAGGTAAATTGTAAGCTGCGCGATTGTCTTTTGTTTTGTCATACAACAAACCTCGAAGCTAGTAAAGAGTAAGTAATTTATGATTCAAACATATGCATACGATTAATTTGAAATATGTATGACCCTGTGCCAGAACAGGGTTGCCCAGCAAGCTGAAAGGTATTTCAACGCTGTTTTCAGTCAAAAGTTCGGTCTAAAATGAAGTTTTTCTAATAATTCACATTCAATAATTTTTGCTACCGGAGTCTCTGGCCTTATTGGGTGTGTAGCATTGGTTATTATTGTTACAAGAGGAAGTCGTTTTAAGTGGAAGTAGATAAGGAAGATTGAAAAAAATTATAAGTCATGAAACTCAAAGCTCAAAGTGCTTTATTTCCTTCAGACGTTACAGAACTCTTGGATACGTCATAAATTTCAAATGACCTAAGTTAACTAGGAAATAAAGTTTCACAATTTTAAAATAGGCTGTAGCCCAATCCTAAGCCATGCTCGCCATAGATCTTCGTAGTTTGTTACATATACTTTTTTTACAGGCGTAAAGCTTTCCATACAAATAACAGCACAAGAACTGAAAACAGCACACCCTCTATCTAAAACACAAATTAATAAAATCTTTGCCGTTGAAACCCGTTCCTTGACACACGTGCAGTGAGCGAGGGAGATCGAAGATTTGTTGTCTCTCTCTAAATGCAATCGGTAGGCTAGTGTGGATGTGCCTATTGCTTGCTATGTATATTACTTTATGACTCTTTCGTGTTTAAAAGATGAATTTTGAAGAAGAATTTTCTCAAATGGGTAAGTAATGTGGTTGAATTCTAGGTCTGTACTAGTGTTTACTTTATTAAATTCCAATCCTAATCAAAAAGTTGAATATCATTTATTTTAAGGAATTCAAACATAGAAAACTATACCGACAAACAAATGACATGACATGATGATGAGATAAATTATTGATGTTAGACAAAATTCGCTACTCATTTGTTTCACACAATCTACTTAGGATTTAGTTAAATCTAGACTTAGATAATACTTGTGTGTCGTAACGCGAAATGTAAAGAATCGCTATTTATCCTCTCCCCGGGTAAGCGTCCAAAATGATGACTGTCACAAATTTAGTTAGTCTGGCAAGGGACCAAATTTTGGACGACTTTCGACAGTCTTGATTTCACCGATATTAGGGCACGGAGGGTCAACCTATAAGCTAAGCCAATCGTTCCATGGAGCCATTACCTATTCAAGCCGACGGCCAGCCTAAGCAAAAGTATGTGATGTTTTTTTTAATAAAATAAATTTTGATAAGCATTGCACCAAAGCTTCAAAAACTTTATTTGATTTGTGCATTTTAGGATCAAATTAACACAAAAAACGGTACGTAATTGTTATTTGTAGTATAGATAAATAATTTTTGAAAATGAAACTGAAATGTTTTACTGTAATTCAAGGTGGTGGTCATCCGAAGGAAAAAAGACTACCTATTACCTAGATCGATTGGATTAAAAAAAAATAAAAAAAAATGAGCGGAAAACAAGTCCTTTCATTGTATTAACATCGACATCAAGCCTACAAAATCCTCGTAAAAAAACGTAAACAAAATCCACCCTACTCTGTCGTCGCTGATACGAGGGCAGTTTGTTTTTTGTTCCATACGCCGTTGGATGCGTAACACAGGTGTTTTTCTCTACGTCTCTTTACTACCGAAATCATTTTTTCTTTTACCTTTATTTACAAATTTTATGAACTAATATTTAAGTCCAAACAACAGAAACAAAACAAAGATATGCACCAAGTACCTATGCACTGGTGCATTAAGCTTGCTAAGCGTAGATTTGCACCTCTGCTTTTGTTTTACCAGAGATTACTTGTACCTACCTATCTGCTAGGAGTAAGAGATGTCTAGAACTTAGAAAATCGGCTTTTGGTCTTCTAAAAATATATATTTGACTCGTCTGTACTCTTTTTAATTTTACTTGAATATCAGCTGAAGACAGGGCGCTGTGGCGCTCATTGTAGTTTTATGTTTTCTATGGAACTTAGTTGTCTGGAAATAATGAATTTGAATTGATTTTGATAAGAGGAGGCCTATGTCCAGTAGTGAATTAGAATATACCGATGATGATAATGATTCATCTGGTTTCCTTATCATAAATCCCTAACTACCCACCTTTAGGCTAAGTGACGCTGTGTGAATTATTATGAATTATTTTATTTCTGGTTATCTATCACGAGCAATTACTACTACGACCTATTTTACCAGCTTCTTGCAATTAATCAGTACCTACCATTCCCATTTCATCACCACTTCTCCGTTACCGTAATTCACAAATTCATATATAATTTTGTACGTAATTACAGATTGTCGCGTTTGCTAGAAGCAGATAATGTATGGCTATGCTTGAAAGTGGGGCTTAATGAGCGGTTTTGAACATGCGACTTGTTAATCACCTGGAAAATCAAGAGTAGGGACCTTTTCCTTGATTACCTATCTTATCATGACGATACCTATTGAGTTTCAGAGTAGTTGAGTTTTTTTGTAAAACCTCAACCTTAAAACAAAGTTGTGTCAAACAATGTTTTTAACCCCCGACGCAAAAAGAGAGGGCTGTTATAAGTTTAACATGTCTGTTTGTGTATCTGTCTGTTCTGTGGTATCGTAGCTCCCAAACGTATGAACCGATTTTCGTTTAATTTTTTTTGTGTCATAGATAATTTTATCCCGAGTGTTCTTAGCCATGTTTCATGAAAATCTGTCGGGGAGTTTTTGAATTTTTAAAATTTGTTCTTTTTATTTCAGTTTCCCAGTAGTTCAGTTCTTTGAGGCTTAAGCGCTTATAATGTAACACAGGTGGTGACAATTTTAGTCCAGTTAAATTAGTTTAGTTTAGTTTTGGCGACAACTGAATCGACACCAATGAGAGTCATACACTTTTTTGTTTCAGTTTTAGAGTATGAGGAATATAATAGAGTGGTGCAGAGCAAAGCGGTGGGTAGAAACGAGATCTACCTAACGCTTTGCTCACTTTATCCTGGGTAAAAAATAGCCTTTAGGTATGTTATTTCTAACTGACAAAAACAGAATGCAAATTTTAAAAACTCTTAGGATGTTTCAAAACGATTGCTTTTACAATATAAGTAGAAGTTCTTAGATACATATTAAATAGTGCTCCTAATGCGACGGACGTTAAAAGCTCTTCGATTTTCTATTCTACCAAATCAATTGAAGCAAAAGTTTGAGAATTTCACACAAAACCGTTAAACTATCCAGGGTTCCCAACATTGTTCCAAAGTAAACACTGATATGAGAAGTGGCATCAAACACTTGGCCATCATAAAAGGTCAGTTTTACGATGGCCATAAATCAAGTATCGGAGATCGGAGTTAAGCGACAAAGCTACAAAGACGCAAGGTGGAGACTGCGGCTTAAGTGATTTCTTAGAGCTTTAGCTGCTTGAAATGGCAAAAGGATTATAATTATCCAGAGAAACGTCTTCTGTTGGCAATGACCGCTTGTGAAAGGTGTTGCCGTAATCACCTGAGGGTCTCCTTTTTCAATACATACATGATACAGCGCCTCTAGCGTGCGTACAGGGAACTACGCAAATCCCATACTAAAAGGAGACGTCACGATTTCGTCTCGTAACTAATGTCAAATAGACTCGCCCCTCTGGACTAGCAGGGAATTGGTGTACCTAATGGTGTCTTTAATTTTTTATAGATTACATAATAATCAAAACTAGGTGACCTATAGTTTGCTTCAAAGATGGTTGGCGTCTACCATATTCTTCCCAAGGTATTAGAAAAACAAAATATGTTTGGTCATTGATTTGCTCCTGAAGTGTTTGCCTGCAATATTGCTCCGATGACATCCCCCCAACTTAAGTGCCCTGTATATTTTGGTCCATGGCGAGAATCAAAATGATTTTTTTAAAGAAAAAAAATATTTTCCATATCCAAATTTACGTTTTCAGATTTATCCATCATCCATTGCAGCAAGGTACATACCTGTAGCCGAACATAGAACCTCCTCTTTTTTCAAAGTCGGTTAAAAATAACCTACCTCTCGTTTTTTCCCTTCATTTGATTAGGTACGCTATTGTATCCCTGACTAATGAAAATAGTTTACTTCATAAGACAAAGCTAAATCACTAGCAATCAATTTATTCACTGTGCTAAATGTTCGGTGAAGTTTCTAGTGATTATCCAGTGACCCCTCTTTGCCTTTTCCGTTTTGAACAGGCTGACGTATCGAAGCCCTAATTTTAATAATAATAATAATAATAATAAGCCTTTTATTCCAAATCTTAAGTAACAAATGTGAGATTGAATTAAAATTATAGATATATTGTATAGCATTGAATTTGTGAATAATTGTATTTACCTAATAATATTTCTAAAAAATAATTTCGTTTGTCAGTCATATCATGCATTTTCATTTTCTACTGATTTGGGCACCCATCTTCGGGTGAAGGCCTCCTCCATCCATTTCCATTGAGTCCTGTCTGCGGCGTGTCGTGGCCACGTGACGCCGGCCACGTCCTCGATGTCATCTCTCCAGCGCTGGCAGGGACGGCCGCGCGCGCGCCGGGCGTCGGCGTCGCGCGCGCGGGTACCAGTGTAGGATGCGCTCCGTCCATCTTCCATCTGTTGTCCGTGCCACGTGCCCCGCCCATCTCCATTTCTGTTGACAAGCTAGTGTTGCAGCGTCGGTTATTTGGGTTCTCCTTCTCAGCTCTGAATTTTTGATGCGGTCTTTTAGCCTGACATTTAACATACTCCGCTCTGTTGCCCTTTGGAAGACCTGTATTTTATTGATAACCTTTTTTGATAGAGCCCAGTTTTGACAGCCATATAGTAGAGTGGGTAGGACAGACATTTCCATAGCCGTTTTTTTGATGGTCATTGGAATTTTGGCTTTAAATATTTGTTTGTGTGACCAATACTTGTTCCAGGCTAATTTAATTCTCCTTTCTACTTCTGTGAGTGTTTGGTTACTGAAAGAAATGTTTTGACCGAGGTAAACATAATCATCAACATATTTTATGGTATGTTCTTGTATCTGTATAGGTGTCTTTATACTATTAGTTAGTATACATGTTTTGTCTTTGTTCATGTGTAAGCCGCAGTTCCGGCTTGCGGTGTCCAGTGTCTGAATCATGTAGGTTAAGTCATCATGATTTTCGCTCAGAATAAGTATGTCGTCAGCGAAGCGTAAGTGGTTTAGATATTCACCATTGATATTGATTCCTTTACCTTCCCATTTGGGATAGAGGTATCTGAAGATATACTCTAGCAGTGCTGTAAAAAGGTTTGGTGATATAGGGTCCCCCTGTTTGACTCCTCTTTGTATGGGAAATGGTTCTCCCACTTTTTCCATCCGTACTGTGGCTGTACTGCGTTCATATATTTCTTTCAGGATTCTGATATAATTATTGTGAACTCCCTGTGACTTTAGCGCTCTCCATAGAGCATGATGCGAGATGGTGTCAAAAGCTTTGCGGTAATCAATGAAGGCTATGTAGAGTTGTTTGTTATATTCGTTGTAACGTTCAATTACTTGAGTCAATGTAAATATATGGTCCATCGTTGAGAATTTTGGACGGAAGCCCGCCTGTTCTCTGGGCTGATTTTGTTCTAGAATGCTTCTTATTCTCCTTAGTAGTACACTCGTGAATATCTTGTAAATTACTTGTAACAAGCTTATTGGTCTATAGTTGCCAATGTCTGCATGACTTCCTTTCTTATACAACAGGGTAATAATTGAATTTTCCCATTCTCCGGGGATAGCCCTAATTTTAAGCCAAGGGCAAATAAATAGTTCATCGTTCATGAGTTACAGTGTCTACAAGTGATTTACATAAACACAATAGTCAGTTTTGTACTTAGTGCTTGGCGCCAATTGATTTGCGAATATAATGCTAACGTCTTGCGACCTGGCAATCTGCCACAATAGAGATATCCAAGATTATAGCTATTGTTACTGTCAATCGAATTACTGTCTTAGAGTTCAGGCCTTTGACTATAGGCCTCGGTCGATACAAATGCTGAGGCTGGACGTGTTTAGCCGCGAACATGGGGAAAGACCTATTTTTTACTATTGGGAAGGTACACGTAGTGGTGCTTAGCAATGTTTAAATTTTAGACCAAGAAACCAAAGGTTTGTTTCTTTTCTCCATAAATATACTATATAGAGTTACATTTTTCGATGATACCATCATTGCGAGGACAGACGTACAGACAACAGACGCTCTTCCTCGAAACAAGTCAGCACATTACAAAAGTTTAGGGATTTTTAGATTTCACCGACCGGCTATACATCCGACAGAGAACCAAAGTTATCGACATAGCTCAAAGAATTAGCAAGCTGAAGTGGCAGTGGCCGGCCATATCTCGCGAAGAACCGACCACCGCTGGGGCAAACGTGTTCTTGAGTGGAGACCACGACTCGGCAAACGTAGTGTTAGTGTAGGACGCCCTCCGGCCAGGTGGGATGACGATCTGCGAAAGACTGCAGGCAGATGCTGGATGCGGCAAGCTGAAGACAAGGCGCTATGGCGCTCATTAGAGGAGGCCTATGTCCAGCTGTGGACTAATTTAGGTTAATGATGATGATGACGATGAATTTTTCGGTCCCTTTGTTACCTGAGATCTCCAAAAGTACTGAACAGGACATGATGAAATTTGGTGTACATTTAGAACATAGCTTAACTTAGCAAGCTGAAGTGGCAGTGGCCGGCCATATCTCGCGAAGAACTACTTATTATTTTTGGTATAATATACGCGTGCGATGCCGCGGGAAGAAGCTAGTATTTCATATTATATTTTAAATTTAACAACAAACTAAACTCTGTGACATCTGCCTGTCATCTGCTTAGATAAGTCAATTAACTCAAAGCAACATTTCAAGGATCTATTATCCTCTCTCCAACAGTTTTTCCCATAAAAGCGTGTTTTGACCACACACCACTGGACAGATTAGACACAACACAATGATTTCTCGAATGACTTCAAAAGGACAGTTGAAATGGGCAATCATCGCATGATAAATCGATTGTGGATGATCACGCCGATTTCGGGTCATGACGATGGGATTATTGGACTCCTGGATTCCCTGTTCTTTGGTCCATTCTTGTTGAAAATGACTATTGTTCGGTCAATTCTCGTTATGGTTATTTTACATCGGCAGTTTGGATGATCTGCAAATAAATGAATTACTGAATTACTGAATTCATTTGAGTGAGTTGTTGATTGTCACTGCCATAATCCTAGCTTAGCTCGTGTCTAAAGAGGAAGGTACTGTTTATTGTTTAGTCTATATTTTTTCATCACGTTATGTTGCAAATGCAGATAGCTTTTTTGTCTAGTTTGAAATAGTTATAAAGACTATCGTAATCGGTGCAAAATATTTTGGTGACGAAAGTAGAATATACATATACATAAGAAAACCTCTTCTTCATCAAAAAAAGCGTAAAAGTTAATAAAAGAACTTTATATATTTACTTACCATACTCTGATTTACTTCTCAAACTCTTTTTATCATCTAAGTACCTTACAATAGTTTTAAGTAGGTATACATGTTTTAATAAGATGGCACATTATAAGTATTTATATTTCAAATCCTTTCTTATGGAGTCTACAAGCGTTATACTCACTGTAGAGTATAATAAGATTATTCCACACTGACGTGAACTAAACTGGTCAAGCGTGAGTGCAACTGGTTCTGTGACAGTTATCGCCGTTGGGTCGGATTAAGTGATTATAATTAATGATTGGAGACGCCGGTTAATTGTTGTGATTGGATTTTGTAACTGATGCTGGTTTGAATTATGATTCTTGGAATAATCATCTTGGTGTTTACTTTAGCTATCGCGTTGTGATGCTAAATAGTTATTGATGATGCATGAAAGTATTCATGGCCTTTTGACCTTCGATCAAATATTCCGCGGCCTCCCCCGAACCTTACAAAAATGACAGTCAAAATTGTCTACGACTTGTTTTGACGCAGACAGTTTGCGCAGAGCCTGACAAGTTTTGTGCATACGGAACAAGAGACTAGTGGAGTCGAATTTATTTCATTTTATTTTGTAATATTATATAAACCATAAAGTATAAGTGAGCTAACTTTATTTTCACATGCCTACACGAGATAAGTTTACAGAAAAGGACTAGATTGCTCCTGGTTTTCCTATTCCATTACCTAGTATGTACTAAATACTTTTGATTTATTTATTTAAAGACCAACAGTTCTAATTTGTATGTTAAACAGCCCTTAGATACAGGTCTTTCAAAATATGGTGATGACTTAATTATGCTCCTACCAAAATACATTATTTAAAGAAATAGAAATATGAAAGCTTAGTGCAAAAAAATCCTCTACGTAACATATTTGACTATAGTAAAGGTACATAATAACAGAATTAAGAAAACTGCAGCTTAATTAATACATACAATAATCTTTGTTTTTTTTTCTTCTAAATTATTTAGTTTAAAACTTATTACTTGTCAAGAGTGGCGAAATAAAGAGATTAAGTTATAATATAAGTTAATTTCCGTAGGTACTCTCAAAGAAGTAAATATGAAATCAAGTTTCGAATTTAAGTATGTAAAAAAAGTCACATTAATCCAACCATTCAAAAGTAGGTACAAGGAAATGGCCGCGTACCTTTTAAAACATTAAATCTAATGTTCAAAACTAAAACACAGTTAAACCACCCATTCAGTAGTAATAATCGCTTCGCCTCGGACCTTAATCTATGGTCAATCGTCGATTTAGACCACTGTCTATGGCTCTGTATTGTCTATGATTTACTATATCACAGTAATAGGAACAATTAGTTATAATGGCGGATAATTGGTTTGGAATGGAGTAGCGCCTTAGGGCATGATACTTTTAATCCAGGGAAACAATAGTTTGAGGTTAGGATGGAAGATACAAAGGAAGTTGAAAATGAATTGAATGTGGAGGAGTTATTGTTAATTGAAGACAATCTTGGAGAGAAATAATAGTTCAATTGCGTGCTGCTAGACAGAAAATTAAATGAAAACAAGTGGGTGTACTTAGGATATTTCTTACTACAACCAAACCTAGGGAATGAAAGGCATTAAGTATCACATGGCAATGTTGATACATTTCATCATATCAAAGATGAGAATTAAAAAACCTAATGCAATGTAACATGATGATGAAATAAAACAGCTAACATCAGGTATGATGGTATCGGTAACCTTCTAACTGATCTTAATAGATGACAAAAAAGGCGATTCAAAATCACACCCAGACTTGGCTGTAGATCCAAAAATGAACATCAAAAATGGCTGTAGATAAAATGAAATCTCAAGACCACTAAACTTTTATGGAAATAAGCCATAGGCTCGTATATTCATTTGTGCAGAAGCATTGTATTCAAATGCTCTCAACTTATTAATTATCTCCACGAGTGGTTCAGAATCGTAATTAGTTTTCTAGTGCGTTGGGCGTGAACGGGCAACACTTAGGCGAATAGCATAGTCTTATCACCAGGGCCAATAGAACCAACTAACCGGGGCACTATTCTGCTAAACCAATCACTTTATTTTATTATGCCAGAATATCGTCACAGAATTGTCACATGGAGTCCTTAGATGAAAAAAACTCTACATAGTGCGTGCTGTGCTATTTGCACGTAGATATAAAATAAATAAATAAATAAAATCCGTTTATTTCAGGCACAAAATTAAGGACCCATATTACAAATCATAAAATTAACATACACAAAAAAAAGAAAAGTACCTATATAAAACAAAATACACAATGTAAGTAATTAAACAGTTTCCCAGAGCAAAATGCTGTTAGGCCGTTATTTTCTATTACGGTCCATATGGATGGATATCCAATGTTGGTAAATTGGGTTGTTGTATACCGTGTCAGAGACAGCCCTCAGTATACTGTTATCCGAGCGATTAAGCCTACTCCAGAAAGACGCCACTCGAGATCGGATGATGGCAAAGAAGTCCGAAACTCCCGCCTCGGAGAACATCCTCAACGCACTGCAGTACCTCGGTAGGTTCATAAGAGTCCGGTAAGCGTCATTGTACTGGACTCTTATTGTATTAATGGCTTTTCTGGTAAAGCTAGTCCATAGTTGGCATATACACATAGGTGGTTTCGACTTTGACACTTTTAACGCGCGTCCCTCCATCTGTAGTTTAATTCATCTAAGTTAGAATACCAAAATGTGTAATTCTGTGACGATATCATTGTCATAGAAGCGATTAGTTTAGCTTAGCAGAATAGGGACCCTGTCTTTCATTGTATTTATTTAATAATGAAAACTTATTCTAACTTTACGTTTTATTATTCTCTAAGCCCGCCAAGATTTGTGCAGAATGTTACATTCCTATGGTTAGATATTATAAGAAGTCATCTATTGTTAGAAGATAATCTTCCTAATATACTAACATGTGTAATCTTAAAAATTCGTGATGCCTGGTGAAGGACCTCGGAACTCGGAACTGATGCGACGAATAAAGCTAATAAAAAATCTTAATTGCAAGATCAAGATCAAAAGATTAATTAGCCAAAAATATTTTCGTAAAGGAGCTTTTTATGCGGTTTTTTTACTGAATTTTCATTTCATTTATTTCAACCACAGGACAAGGTAGTGTTCTTTCTAATGTTCCAACAAGGGAACACTAAGTTGTGATAAAGAATATAATAAGGAATACCTACATCACGTACATGCTACAGAACACTTAATATAAACAATAAAAATCACACAAATTAAAACTACATGGATAGGTACATTGGAAAACATAACTTTAACTAGGAACCCTATTTTCCTGTCGTAAGGTTGGCAAACAAAAAATTAATCGTTTCTCGTTTGCCTGTCCCAACTTTTTTTACCCACGCAACGCACTACCGAACTACGCACTCTTTCATATGTTAATGTTCCCAAGCCATTGTCATACGGTTAACTTGGCCTACCTATAATATAAATGTGCAGTGGTTGACAAAATACTACCTTATACAGTCGCAAAAGGTAAGAAAATTCATTGAAAGGTTTCTGCATTAGCTAATTTGTAGGCTTCTAGGTTTTCTTGATTGATGGTTGGCACAAGCCTGTGGTGATTGTGTTCTTGTAATTTTTGAAAGTTTTACAGAAATTTATGCTCACTTAAGTGAGGGTTTAAGTGTTTTTCATTATTGTAATAGCCCTTTAAAACTACCAGTGTTAAGGCTTGGTTTTAAAAATGTTAAACTAAGGTTTCATTTGTCTTTTGTACGAAAGGCCCTACTGTCCGGACCTATAATATGTAAATATGAAACTCTGTTGTTAATATGGGCAAGAGGAATTGGTCTTTAACGTATTTTAACAATAACGCTTAGATTCTACAAACCGCGAGAGTTTTTAGTGTTCCGTACCTCAAAAGGAAAAAAAACGAACCCATAAAGGTTTACTTTGTTTTTTTTCTCATCGAAACAGTTTTAAATCTTCTCTTCTGTCCAAGTACCACTTAATTTTAAACATAACCAAAATTTCAACCCGTATTCCGTCAATACAGGTAGCTGTGGTTGAGCCGATTGCCAAATTTATTGGAAAAAATTTGCGGGTAACCACCGCAATTTTTTTCCAATAAATTTGGCAATCAATTATTAAATTTTTGAATATAGCCCGTATTCAAATCAGAAGCTGTGTTGATATTTTACGGGTTTACGTGAGGCAAACATCTACTTACATTGTAAATACATATTTGCATTGATATCCTCCTAGCCGAATTTCGACCATGGCGGCCAGTCTCATCGGCGACTAGCCAGATATGCAGGCCATATAGTGCACAAGTGTGTACGCAAACACAGATGCACTCTCTAATCTCTCACACTCATAATTCGATGGGACGGCAGACCGGCACCACCAGGGAAAGGTCAGGTGCAGGTTGTAGGATAAAGGATATAGAGTCAATAACAATTCTAACAACCATTTCGTAGCCTAACATATAAACTGTTTGTAGGTGACCTAGTTTTTAAGAGAGAAAGAGTACTAAATTAGTATTTAAGATACTTTTACACAATCCTACGATCTCTTAGGCAGGCTGCAGGCTGTAGACTCAAGACTACAAATTTTCTTCAAACA